>JANFPS010000003.1:1200000-2400000 GCA_024703675.1 Drosophila nebulosa | reverse complement strand
AAATGTGTTGCAACAACGTTGCACAGACCGACACAGACCCGCGACCCGCGACCCTATATAACATCAGCAGCTTAAGCAAGCGATGAGCCATGAACCATAAGCTGCTGTTGCCTCTCTAGCCCTCTCCCTTAGTGACTTTTTGTCATCCTTGTCGAAATTTTTGGCCACATTTTGTGGCCACCATCTTGCGGCATGACGCTTGGTGGATTTGAAGCGCGGGGAATTATGCAAAAAAAATTTCAGTTTACGGTTTTCAGTTTGAAGCATTCAGTCTTTAGTCTCTTGTCTTTAAAAATGATTAACTCTCATTCTAGAATTCTAGATTTCTTGAAGCTTTGGAGTTGATGGCCGCTAATGTAGTGCTCATGCATGGGTTATAAGTGCTTTCCCCCATTCTCCCGTCCCCCCCCGCCGCACTTTCAACATGATAATCGTGCCCAGAAGACATTTAGCATAGCAACATCATCATCATGTTCGTCGTCTTCATGATGATCATCTTCCTCCTGCCTTGGTTTCTAACCAGAGCATTCACCATGTCTCTTTTGCAACTGCTTTTGGCGTAACTAATTTTTCTCTTGTGTTTTTTCTCATTTTTTTTTTTCGTTTATTCGCCAAGTTTCAAGTTTTTTGCATTATGCATTTATTTATTTTTTTTTTTTTTTGTTCTTCTTGTGTCCAGAAGGAGCACAGGGGAGATGTGGGCTAAGAGGCGAACGTGTTGCCCTGCATTGTTTCAAAGCGCTAAGCAATGTTTACGCTTACAACATTTATTTTGCATGGCATTTCGCATACCCTCCTCCGCCTCTACCTGTCGTCCCTCTAACCTGGTAATGCCAATTTTTGTCTACTTCACTTGCCCTCACCCTCATCTACATATCACTCTCCTGCTCTTCCTCCTCTACTAAATGGCTAGAAGGCATTGGCTTCTCTTTGGTTTTTCTTTCTTCTTCTTGGCTGGGAAGTTGTTACAAGTTGCTGCGCTAGAGAGATGCAAGCTGAAGTGAACTTCATAGTTTTTGTGCCTCGAAGCAAATTGAGTGATTATCAGTTGGTTGCCTCACTCACCTGAGAAAGGTGGCCAACTGGCAAAGGGGTATGAGAAGGGGGAAATCGCGCGTTTAAAGTTCAGTTTTGATTTAAAACTTGAAGAGTGCGTGCAAATTCTCTATGCTAAAATATACATCTGGCTACGCTTTAATTAGCCCCCCCAAAGTCATTGAACTCTCAAAATAGAACATGAAAATGCCAAACAAAAGAAGCAGGAGAAGAAAAATGAGGGGTAGGAGAAGTTTGATGAGCAGTGGAAGCATTAAAAGTAGGCGGAGCATCAGCAATTTCAAGGGTTACAAATTGAAAACTAACCATGACGTTAGTTTTTGGCATATTAATTGAATTAGTTCTTGTTTTGCCGTAAGCCATATCTCAAGTCAGTCAATGATGATGCGGAAATAATACTGGAAACTCAAATGTGTGTGTGTGTGTGTGTGTGTGTGCGTGTGTATAGTAAGAAGCCTTACTATGTTACTCCTCTCAAGTTTCGCTATTTATAGTTGATTTAACGTCATTTGTCTTATCTTGAATTTATGTCTAAGAAATCGAATATCTTTAGCAATAAGCATATCGAAGGGTATTACCAAATGAGTAAGAGTAGCCCTAATGAGCTCTTGGAATTGAATTGAATTGAGTTGAATTGAGTTGAAATGCTATTGACATTTACCCCAAATGCCCTCCTCCAGACCTGCCTATAACACAATCAAGTTACAAATTAGCAAATTGCCAAATAGAGTCAGAGTCAGAGTCAGATTATTAGGTTCCAAACACTAACAATTTATTTGTAATTTAAAATTCAAATGAGATTAAAGGGCAAAACGATTTTCTGCTTGTTGTTCTTTTTTACAATTTTTTTTTTTTTTTTTTTTTAATAAATGTTCTCGTTCTTAGGCAAAGGCTTCTTTTATTACATGGCTTTGAAGATGAATATACCCAAACTAGTTTACCACTTACCCAATAACCTATTTCTCCCTAACTCTCCCCTACTCCACCGTTCGATATAAATAAATGTAGCCTGTTTTTTTTCCTTTTGGTTTTGGTCATATTGAGTTGGCCTTTTGACATAATTTATTGAGAGCCTTTTGCCAAAATGAAACCATGGAATTTGTAAGTGTCGTCAGACTATTCCCCCGCCAACAACAATAACAAGTTCTGAGACAGTTAGCCAAACAAATTGCAGCCTCAACACTCAGCTCCATTGCTGCCGCTGTCGCTGCTGCTGCTGATGCTGCTGCTGCTGCTGCTCTCGACCATGGCTAATGAAAAGAAATATTAAATTCTCACGTTCAGCGACCAAGTCGAACGAAGCTGTAGTCTTTCCCTCTCTAGTCGTCGTCCCTGCTGGTGGTTCCATACACAAAATACAAAAGAACGCTTCAGACAAAAAGGTAAATAAAAATTGCACAAATGGGCTGACCTTTTTAGATGAACACAACAGCAGAGAAGAAAAAAAAAAGAAACCCCAAAGAAGAGGAAGAAGCCGAAGTCGAAGACTGAAGAAGTCAGTCTCCAATCCTCCTCCAATCCTCGCCTCAACCAACCGAGCGACCGACCGACTGCATCGTTAAAGTCCAAAGGCAAAATAAAACGTGATTCATGTTACTTATCACCCGCACAGCATCATAGAAAGAGACAGTGAGACACACACAACCACTGAAAGAGAGAAAGAGAGACAGTGCTAGGATAGAAAGAGAAAGAAGCACAATTGGTTTCCTGGTCCCTGCTCAGCCATCAGTTTTGCCCTGTGGCATATGAGAGGGTCCCCTTTTGGTTGTTGGGCCTTCGATGTGGATGTATGTAGTACTTCATCAATGCCGAAACAATTTGGAAATATATGCTCACGACCTTTTCGAGAGGCCCACCACCTCACCTCCCCACACCCCCATGTCCTCACTAGGCTAACTCTCTACACTTCTGGAAAAAATTGTTTATGATTTGCTGCCTAAAAGAAGAGAATTCTCTTCTTAGATCATTAATGAGCATCTATTGAATTGGTCTAACCTCTGACTGGCTCTATGAGATCATCATCATTATCATCATCATTGCAAATTAAACGAAATGAGCCACAGTTTCATCAGTTTTCTTTTTTCAAATTTGGCAACATTTGTGCCCCCAACCACCACCACCACAAAAGAAATCTCAACAGCTGCTCTCTATGAAATTTCATTACCAGCCAGAAAAAAAAAGGGGACCACAAACAAAAGAAAGTTAATTGCCCAGACCATTGAGAATACAAATCGTGGCAAAAGGCAACAGCACCAACGCGCCAACGCCATCGCCAACACCAAAGCCAACAACGTGGCAATGGCAATGGGGCAAATTGAGCTCAGAGGGAAACAAAACCTTCAAGTTGATAGGCAATATTTGGCCTTAGTTTTCTGACAATTGCTAATTTTTTGTTGGCTCCTCTCCACTTCTGTTCCAATCTTGTTGATGCGTTTTTATGTTGTTATGGTTGTTGTTGTTGGGGCTGGCGGATAAAACCCAATTAAATCCATACCAACTTCATGCTGCTCCTGCTGCTGCTGCTGCTGACAGGGTAAACTTTTAGGCGTTAAATGAATAAATGATGGGGCATGAATGTCAATCAAAGTTTCAGCTTGGCTCCAAAATGAAGACAAACAATCGAACAAGAACCGAAAAATAAATCTTTGCCCCTTCTAAACGAATGATGATGAGTCATGTTTTTAGGTTTTACTTCCATTAGCCCAGGGCATAAATTATTACCCTTGCCACGCCCACAAATTGATAAAGTTTTTATCACCCATTCCCAAAATCCTCCTTCCCCCTTTCTCTCTCTCTCTATCACCCCTCCACATACCTCTATATAGCCAGCAGCAGCAGCAGCAGCAGCACTAACAAAGCCTAATGACAGTTGGCGAAAAGTTTTGTTCGTAAATCCAAAATCGATTTTAATGGCATGGCAAATAATCGAATGGAAATCGGTTGAGCGAGTTATTTATAAAATAGAGAGATAGACAGAGGGATATATATGTACATACATATATATGTATATATATCTATATAGACAGATAACAAACTCTGATGATGATGATGAGGGGCTGAAGAAGAGAGGAGGCAAAGATTTCAATGGGTTTGCAAATAAAATTGAATTGAATTTCGCGCATTGAAGATGAAAATTGGATTTAAAAATGATAAACACGCATAACAACTTTTGCTCATTTTCCAACTATCCAAACTTATATTTTTTGTACGTTTTATAGAGCTATTTCCGATTTGTGTACCACTAAAAGAAAGTATGCTAAACACACAAAAATCTGACTTCTTTCCCAAAACACAAAGGACTTGGTTTTTGTTTTTTTTATAAGATCTCTCCTTTGCGTTTCTTAAAACTTTACGTAGTTTGAAGCTTAATAAAATAATTTTCTTCCTTTTTTCAGGTGCGTGATCTCGTCTGCGAATCTTAAAAGTTCAGGTAAGAGAAAAAATTATTCTTCAAAACAATAAAAAAAAAATTCTGCACACCGCTTGACATTTAATATTTTTTTTAATATATTTTATCCACATGTGAAGAAATAAGTTAACTAGTTATTTTTGTGTGACTTTTTGACAAAGACAAGTTAATGACATTTAATTATTTATAATCATTTATGCGGTTCCGTTAGTCCCCAAAGCGTTAGAGACGTCACATGGAACACGATTTACAACTAACTAAAGAAGTAGTCATAACTTTTGATTCCCATCGGTAAAGGCAGAGAAAGGGAGAGGGTAAGAAGGAGAGAGAGAGAGAGAAAGAGAGAGAACGACAAAATCCGTTTGCCAGTTATATTGAAAGGCATAAAAAACCGACAATGCAGCAGGTGGGCCTATCAAAAACTAAGGTATTGAGTAATTAAAACAATTGCTAAAGTCACAAAGGCTGAAACTGAAACAGCGGGAATCTCCTGGGAAGAGGGAGAGGGCGAGTTGAGAAGGAAGAGGTTCCAAGCGGGGAGTCCAATGTCGATGAGGCTTAAGCAGATTTATGCCTGTGGTTTTCGGCCATGGCGCGTGCTTTTCTTAATTGTCATAATTTTTATTTTATTTCAACAGACGACAAAAAAACGAAAAGAAAAAAAAAACGAGACGGCACAAGCAGGGCAAAAGAAGATTTAATTCCCCAAATTGGCAAAAGAAACTTTTGTGGCCAAACAAATTAAATTTTCTGGTGTATTTTTAGCAATCAGAAAATGAATTGAATGTGGAGCAAAGCAAAGCAAACGAAGGCAAGGCAAAGTAATGGCAAAAAAAGGAGCCAGAATGTTAAATAGAAAAGGAATTTTGCCTCGTTATTTAATTGAACAATTTTCTTATCGAAACCACAAACAAATGTAGCTAAAAATTCCATACCCTATAATCGAAAAATAGAAATGAAAAAAAAGGGAAATGCTCTATTAGAAATATATTTATCTGATTAGATGTCGTTTTCTTCAATTTTGTTCGGATAAAAAAAAACAAAGAAATTTCCATTTAATCAATAATAAAGGGAATCATCTATTGGATACCCCTTTATTTTTTCTACAGAGTGTCTCAAAGTCTTAATTTTTCCTGTTTTGTTTAGTACTCTAATTGAAAATTGCAATTAGTATATTATTCTGTTTGATTTATGCTAGCCAATTCTTTGTGTTTGTCCAGCAAAAACTGTCCCTAAAGCCAAAGAAAGATGCCAAACACTAGTATTGGCAATTAATTAAATTAAACTTGCACCCCTTTTCCTCCATGCCTTTTCCCGCTGAAAAAGATAGAAATAGTTATTTTTAGTCTTGGCCAGTTGTTGGTTCTATTTGCCCAACAAAAAGCTTTGAAAAAACCTTTTAAAGTCATCTCTTTGATGCATTGGAGAAACGTTCTCTGTGTTTTTTAATTGGCATATGCGTTGGCTAAGAGAGCCAGCCAACGCAACGCATATTGGAAGGAAACGTGCGAAAAGTCTAGAACTGAAACGAAAAAAAAAAAAAAAAAAAAAAACAAGGAACTAAGCCGATTTCAAAATAATTTCGTTAGATGTCAGAAGCGTTGTGGCTTGTTTGGTTTCTGTTAACTTTTTTACTTCCCCATCTCGCTGCTTTTCCCCCCCACTTCCTCTCCTGCTTCTTCCGATGAGAACGTGCAACCGCACAAAACTATTGCATTTAGGATGCGAGTTTATTTGTAGTAGTTGAGGTTTTATTTTTTACTATTTTTTTTTTTTTTTTTTTAGTAACTTCCACAACACAGAAAGAACCACTCATATGTTTTGCTTTATGATTTTCACGCCGCCACAAAAAAAAAGTGCAATAGAAATAATAAAAATGAAATAAAATCTGCGACAAGTCGCAACGAGTACATGAATTTTGTATGCCCTAAAAAGAGAAGAAACAAATATCAGCAAACTCAACCCCTAAAAGCAGGCTATGGAAATTCGCGTAACAAACACGGAGGTTCAAAAACATAAGAACTTGTTTGTGGATAAATTAATAATTAAAATAATCAACCGAATCGCTTCAAAATGTACGTCAAATATATACATATATAAAACGGGGTCATCAAATGCTCAAATAAATTTGTGGATAAACGGAGTAAGATTTTCGCGTCTTGGAGCTCAAGAAATCATCCGAATTACTTTTAGACATCAATGCAAATGAAATTATCTTTTCAGTTTGTGAGTTCTGTTAGAGTATAGAAGAATTTGTCGAAGCAAAATGGAAAAAAGTTCATTTTGAAAACATTTTTGCCACATTAACGCTTACACACGCCCGCGCCATTTTGCGCCGTGTGTCGTTGTCGTCCGCGTTCTCGTACTCTGCATTCTCGTCCTCCGCACACTCGTTCTTCGCGTCCTCGTCATCGTCGTCCTCGTTGTGTGCCCCAGCTTTTCCGACTCCCATGTATTGTAGGTTTACCTACTACCGCTCTTTCCCATACATTAATAACTTTTTTATGGCGGTCACATAAAAACGCAACAAAACTCACCAACGCCACATTGGATTCTGCTGGAAAAAAAGTTTTTTTTTCCACTCTCTTTTGCCATGGGTGTAGTCTGTATACGTTGGTAAAAGAATATCCATGAATCAGATGCTGGCAATTCAATATTTATGGGCTTATCTCCATGTGAACTGGACAAGATTTTGTAATTTGATCGGACGGGGAGATCCCCTTTTTTTGTGTGGTCAGAATTTTGGACGTCATGTCCATGGCAATGGTATTTTTTCTTCTTTTTTTATTTTGTAGTTGTTAAATCGCACACGTGTTTTGTAAAACATTTGCCATATCCTTCATATCCTTTAATACATGTCCCGCTGTGTATGTGTGTGGGAGGGGGAAGGCGTGAAGAGTGAGAAATTTTTGGTACTCCCTCTCGTTTTTAACTGCAATTTGTTGCCAAGAAGCTTAGCATTTAGCTCACCTCTCTCCTCGACTAAGTACAGTATCGTCCTGGATTTTATTTCGGCCTTTTTTGCCCTACATGCACACACACACGCACACCCAATCTCTACACACAGTTAACTATATGTGTATGTGTGTGTGTGAGTGTGTTTTTCTGTGGTTTTTCCTGCAGAGTATTTAGAAAACAAGTGTAATCAAAATTATATGGGCGTGGGTTTTCCGCTGCTTTCCCCTCGTAAATTTCAACGCTTACGGCCATCTGGCTCAAGTGTAGGGGAAAGGAACGAGGACGAGAAGGAGGAGATGCATAGGGAAGATATTTTCAAGGGGGTGGGCCAGTGTATGGGGGAGGCGTCGGCAGAAGGGCTTACGGCTGTTGGCAAGTTATGATTGAATTTGAAGCTGTTTTTGTGGTCATAGTTTTTTTGGGTTTTGTTTTTTTTTTTTTTTTTTTTTTGCTGTGACTGAATGGGTATGTGAGTGTGTGTATGTTGTGAATGTGCGGCTATAAGTCCTGTGTTCTATGTTGCTCTACTAATGGGAAAAGTTTTTCAGTCTTTTTATATTTTGGTTGGGTGTGAAAAACAAACTGGACAAGTGCTTATTGTGTGCAAAATATCATTAGTTAGACAGAGAGCGTGATGAATAGAAAAGGAGATAGCCTAAGGGGGAGAATGAGGGAAGGGGCTTGAGCCGAGTTGAGTGTTTTCAAATTGAAGGTAAGCTATAAAAATGCAAATTACTATTCAAGCAACTAAAATACTGGCGGCTCAAAGTTTTCCAATGATTTAATCGTATCCTTTAAAGACGTTACACTTAAAGACCTTTTGTTTGATGACCCTTAAAGTTGGCAATAGTAATTTGATTGCCAAAAAATCAATTACGATTTGTTCAATAGGGATCAATTTATCGACTTATAAACTCGCAGCCAAGGAAAATCTTATACAACAGGCAAAATGCCCCTTGAAGTAGGCAATGCTAATTAAGTTGATGAATATGATGAAGATCCTTTGGGATCGATTGGGCTACGATTTGAGAAATTCGCAGAAAAGCTTCCTCTAACAAAACGACAAGCTGCCTCGTAAAGTAGGCAATGCTAATTGACGTTGACCTTTGTAATGGCAATCCAATATCCCTGAAAAAAAACCCTCTGTAACGAAACCAATTATAAACGCAACTACAATTTTCAGTCTTTAACAATAAAAAAAAAGTTTTTCGTGTTTTTATTAATTTGTTTTTTTTTTAGATTTTTTTTTCCAATTTTCTTTTGTTGTATACACTTATAGGTTTTAAGTTGTTGTTTTTTTTTTGTTTCTCTATTTTACACCGAGTATCTCATAATTTGTTCATAAATTTTCTTTTTTGTTTTATTCAATAGGTAAATATTTGCACTTAAATTCTATACACAAAATGTTGCTGCTGTTTGTTTGTTGTTCTAATTAACAGAGAATTAATTAATCGCTTCGTTTAGTTAGTTAGTTAGTCAGTGTATTGGCCTTTTTCCTGTCTATAAATACATACATACATAACTATGTTCTTTTCTAAATGGCAGTAGTTTTTAGCAACAAACAAATTAAAAAAAAAAAATTATTGAATTAAAACAAAAATTAATTGCAAAATTATGACTACAACGTCATTAAAAAATGAGAAAAAAAAACCTATTGAATATAAATGATCATTTAACAAATGTACAGTTGTAATAATAATAATAGTTAATAATAAAAACTAATAATAGTTGTTTATGCATTTTAACTTTAGCACATGGAGGACTTTTGTTTTTGTTTTATTTCTCTTCTTTTTTTTTGCTGCTCATTTTAATTTTTGTTTTATTGCTACATAATACATTTATCGCTTGACATTCATTAAGCAAGTTTAATTTTAATATATGTACTTAAATATTAAGTATACGAGATGTGTGTACATTAAATAACAAGAGAAATGGCCGAAATGAAACGAAACCTTGCAACGCACACGAAGCCACGAAACGTTGCGAAACTTCATCAAATTCTATGTAATTTATTGACAAAGTTGAAATTAAAAGCGACAAATGAATTGTATCTTTGTCTTATTACTCATAAAGATGAGCAAATGGGTGAATGAAATACAATGAGATGTCAATGTTTTACTCAATTCATTCGATGATATCCATATTTATTCACTTTGAGACTAAGACATGGAAAGTTCTTCAGTTATCAATCTAGGTATTTAATTTTCACATCTCGTATATATTATTTTGCTTTCTTTTTTTGTTGTGAGAATTAGACCAAAGTTGGAGTTGGGATATATATTTGTCTGTCTATATATGGTATATATATGAAGAAATGTTGGGATGTATTACTATATACTCTATATGCTATGGATATATGCGTTTTTTTTTTTTTGCATTCTTTCTTTCTACACTTGCGACTTATTCTCTATGAGTTCCCATTGCACTCCAACTGTTTTGGTTTTCAATACTAATTCTCACTGGGTTTTCTTTCTACACATTTAGTTGGGGGGACACATTTAAAGCTTTCACAAAATGAAAAATCTATCAAAAAGTCTACTTAAATGCATATATTTGAAAACTCAAATTTATTTGACGGCTTAAAAATGAAAATGAAAGCGTGTTTTGCCTTTTTTTTTTCTTTCTTCTCTTTTTTACGTTTTTGTTTTTTATAGCATACTAAAAATACTTGAGACTTATAGAATATTAAAAATAATTGTAAACTTATGTCAATAGTTTTGGTTCAACAACAAAGCCCAATTAGGGCTTTAAATTTTTAAGTGTGTGTGTGTGTGAGTTTGGGGGGTATTTTTTGTTTGTTTTTGTGTATAACTAAAAGTTTTTTAAACAATAAGTAGCTTAAAGTCAATTTTTGATTCGAGAGACAGATGAACTTTATACAAAGCTTTGTTATATATATATATTTATTTGAAGGAGACTGAGAGAGGGGGACAGAAAAGTTCTATTTGCGGAACCAATTCTCAATTTTCTTCCACAATAATGAGAGACTATAACTACGACTGCATTTTATATATTTGTGGGTATTTAGAAGGGATGGCTGTGGGGGGGCGGGGGCTTTACGTGCTAAACACTAAGTAACTTTCATTGGCCGCTTCATCGTCTGGGGCCACTGCCGCTGCTTGTTTCTTTCCTCCGCCACATCCACAACGAGGACGTGCAGCCTCCAGATCTCCGTCAGCGTCGCCATCGCCATTTGCTGCATCTTTACCACCCCCCTTTGTCCATGTCTCATACTAGACATACGCCTGAGCCCTTGTCCTCGGCTCCTTGCCTTGTAGACGCTCAACAAAATTGCGCCAACTGACCATGGTCTTGCTTGAGTAAAGCCAAACACTTGACGTGACACCCACAAGCATGGAGCAAAGATATTTCACCATAAATATCTGGAAAATGGGACGAGCTTCGGTCGAGCCCGGAGCTCTGGCTGCGGGGCATGGTATGGAAAAGGGTTTGCATATATCCCGATGCCATTGAATCATCCATTCATCGAAATTATAATACTCATAGAACAGGCAACCCAGCAGGCCCACAGCGGGCAATATGAAAAGGCCCGAGAAGAAGCCGATTCGCAGCATAAGACGCTCCAGTTTATCCGTACGTTTGCCATCTGTCTTCATAACGGTCCGTATGCGGAAAAGTGAGATGAAACCAGCCAGCAAAAATAATGCACCGATCGAAAGATATATACAAAGAGGCAATATCAGGAATGCACCCAACGAATGAGTGTCCAATTGTCCCACAAAGCAGACGCCAGACAGAATGTCACCTAGAAAGATAAAGAGAGAGAGACAGAACGAAATCAATTAGTTTCAACCGCAAACCAGATATTAACTCAACTGTAACTAAATCTAAAAAAAAAAGAGTTGAAATTAATTGAAGGTATTTTACAAGTTTAATCAAGCATACGAAATTTGAGCGTGCCAACAGCTCGGGAAATCCGCGACAAGTTCAAGAGAAAACTAAATTAACATGTCTTAAAACGGAAGGAAAACAATACCAACAAGACGCACGACGATTAAATACCCTTTCCCCCAAATGAGGTACCAAATCTTGTTGACTAAAGTCATCAAAAAAAGAAATCGACTAGAATATATGAGTTCACATTATAGGAATTGTTGTAAACTTAAAGAAAAACTGAAAGCATATATACCCATCTACAGTTTAGTGTAGTAATCGACCCAATAAAAAATGAAAACAAACAGAAAGAAGAGGCAACAAGAGGCTAATCGATAATTTATGAGCGGAAATATGGCACACCGAATGAATGATGGATTTGTGGTGGGGACACATCAGCTGGTGGATGGGCATAAAGGGATCGGGAATGACTTGGCTGCCGATGACGATGAATTGTAACATGTTTATAAATAGCGCTAATGAGACTTGATAGGGCATGGCGGCAGACGAGAGAGGGAGCCGAGCCGCCCTTTTTCTAACGGCGGGGGTAAGGAACTTTTGCTTGTAAATTGTTTAAACAAGCCAGGCGGCAAATTGACTTTGAACTACTTGGCAGAGAGAGAGAGAGCGAGAGACAAAGATAGAGAGAGAGAGCGAGAAGGGTTGTTGGTGGAGAAAACGAGAGACATTATATTTATCTATGCCCAACAATCATTATGTCAATATTGAAACAGAAAACAGTAATAATAAAAGGAAAGGTGAAACATTGTTTAAATGTTTATTACATTTGCCTTACACTTCACTCCACCTAACAACGAACTCCAACTGTGAATAAAATGTTTATAAAACTAACCTTAACCAATGACCGATATAAATACCCTTTGAATCGTTTTCTTCCAACCTTTTTTTTTGCTCTGCAGGCTTAAGTATCTTTTATTTTTTTTTTAAATTTTCTTTGTCTTAGACTAGGAGGGTCAGACTAAGATTTACAATGAGAGCTTTAGAGACAATGAGACAATATAGTAAATAAACCGATAAATAAATGTTGAAGTTAATTTGACCTCGTTACAAGGGTATTGCCAAAGTCGGTTACATTTGTTATTCATACCCTGCGAAAATCTAAGAACTTTCTTTGGTTACATTTTACGAATATAATCTTTTGCCCTTGTTTGCTACTTCTCTGTTCCATTTTTTTTGTTGCTATTATTTTCATCGGAATATATGTTTCCATTCTACCTAACCACCGCCATCGCCACAGCCTCTGACTCTGCCTCTCCCCATTCGTCCATTTTGCATTCTCGTTAATCCGCTTGACAAAGTTTCAGCAGCTGCAACTCTTCGTCGTTCGCATCAGACATCAGTTTCACTTTATGCTAAAGTCAAAGCCCATATGACATTTCACCTGCTGTTCCTGTGCCCGTTTCTTTGGGGCATCAACTCGCCACTCGTTCGCTTCCTCTCTCTCGCTCTTTCTCTCTCTGTATCTCTATCTATGCCATACTCTTTCTCTCCTCCTCCTTCTCTCTTCATGTATGTGTAATATGCTGATGAAACTGTCAACTGTCATTTTAAATTTTAATCGCATGTTGTCTCTTGTGTCTGTTGTTTTCTCTCGCTTTTGGAGTAGACCGCGATTATTATTGTCGTTGTCGCCACACGACGATGATTTTTTTCTCTCTCTCTCCCTCTCTGTCTCACTTTCTGGTGTTGTTTTTTTTTTTTTTTAATTACTCTGCCACAAGGCAACATAGCGCCTTCTCTACTGGTCCCCCCCTTTCCACAAGCTGTCAGTTACTTATCTTTTATATATATAAAATCCAACCCAAAGAGCGACACAATCATTGGCTTGACTTTTGCTGTGTGTTGTGCTGAGCTGCTCCATTTAGATAAATGACACATAAATTAAGCAATTTTCCTTTTATGTTTCTTTTTCGCTTTGTTCTTTGTGTGCTATAATGGAATAATTATGAAACAATTGTCTCCAGCAGCTGCTTATGTCATGGAAAACTATTAAAAAAAAAAAAAACAAATAAAGGAAAAACGACTAAGAGAGAAATCGTTTAAGTGTGAGAATCGCCCCTTCTTGTACTCTTTTGGAAACACTGACTATAGAGTATGTAAAATTTCTCGCCTTCTCTCTGTCTTCACTCCACAAAGTTTATTTACTCATTTAAGGTATTAAGACAAATGAAAACGAGAAGATAAAGGATGACGCCTTTGGCTAACTTTATTATGCAATTCTCTAAATGGTTTAGCAGAGAAATAAGTGTGCTTTTCTTTTCCTTTTCCCTTTCCTAAGCGTAAAGAAAATGCATTTTCATTACATACCATTTACCACAACACCAAAAAAAAAAGAAAAAGAAATAAAGATCAAAGCCCAAACTTTGCACTTTGGTCAACTTTGTATTTAGTTTGCTCTTTCACTCAGAACCAACAACAACAAAAGACAACAAATTCAAAAATTGACACCTGCAACAGCCAGCAACCACAACAAGTAGAGAGACAGGTATGTAGATGCCATCAACATATTCAAAAGAGCAAGTACAACAACTACGACGACAAAGCTCTGCCTTTGTTTTATCTTCATTATTTTTAAAATACTCTTTAATAGAGAAGGGTTCATTTATTTCAAAGAAAAGTTAGCCCTATTCTAGGGCAGGGAAAAAGTGATTATTCATTTCATTCAGGAATCAAAAGATGCAAAAATTTAGCATTCATTTAAGACTTTCCAAACGACTTTCGATTAAAATCAGAACTTTAATTATGAAAATTTATAAAAAAAGAAAGTCTTAAGATAGAGGTAAAGAGGAGTTTTAAAAGAAAAGAAAGTTTCGGTGTATATATTGATTGCAGGTGTATTTGCACTAGTCGGTGTCGTTTATTTATGTTTGACTTAAAGTTTAAGGTGTAATTTCTCATTGGAATTCTGGTATTTGTTCAGCAGATTAACACCTTTTCCAAAGTGGACAAAAAAAAAAAAGTAAAGATCAAACTTGTTCCATTTGAAGAAGAAGATAAAGAAGCAGATTCTTTCGTGTTTCCCTCATTGCCTTGCCACCCTTTCGAGTTGTGTGTGTGTGTGTGTGTGTTGGTTTGGTTGGTTTATAATCAAATGCAATAGCCTGACTAAAAATGGAATTTTGCTTGTCTGCACTTCATCATCCGGGCCGAGCCGGGCCAACAAGAAGAATAACAACAAGAACAACTACAACATGCGGGAACCCTTTTTTAGTTTTGGTATGAAAAGGACTGACAGACAGCTGAAAAAGTCAACGCATCCTCTCTTCTTCTTCCCCCCGAAAAACCCGTTTTACCCAACTCTCTCCTCTTGTTGCGCCAACAGCTTCAACATTCAACATGCAGCAGCAACCAGCAGCAGCGGTAGCAGCAACCGAGAAGAATTCCTGCTGCCATACAAAACAATTGACATGCATTGTGGAGTAGAGAAGTTGCAGCTATAGTATATACTAGTGGCTCTTCCTACTCAACTGCAGCCACAGAATTGTCAACTCTGCCACACAAAAAAAAAAATAAAAATAAAAACCCAACACAACACAGAAATCCAAAGAGTAGAAAGAAGCTTGATGGAAAAAATACAGAAAAAATACATTGCAATTTTCCAAAATGGCAGAGAGAAACTAAATAAAGAACTGGTTTAGTCAGAAAGGACTTCAAACGTGGTAGAACTGGTTCTGTCTCTCGTTTTCATTTTTTAATTTTTCTCTCTTGCCGATTCTGATATAAATTAAGATCAATATCATCGATACTATAGAAAGAAAGAAAGAATCAGAAAAAAAAAACCTGCAAAGCAAATGAAGAAACAAGATGCAGGGCGGTGGCGTCAGGCGGCAGGTGGCATTTCGTTTCATTTCTTTAACTCTGATTTATATTCAGTTAGCGGAAATCGCTTTATACGTGGGTCGCGATTCGCCAAAACCTCCATACAAATAGCCAGAGATAGATGGAGAAAGAGAGACAGAGCGCGAGAGGGGGGAAAGCTGCCTCCTCTTATATTCTATTTGTAATGACTGCTGCTGCTGTTGCCCCTCGCTGTGTTCGCCTTCTTGTAATTTATTGTTGTATTTCGTTTATCTGGAATTTTCCTAGGCTCCTCTTATAAATAGTCCAGTCGCTTAATTTGCTTCATCTACGCTTAAACAGGCTCCTACTACAACTTCCACTGCTGCTGCTGCTGCTGCTTCTACTAAGCATTGTCAGCATGACATGACTTTTATGGTATAAAGTTATATTTCAATGCAACTGTAAAGACTTGAAAGAATTTACGTTTATCTTGCGGCTGCTGCTTCAATAGATGTAGGCTCTTCTCTCCCATGTATGTTTGTATTTTCAGTTATAACCAGATTGAACAAAGGATTAACGCTTAAACATTGAGAGGATCTAAGGGGGGCGTCATTTTGTTTGATCAAGCTAATCAACCGCTTTCAAAGATAAATGAGTACGGTCAACTCTTTTCCAGTATAATAGAAAGCTCAAGTAATTTTGGTATGAATTACAAATTCTAGAATCAAAAAACAATTGCTAATACCATCAAATGTTTCGAAAAAAAAGAGCTTCATTCAATCGTTAAATCATTACATCATTAAATCATTTAATCCTTACATCACTGTATCATCCAATCGCTGAATAATTTAATTCTTGTGTCATAAAAGAGTTCAATTGTTCAATCGTTGAATCATTAAATCGTTCAATCGTTGATTCAGTTAATCATTAAAGTAGTCAATCATTAAAGCTTTCTTTCATTGACTCATTAAATCGCTACATCATGTGTTCTTTGGATCGTTCAATTCTTGAATCGTTGATTGATTGAATCGTTATATCATTTAATCATAGAACTGTTCAATCGTTGAATCAGTTCAACCATACAAGCTTTCAGTTGTTGACCCATTAAATTGATGGATCCTTCTGATTTGCCTTGGAATTTGTTGACCATAAATAAGTTTCCTTTCTGGTACCATGCATAGAAATATTTCCTTATGTTTTTTTTTTTTGTGAAACATTTTTACATATGCTTTGAAAATTTTTAATTAAAATTTTTCATCTTCTTAGTCTTTAAACTAAGTCCAAGATAAATCACAATAATAATGAATGAGCCATTATATCATTTAATCCCCAGATCACGTAAGTGTGTTGCTACACATTTTATTAAGTCAATTTACTCATTTCGTTTCATTCTTTTTGCCTAAATCTAAGGTTCAACAACCTGTTGCACAAGTGACAGGCTCAAAAGTAGGCAGGAGAAGCGTGTGAAGGGATGGCTGCAAAGAGGCAGCGACACGCGACGTATAAAAAACAGAAACAAACAAAAAAGAAACAGAAACGGGGTATAAAAACGTGGCAGGCAATAAAAATTGAGGTCAACAGCAACAGAGGCTAATGAATAACGAAGAGCAAACAGGAAAAAAAATAGAGAAAAAACCAAAAAACAAAACAGAAAAAAAAACGCTGGCAACAACGAAAACCAGAGCCAGAGTTGCCGTGTCGCATAATTTCGCATTGAAAATGTCAACAGCAAAGAGAGAGAGAGAGAGAGAGAAAAAAAAAGCCAAAGGGGGGGGGGTACCAAAGTGTATGTCAGTTAGTTTGGTGGGCTCTAAAGGGTTAAAAGTAGGAGAGTCGGTAGCAAGGGTGATGGAAAGGGGGAATGGTGGAGGGGGGGGGGGGCTTATCAAGATGTGCAATTAAATATGGAAATGTGCAACAAGAGAAGCAGAAATAGTAGCAGAAAATGGGGAAATGCACAAAATGCAGGCAAGTGTCATTAGGCCCCATTTCCCCCCAAACCAACCTCCCCCGTCCATTACCCGTATCAGCCTAGCTGTCCGCTCCCACCCTTTCTTTTTATTTTATTGTTCCCTTTAAGCTTCCATTTCTGTTGGAAGTTTTTTTTATTTTCTCTCTGTGTTGTGAAACAATTAAATGTCATTTTGTGGCACATTTTATTTAGTAAAAGGCATCAGGCAGGCAGAGGAGGGGAAGAGCGGGATAAAGAAGTGTGCGTGTGCTGATGACAAGAGGTAAGGACATAAGAGGAGATACAAGGGAGCGTGGGCGTACCCCTGATGATGTTGTGTATTTAAGTTAAGTGTTTTTGTTGCTGTGTTTCACGATTATTTGGTGCAAATATTTGAAAATTAAACATGGCAGCGAGACATGCCTAAAATTTCGTAGAGAATTTATATTATGTGTCGACAACTACAACTACAATAACAGCAGTAACAACAACAGCAACAGCAACAACAACAACAGCTGACGGCGGCAGCAAAAGGTTCCTCTCAACAGTTTCAGTTCTCAGTTCAGTTCAGTTCAGTTGTGTAGAGAGAATTCACAGACAAGGCAAACAATTTCAATTTGCATTGTAGGAAACAAGGACACATAAACACTAACACTAACACACACTTGTAAAATGGCTGCCAAAGTTCAACAACTACAACTAAAAGGGGGGCAGGGGCATGGGCCATGGGGCATGGTCTACAGTCAGATACATATATAGAGAGAGACGTGTGAGAGGCTTAGTTTACCCAGAGTTTTGTTTATGGCAACATATGGAATTGTTGAAAGAACGTCACTGTGTGTGTGTGTGTGTGTCAAAAAGGGTGAGACTGCTAACAATATGGTGGCGCTGTCTACTCTCTATTCCCTTACCGCCTAACCACCTAGCCACCGTTTCTCTCCCCGCCTACCTAGACCTCACTTTCAATTGAAGTCTTCTTGTCAAATTGCCACAGGTACAGTTGCTGTCAAAAGTTCAAAGTGTTTGCATTTACAGTAAACAAAATCTGTATTTATGTTACCCCAAGGCTGCTGATGAAAAACTAAAGCTATATATGCTCCTGAACGGCCTATGTTATTTCCTATCGGATACTCTGGGAGACAGTCATCTCCATTTAAAGATCATATTAGCTGCATATATTTTGCCTGGATAACGCCTTTCATTTTAACGGCCATAAATGTGTGTGAAGAAGGAAGAAACTACAAAAGTTTTTTATGAGTTTTCAAAAGATGTTTCTCTCTCTCTCTCTCTTACTTACGCTTCTGTCCTTATCATCCAACTCTCTGGGTCTTGGCCCATGTCTATATGCTTTTGGGTTTCCCATTTCAATATAATTCCTTTTTTTTTCTTCTCTTTTCTATACAATATTTCAAGATTTATGTCTCGCTTGTTAAAAATTCCATTATTTATAACATTCAACCTTAACCCACCACGGTAACCGCAAGCACGTTCTTTATTTTTTTGTAGACAATTCCTATTCCATTTCCACACTCAAAAAAAAAAAAAAGAAACGAAAACCCTACCAAAGGCAAAGCTTTTGTGCAATTTCATAAATTTTAATCCTTTTTTATTGCCACCGAGAAAAGGTGAGCGCGGAAAATGAAAAGTGAAATACACAAAACTCATTTCCGTCACGAGGCAGGAGGCAGGTGCCTAGATGGTGGACGGGTGGAGACGGGGAGGGGAGTTGAGGTTGGACTAAGCGAATGAAAAGCTGTGCTTAACCCCTCAACAACAGCAACAACAACAACAACAACAGCAGCAACAACAATGGCAACAACAACAACTAACAACAATTGTAGAGAAGGATGGAAGAGAGTCAGTCGAGTGCGTTCTTCGTTGCTTCTTCTCACTAATTACTTTGCCACCTACAGAACATTATGAGAATTGGACAACAGGGAGAGGATGAAGAGAGAAGGAAAAACAAAAAAAAGAAAAAAAAAATGAGAAGGGGATGGAAGAGGCGCCACACTTAATGTGAAGCCTGCGACATGTTGACTGCCTGCCCAACTGCGGTTAACTCTCTTGCTGATGGCTTGGCTGGAGAGAGATGGGATCCATTCACTAAGCTAGAGAAAGGAGGAGAGAGTAGCAGCAAGAGGAGGATGCCGCTGAAAAGCGCTGTCGGGATGTGCTCAAGGATTACAGTGTCCTGTCGCGCGTAATTTATGCATGTCTAAGCAGGCTTTTTGGCCTGCTCATGCCCTGCCTTGCCCTGCCCTGCCCTGCCTTGTCCTGGCCCTGGCCTGGCATGCAGGACGAATGAATGAATAAGACCCAAGGGATCACATCAAATGGTTCTCTTTTATTTTTTATTTTTAAGTGCGTGTGGGAAAAATGCAATGACGAAGAAGTAAAGAATGGTTAAGGGCATGTAGGGGGAGGCAGAACTTTTCGGTTGAATGGGTCAAATGGGAAACTAGGGATTACAGTAGAGGAAGGTACACCACTTACACACACACACACACATAGACTTACTTTCATAATCTTCTAAGTATGATGAGGACTTAGCTTTCGTTTGTAAACTAGAGAAATTAAATGTATAGTGAATTTAAGTAGTTAGTTAGTTAGATCCAGGCTACGATCAGTTGGCAACGATTTGGGTTTATTTAAACCATTTCCAAACAACTTAACTGAATTTGTCTCAAATGAGAATGTTTTTGCCTTGACGCGCCCCCGCTTAGGTCGTTTTGGAATTTTCACGCCAAATCGTAAAAATAAATCTCTTTTGCCCTCGTAGCTCTGCGGTTAGCGATTGCAGCCATAAAGAGGCCAGACCCCTCGCTGTCATACACGTCGTATACTTAACCCGTTCCGTGTCTAGCGTAAAAAAATGTCCATTAGAGGGAAATATCATTTAATTAAATTGTTTTGGGGTCTTTCTCTGCTCCCTCTCGCTGGATATAAATGTTAAATGCAAAGAATTTTGAAGAGGTCCTAATGATGATTCACCTGGTGGTGGATTCACTTGGTCGTTCTAATGAGACAAATTGTTGAGAGGATTCGTAAGGCAATCACACAATTGATTTAAATTTGAGTAAGTAATTCTGTTAATTTCACAGCAAATTCTTATTAAATATTGACCCAAGTGGAAATCCTTTCTCTTCTTGTACACGGTTCATTAGAGAAAATTATTTACTTTGTGGTCTGATTGAACCCAAAAGGCTTGACTGACTGGCGATCCAAAGGGAAAATTTTCAGCTAGCTACATACAAATCAGGTTAAAGTCAACAAAATCTCATAGTCGGCCCCCGCAAACCTCCACACCCTCCACTAATACTAAAATTCTGTCTCGTTTTCTTCTCTCTGACCCTTTCAATTAAAAAAGTGCCAGAAACAGGCAACGATTCTGACCAAAAAAAAAGAAAAAAAACAAAACAAAAACAAAGGGGCAAGAAACAAGAACAAGAGAATTTCTTTCCAACACTCTTTTCCTCTTTTTATGTGTGTGTGCGTGTGTGTGTGTGTGTGTGTCTGGTGTGTTTGTCTATCAATCAGGCAAACAAATAGCCAGGCCAAACACTTTGGCTTGACGGCTTAACAAAAATTTGTTGTTTCGCCGTTTTTGCAATTGAAACCGGGCGGGCAACCTTTTACCTTTTTTCTCTCATTACAAATTCAGGACAACAAATTGTTGTTGTTCTTGCTGTTTATTCTCCATCACTAAATAAATGGGAAAAAAGCAAAAAAAAAAAAAAAGAAAACACCGAAGATATTTAAACAGTCAACGAAGTTTTTATATCCTTTTAAAGTAAGCACTGATTGATTTGCGATTGGGTCACAAGAATTGAACAAAAAAAAATCTTATCTACAGATGAAAACCGAATAACAAATTTATTTAGGGAACGAGAAAACCTCAACGATCTGAACTAACGTCTAAAAGTAGTTTAACGGAGAGATTGTTTAATAACCTTTCATCAAGAGGGAAAGAGAAAGAGTATGATAAAATGTTGTTAGTCATAGCTAAGTTTTAATTGAATGTTTTTTTTTTTTTTACTCTTGGGATAAAATATTAATAAATTTTCTTTGGTGTATACATATATAGGAAAGTTTTCTTTCTGCCTGCCTGCCTGGAAAGAAACAAAAAAAAAACCCAAAAACAAAAATAAAGAACCGCAACTTTTCTAATTTATTTTCCATATGCGTTCCTCCTACAACTTGTTTGTGTTGCTAATACATATTATATAATACTTTTTATTTTTCTTTGGCTTTTTGTGAGCCTTTTGTTCTAAGCAACTTGGCACAGGACTTGATGGTTGGTTGGTTGGTTGGCGGTGATGGTTGGGCGAATGTAAGCAAAAGCTCTCTCTTGGGGGGGAACGGGGCAGGAAGAAAGTGGGGGAGGGCTAAGGGAAAACTCAAAGAAAAGTTGCCTCTCTCGGAGCTAAGGGAGTTGTGGTGGCAAACCTTCGTGTGGGTTGGGTTTGCTTGGGTTGTACTCGTGGGCATTCACGCCCCTGGTGTTGACTGTTGTGGATTGCCGAAAGCGCTCAGAGCGCGCGTTCTCTAAAGGAATTCTCTTGCCTCGTTTTTTTTTTTTTTTTTTTTTTTTTTTTTTTTTTTGTACTTTGCATTGCGTTGTGACGTGATGTGATGCTATTTCGCTGGCGGTGAAATTGTTGGGTAAAATTGTTAGGCATTGGTGGAAGGCGTTCTCAAATGAAAGATATTAGAAATACTATATTGAGTGGGTTTAGCAGAAGGTGACTCTGAAATGAAATTAACTCTAAAGTAAAGTTACTTCAATTAATGTGTATTTATACGAAAAGTTCTATAAGAACATCTAACTTCTTAGTCTCTTCACCTTGAACTAAGCGTAGATAGATTAAATCAAAAAACTGTTCAACCAAATGAAGCCATTTCAGATTTGTAGATGGCGACAGAGTGTAATTGATGCAATAGATTCAGTATCTATATATCATAATAATATATTTATCTCTTGTATCTGCATACGATAAATTGACAGTGCTCGTTCGTGTGCCCGCCCCATTCATAGTTTTACTGCACATCATCTAAACACGTTGCACTCATAATTATGGCGTGCAATTAAAAGCAAAAGCTTTCCGCTAGAGCTCTTTTGCTACTTCAAACGGCAACAATTACCTTACTTCCCTTACCCACATGTTGATTACATGTTGCATATAGACAGAGATGGCAAGAGAGGGATGGAAAGAGAGAGAGAGAGAAAGAGAGAGGGCGAGAGAGTGAATGAGTGAATAACTATGAAAAGCTTAAGCGTGAAAGCGTACAAAAAGATAGACCACTAGAGGAGAATGGAGAGAAGGCGAAGAAGCCTGATAGAAGCTACTTTTGACCATTTTTGGGTATACTCAACGTCGTCCTGTTTCTGCTCCTCCACTATGTACATATATAAGTAGAGCACAACAAACAAAAAGAAAACGTAGATAGGTTACCGATAACAACAAGAACAAAACCAAAGCTGGAAGATAATTTTTTTAACTTTTACCGGTTAGCGGTTTCTTATGGATGGGAGGGAGTCACTGGCGATGGAGGTGAAGGAGGACCTGGTTTGGGGCGGCAATACTTGGTAAACATCGTCATCTCTATATGGCGTACATCGTTTACCTTTTTGTATGCACTTTTTACTCGTTAGTTGTCTTTTGTTTGCCTTGTTTCTGTTGTCTTGTTTTTGCTTGGTCTGCGACGTGGCGAAAGAGGGGGGGAATGTAAAAGTCATCAATATTGCTTATTTGCAACACTTTTTCGCTCTCTTCTTCTTCTTTCGGTTGGTATTGTTGTTGTTTGGCAGTTATTGCAGTTCGACTCCACCCATTTTTCCTACTCCTACTCTTTTTCTTTCTCTCTCTCTTTCTCTTGGTAGTCTTAGCCGCAGTTCCTTTAGTTCTCTTCTCTTTCTTCTTTTCTTTTTTTGCTTTTTTTTTTTTTTTGCCATGGCTTCAGCACAAATTGCGTTTTGTTTTTGTCCTTCTCTTACACTTTTTGTGCCTTTTGTGCGTTGATTTATGGGTGAATGTATGTGTTGCACACATGTGTGTGGCTTTGTGTGTGTGCTTGCATTGTCCTCCCAGGAGAAGAGAAGTCCTTACTGCTGCTCCTTCAGTTCCTACTCCTCGTGCTTGCTTGCTTGTTGCGCGCATACAAATTGGTTTTAGTTATTAATGGTGTGTATAATTAAGCGGGTTGCCTGCCTTTTGTTGCCAACTTTGTCTGCACTTCTCTCTGCAGTTTGTTAGAATGTTTCTTAATAATTTGTGTGCACATCTCTTCTTCTCGCACAAAGACTAAGAAGAATATCAGAGAGTCAGGAAAGACAATGCCAGGAGACAGAAGAATATGAAGCACAAGAAGTAGTAGTTCCAACCAACCAAGAAACCAACTAACCAAGTGGATGCTGTAAAACTTGTAATGAGTTATAGCGGGGGGGAACTCTTCCCCTTTTTCATCCTTCATATAATTCGAAAGTGAATAGAAAATGGTGAAAAAACAAAGCTTGTTATCATTTGAAAAAGTTTCTTAATGAGCACAACACCATGCAGAATGCTGATAATAGGTTAAGTATAAAGCAAATATCATTTCCGTGAGATACTTCTCCGAAATTTTCCAATTAACTTAATTTGTATAAACTTTGCGTAAATATATTACTAAATTTTTGGTTATGTTTCTTTAACTATTTAGGATAACTAATTATCAGGCTTAGCTTAAACCAATTGGGAGTTGTAAAGAGTTGAACTGTAAGCTGCTATACTTTTTCGATAGTTAACTGTCATAAGGATTTGTCTAACGTTTCGCTAGTTCACTTGAACTTTGGCACTTGAATCTGTCTATCTGAAAGTTATATCATCTTTTGTCTTGATACTTATCTATACAATTTGAACTGTGAACTCATTTTTATTTCACCTCATTCATAGGCTATCAAAACGCACTTAACACAATTGTGCCAGGACAAAAGTTCAAAGCGCACAACTGCCATAAAAGTAAGTGAGTAACTAACTTCAACCATCCGACCATCCTTTTGACCCTGCCAACCAACAGGTGTGCACTACACTGTTTTACCCTTGGCCCCTTTTGCCCCCTTCATCGTGTCTCGATAGTTTTTGACACTCGAAATGCGATGGTAAGGGATGAAGAGAAAGAACTTTTCTCTTTCGTTATTTGGCTCATTTGCGTAAAAGTTTTGAAAAACTTTGCTAAAGGGAAAACATTTAATTATGAATGGTCGTCGTAGTTATGCGATAGATGCCACTAAATATTCGATGGTAAGTCGGTGATAGACAGGGGAAGAGGGAGAGCAGAGACACTTTGCGCCTTTTTTAGGCAATTTGTCTTTTAAGGGACCCGCATTGATGACTATTGAGAGATATGTATCTACGGCTTGTCTCGGCTCAGTTTGGCTTGGCTTGGCTTGGCTCGTTCGCTCTTGCTCTCGCAATGATTAATAATCAAAATGTCAACGCTGTCTGTCTGTCAGTTATAAAGTCACTTGACAGTTTAATCAATTTGTGTGTGACTGAGTGTGTGTGTGTGTGTGTGTGTGTGTGTGTGTGTGGACTTTTGCTCAAGCGCTTATGCGGGTTTCGATTGAGGATAAAATTAACTTTAACGGGACCAAAAACTGTTGACAATGTAAACAGTTTAAAAAGTTTACTTTTCACTTCACTTTCTATTGTTAGTTCTCTCCTCTCTTGCTCAAAAACGAAAAGCCAAAAAAAAAAAAATATAAAAATATATATATATAAAGAAAAAGAATCCAAAGATGAAGAAAAAGAAAAGAAAATACAGAAAAGATAAGCAAATAATACAAAAGGCAAGGCCAATAAAAGACAGCAAGACAGAGAGGAAGCTAAAAAGAAACATCTGTGCGTAGTTGGAAAATATCCCATATAAGCTTTTTATACCCCTTATAAGCATATAAGTAAAAACAAAGGGTATATTCAAGGCGAAGCCATTTGATTTGAAAGTTGAAACTATTCACATTTTAGCATTAATTTTATGCAAATTTTGTAATAATTCATAAAAAAACTAATCTTGTAAATGCAGCGTCAGCCTGTAGATGGCGCCAGGGGAATACAAATAGAGTATAGGGTATCCTTTGGTTCCAGTCTCTGACATGAAATTGCAGGGAATTTTCTTGCCTCTTGTTTTCTGAACAAACAAACAAACGACAACGTCGACAATGTCGTCAGAGTCGCAGGCATTTTGTGGGTGGGTGGCAAAAGGAAAATAAACAAAAATTATGACAAGCGGCAGAAAAAGAAAAATACGGAAAAGAAAATAATAAAAATCCAAAAGAAAAAATAGCAACCGCAATGGCAAAAAAAAAAAAAAAATAGCATGACAGAGAGAAAGAGAGAGAGCGAGATAGATAGGGGAATAAGGACTGAATGGGAAGTCAACTACTAATAAACAGTCCTCAGAGTGTCCCCTCCTTCTTGCCTTCTCCTGCTGCTCCCATATGCATTAGGCATAAAAATGCCATGACATAAAGCCAACTAGCATGCATAACCTGACTTAAGGAGGGTATCTGGGCTTTAAACACATAAATACAGTTACTTGTGGTGGGCGCTAGAGGGTAAAGGGAGGCTAGCGGGAATCAAGTAAATCCCCGAGTAGGAGTAGTCGGCAAAAATATCATAACTACATGCATGTGGACCATATGGTGGCATTGTGATAAATGGTTTAAGGTGTGGCGGATTATTCTCAAAGAAAAATATATAAAAGTCTCTATGATTTAGGTTTAAAGAAAGTTTTCATACATCGAAGAGCAAGCGTATCACTTCGGTTAACTGTCATATTAAATGTTCCTATCAATTGTGTTATACAGTCATCTGTAATAGATTCCCACAGCTTTCAGCTTAAAATTCACCATCCTCTTCTCCGTCTCCGACTCCGATTTCGACTGCGACTCCGGCTCTGTTCGTAAATAAGTCTCTCCATCGCCATCTCCACATCGAAACCCATGACCATATATCACATGTCTCACTACTATTGTTGTACAACCCAATCATGCAAATTCCCTCTCATGCAACGCATGTCTTAATGCCCTTCTATGGTAAAACTTATGACCCTTACCTGCCTAACATACCTACAACCCAGCCCGATTCCCGATCCCCGACTCTGCCCATCATCCTCTCATCAAAGTGTGTGTGTGTGTGTGCCAGTGGAACTCCCCCGAAATCTGTCTTGTCTGAACTGGAGGACACTGAGAGTTGAGAAACCAGCTGGTCGCTGACGATGACGACGACAACGAAGAGCAAGCACACATGTAAAATACAAGCCCTGTTTCTCCTCCGCCACCTTCTTCTGCTCCTTCGACTAACATTCACATCAGAGTCAGCTTCAGCGTCAGAGTCAGAGTCAGACATGGACACATATGGTAAAGCTGAAGTAGTATAGGGGGGGAAAGGAAGCAAAAAAAAAAAAAAAAATGGCAAAACGGCAGCAACAATAGATACAAAGAGATGGAAGAGAGAGCAGGAGTCGTGATGGGGAGGAGGAGCAGGAGGAGTAGGTGAGCCGAACAGCCGTTGACCAATGCCTGACATTTGAGCCATGTTGTCAACGTTGTTGTACTTGCTGGAATCGTTGTTGCCGTTGTTGTTGCTGTTGCTGTTGTTGTTGTCTGCATCCATTATGGCTGTTTGCTACACCCGTGACCAGGGAGAGCATGTCTCGTTGTCTCATTGGAATTTCGCTTTTGTCTAGTACATTTTTGCCTCACATTTTCCTAGTTTACCCGTTTACCCTCTCTTTTTCATATGGCCTTTTTATGCTTGAATACCTTTTCGACATACGCCGAAGAGGTATATTAGAATAGAAATAGTCTATGCTTGAAAGTTAGGCGTTCGTTTCTATAGGATATATTCATGTCGACTCTTTGCTTTAGGGTGAGTTAGTTTTTTTTTTTTTTTTTTTTTTTTTTCATATGCTTACAACGCTTAGCTGCTTGTAATGAGCTGCTCATAACTTCAGTGACGTTTTCCACTGAAGTACATAAATATACACAAGAAATATTAAGTGCGCTTGCCCTGCTGCTACCTCTCCCCCCTCCCCCCCTTTTCCTTTCTCCTCAGTTGGTTCAGTTGGTTTTATCTTTCCACAAAATTAGTTACAGACAACAACTACGACCACGACGACAACGACAACGACGACGAGAGTTAGACAATGTCCACTTGAAATGTTGTCTGTCATTTTGTTAGTACTTGCTTTTTCTCTCTCTCTCTCTCTCTCTCTCTTTGTGCCTCATCATAGATACATATATTTTATGATCGATACTTTGTTTGGCTCATACTTATATGGTTATGTCCTAATAGCCTCCTAATAACCATCAGCATTCTGTTTTTGGCCATTTCCCATGTGGCTCATTGGCAAATTGTGTTTTTGGTTTTTGTAGCTTTTGCAGTTAGATTGTAGGTTTATATGTATATGGCATATGGTGGATCTGGAACTGAATCTGGATTCGTCATGGTTTTGTTTTTGTCGAAGTTTAATTTTTTAATTAATTGCTTGTCACGTTTCGCCATGGCATTCTCTAGCGAAAATGAAATGGAACGCCGCATCGCTGCACGTTTGCCTCAAAATAATAGTTATAAGTGGCGGTTGCTCTCTGCGGTTGCATTTCCCATTCCAACTCCAATGAAAACTCATAAAAAGAAAAGAAAGAAGACGAACAAAAAAAAAAGAAAAAAATAAAGAATTGCACTAGCCAGACGACACTTCCATAGACAGAGCAAAAAAAGAGCTCGAGACTCGATAACAATGAAAGAGGGAGAGAATGCCAAGTGATGAGTAGCAAATGGAGGATTGGGGATGGCTTGGCTCCTGCGCCTGCATCATCTGCCTTGCCTTTGCAGTGGCAATAATTGTCATCATCATCATGCTTATCATCATCATCATCATCATCATCTTCTGTGGGCGGCTGTCCAAGTCCAACAAGTCTAAGTCCGTGCAGACAATCAAAGCCAAAGCAAAGTAAACTTAAAGCAAGTTAACCAGGCGACATTTTTCAGATGCCAAGGCGAAGGCAAAGGCTAGGATGAAAGAAGCAACTAAACGGCAAATGCCCCGGACGGTAGAAACAGTAGAAGAGGCGCAACAAAGAAATGACCAAACATGGGTAAAAGTGGCAGTTGGAATGGTTGGGAATTAGCCAGAGGCGTAGAGAGAAGACATAAGAAATGGAAAGATCGTCATCTTTCATTGTAAATATTGTTTTGGAAGCGTCTTGAAAAGGTGCCTCGAAATAACAAGATTTCTACCATTTATATAACAGTCATATAACAGATATGAACCAGCAGCAGTTTAAGAGATTTGTTGGCTGTAGTTATCTTCAGTCATATAAAAGTTAGTATAACGCTTCTTAGCAGATCTACAGCAGTTATATAGCTGTTATTTAAATGTTATATAACAGTCAGTGTAATTCTTGTATAACAATTGTATAACAAGTTGTTTTTCTCCGACCTAAGCGCCAACCCTTTTGTTTTTATACCTACACCACTGCCCTTTGGAGGCCACGTTCCCAAGTGGACTGCGCCCACAGTTTTACACTATACGCTGCTCCTACTTTTGCTGCTTCTGCCGTTGCCGTTGCCATTGCCATTGCCATTGCCTTTGCTGTCGCAATATCATAGTGTTTTTCCTTTTTTTTTGTTGCTATTTTTGCTCTGTCCAGTTGTACTTGGCGGCGTGTCGTGGGCAATCAAAGCAATTGCGCTGGGCCCCCAGCCCACTACCAACTGCAAGTGTCGGCCGATGGCAGAGGCAGCACTCGAACTAGTAAAAATAATGAGCTGTAACCCTTTTCGGTTGCGACGCGAGGGGGCAAATGACCAGCTACAACAAGGAAAAGCAAAAAAAAAAAAAAAAACGAACACAAAACGAAGAGAATATGAAGAAGACTACTAAGCAGAAGCCGGAGCAGAAGAAGCCGGTCTACTACACACACACACAGAAAAACTGATAGAGATGGAAAGACAAAGAGCGACAGGGAGTGAGAGGGAGAGAAAAAAGAAATTAATTAAGGCAAAGGGGCCAAGAGATTGAGGCATTGCGCGTTGCCTGCCGTCTTCGGGTGGGTTGTTTGATTTCTGCACGACCTTCAGTCGAGAGGCTATCTCCTTTCAATCTTGGCATAATAAATCTTCAACTCAATCTCTGCCACGCCCCTCCTTCATGCTCCATCCTCCCTCCCATCGTACGTTCCCCCCTCCAAATGGCTCTCTAGCTACTCTAATTTTTATGCATGACAAGAGAGGCCTACAAAGTCAAAGTCAACTTTTTGCCGTTGTTTAATTTTTCATGCGGGTCGGCACAAAGTTTTCATTAAAATTTGATTAAAAATAAATTATTGGTTATTAAAAATGATTAGTTTTTGGTAAGAGAGAGGAGGCAGCAGCAGCCGCCGTCGCCGCTATCGCCGCCGCCGCCGCTGACGAGACCCGTTTGAGAGATGAAGAACTTTTTGTATTCAGTGTAACCTTCTTTACTCTTTGGTCAGAAGAAATAATGAAACTGTTAATGTGCTTGCAAAATTAATGAAGCTTTGCAAACAGAGAAAAACTTTTCAGCCTAAAAGGGAATGAAGAAGACAACGATAGGCATGAATTGAGTAATTTGGCGCCAGTTCTTAATCTTTGTAGGCCCTAAAACGAAGAACTAAAAGTTGGTCAGGCCAAAAGGATCCTGACTAATTGGAATTTGTTTAAAATGTTTTAATGGCTACAAAACTCCAATGACAATTGTAAACAATTGTCACAGATTTTCTTACACACATAAATTATATGTAGAGCAAAAACTAACAATATTTAACCCATTTATTACAAGTTCTCAGAATGCAAAAACAGACAGAAACAGAGTTGGAGCCAGCCATGGCCTGCCTGCCTGTCTATTAGCTAGGCCAATTCATATAAATCATAATTTTTTGAAAGTGCGTTTCATATTACTAAATGTGGCAATCTATATATGAGGTGGAGACCAATTAAGCGATGTCTACCCACCTCTGAGAGAGTGAGCCAGCCAGACAGACAGACAGCCAGCCAGCCTAACCCAAAGCCCAATTCAAGGCAAGTCTTGGCAAGACAATCTTGGCCAAATCTGTGGCCAGTTCAGTTCAGTCCAGTCCAGATTCAATGCAATGCAATTTCAATTACCCAAAGCAGCTGTAAATCAACTTTGCCTTGGCTAGCTGGGTGGATATCGCAGCTTAAGCATATACATAAATTAACATTAATAAAGGAGCATATAAAAACGAACTAAAGAAATATTCACTATATAGGTGTATATATAAAACTCAACTCTGACATATATAAATCATTTTTAATGACCAGATGGAAAATAAAATAAAAAAAGGGGGAAAAAAAAAAAAAACAAAAACGTGTTCACTTTACGCTCCCGGGATAAGAATGCAGATGCAAAAATCCTCAACTGACCAAAAAGAGAGAAGAGAAAAAAAAAAAAACAAATTTCATTGCCGGAAACATTCGACATTTATTTTTGTTTGTCCCTCCCCCCTTGTAGTTCCCCGGCTCCTGCTGCCACTTATGGCTGATTTTGGCAAAGTGTTGACTTCGATATGTTTTTTGGCAACACCAACTTGCATAACCCGGGAGACAGACCCAGACGGACGGATGGACACTGCGATGGAGCCGAAGTCAACTTGCCTCCTTGGTGCGTGCTTTGCTTCGTGTCTCTGTGTACCGTTAAATGCAACGTTTAGATACAAATTCATAGATAACATATACTCGGTACCTACATTTTTGTTGGTTTTTTTTTTTTTAGTGCTATTTCTCATGTTGTGTTTGCTCGTATCTTGTTTAAACGCAACGCAGCGAGCTGTAAAAATAATATATATATAAAATGCAATTTTCTTGATTTTGTTGTTTTTTTCGTCTAGCTGGTGTGAAAAATTGGCCAAGCCTTGGCTTTGGCTTTTTGGCTCATTTGTCTCAACCTCCCATTTGATGTTTGTATCTTTGTATCTGTATCTGCAAGTTGTCTATCAGTCTGGTCGCTCGCTCATTTGGTGCTATGTGGAATTTTGTTATTTTCTTCATCTTTTTTCATGTCTGCACTGTGTTTGGTTTGGTTGTTTGTTTTGGTGCGTCGTCTCTCATCTCTGAGCGACACTTTGACGCTGTCAATTCAAATGGAGTACGGCCTCTCTATATACATATGTACATATGTATGTAGGTTTGATTTGTGAAATAATTGCGCAAAGTGAAACTCTTCTTTGAGTGCTATACGAAATCTGTCAAGCGATTGAAACTAATGATGAGAATTGACTGATGATCCATTTGGTTTGGATTAGCTATATTGGTTGGTGATTTTGATCAGCGTAACGCTTACAATTAACTGTTTTACTTAAGGAGAGCGATCAACTGATCTTTCAGAAATGCTAGTCTTATACAATTAACTACTTAAATCTCTACCGACCTAAGAACTGAATAAAAGAATTTACTAAATTGTTGTTGCTTGATATTTATGTAAAATTTCTACATTTTAATACGTTTTTTTTTTATCTCTCGAACTTCTGTATTTCTCACTGTTATATTTATTTCTTTCTTTTTGTTTTGTTTTTTTTCTTTTTCTTATAGATCGGCACCTCAACTGTGTTAGCTGCTGCCAAGCTAAACAAGCTCCAATCATTCGATTCAGGTAAGTGATCTCCCACCAACAAACATTTTTCTTTTGCTTTTGAATATTTTTTTTTATGTTGGTCAGACCTATCCAATATGACTAATGGAAGGCAGATCATTTCCACATCTCAAGATCTCTAGAAAAGAAACCAAAACTAAAAACCAAAGCAAAATGCAACTCACAGAGCTAAGTTTTTTTTTTTTTTTTTTTTTTTTTTTAATGCCTATTTCTTGTGTGCTTTTGTGTTGTAGTTGTATTTATCTTTTTTATTTAAATTTATGGTCGACCACTCAGACTTACCAACTGCACACACACACACACACATACATACAGTCAGTCAGTCAATTCAGTCTACAGGAAAAGAAGAAGGTGAGGGGGTGAGAAATAACAAGTTGACTGGCAATAATTATGACTTCTTGAAGTATTTTTTTGATATTTTTTTTTCTTCAGTTTTTGGGCAGATATATATATTTTACACAAGTCATGGCGATGTCTACTACTATTGACGGCCCCCGAACCACAAGCCAAGCCACACAGAGACACTTGACAGGCAGCTCGAGTGGCTTTTTGAGAAACCAGTCTCAAGTGTGTTAGAATTTACAGAGACTGCGGTGACTGCGACTGCGACTGGGATTGGAATTGGGATTGGGTTTGGGTACTGGGACTGGGACTGAGACTGGGCACACAGAGTGGGCCAGAGTACAGAGAGCTAAACTCTATGGCAAGGCAGGCCATAGAACAGAACAGAATAGAACAGGGAAAGCGAGAGACGACAGATAGGATTGTGCGTGGACAGAGGTTTTGATTTTTATTCCTTCATTTTCAAGCGCCGTACTTCACATGTTAACAGAAGATGAGACAGCGGATTGAGTACTGGGATTGAGAATTGAGTCCCCCCAGCATAGAATAGAGAGCCCAGCTCTAGAGTTGGCCAGACAAAACATATAAACATTCATATAAGCTCTATATACATATATACATACATACATATATATATATATGTATATACGTATCGAATGTGTGGCAAGAGAAAATATTTATACTGCACTGGTTTAGCACAAGTTGAACCGGTTTCATTTACCATTTACCATTTGTCTTGTTTACGAATCTTCTTTTCCCAACCGAGAGAAAGAGATAAAGAGAGAGAGAGAGGGGAAAAGAGAACTGTCTAAGCCATCCACAAACGGGCCTAAATAACTATAATCAAATATTGAAGCTTCTCTCAAATGATCAGAATATATAACGAGTGAATCTTATAAAGCATTTATCCTTAAATAATATGCTCAATGCTTAAGCACTTTAACTTGACAAATTGCAGTAGCAAATCCTCGAGTACTTGAGTAATTAATTATTTTACGTTTGCAACAAGTTATAAATAGTTACTGCAGTAATTTCTCAATTTACAATTAACCGTTGTCTCTCTCCTCATGGACAAACTAATCAGAAACGTTAGATGAGTTTTATAGACCTTGTTTTTTGGAAGTTCAACTTCTTTCGTATCATTATGAATTGAATAAGTATGCTCTGGGGTCAAAAACAATTAAATATGCATTCAATTTCATTGAATAATTATAGTTACTCAATTTACCAACTTGCAACTGGTTAACTACTTCGTTTGCTGCTTACTGAATTATGTTTTGATGGGTATATGTATATAATTTTCATAAATCTCAAAGCCAAGATGTGAAGTAGACTTAATTGCCTCGATTTGTGGTTCCAGAGAGAGAGAGAGATTTCAAGTGCATATTGAATGGCGAGAGGCCAATCGAAATGGCAATTACACACACACAAATGAATAATTTTATATATATATATGCATATATGTACATATATAGTGCATATTCATATACTAGTTGTAGCTGGTGTGCCCATTGAGTTTTAATTGTGGCACATTAGCTGGCCAACTGAACATAAATTAATACTAGACATGCGGTCGGGTCGGTCGGTCAATCAACCAGAAGCACAGAAAGTGACAGTTGCCTGTACACACATACCTGAAATGAAAAGAAATGTAAAGACAAATGAGAAATTGCTTAAAAATTGTATCTAGATAGGGGTTAAGAAAGAGTATTCAATAGTTTACTATAGTCCTCTCCTCTGTCAAAAAGAATTTTGAGCTTTTCTCTCTGTGGAAATTATAATGCCTAGGAATTAGTTGTATGTATTAAACTCTCTGACCCAAATTACTGTTGACATGGGATAAATTTTTCTCTTTCTCCCTACTCTTGCTGTTTCTTTTCATTTTTGTGGATTTTTCTAAGCCTTAATTCCCTGTGTGTTGCACCCTTGTCTCTTATTTTCGAGATTAGCGAGAAGACATTTAATAAAGAGATATTATTTCTCATTTTGTTGCTGGCAAAGGAATTTAATGAGGGAGCAGAGAAAGAATGAAGGATCAAGAAACTTTTTCCCACTCACACACATAATTAAATAATTTTTTGTCACCTTTCACAAAAGTTGAAACATAAATTAAAATTTTCTCTCTGTTCTTTCCTTTTGCTGCTGTTGCAAACGAAAAAAAAAAAACAAAAAAAAAAACGAAAAAACAAAATGTTAAAATGAAAGAAGCTGCACATCCGAAAGCTGCTGCTGCCGCTGCTGGAACAACAAAGGGCAAATTGAAAATGCTTAATGAAAGGGAAAAATTGGCACAGACGGGGGACGACACAAGGACAAGGGACAGTGGGCGGGGCTGTTACATGACTTAACAATACGTAAAGCCCATTAAATGATAAATTCATGGTAAGCATATTTCTTTTTTTTTTTTTGTGCCTTTTTACCTTTGGTTTATTTTTTTTTTCTTTCTTCTTCTTTCTCGTGTTTATTGTGTGTTTGTGTCGTTGTTCCAAGAATTAATTGAAATATTCGCTGGTCGCAAGGCAGCCCGAGACAATGCATAGTAGTAAATGTTATTGAAAGGGAAAATTGTGCGGTTAAAGTTTGCCGCGTGGGGGCGGAGGAAATGTGTCGGAGGGTATTCTGTATGAGAATTCAAGTTGGCAAACAAAGAACCTATAAATCTTTCAAGGTAAATACAAGAAGACTTAAACTATGCCGCCTGCTTGTTATATACCAAAAAGAAACCCAACATCATGCAAAAGCCGAGGGGGGAAAATGGAGTCGAGTCGAATGCGAGTTACCCTCGGTAAATATGTACATGTGTGCCCATGCCTTCCATTCCCTTGCCCCTAACCCAAACTCTCTACCCACTTGAGCAGCAACATCATCAGGCATTTTTGCATACAGAGAACTCCATTCGGCCACTTAAAAACAAGAAGAAAAATCGTTAAGCATAAGAAACAATAAAAATAAATACCTATAAACACTTAAAATGGCACACACACACACACACATATATACACACACACTCATACTCATACATACAGCAGTTGTTGTTCCCAGGTAGCTGAAGCTGAAGCTAAAGCTAAACCCTGAACTCTCTGAGTACATTGGGCAGTAAATGTCGCCAGTTGCTGTTGCCTGCCACTTGCCGCTTGCCACTTTTGGCCAGTTGTAAATGTCAAGCAAATTTGGTTGGTTGCATTTGCGTTTCTCTGTTTACTGTTTCGGTTTAATACCCTATTTTAACAAATCGTTTGTTCTTAAAGATTCTATTGAAATGTTGAGTAAAGTGCAAATCTTTATATTCAGTCCATTTCATAAGAAGAGATTTAGTTCTTTTCTAGATGTTTCATTCTATATTTCTCTAATGAAACTAAATGTTCTTTCTTTACTTTAATCCATCATCTTTTAATAATAAAGGGTATTTTTAAGTCGTTGCCTTGAATAAGGCTTATATTTATTCGTTTGTTTTTTTTTTTTTTCATTTGCTTCTTTTTTCCATGAGAGAGTTCATGCGGAAGTTTATGGCGTAGTAAATCTTGTTTCTTTTAAATAATTTCAAATAGAAAAAAATATTTGCCTTTATGTAGAACATACATAAGTATTTAGTTGATTATTGTTTGAGAAAACTTAAAACCTTTTGGGTCTTCAAAAACAAAGAGGAAAATTTAAGTTATATTTATTTGTTTTTTCTATGTACATATATAGCGAATACTCTTCGCTAACCGTCTTCAAAGCAACTAAAGAATCTTTGACAGAATTAGGATCGTTTTTTGTGTTAACTAAATAAATGCAAAGTGAAATGCACTGAAAATGTTTCCTCAGCTAAACTACATAATTCCTATGTTTTTGAAATAGTTTTAAGTTGCAATTTTATGTTCATGGTGGAGATAAAACAAAGTTTGAACAAAACTTTTAAATAATTTCTTTCATATTTACGATTTGGTCATTTTCCAATTATCCCACTTTTGCTTTCGCTTCTTCTCTCTCTCTTACTATGTTTTTTTCCTGGTAGACTTTGCATTTCCATTTTGGGCTATTCAAATAAAGTTTAATTTTTAATAATTCGCCTCAGCGCACAGAAGTCGCTTCTGTTTTTTAACAGGAAAAAGAAAAAAAGGGGGACAAGGAAAAGGTAAGGTGATGGCCATCGCCTCCTCCACTTATAGCTTGTAGCATAAGTAGTAACTCTGGGTCTGGTATCCCTGCACATGAGGCTATACGATTTAGTTGTAGCCATGTGATGATCTATGGCGCTTGTAGTCAAGATTTATGCTTTCAGCCAGTAGCAACCGCACTTGGATTCGAATTATATGCAAGCCAAGGCACTACCAACAACAACAACAACAACAATAAGAAGCCATAAAGCCAAAACCTTTTTCATACAATCCCAAAAATACAAAAAATAAAAAGGGAAAGAGGACAACCGAAACGATACGAAAGAAAGGAAGAAGAAGAAAACAAAGGAGGAGAAAATTGTATAAATTTATGGTATAGTCGTCTCTCCAGTTGTCTCATCGTTTTGTATTTTTTTTTTTTTTTTGAGAATTTAATTGGACATTATTTCGCATATATGTATGTATGTATGTATGTATGTATGTGTATATATGTATATTCCCTGAATATACACATTGAGGCAAAATCAATGTCTGGCCATATATCAAATGGCTAAAAGCAGCATTGTCTGTTAGTTTCCACTTCTCTTCTACTTAGAAGGAGGCGCATTTTATATTTATGGTTACTTGCCGCTTTTCGCCTTCAATAATTGTGTGAAAAAAGTTGCAAACGGACAGCTGTGAAGTGAACTTAAGTGCCAATGATATGACCAGGAGTCAAAACGGCGTGAATGGAGCGGGTCTATGTGTGTGCGAGTGTGTGTGTGTGTGTGTAGAGGAAATGGCCATAATCAAATTGTTGCTTATCAAACTTTCAAACAGATTTCCCCAACAGTTTTTCCCACAGTTGTGCAGAAAATAAGCTCAGTCAATTGTAATAAGCCGATAAGTTGGTCCAGCTTTAAAAAGCAAAAGCTTTATCTTTGATGTCTATTGTTGTGACGATGACGATGACGATGACGGCGACGGCGACGGCGACAGCGACAGAGAGAGTCAGTTAGAGGCGGCTCCTACGCGCTCGCTCGACTTAACTGGCGCCGGTTTTCCATTTTTCTCACTCTCCCTCTTTGGGCTTTTTAAATCGGCTTAAATTATGAAGAGTGAATGAAAGGCGGCAGAGGCGGGCGGCAGCAGTAGGAGAGACAGAAGCAGAAACGAGAATAAACAATCTTTTTGCCATTATTATTATTAAGATGTTTACATTTGTGACTAGGCCAAGATAATATTAAAAGCCGGCCGCAATCAACTATACTAAAAAGTGACGCATCCATATGCCAAAATTGACAATTTTCAACAATTTAGGACTCTAACGTTAATTCTGACAAGAATTACAATGAAAATGTTTAAAAGTCAAATTTAATATGATGTTAAGGATAATTTCAACCCATAAGTAGGCTACAATTTGTTCACATCATTTTAAACATACAATTTCTTACACTATTTAAAATTTGAACTCCTCCTCCAAGCCCATTAAACTAAAATTTTAAACCCTAAACTAAGCCAAAAATAAGTCTTTCGATAAATTGAAAAAGAGTTACTATAGTTTTACAGGCTTTAGCCAGCCTATCTAAGAAGCCTTTCATCGCTGTTTGTTTTCATTATGGAACGCTGATCGCAGAAATCGTTTTATGGCAAAACAGAAAGTAATCTCAGTTTCTGACAAGTCTTTCTTCCCGTTTCGTGTTAATCTATCTTGAGAGAAGAGGAGACACAGTTTTTTATTTCTGCACATTTTGCTATTTGCATATGCTGCCACCTTTAGGCAAAGAAAAATGGCTAAAAAGTCCAAAAGTCAACATATGCCCAGATATACATACATACATAACCCCCTTCTTTCCTTTCTCCCTGTCTGCCCCTCGCTATCATTCTCTCTCACCACTTTGCTTCCTCTCTATGCATAACTACGATTCGAGGCAATTAAAAAGTTCTGCACAAGTTTAATCAACAAATTTCCCACACACGCGCGTGCGTGCCACCCCCCTATCCCCATCCCGCCCCACTACCCCTTTTTTCCCCCTTGACTTTAGTCACAGTGTATAGTAATCATTCCTGCTGCTGCTTCCTCGTTTGTTCGTGCATTTCATTTCACACATGAGTTGACGACTAGCGGGTGACTAGGACGGCGCGACGAGGTGCGGTGAGGTGAGGTGAGGTAGTCAACTGTGGTGTAGGTCTCCTCATATATTGCTTAGTAACTTTTGTTGCACAACACACAAAATTTCCTTTTCGTCAAAGTAACACACACACACACAAAGACATACACACACTTAGTCACACACTGACGAAAAAAAAAAATGAGATACATCGAGTCAACTCGACACAACTTGAAATTGCACAAAAAATTCATTTGTAGTCAGGGGTTACCTTTTTACCAGAGAGTGAGAGAGAAAAAGAGAGAGAGGGAGGGAGAGGGGACAGCAGTCTGTGAATAGGTGAAAGAAAAAAACCTATTCCCTACACACAAAGATCGACTGCAGAATATCCTCAAAACTAAAACAAAATCTTCTTTAATTTCTCTACAATTGATCTCCCATGTGTTTAGTTGGAGAGGGATACATTTTTGGCAAGCGAGCGAATCAACTCTTCCTCCCATTCCTTCACAAAGATTAATCAAATAAACAGTTTTATGCGACCCTATATACCCTTGCATTTCACACTGGTTAGAGGGTACTCAAAGCGAACTGGCAAATTAAGTTGAATTTACTACGAGGAGGCTTTAGGCCGAGCTTCTGTTATTAGCATAATTTTCGCTGTCTTTCGTTGCAAAAAGCGGGGGGGAAGAAGCCAGTGAAGTGACAGGGAGTCAATGAGAAGTAAGGAAGAGGGAGGCAGGGGAAATGGCAAAACGAGTTGCACGACAAAAAAAAAGTAGAAAAGAAGCAAAAAAAAGGTGGAAAATTAATTTTGTGTCTAGCGCATGCGCAACTTGTCTTGAAAGTTGTTGTTGTTGTCGTTGTTGGTGGAGATGTTGTTGTTTCTGCTGCTGCTGTTGTTGTTGTTCTTCTTCTTCTGTAGCTAGTAGTTCTACTAGCCTTGGCAGCTTCCTCATTTGCCTGCTGCTATTGCAGTTGTAACATTTTAATTATGTTGCCCGTTAGTTGCTCCTGCCAATGTTGCTGCTGATGTTGTTGCTGCTGTTGCAAATGGCTCGTAAATTGCAGGCGCAAATAAATTTGTTTGAAATATGTCCGAGATGTGTGCGGAGTGAAGGAGGATTCACTTTAACTGTTTTTTGTTAAATAAAACTTTCGAAACTTAAAATTATTTAGTATAGAATTCTATTGATTTGTTGTTGTTGCTGCCTTGTACTTACGTTCATTTTATTTACATGGAAACTAAAGTAAAATGTGAACAATACTAGAGAAAATCATAGTACTTCATTTTCAACTCTAATGGCAATGCCAACTGCAGTTACACACCCGCAACACGTTGGTCAGAGAGCTCTGCTTCAGCTTCGGGTTCTACTTGGTACGTCAAGACACGATTTTCCCCCTCTCCATCATTCTGATGACCCCCTGTTTCTTCTCCTAGACGAAACTACTTGGCCACAAGCTTCGTCTCTGTCTCTGTCTCTCTCTCTCTTTCTCTTTCACTCTCAGTGTAGCCAGAAGCCAACTTCAGATTCAGGCATCTCCGGGGCAACTAACTCTGCCAACTCACAAAGTTGCCAAAGGTAAAATGCCAGGCAAAAACCGCTTGTCAACGGCATGGCCAACTTCACGACTTGTTTCTCTTGATTCCCCCATATACTTTAGAAAAGGTATATCAAGTTTGTCCTACAATTAATCAAAAAATAAACAAAATGCTTGACCCCCTAGAAGATCGAAACGATTGTAAAAAGTTAACTAAAAACTTTGATAGCTTTTTGTCAGATCATGAAATCATCCTAGCTCAGGTTAAGTTTCACTTTTTGATAGGGTATAGCAACGTCGACTTGGCCCTTTTGGGTTAAACATTTATTTTTCCCTCTCTTTTATTTTTATTTCTTTATTTTCCTCTCGATGCACGTTTTGCCATTTTCTACTTATTTTCCATTTTCCATTCTTTGTCAAGATCGCATCAAGTCGATAATGTCGCCTGATTCTTCAGTCTCTGTTCGATCTCTGTTGCTGCCTGCCTGCCTGCTTGACTTGCCTGTTGTCATTTCATTAAAAATGATTGATTGGCAATTAATAGAACTAAACAAAAAACGCAGCAAGAATTGTCCTTGGCCCTGTTGACCACAACGTCAACAACAACAACAACAGAAACAAAACAAAATCACTTACAAAAACAATTTGAAAATTGAATACTGAAAACTATTGATTTATTTATTATGGAAATTTTTAATAAAGTCGCGCTTGAATGTTTTTTTTTTTTTTATTTTTATTTGTTTGATTTATTTGCGCTTGCATTTGGCTTTTAAAACAAATTAAACAAATATGTTAAATTAATATTGAATACAGTGCGCCGCGAATTTCGAATGGTGAATGAATGGTGGGAGGCGATTGAACAGCGAAATTAAATTAATATTTTCCACAATGTTGCATCAAATTATGCAATATTTCATTGCATGTTGATTGCACTTGAACAAAGAATAATATTAATAATAATGCACAAATTTGGTTTTTCATTATCAACTTTGTTGAAAATTGGACAGTTAGGGAAAATTTTATAAAAATTTAAAACAAAATTTCAAGTCAATTCGATTCGCGAACGAAGAAATAAGGACAGAGGATCAGGGGAGCAGGGAGAGCCCTGCATGTCGAATGCAAGTGGTGGTCATATACAAGTTTTATTAAATTTAACCAACCGAATGCAATTTCACTTTCTTTAAAATCACTTTCTACGCAAAATATTTGCCAATTAAAACTCTTAAACAAACTTTCATCCCCAACAACAGCAACAACAAAATAGACGAAAAGTAAATAAATAAACAACAATTTTAAATGCAGCTTCCTCTTTTACGGATAGCTCTCTCTCTCTCTCTGTCTCTCTTTCTCCCTCCCTCTCCCATCTTCTTTTTCATCTCTCTCCTGCTCTTGTTTTGAACCATCTTTCGTTTTATGTGCTGCCAAAAAGTTTCGGCAACTAAAAGCGCAAAAATTTTCTCACACGCGTAAACAAAGTGGCCCAGCAAAAGGCGTTGTCTACCTGAGCCCAGGTAAGAACTGGTAGAAGTAGAAGAAGAGCAGCCCAGCTCCAAGCCAAGCCAAGCCAGCCGCCAAGCCAGCTAGCCAGCCAGCCAGCTGTGAGAAGCCGAAGAGGAGAAGCCACAGACAAACATGTCGAAGTGCCTTGCAAATTGTGTCGTGTCATGTAAAAAAGAAAAAAAGAGTGCAAAATGTGTTTTTTGTTTCCTCTAAGCGCGGCCTTTTCTAACTTTTTTTTTTTTGTATTTTCACACTTTCCATGCCACAGGCGAGGCAGATAGAGGCACTTAGAGCTAAAGGTGTAGAGGGATGGGGTGAAGAAGAAAAAAAAAAAAAAAACATGTAAGCAAACACCTTAAAAGTGAGTTACTTAGACAAAGTCTCAAGAGAAGATGCGGCAAAAATTGTCTAAGATGCTGAAAACTTGGCCAGGTCTACACACACACAGACACACGCACACCCATATTTATACACACATTAATATGTATTTGTAGGTATGTAGGGCTTCTTTTTCTTTTGTCTTTTCTTATTTTTGTGTGTTTGCGGTATAGGAACATTATGGCATGGTAAGGTAATACGATATGGTCTATGGGAAGTGCTAAGCTTTTTAGGTGAACCAAAGTTGTTGCGGCTGTTACCCTGTTACCAGGTTAGAGGGTTAAGTTGAGATTATAAAGAGAATGAATGAATGAAATGCAAAACTGGCAAATGAATGCACTCAACTAACTAAATACAGCTAAAATCGAGTGAGTAACAATTAAAAACGATAACTAAGAAAGGATGGGGCATAGTCTCCTCTTAATGAGGACTCAGAAAAAAATTTCCACCAATTCTTCGCTTTCAGTTTAGGCAAAAATTTAAGTCTTTGTAACATAAGTTTGACTATTTTTAATTACATGATGCATTGTCAGTTCTTATGAACTATCTTCAAGTATTCTATGTTGCCGCCTTTTCATCATATACAACCATTTCTTGAAAGAAAAGAACCATTTATTAACACTAAGTTCAAAAGACAAAACGAACGAGCCAACGAGCAAACGAGCGAGGGGGGCATAATTAAGATTTTCTGGAATCAACTAAAACGTTCGGCCCTAAGCAGCGGCATCGGCGGCGGCGGTGGCGGCTAATGATGAACAATCGTATTTACTTGAAACTTCAAAGCTTTTAATATACGATATAGAGAGTATAGACAAGATACCGAATGGGAAAGGGAACATCTGCCATTCATCTTCATTTTTGGCCCGGCTGCGTTTGGTTTGAAATTATTCGTTTACCTCTCTCTATGCAGGAGGCAGGCAGCAGTCATTTCCTCATTGCTTCTAAGAAAATTTAAGTTGGTTGTTTTGGCGGCATATATCAAACGGGCAAACAGTTCATAAAAGACTGAATATATTTTGCTCTCATTTCACACACAAAAATCTGCCATTAAAACTATTTTGCATGGCTATGACGACTACAGTGGGCACTCAATGGAGAATGTCTCTCTGATGAATGAGTAACGTTGAAATCTCACACGTACATATGTACATATATGTATGTATGTGTCTTCCCTTTAGTTAGATGATATCACTGAAGAATTCTACAATTAGATCATTTAATGCATACATAGAAACATCTTCTGATGATCATCATGATGATGAACTGCTTGAGTTGTAGACTGTCTGTGTTCTCTGTTTTAGTTCTTTGATCTTTATTTTCTGCGCCCGCGCCTCGTTGAATGAAATTTATGGAGAGAAAAGTGCAAGTGATCAGCGATCAGCAAACAGTGATCAACTGAACGGAAGCGCCAACTTCCAGTCAAAACGTAAGAGGAGTGAAAAAGAAAAAAAAAAACATTAAAACAACAAGCCAATTAATTGAAAACAAATTGCCCATTAACTAAACCAAAAAAAAAAAAAAAAAACAACAAAATCAACCAAAACACAAGTGACCGAAATCTAAAACGATCGTCAAAGATTTACACACACTAAAAAAAAAATAAGCGAAACGAAACGAACAGCTGGTCGAATGGATCGGTTCGGATCGATAGATGGCTTGATTAAATTTTTAAAGACCAATGGCTAAATGGAGCGAGAGAGAGATATATGTTTGTGTAGTGGGTACATGGATCGATGCTTGTAAAATGAAAAAAAAAAAGAGTTTTGCCTGATCAATAAGATCAAACGAAATGGCCGGCCGCTTCAATGGCTTGATTAATGTTGCGCCACATCAATCAGAGTTGACTTTGGGGTCTCCCTCCCCCCTCCCCCTCTCTACTCGCACACATATACACAAATCTTTAAAACAGGGCGGCGCCGCATAAACAAACAATCGACAATCGCGGATCGACGATCGGAAGAGAGAGAGAGAGAGAGAGAGAAAAAAATAGACACCCACATAAAAAAAAAACTGATGACTGATCCAAGAAAAAGAGAGAAAAATAACCAAAAACGAAACTAAACAAAACGTACAAAAACTGGCAAACAGAGAATTTTTTTTTTTTTTTTTTTGTTCGTTTGTAGTTGCTTAGTTTAAAGATCACGATCTTCCTTCTGATGCCAAAATGAGCGAAAACCTAAAAAAGAAAAATCCCCCCAACCCAACAGAAAATCACGTTTGTGATCTTGACTTTAGACCGCAGCGAAACCAAACCAAACCAAAACCGAAACGAAACGTAACCAAACGAAACGAAACCCAACTAAACTCAACTCAAAATGGCAAGAAAAGTCACCAGAGTTGGGAAAACGTTTACTTAAAAATTGACCGAGACTAAAAGCAAATCAGAGGCGCTGAGGTTGACATAAACGGGGAGATCCCATTTTTGAACAAGCCAGAAAGTGGAATTGAGGTAATAAGTTTATTCATACAGTTACATCTTAGATCTTTTAATTATTCTCTCATTCTTCACTGCACTTTGATGTTGTCGAATTAAAACCAGATTGTATAAAAGTATTAGATTTTCTACAACCCCAAAATCTTAGAATCTATATCTGAAATACATCACAATTTCTTAATATGAAATTTGTTCGCCCTTGTTGTCGTTTTCCAACACTTATTCAGTAAAAATGGGTTCCTCTTTACATTGGTTTCTCTATATTTTATTAACCAAATCAGAAAATTATATATACAACTATACAAAGTTCGTTCACATTTTAAGTAAAACTATTGTTTTCTCAGTTTTCCCATCAGATGTTTTATTTTCTTATCTTTTATTTTATTCTCACTACTCTTCTGTCTGCAATTCAGATTCAGTTTTAACTAAATCAATTTTAAAATATAATGAAATTATTTTTGTTTAGAAGTACAAAATCCCAACTAAAATCATTTTCAATTGATAAATGTTCTTAGCTTGGCCCCTTTTTCTACTCTTCAATGTTTTTTTTTTTCCCCCAGCCCCTCGATTACTACCTCTGCGCCTTTGGGCCCAAAGACAAGTTCTACTTGTTTGGTTTTTTTTTTTTTAACGTATATATTTTGTCTTCTCTCTCTCTCTCTCTCTATGTCTCTCTTTGTCTTTCTCTGTCTCTATAGTTTTCTTGGTTTTTTTTTTGTATGTTTCTTGTTGTTTAACCATTTCTGTGTGTGAGTGTGTTTGGTCTTGTTCTGTTTTTGTTATTGTACTTGTTGTTAATGCAAAGTGTTGTTGTTGTTGATGTTGTCGCTGAGCTGTTGGAACGATTTCAGTTAACATGACAATGGGAGTGAGAGAGAGAGACGAAGAAAAAGACGAAGAGAGAAGTTATTGGTAAAAAAAAAAAAAACATAGAATCGAGTAGACCAAAAATGCCTTCAGTGAGTTTGGACTTGAAAATTTTCAAGCTCTTTTTTTTCGTTATCCCTTATTTCCGGCTTGACAACTTTTCGCCTAATTTTGTTCAATTGTTGAAATCCAAAATACATACAAAAATCAGTTTGTCTGTGAGTGTGTGTGTGTTTCTAACTAATTTCGCATTCATTGTAAGAGCAATGTCTGGCAATTGGGCCTAATTAAAGGTATTTCCCCGGAGAGTTGAGTTTGAGAGTTCCTCTTCCTGTTCCTCTATATCATAATTTCTCTCATATATGTACGTGTAGGGCATAATAATAATAACTCGCAACTCTTAACTCGCAGAGAAAGAAAAGGTGAAAAATCAAATGTTTTGGAGTTTTTCCTTTCCACTTGTCCCCACGAGTCGCCCCCCCTCCCATTGGCTGGTTTTCGTTTTCCTCTTGCACAACCTCAAAATGGCAACTCATCAATTTTCCACATGTGATTTATTAACTAATTTTTCGCCGCACGTGGAAATTCATTAGGGGGCTCTGAGCGCAGAGAATGCCTTTCATTTTCTTATTTTTCACATTATTAGCAGAAAGTGTGTGGAGGTTAGAAGAGGGGGGGCGCGTGTGGGGGGGGTCCCGTCTAAGAAATATGTGAAAAAAATGGGCCCACGGCCCAGGAAAAGTGTATAGGCATTAATTATTTGCGTTTTTCCTTTTTTTGTTTTTCCTTTTGCATTTGGGCATTGAATAATGCGTTTGAAATTGTTTTTTTTCTTTTCTTTTCTTTTCTTGCTGTTGAAGCATAAAATTAATTTTAATGATTTCCTATAATAGATATATATTTTGAAAAAGAAAAAAACACACACGGCTTGGCTTTCACTTTCCATGTGAAAGAAATTAGGGAGAAATATTTGTCTATTCATTGAAATTGTTTTCTTTTGCTTGCAATTTTTCCAGTCACCTTTGGAAAAATTTGCGTAAATTTATTTAAATAAACAGAGAAAAGGCAATGCCTTATGAAACTGCATATTTAAGTTTTCCCAAAAGGGAGGGAGAGAGTATAGCGAATGCGCCTCTTGAGAATTGAAACCGGTTTTGCTAATTATCGTTGCATCATAAACACTGTCCAATTTAGCCAAAATTTAATTTCCTTTTTAGAACAACTCTCTGCACGACTTTTGCAGACAGTTTAAGACTCCTATTGGTCGCTCCACCATCCCTTTCCCTTGCCCCGTCCACTTGCCTTCTTCTTGTTCCGCAAAAACGTCTGCTGTATGGCTAATTTCATTTTTATGACTTTTATGCGCCGTATTTGCGTTTTTTTTTTTTATATATATATACATATATTTCCTCCTTTTGTCTTTTGGCAAAGTTAGTTGGAGTCCGGCGATGATTTATGAGTATTTTTTCTTTGGATTTTCCGTGGATTTGGAATACTCTAACAAACCAAGTTACATGGCCCATTAAACGATTTGACTTCAAATATTTGCAGTTAGTAAGAGTTAAGTGTAGGTTTATATTCGTGAGGGTTAACTTGGCTTATTCAATGATTGATTAGGGTATCTAGCTGTCGTTATGATTAACTGAGCTTTTTCGAGTATGCAGTTTTTTTTTTATATGTTTTCATATTTCTCTTTACCAACTGCTGCTCTGCGATTGGCGTTAAAAATATTGCCAAAGTTGCCATAAATTTTCTTGTATTTTGACAAGTAATAAAAATGCAGGCCACAAAATGCAAATACAAATGCAATACGAGAAGCAGCCAAAGATACAAGATAAGAGAGACACAAGTAAGTGACTGAGAGAGAGAGAGAGAGCCAGCAAGGGGAAACTAATTTGCATTTTAAAATCCCAAAAACTCACTAAAAAAAAAAAACAAAAAACGGAATAAGAGCCAAGAATAAACAAAAATAATCTTGAACAAATGTCAACGGATTCGATAGATGATTTATTAAAACTTTCTACATATATTTTTTATAGGACTTAACATTTTAGGCATTCTGTTTTCTTTTTGTTTTTATATTTGTCGTATATTGTTTTAAAACTAATTACCATCATAAATTTCAAGTTCATTGTTCGCTTTTCTATAATTTTGTTTTGGTCATATTACCATAAAACGTAATCACTTAATCAATTTTATTATTGTACAAAAATGGTTATCGAAACACATTCTCTTTGGCCTTCCCATCATCTCTGATCTCCATCATCTCTCTTTGAGATGAGAGAGAGAGAGAAACAGAGAGAGAGAGAGAGTAAGAGGAGCGCATAAAAGTTCTGTTCTGTTTATGAGCCACATGTGAATCGGTTTGTTAAGTTGGCCTGTTTCGCTGTTAATGAATATGAAGTTGGTTCTGTTTCTTTTCTTTTATTTTTATGGTTAAAATTGATGTGGAATTGGCCTAGAGCATAGAGTAGGTAAGTAGTAGGTAGGTAGTAAGCTCATCATATTGGCCTTGTTCCTGGCTTTGGCTCTGGGCAATAAATTCTTTAAAAGGCTTTTTTTTATTTCTCTACAGATAGATTGAGTGAGTTCGGGGTTTATGGTGCTATGTAATTAGGAAGAGTTTGATGATAATTATTATTCGATTTTTAGGGCTTAACCCCAATGCCGTTAAGGTAAGGCTAATGAAATGGAACTTTGTAGTAAAAACGATCTCAACGAATAAGAATTTTCCCTTCACCACCAACCTCCTCGTGTTCGCATCTCTCCTTAAATGAAATCTTTATCATTATCTGGAATCCTTTCAATAAACTCTTGTTGTAACTTTTCAATTAGCATCCTTTGATTGCCATTTTGCTTCCCACAATATATTGGCAATTAAAAGTGCCAACAGAAGAGAAGAGAGAGAGCAACCATTAGATAGCCCGTTCTACTGGCTGGCTTATAACGATCCATTCCGTTAAGCTCTTACATAATCGACAATATATTTTCCACTCATAGCCAGGCTATTTGCAAAGTTTTTTCAATTTCCCTCCTCTGTCTCTTTCTCTCTCTCTCTATCTCACAACACAACATATTCAAAATCATATAAATAAAGTCTTGGTAATTATCATAAAGCGGAATCTTGTAGCGCCAATATGAAGCTCATAACTTGTCCACCAATATATATATATACATATATATACTAAATATACATATATATATTTATGTATAAATGTATATGTATCTCTATAGGAGGAAGGAGGAAGCCAAATGACCATTTTGGTTAACTTCGTAACGATGTAACTTTCAATTTGCGTAATTTTCAACAACAGCGAAAAGACCAACTGATCCCTCACCTAATGACTTTTGCCGTGTTTGAGGCGATGCTCTATGAGAAATTGTGGGGACTAAACGAAAAGACTAAGCAAAATGTAGGCGTGGCCGGACCTCTCTGCGTGTGTGCCGCCTCAGTGTGCGTCTGTTTGTGTGTTTGTGCGCTAAGGTGCACGCTTGTCATAAAATGCCGCTTATTATGTTGGCTATTAATTTTTACAGCTTAGACGCGACTGTGGCCCATTTGGACCATGTTGTGCGCGCCCATACCCTCACCTCTCACTGGGCCATGGTCCACCTCGATGGGTCAGCCTGTGTGCCTAGAGATGACACCGTGAGCTATTTAATATCTTATTAAATATATAACTCATGAAATCTTTGATTTGATTTTTTCGATTGCGAAACCATTTCGCTTCGATTATAATCGAAACGTTTTGCATTCTATATGTGAAGCATTTTTTAGTTATGGAAATCTCACTGAAACTTGTCAAGTTCTCATTTTATAAGCATAATTTATCGAGCTCGATTGTTCTCGATAACTTTTGCATGCGAAATATCTGTTGGTAAAACAATTTGAAGCCTTTGAACTTTGGTCTATTGGTCTATTTCTTAATAACTGAAAGCTTAATGGTCTTTGGCTCATTTCTAAATAATATTAGCAAGTGAAAATCGAAATATTTTTATCGATAATTCATTTATTTTTTTTTTATGTATTATTATATGCTACTCTTCTCTAGTGGAAACTCTAGCAGCCCACAAGGTCTGCCATTTCATGACCAAAAACGCAAACTTGTGGCGCTCCATAGCAATTTATGACAACCATGCGAAATGGGCACCAGCCAGCAGTAGTGGCTCTCGCTATAATGCCGATGCCGATGCCTATGCTGCCGCCTGCCGCCTATCGCCATCGCAGCGCGTTCCTATCGCAGATGTACAACAAATTTATTTTTGCGTTTTTCGCCTGCTTCCCCTCTCAAGTGGGGGAAGGCTAGGCAAAAGATACAAAGGAAGAGAAACAGAACAGAGAGAACAACAGGGCAGAGAAGTTAAAGAGGGGGGAGTAGTGTTTAGGTAAGTTGACAGAGGAGAAGGAGAAAAGGGGGGGGGGGGGGTCGATGGTTTAACCATCATTAGTACTAACAAGCGACATTACGCGGGGTTTGGTTGGTTTTTGGGCTCTTTTTAAGATAGTTTTTTTTTTCGCTTTACTTTGACTTCTTTGTCAATGTCTTTGTCTATGTTTATTTAATGAGAATTTCTAGAATTTTTTTATTGCCCTAGCCACTACTTCTAAATGTGTGTGTGTGTGTGTGTGTTTCTCTATACTTATCGTATTTTTTGTTTTTTCATGGGTTTATTAAATTGTTTTATGTAATCGCCATCGGATGGGCAACCAAATGTCATTATATATGTACCGTGTACTCGATTCTTAGGCAACTGAAATTGCTCATATGATTGTTATGGTTAGCTGCTGAATGAGGTTATGATTAGGCCCAAGATCTGATGTCGGTTGCCCATAATGGGTTTATTGCTATTTGCGGAATTATACGATTATTACCAAGCAACTGTCTTGAATGTGGCTAGAATGTGGCTGGGCAAACTAATTTCGAATTGCAATTGAGAGTTTGTTCTCTTTTACTTACTTAGGCTAATAGATTTTTGATTTGATTATCGTTCACAACAAACACATACCTGGAAAAAGAAGAAATAAAGACATTAGTATTGACTTTTAGATGATATGCTATTAGATGGAGATAGATGAGTTCTCTATAAGTCGGTCGTATCGTGGTACTTGGACGGCCCATACCAGTTAAATTTTAGTGGGTTTAGGTTCAGCCCTCCTGCTGTTTTTGTTTATTTCTAATATCCTGCCCATTGCCGCTTGTGTCGCCTCCTTCCTTTTCTTGCTTTCGACAATAAACACGCCCACATTGAACGACGCAAAAATTGTCTTTTCGTAGCCCATAAAGCGCAGCGGTTGCTTGCTTTTGCGATATCATTAAAATCTCTTTTCGACAACTTTGCTGGCATATATATTGCCTGGTTTGGGTTTGAGCTCTCTCTCTCTCTCTCTTTCTCTCCCTTTCCCTCTATCACTTCGAAGGCAATTCAAATGCTTCCTGTGGCGCTTGCCAAACACCTTTGACCCGAGAATCACACCCAACACCAACCAACCAACAACCACCCGCGCAGCCTGAACCCGCGGCAGACCCTCGAGAAACATTTCAAAATAAAATCAAAGTTCACATTAAGTCAAGCCAACGGACTTGCTTGATACCCTTTTACTTTCACGTTCTCCAAGTTTGCCCACATAACAAATATGCCCCATTTACTTGGAAGGGTAACAGAAAGTAAGATCCTTTTGCTTCCTTGCAAAAAATGTCTCCCCTTTGTCTAATTTGATAAGAAAACGAAAAACGCAGAAAATCTTTCCGCCTGCGAAATTGTTTTCTCTGGCAAGGAGGCGTGGCATTGTTAAGTGCTCAAATCGCTGCCGGCTTCCAATAAAAACAAAAAAAAAAAAATCAGAAAAAAACAAAAAGGAATAGAAATGTTTTTTTTTGTTTCTTTGATTTCAACTGGAAAGAGGAAAAAGTTTTTCCTTAATTAAGAGCAGTCATAATTTTTTTTCTCTGTTTTTCTTCGTTCCTAGTCGAATGCAGCGGCGACTGGGACGGGGTGAGAGTCCTTTGTTAACCCCACAGCGGCCACAAAATTTATTGGCACAAGTGCAGAAAAGTTTTTTGTTTCAGCCCCAACACCTTTAACATGTTTTTGGCAGCCATGAAAAAGTGCAAAAAACTTTTAGTCAATTTTTTTTGCTAGTGGCTTTTTTTCGCCTTTTTTATGTTTTTTTTTTTGTTTTTTGCTGTGCATGTGCCAAGAGCCAGGTAATGGGTTAATTACTATTTGGCTTCTCGGGGGTTAATTAGCAGTAAGTGGGCATGGTGGGTGGGCGAGTAGTTTGGAAAATTGATTACAAAAACTGTTTAGCTAAGACTTTTGTGGGGGAATTGATTGAGTCCTGAGATTTCAAATGAAAAATATCTAGTTTTCCACTTAATGAGTGCGCCAAACAAATTGACTTTAAGGGATGACTTTTGATGGGTCTATTGTCCATAAGGGGGCGGAGGCAGAAGCGGAAATTCTCCCCTAGAGAAGAACTAAACAATTTCAATTACTTTAATAACAATAACTCAATCAAAGCAGCGTCTGGAAAAAACCCCAAAAAGAAAGGCAGATGAAACAGGAAATATGAAGTAAAGTCAACCCCTAAGAAACTAACGTCGTCATCTCTCTTCATCTCCACCTCCCATCCCACTCACAAAGAAAGAAGAATAACCACTCTTTTCTCCCCCTCTATATTTCTCTCTCTCTCTTTCAAATATTTATTTTACAAAGCTTACAAATTTTTGCTAAAAATTTCGCACATGAAAAGCAAATACAAAAAGTGCTGAAGGGGGGTGGTGGGTTGAAGAAGAAGGGTAAGCATATATGCATTAGATTCAAAAACCAAAACCAAAGGCACAAAGAAACTAACAAGAGGAGGACGACGATATCCTTCCACGCGTTGCTTCGACTTGCCGGCTCCATCTCTTTTAAGTGATTTCAACCCGGAAATGCCCATAAATCGATTTGGGTGGGGTCCGGGCTCAGATCCGGGAGGCGTGGGCGAAAAAATCCTCCCTGTACCGCAACCTAAGTCGATGTCGATGTCATCGTCGTTGGTGCTTTATGGGATAAATGAATGAATTGAAATGGGCGGCAAGTGTATCGACTTATGGTTGAGTTCAACATGAATGTGGCACACTTGCACATAAGCCATCGTCCGTCCTCCTCTCTGTCCCTCTCGCTCCCTCTCTTGGTCTTGCCTCCTCTAAAACCTTTTGCAACAATGCAAATAAAAGTTCATTACAAGCTCGAAAAAAAAGTCAGAATACAAGTTGCCGCCTGACGAAGCGACGCTTTCGCTTGCTTTTCTTTCTCGCTTTCCTCTTTTATGGTCAATGCCCTCAGTTTTATAGCGGGCGACCCGGCGGTCGGCCGCGCGGCGCTGCAAAGTGTGTCTGTCTCTCTGTCCATCCGGAAATACCATATCAGTATAAAATGTATGAAAAATAAAAAAATAACGCAACAATTCTAAAGCCCAAAAGGAGGAAATATATTAACAATAAGTTGTGATTTTTCAACTTTTCTTTATGATACTTTTACCCATTATATTGTTCGATATCAAAATCAATGGCTGAAGGAAATTATTGACTATGATGGTCAATAGACAAATGATAGTTGGGGTCAAAAAGAGCCTATCAAAGGTCATTGTGCCCCAAACTCAAATGAGAAATGCAAATAAATGAAAAACTAGGCTCGCAAATCAGGAGATATTTTCCTCTGTGAATCTAAGTTATCTTCTCCTTGCCTTGCCACTCCCCTCTGAGCTAGTTTGACCACATGGTCAAACGCATATTTTTGCAATTTTGATGATAATAAAACAAAACCGTAAAAAAAATAAACAAATTTTTTGCGTACACTAAATTTTCGTTTTTAGGAGGTCTTAAAAAATATATTCGCTAGAGAAACAAATCCATCAATTAAATTTGTAATTTGTCGTCTTTATGACAAGTAATTTTGTCTCTTTTTAATGTTGACAAGCTCTAAAAATAACATAAATTTACTAAAAATACAAAAGATTTGTGTTATTAATTATTATAATTAATTTTTTATGGGAAAAACATAAATATTTCCATCTAACGGAGCTTGAAATTTGATTTGTAACCAGAAGCCAAGCCAAAATTTCGTCATAAACCTTTTCAAGGAAGATGCTAAGAACTAAAAACTTTAAATCGAACATACACATACACACACACGCTCTCTCATGCACACACACATACAAACACACAAAACTCCATTGTCTATGAATCTGTTTGAAATTGTTTAATTAATTGACAAAACTGTCACACAAGTTTGGCAATTGGCTGACAATTATCATAAATTGTTGTTTTTGTTTCGAAAATCAAAATATTATTTCTAATACTATAATTGTTATTATTATTTTTATTACTTGGTGTGAGAGAGATGGCAAAAGTGATTGCAGCAACCCTCAGAATTTCATATTTTTAGCTCGAAAGGGAAATAATGGTGGGTGGGTGGACAGAGAGTTGTGTTGGTGGTGGTGGTGGGTGGGGGGAGTACGTAATGAAATGTCAACAGAAAAATGCAAAGGCAAAACAAATGTTGATGAAGAGAGGAGTTTGAATTAGGGTTGCTATATGCACGCAAATATACAAATATAAATATATAGGTTTATATATCCATCCTTGGTATATACGAGAAATATGTATATATCATGCATAGGCATAATGTGACTTGAGGGCATTCCTTATTTTTTCGATAAGGTGTGTAGGGGGAGATGATGAAAAAAGGGGAAGTTATTTTTTTTTTACAGAATTGGGGTTTTGTGAGTCTTTGAAGTAAAGAAGCGGAAATTGAAAACTTAATTGGCAAGAGCTGCCGCAAGTTATGATATGTTTACATATATACACATGAACAAGAATAAGCTTTAACAAAAAGCCATTAAAGTCATTTACGGAAAATTCATCGAAGGCTTTGATCTGGGCTCAGCCTATGCCTAACCATGTAAGTCAAGATGATCTTTTCATGACTAATAACTTAAAAGTAGTAGAAACTCACTTAAAAACTAAACTGAATGTCGAAATTCAAATTAAATTTAAAGTAGTTGAGAAACTTTTGGCCCATTTGGCCAAAATCTTTATAGTATCAAAATTTGTTGGTGTTGCCTGCAACAAGCAAATGTTGGCCCTACAAGTTCAAGTTTAAGGACTGCTCTGTGCGTCTTGCCATCGATGTGGAAATTGGTTCTCTGTGTGTGTGGTTTGATTCTACACAAAAATCTGAAACTTCTCTCTGAAGACCTTAACTCACTGAAATCTCCGACACATATCAAAGGCAAATAATAAAATAATAAAAAAAAAAAAAACGGAAACGAAAACGAAAATCACAAACCAAATCCAGTAAATGGAAATTTTCTATGCATTTACACCACCCTCCTCCCTCTCTTCTCATCCATTCCAACAGCAGTCCGCCCGCAGCCCAACGACTCAAATTCACAAACACACAGAACCAAAACCCATAAAAATGCAACAGACCATAATAATTTTGCAACGTTTTTCAGCATTTTCTGCTTTTGTCGCAACTTTTCCTCTCCTCTCCCCTTGTCTAGTTTCCTTTCTTTCGCTTGTTTCTCTCTGTCTGACTATGCAAAAATGCAGCAGCCAAAAAACTGGAAAAGCGAAAAACGGAGCATATAAAATTATTATGTGACAAGGAGAGGAGGGTCCAGGGTCCAGGCGAACAGGAGTGACAGAAAGAGAGAGCGAGAGAGAGACAGAGGGGGGGGCGTTGAGAGGGTAAAAATCAGACTCAGCGCATATGAACAAGTCCCCAAATACACTCAAGTTGTTGACACAGAAAGGGTTAAAGGTCGCTCTGGTTGGGGGGGTTGCTTTGGTGGGCGGAGGGGTTCGTCTGGTTCGGCCATTAAACTAGAGTAGATTTTTATTGAAAGTGTAAACATTGATGGTGAGGTGTGAGTGGGTGGGGTTGGGGGTCAAGCAAAATTATAAAATGTGAGCATGTTTGAGTTATTAAAATTTATATATTTAGGTTTTCCAAAAATTTCCTGTTCAGTAAATATTTGAAAAGTCTGAAAGCACTCTTAAAACTTAATGGCAATGCTAATGGCATTCGGAAGCCCTCAGACAATAAAGCAAGAAACACAAAACGAGGGAAATATAGAGAGACAAAAAGAGATGTTTAAATAATGCATTCCATTTAATTGCTAAATATCGAAAGGGGACATTGAAGTAGTAGAATAAAAACTGAAAGCTTGGTGGGCATTTTTGAAAGCAACAAATACTCTACACAATCTTAAAAATAACACTTCCATGGCATATGGTAAGTGTTTTTACTAATGACTCATTCGTACTAATTCATTCACGAGTAAAAAATCGACTGCAAGTTATGGTAACCCTAAAGATGATAATTGATCGATAACTTTCATAGTACAAGCCTTGACAACCATAAAATCGATACTTTATCGATAACTCTTATCTTGCGAACTTTGGCAACCTCTTAAAATGGATAACTGATACAAGTAAAGATGATTCGAAGTTAAGAAGGAAATAAGACAAGACAAAAAAATGACAAAAAAAAGTAAAATGAATTAAATTCGGAAAGATTCTTAAATAACTGTAGACATTTAGTTAATATATAGTATTGGACATTAATAACTGAAATAAACTCTAATGGTACATAAACTATAAAGAGTTATTTAACAGTTTATCATGAAGATAATCTGTGCTAAGGGAAAGTTTAGCCTCCTAATTGAATTTCCCGTTTCACGAAACACACACACAGACACACATTATTTAGGACTCTTTATCTTTCGCCCATTATCACCTATATATATATTACCTATATCATTTCAAAATCCGGCACGTTTTGTGCACTTTTATTTTTGGTGGCGTTTGCCCGCTTGCTGCTTGCCCGTGCGTTCGTAGCTAATAAACAACCTGAGCATTATTGTCAAACTTTTGTGCCATAAAATCAAATTTATGGTTTACCTGGCAACTCTAGATGACACTGTCTCCTGCATTCTGTCTGCGTCTGCGGATGTTTCTGCTTCTGGGTGGTTGCTGCTATTACCTTATTTCCTATATCTTACACTTTAAATAAGCATTAAATTGATACAGCAGAGAAGCAGAGGAAACTTTTTTACACTGTAAAGGACTCCTAGGACACACTCTAATCGCTTTATAACTTCTAACGCAGTTTATCAGAGCTTCGCAACGAACGCACAATCCTGCCTCTCACACACCACTTCGGCCCACCCACCCACACACACACACACACACACACACACACACACCAAACCAACACCAACACCATTAAAAAGGCTCAAAAGCAAAAGAAGTTATTGTCACTAAAAATCTTTTGATATGACGCAGAGACAGCAGCCAACCCAACCCGAAGCCAACCCCCCTAAACGGGGGTATCCCCTGTTGTCTGTAACCGCAACGCAATCTCCATAGAAAATGCTTCGTTTTTTCTTTTCATTTTTTTTTTTTTGCACTCAAGTGTTTTGGTTTTTCTTTTGTGTTGCTCACTCTCTCTCTGACTCCCTTCTCTTGGTGTTTTCTTTTCTTTTTTCTCTCGCACTTTTCGCCGTCGAGGCGGAAATTATTGTCGGCGGCGGCATCTTGCAGTTTAGTTTTTCTTTTCTTCTCTTTTCTTTTCTCGTTTTCGTTTTTGTTTTGAAAGGAAAACTTGGGTGGTACAATATTCATGAAATTGTTTTTTAGTTTTGGCATACGTTTTGCGGTTCTCTTTCTCTTTGTCAGAAGCGGGAAGTACCCCGTGACAAAAAAGTGGCCAACGATTAGCCCAATGATTGACTAACTGTTAAGGGTAATCTTTATAACACAATCTTTATGACATTCACAAAAGAATAACAATGTGATTCACAAGTTTGTTTAAATGATTCATGATGGCACACCCACCAAGAGTACCTTCCTCACCCCCGTTGCTCTCTAGATAAGATAAGCTAATCTTATCTCGTTTAGGTCTAACAACTATTGCAATCATATATATTGGCCATTCCATTTGCCAGTCAATCACAGTTCAATTGTATTAGCTAAAGAGTTAAGTCCACTCGCAAAGGAAAGGAAATAAACAGAAAATATTTAAAATGCCACCACCACACGATCACGAACGAGGATTATTTGGCATCCACTTTGGCGTATCCCTGGGTGGCCATGGACACCATCACCATCATCATCACGGACCACCGCCACCGCCGCCGCATCACCACCACCACTATGGACCTCCACCCCCGCCGCCGCATCACCACCACCACCACCACGGACCGCCACCGCACCACATCGATCACCACTACCATCACGGCCACCACGATCATGGACATCACTATGGACACCATGAGCACCATCATCATCATCATGGTCCTCCTCATCACCATCATCATGGCTGCTAGATCAAGGATTAAAGCTCATGATGTTGTGAATCATTTCTTGAAGTGATTTGGTGATTTTTTTTTTTTTTGCTAACCCTTCGACGAATTTTATTTATTTAAACAACACATTTAACTATAATAAACAAAAAAACAAAGGCAAAAAAAAAAAAAGAACAAAAAACGTGTATGAAAAAAAAATACTAAGAAAATTGAACAAAAGTGTCTACGGAAGGAACTTTTAATACTCTTCCTTTTCAATGGTTCTTGGATTGAGATTGAGCATTCTGACAATTGTGAAAAAGGGAAAATTTTTTTTTTACATTTTGCCTTAAATGGGCAACGATCCTTTTTGAATGTAAGGGAAAATGTGAAAATTTGCTAGTTTTTTAGAGTATTAACAAAACAAAAGAAAAGCATGAGAAAAATATTGCATAATATTTGCTGTTTTTCTTCACAATGTTAGCTGCCGCTGCCGCTGAATCTGCTGCTGATAAGTATCTCGTGTATCTTTTTACCCTGCCAAGTGCGCATATTTCTTTGTTTGCTCTTTCCCCCCGCCGACCATTGTTTTTCCTCCTCGTTCGTCTCTCTTCACCGACCGCCAGTCTCTTTACCTTCTTTCGTCATTGCAATCACTCAACAACATGCCCCAAGACTCAACAACAACAACAACAACACCAGAGAAAAAAACAAAAAATAACAACTATGTAAAGTAAACATTTTAATTAAGAAAAAAGCCAAACTCAACTTTCTGTGCACAGGTAAAGAAGGTAAAGTTCACTTTGCGCTTACTTTTGCTCTCTTTCATATAATTAAATACAAATAACAATTAAGAAATATTATGTATATTTGTATCTATGGCAGAAAACATAATTTAAGTTTTTTAATTAAAACGCTCCAAAAGCAACAGCAACAACCACTTTGGCATGAGAAATAGCGACACTTTTACGAATTGAGACATTAATTGTCATCGTCTATGAATAAAGCTGCTCTTGCTGATGGCCAGCCAGCCAGCCAGCCAGTTGCTGCCTGGTCGGTCGGTCGGTCGGACTGGCTAGCAATTTGGACTGGCCTGTCCATTGAGGGGATTAGATACGATATTTTTTCTCATTACCTTTTTTCAATTTTTATTTGGAGCTGTCAATTTGCCGCCTGTCACATGAAATTGTCCAAAAATTGTTGATATGCAAATCAAAGTTGTTGCTTATGGGTTTTTCTTTTTTTTGCGCTCGCGCTCTCTTGGAGTTTGTCGATTGAAAATAATTTTCATATTTAATTGACAGTTGTTGTTGTTGTCTTTGAAATGGGGAAGAAAACACTGCGCTACCAATTCCATTAAACCAAGTTGTCAGCGGGAAGTGATTTGAAATATTTCAATTACCCTACATATTAAAATGGGAAGCCGTCTTGACACTTTATCGAAGGTTGAAAAATTGATAAGTTTATGGGAGTTTTCTCGTGAGAAAAAAGGGTATATAGGGAACAAAGGAATCAATTTTAAATACGGCAAAAATTGCTTCATCTAGCTTCTCCATTAGGTCCCTCTATTTTTAAAAAACGCTGGAAAGCAATATGTTAAAGAAACGAAACAAATTCTTCATTCACAGTTTGTGACACAAATGGAACTAGTTCCCTTCTTTGAGACTTTATTTGCTTTCTCAATTCGCTTTTTTTTTTGTAACGAATCGATATAAAAGAACATGCTGAAGAAACGAAACAACTTTTAGATGAAACATTGCTAACTCTACGATGAAAAATAACAAACTGTTAACTATATTAGAACTAGTTTCAAAAGATGCTAAGATAAAACTGCCCAGCTCTAAAATGAAAACGAATTGTTTGACTAATTACAGGGCAACTCTGCGACGAACCTGCAGAGATTTTTTCATGAGTTTATAATATATTTTCTATTTGTTTTAGCATTCTATATTCATTTTAGTTGACATATTGCACATTTTAATAACCAATATTTTGTTTTTTGTAAATCAAACAGGGATAAGAGTAGAATGTCATATCACTGATAATCCACACAGAGGTTCATATGGATATAAGTCCAATTTATGCTGCGACTGCCTACAACAAATTCAATATTCAATCTCCTGTTTGGTTTATTTTTTGCTCTTTGGGCGTGTTTCTTGGTCTGTTTTTTCTGTCTTTTTTTTTTATTTTTGTGGGTTTGGTTTTTTGTCTGCCGCCTCACTTAATGGCAACATGTTTTACAACATTATTAGACAGGCGTCGGGCGTCGGGTGTCGGGCGACGGTCGTCGGTTGTCGGCTCACTCACCGGCGTGAGTGGGGACAAGTGGGGATCCAGCCAAATTTTAATTACCAATATTTCCAGGTGTCGTATCGACATCGGGTCGTCCCACACGGTTCCATTTTTTTTTTGGGGGGGGGGGGGGGGCAACATTTTAGATTTTATGACAGGCCGTGGAATGGATATATATTTTCAGAATTGTGAATATGGGCAAATTTTTATATGGTGGCTGTTTGGCTAATTAGCGTTTTCGGGTGACAAACATTTCTAAATGGCTTGTAATTGGCAAACATTTTGTATAACCCATTGATTTATTAATTTCATGCGATTTAATTGAATTGTTGTCATTGCGGTCAGTGGTGTGTGTGTGTGTGTGAATGGTCGGCCAAAGGGTGGGCGGGGGCTAAGCCTCTTAAATGCCAATCTTATTGAAAATTCCTACGAAAATGTCTTGGCTACTCAAAGGACGGGAAGGAACGTGCCAACAGGGCGGTCTACTTATCAGCTTAGAATGTGGCGAAATTAATGGTTAAGACTTTAAACATTGAATATCGACATTTATTTGATTAGATAAGATAATATACTTTTATTTGCTTGACTCTCGATGATAATGATTGAGTATCGCTTTGCATTAGGGTAGCTCAGCTCAGCAGAATGTACATATTTAAAAAGAATCTCCTCTAGGTGAAGAGCATCCAATCAAGAGGCCTTTTCTAACGGTTGTTTGTCGTTAATTAACCCGAGGATACAAGAATTTTTTCAACTCTATCGTAGTAAAATCTAATGAATTTTTATGACAAAAGAACAGCAAACACCTTTTCATTAGTATTAAATTAGCCTGAGCAGCCTTAAGCAACTGAAGAATAGGATATGCAAACATTTTAATGTTCATGCAGATGTAGCCGCCGCCTCATCATGACGAATACAATCGGCAAGCAGTTAAAGTTGTTTAAACAAATTATAAATTAGCACGTAGTTAGAGAAAATGTTTTTTTTTTTTTGGGTTTAATATAAGTTTTGCGGTTCAAAGGACAATTCAAGCATATTAAAGAGAGAAGGAAGGCTCTTTGCCAGGTCCGGAAGGACAGGCGGAGCTTCTGTCGTTAGAATATTACTTAACCTTTTTTAGGGGGTTGGGAGAGAGAGTTACTACAGAATACGATTGTTTGATTTAAGCAAAAAAGGTGACGGAAATAATTTTCCTTACTTTGAAATATTTTTTATAATTATTTTTATTTTTAGGCCTTGTCTGTTTTTGCCAACTTCAATTAGGATCTTTCTTTGATTGTTCCTTCTACCATATGTATATATATATATATATATATATTCATTAGTCTTTGTCTGGACATTTTTTGGGGTGTTAACCCGCATCATTAGCAATTGTTTTTTTTTCACACTTGGCCCCCAACATTGTTACCTTCTGGTCATTGGCCCTGGCCATCTTTTTTACAGTTTTCCTTTTTTTTTTGTCTCTCTCATTTTCGGTATTCTTATTTTTAGCCTTGGGGCGTCAAGTCAAAAAAAAAAAAGAAGCGGAACGCAAATCATATTAATTTGAATTAATGAATTTAATTGCTACAAATTAGTAGGGAAGAGAGACCACCATCAAAGCGGCCAACCAAGCAAAGATAAATGGTGGGGAGGAAAGAAGAGGGGATGTAGGCAGTCGGTCTTTGCATACGATATCTATATGAGTTTATAATGATCAAAGCCGTTAGCTGTGCCAAGTTCGTCATTTGTTCTCTCTCTGTAATTATTAAAATTGCTTAGCAAAATCATTTTTCCCTAAAGTCCATTGGCCATAAAGCCAAAAAATGATTATATTACATTCCACTAAAAATGACATTAGGCAAATGGATCACGTTCACATCGCATGAGGCGACAAAAACAAATCGAATATATAGGAAAATGATATATAGAAGCCACACAAGTTACAGCAAAAAGAAAACAAGTTAAAGTCGAAGTCGAAGTCAAAGTACCCTAAAATCAAACAAAATTGAATGAAATTAATGCGATTTAAATTAGACAACTGAAACTATCTGCTTCTGTTTCTTCTTTTTTTCTTGAGTGACAAATGTTGGATGAAAAGAGAAATTAAACAAGGATCTAAAGCTACAAAGTGATGGCCCTGTTTTTGTTTTTTTCCTTTCTGTTGTGGCAATTGTAGCTAGCCATGACAACAAGCTAACTGAAATTGAAACTGAAACTAAAGCTGAAATTGATGCCAAAGCTGAAGCTGTAGCTGTAGTAGCTGCAGCATCTGTGGTAGCAGCAGTAACATTAGCAACATGTTGCTGTTGTAGTTGGTCTCTTCATGTAGTCAATGTAGCGACAACATTCGCGATATCTCAGACAGCATATCAGTTGCTGCTGTTGCGTCTTCGACTCTTCATACCACATTGCTCACGCACGCTTCCACGCTTTTTGCTTGTCTCTCTCTTCATTTCATTTCTTTCTTTTTTATTTTTTTTTTTGTCGTCGTAGTCGTTGTCGTCATTGCAATCATCATCATTATCTTTGTCATCATCATCATCATCATCATCATCCTCGTCATTGGCAGCCATTTTAGCTACCGGTTTTACGCGTCAAAGTGAGCGCATAACTTTTGCCGCATGCCGCATTCAACGCACAAAGTTGTTGCTGCTGCTGCTGTTGTTGTTGTTGTTGTTGTCCTGCCAGTTGCCCTGGCCAACAACTACGTTTGTCGCTCCTTCATTATACCATTGCTCTTTGTTTGAGTTTGCAGTGAAAATGTAATTTTAGTCACTTAGCTTAAGGGAAATATGAAATTTTAGCTTCGGATTAAACAAAAATGTCGGCAGACAACTTGGCGTATAAGTAATTTTGACCAAATGATTTGTATTACAAAATTCAATGCAACTACTTTTTCTTAGATAAAATATCTATAAACTGTAATTTTTTGGAGTTCCATAAATTATCTAAATGTTCGATTTTTATCAATTTTAGCTGCCAACAACGTGTCGTATGAGTGATAAATTTTGATTAAGCTCCTTTTAGTGTAAATCAATGACCAGTTTAAGTTTTTAACAATTTTCGCTTTGTTTCAGTAAGGGTATTTAAGCATTCGACTTGAGTTTTTAATTAAACGAAATTCATAAGATTTCGTTTATGAATTCCCGGCTGCTGTCGGTCGCCTCTCGTATGTGACTTGCATGCGAGGTGTATGAATTGGCTTGGTTTTGGCTGGCTTTGGCTTTGGCTTTAGCGCCAAAGCATTTGGCATTTCATTTCATTTCATTCTCTCTTTCCATTTCATTCAAGCAATCATCTCTTTGCTGCCAGGGTAACCTTTATGGTATGGAAAGCGTGAGTTGAGTTTCCCTTTTTTTTTGTGAGATGCTTATACAGATTATGGCCGCAGAGAATTTACTTACACTCTCTCTGCAGCACTTTGCAATGTTTTTTTTAGCTGACTCAAAACACATTTAATGCATTTTATCTGCAGGAACTATCAGCAAAGTGTCTCCCTCTCTGCCATTTATTCTTCCCTCTCTTTCACATATATAAATCATTCATAGCCAAGTCCACTTTTTTATGCCATATCCAATAAGTCCCACTCTCTCTCTCTCTCTCGCTCGCTCTCTACTGCTCTGCTCTGGTCTGGTCTGCTCTACTCTGCTCTGTGTGCTCAATTTCCAATGCCAACTAATGCAACTTGGACTTGGATAAATTATGTTAATTTCATAGCCAGTTGGTTGAGTTTCTTTTTCTTTTTCATTCTTAATGCCCCCTCTTTCTCTCTCTATGTCTCTCCCTCTCTCTCTCTTGCTTTTCTGAGCTTCTTCTTAATAACTTGACAAATGGTAGAAAAATGCCGCTCTTGGTCGACTTACAACAACAATAACAACAACTCGTAGGCGAACTGAAACTCAACTCCGTGGCATATAATTTTGCGCAAAAGCGCAACAAATTGTTAATTTTCTTTTCTTTCAACATTCTCTGCTTCTTCTTTTCCCTCCTCCATTTCATCTCTCTATGGTTGTTCTTTTTCTCTTGACTTAATTTGCATATTTTTGTGTCAGTTAAATACAAAAAAAAAAAAAAATGAAATAATTGATGCAAAGAACAACAAAATATGATAATAAATGCCTAGACAAACTGTAGCTAATTTTTCACAAAAATAAAAAAAAAATAAATTAAGAAAACTGTTTGCCCACATCTACACCGAAGAGTTTAATACACTTTACAATATTTTACTTTCGGTTTTCCATTCGCTGTGCATGAAAATAGGCTCAAAGTCGAGGGAAAGGAAAATGCAAAACACTATTGCCAACTTGTTAAAATTGTCATCGATTTCTCTTTGTCTAAATGATTTGATTAGGATTTTTATTAAGTTGCTCATACATAGACTTATTATTTGCTCTCTGGCTTAATCAGAAAAAGAAGTCACAGAACTATTTATATATTTGCTAGAAAGAGCTTTGTTTGATCTCGATTTGTATGCCAAACGCATGTCAATGCTCGCTTGTTGGTCTCCTCTCTTTCTGTTTGGCTGTCTGTCTGTCTGTCTGTCGAAGGCATTTAACATAAATTAAATGCATAGACAAAAAAAAATCTCTTCGAGACACATTTATGCTGGCCGCCACCAGGTGGATGACGATGATGATGGGAGGGATGGCTGTTGATGATTCATAGGCGAAAAAGGGAAATCCATCAAATGAGCTGCCAACGTTTAACGCAGTCAATACAAATTGGTAGCTTCCCGTTTTCGGCTGTTCGTTTATTTACTCTTGACACAACAACAACACACAAAAAAAAAAAAAGAGACAAACAGACAGACAGAGAAGAAGAAAAAGTGTTTGTTGTATGCACAGCAGGAAGATTGTTTGGCCAAAGAGAAGGAAGGTGAGGTGAGGGATAAGGAGGGTTGGTAAGGGAAGGAGGGCGATGGAAGGGGGGGGGGGGGGGGCATACCTTCTTCCATCTATCTGGTGAGCATTATTCAATGTTTTTGCAGCGAAACGTGCGCAAATTACAAATTCAATGCACGTAGCTGACGGCATAGCTTGTGGAGCCTTGGTGAGAAGGCTCTTCTTTTGGTCGATGCTTCGGTCTCGGTCTATGTTTACTCAAGCAACAGCTTTTCTCTTCTCACTCTATTATTCTCTCTCTCTCTCTCTTTCTCTCTCTCTCTTCTACTCACACCCAACAACACTGACGACACATTAAAATAATGTATTTTTAAATTTAACATTAATTGTCGTTGAATGGTTTCTGTATGGAGGAGTTTCGAGGAGGTCTTTGGGCCTGTGCCTCTACCGAGTGCCTGTTCCTTTCCATTTACCGTTCGCTTTTCATTCACATTGGGGGTACTCAGGAGTGCCGCCGCTCGCTTTACTCTGTCTCTGTCCTTCTGTCTGTCTGTCTGTCTGCGGAGTGCATTAAGTCATCATTTTGGTTTTTCTTATTTTCCCTACTGCTGCTCGTTGCTTCTTCTTCTTTCGGTTCGGGTTCGGTTTGGTTTCAGGCAAAGATTTTTTCATAAATCGTTTGGCTCTGCCTTTTAATGTTTTTTTTTTTTCCTCTTCTTTTCATTTTTATTATAATGTGAGGAGTGTTGGGAAAATATGTTTTTTATGGCTTTGGCATTTTGCATGCATTAGCGACGAAGAAGTGTCTGTTTGATAGAGAAGCAGCCAGCGAGGAGTAGGCACTTTGAGTGGAAGCAATTCGAATTTGCTCATCCTTTATCGATTTATTAAGAAATATGGAAATTTTGCTTTCATACAACAATTTATATCTACAACTTAAATTGCAATTTTTACGATATTTTCTATAAATAAATCAATGAATTTTAATGCATTAGCCTAACGATTGACAATTAGAGATTGTAAAGCTCAGCATTGGAGTTGATTGTTGTTATCGATATTCTCACTTTAGGTCGATTAACGACTAATATGGTTGAACGTTTTGGTCTAAGAATTCAAAAGATCCCAGAGACCTTAACCACAACAGAATGACTGTAAATGAAAGCATGTTGTTGTTATCGATATTCTTTCACCACTTAAATTAAGTCGATTAACGACTCATATCGATTGGTCTAACGATAGAGAATTGGAGACTTGGCCTTAATATTCTTCAAGCCGATGAACGATGAATACCCCCTAATTGAGTTATATTTATAATGTGGTCAATAAAAAAATACTTTTCCATTTGATCTATTCTCAGGCAATATTGATGCGCATATCTTATCGATTTCAGTTCAACAGACATCTAACTTACACATTTATGTTCAATCAGCATTCTCTGCTAATTCGCAATTTCCCACTTGACTGCAATAATCCGAGTGTTAAGCCTATACCTAACCACACTTTAGCGAAAACGTCACTCCCACGACAGAATGGGTTCAGCGCCTCTTCTCCCGGCTGCCGTCTGCCGTCCACCAATCCTCCTTCTTTCATCCACGAAATGGCCCAACAACAATAGGCCCGGTTAATGTTTGGGCTCTTTTGCCTAAATTGTCCATGACTTTCATTCGATTTGACTAACAAGCCATAATCATGTGCTGCTGTATTTAATTACTAGCCTGGTCATATTGGAAATTGAAGTGGTTCCTGGGTGGTTTGGGTGGTGGGAGAACGGAGCAGGACAGGACAGATAACCAAGCATCGCCTCCCTTTGCTACCAATTCTAATGCGCCATAATGCCAAACACAATTGAGTCATTAAGCCGCAATCTAATTAAGCCCCCAAAAATGTGAATTCAAGCCCAGAGAATGAGCCAAAGAGAAATCCTAATTCTCTCCCCTCATTCCCCCCAACCACTCTCACGCGAATTATTCTGCCTTCGTCGTCTTCTGCCAAAAATTAAAGAAACGAAACATCGACTTGAACTTGGGGTCTCTTTTTGCCTTTTTTATGGCACTTTAATGTGACCATTTTAGCTGCCATTTTGTTTAACATTTCATTTTTTCGTGTTTTTTTATTTTTATTTATTTTCTTTTTTTTTTCTTTTTTTTTTTTCTTTTTGAAGAAAAAGATTTATTTCGTGTCTGGTTTAGACCACGTAGGTCATTAAATTGCTTAGAAATCGCGGCGAACTCAACTCACAATTTGGGCCTGTTTTCTGAAATGAACCACAAAATGACTGTGAAACGGGCGGCACGCACTGTTGCTACATGTACTCAACAGTGGGCCGAAATCAATTGAAAACCTATCCAAATTAAAAGTGAAATAACAAGTTATAAAAGATAATTCAAACTCATTCCTAATTGCAAATTATAATGTTCGATACACTATTTTCTTTCTACTCTTTCGTATGGATTTGTTCGCCCAGTTGTCAAACGATTGAAAACTGATCATCATTTTTATCATTTATGATAAAAGGCAAAAAGAGAAGAGCGAATATTTTCTTCCATTAGCATCTCCTTCTTTTGCCCATATCAACATTTTTATAATGGTTTTCTTCTACACTTGACCCACTGTATATTTTCCTTGTCCATCACTTATTTCGGGTTTCATTTGGGTTAAGTTTACTTTGGACTTTTTATTTTTTGGGGCATCGTTGAAATAGATACAGTTAATGCCACAAATGATGTCTAATGACGGTTTCGTCTTACACGATGAAATTGCTTTCAGAGGAGAGTAAAAGGGGAGAGGGGGGAGCTGCCCGCCCCTCTTGTGGTTTTAGACTTGAAAATATGTTTGGCTTGTGAGTGAGTCTATTAAGTGTTGGTAATTTATGTTGAGATTCTCCTCCATCTCTGGTTGGTATTATGGCCAAATTGTGGGCCGACGAATGGATGAAGGGGGGGGGGGGGGGGGGGGGGGTGGAAGTTTAGATAAGTTCAAGGTCGAAAAGCCTTATTAATAGAAGCTAGAGCAAAGCTCGTCATTTTGACATGTCGATGTCGTGTACTCACCTTCAACTTTAGCCAGGGCCAAAACGGATATCGTTTGGAGTGCGGGAACCGCCCAAGCAACCAAATGGAATAAATGTGATTTATTTTCAATTGCCTCGTGGCCCCATTTGAGGCCAGCAGCCAGGAACCAGGCGAATGCCAAGCACGACCACCAGGCAAATGCGGCCATGCAACAGAAATACAAAGCCATGAATAATACGGTGCAGGCGGTCGTCTGACGATGACCCTGTGAGCCGGAGAGAGAGAGAGAGAAAGAGAGAAGGATGTGTAAATAAAAAATGTGAAATATTCAAAGGGGGCAGAGAGGGCGAATGAATGAATGTTTCTCTTGTTGGTCTTTTCCTGTGCTGTTGTTTCTTGTTCGTTTGTTTGTTTATTTGTTTGGTTTACCTGCGTTATGGTGGACATCATCTGCAAGCGTCCCAATTTAACGGGCGGCGGAAATGGCTCACGGCACGAAACCGAATCGCCGGCACCCAATCCAGCCACATAGGCACAGCCCACCACAAGATAGCAAACGGCCAGAAAGACAATCGCCCGCTCTGGATACCGAAAACGCGACGAGTCAATCAGGAAGGTGAGCACCTGAAAAGAGAGAGAGAGAGAGCAAACATAAGTATGAATCATATTAAATATAAATTTAAATTTAATTAAGACAAGTCTTTGAAGATGCGCCACAGCCCAACTGGACTACCGAGTCCCTTAAAAATGCATTAGGGATACCTCTATTAAGGATCTCTTGCTCTTGCTCTTGCCTGGTCATTAGGCACTACACATTAGCTGATTGTGATTGTTGTGCCATTTATTTAACGATTTGTTCATTTTTGTTTCTTTTGCGAAACTCGACTCGAAGACAGAGACTATGTGTTGGGAGATACAAGCCCCACCCCCCTACCAAAGGGAGAAGGCAGATGACCTTAATGAGACCGACTTGCTTAACATTTTCTTGCCACTAAGTAGAATTTCGCGAAACGAAAACGAAACATATTTAGTTAGGAAAATCACTGAAAAACCGCAACAAAGAAGATAAACAAAACAATAGAGCACAAATTCAATTGCTGATTAAATTTTCACTTGTCTACTACGATTACCTAAATTCAATTTTTGACAGAGTGTCAAATAAATAATCGATAAACGATAATTAGTTCGCAATGTGACATTTTGTAGTTCCCGAATACGAACCAGAGTTTGCGGAACTAGTTCAGCCTAAACCGTATAAAAGCCGGCGACTTGCCTAGAAAACAATACCATTCACCTTCGGCTCGCTCAGCCGTAAGGTTCTTATTCTTTCATCTCATCATCTCTACTTTTATTTATTTTTTTTATTAATTTTAACTTTTTATTTGTACTTGAGCTTCTTTTTGCTTCCTGGCTTATTTAGTATTATTATGACTGCTAGATTATTTGATTCCAATGTGCTGGCCATGTAGTCCAGGGGTCTCCTCCTCCTCGACGAGTGTAGGAACTCATCCGAGTCCATGCCATGCCAAACCATGGCTATGGTCTCGCTAAATTTTTCCTTATTCTATAATACCCTAATTTACCACTTATGTGATCACAATCCAGCTTGTGGAATCGGAGTTCTAACTACAAACTATTAGAGCAAAGACCAAGAAATCGGATTGAAGAATGAAGAATAGATATTGTTAATCATAAACGTCTTATTTGGTTGGGTCCCTAATTAATTAGTGACTGATTCCGATTACAAGTTGATTTAACGAAAAATTTGAACCACTTTAGCTTGGTGTTAGTTTCAATTTAAATTATTAAAGTTGAAGTTCCTTCCATTAGAAACTACTGAAATTTTCCTTATTCTATAATATCCCAATCTACCACTTATGTGATCACAATCCAGCTTGTGGAATTAGAGTTCCGAATTATCTTTCTTACTACAAACTGCTTGTATTTATTTCTCTCCTCATCCACGGGTGTAGAAAATTATCCGGGTCCATGCCATGCCAAACCATGCTCATGGACTTGCTGAATTTTTCCTTATTCTATAATACCCCTAATTACCACGTATGTGATCACAATCCAGCTTGAGGAATCGGAGTTCTAACTACAAACTATTGAAGAATGAAGAATAAAATTCCTTCCATTAGAAACTACTGAAATGTTCTCTATTCTATAATATCCCAATCTACCACTTATGTGATCACAATCCAGCTTGTGGAATTAGAGTTCCGAATTATCTTTCTTACTACAAACTGCTTGTATTTGTATCTCTCCTCATCTATGGGTGTAGAAAATCATCCGGGTCCATGCCATGCCAAGCCATGCTCATGGACTTTCTGAATTTTTCCTTATTCTATAATACCCCTAATTACCACTCATGTGATCACAATCCAGCTTGTGGAATCGGAGTTCTAACTACAAACTATTGAAGAATGAAGTTCCTTCCATTAGAAACTACTGAAATTTTCCCTATTCTATAATATCCCAATCTACCACTTATGTGATCACAATCCAGCTTGTGGAATTAGAGTTCCGAATTATCTTTCTTACTACAAACTGCTTGTATTTGTATCTCTCCTCATCTATGGGTGTAGAAAATCATCCGGGTCCATGCCATGCCAAACCATGCTCATGGACTTTCTGAATTTTTCTTTATTCTATAATACCCCTAAGTACCACTCATGTGATCACAATCCAGCTTGTGGAATCGGAATTCTAACTACAAACTATTGAAGAATGAAGAATAAAGTTCCTTCCATTAGAAACTACTGAAATGTTCCCTATTCTATAATATCCCAATCTACCACTTATGTGATCACAATCCAGCTTGTGGAATTAGAGTTCCGAATTATCTTTCTTACTACAAACTGCTTGTATTTGTATCTCTCCTCATCTATGGGTGTAGAAAATCATCCGGGTCCATGCCATGCCAAGCCATGCTCATGGACTTTCTGAATTTTTCCTTATTCTATAATACCCCTAATTACCACTCATGTGATCACAATCCAGCTTGTGGAATCGGAGTTCTAACTACAAACTATTGACGAATGAAAAATGAAGTTCCTTCGAGTAGAAACTACTGAAATTTGCCTTATTCTATTATATCCCAATCTACCAATTATGTGATCACAATCCAGCTTGTGGAATCGGAGTTCTAACTACAAACTATTGAAGAATGAAGAATGAAGTTCCTTCCATTAGAAACTACTGAAATTTTCCCTATTCTATAATATCTCAAAATACCACTTATGTGATCACAATCCAGCTTGTGGAATTAGAGTTCCGAATTATCTTTCTTACTACAAACTGCTCGTATTTGTATCTCTCCTCATCTATGGGTGTAGAAAATCATCCGGGTCCATGCCATGCCAAGCCATGCTCATGGTCTTGCTGAATTTTTCCTTATTCTATAATATCCCTAATTACCACTTATGTGATCACAATCCAGCTTGTGGAATCGGAGTTCTAACTACAAACTATTTGAGCAAAGAGCAATGAATCGGATTGAAGAATGAAGAATAGATATTGTTAATCATAAACGTCTTATTTGGTTGGGTCCCTAATTAATTAGTGACTGATTTCCATTACAAGTTCATTTAACGAAAAATTTGAACCACTTTAGCTTGGTGTTAGTTTCAATTTAAATTCTTAAAGTTAAAGTTCCTTCCATTAGAAACTACTGAAATGTTCCTTATTCTATAATATCCCAATCTACCACTTATGTGATCACAATCCAGCTTGTGGAATTAGAGTTCCGAATTACCTTTCTAACTACAAACTATTTGAGTCAAGTACGTAAAAAAGATATCATAGACCTCTCATTTGGTTGGATCTCTTTCATTTCGTTATATAATATACACCAGAGCTAATCTGCATATTTTCCTCAAATATTAAAGTAGAAGTTCCTTTTATTAAAAACGAATTCCTTACGTATATTAGTTATATTACGTATATTATATTTTGCTTAGCAAAAGGCAAATGTACTGCTTCCACCTTTGAGAGTATCTTTTTCATTGATGTAAATCTTGGCTATCTACCTATCTAGCCACCTCACTCATTGCTTACATCTGCCAACTTGCTCGATTTATATGTGACATTAGTAGGTGTTGCCCTAGTCAAATGTTTTTGTGCGTGTGCCTTAGAGTTACGCCCGCCAATGAAATGAAATGAATTCGCAACACTTGCCAAAAACTCGGCACAAGAGAAGAGAGGCAAAACCATGAAGCGAAACGAAGCTTCACTTAAGATACGCATAATTTTTGGGCGAGGCACTTAAAAAGAGACGGAAAAGAGCTAGAGAGAGTCGCAGTTGTTGTTGCTGTCGTTGTCGCTGTCGCTCGGTGTCGTCTATTTTGGAGGAGCATTTTCTGCTTTGTTGCCTTGCTGCTTATTTCATTTCATTTCATTTGTAGCTACATTTTCTAGAGTCACACCCCGTGCCATCTGCTCATCTCATCTTCCCACCTTAACCCCTTGGCAACGCCTTCCGAAATGAGCAGCAGCAGCAGCAGCAGCAGCATGCGTGGAGCATAACAAATTGGGGAAAATGGGAAAATATCATCCAAGATAGAGCAGCAGCAGACACTCTGTGTCTTGTCATCGTCATCTCCCTGCAATCCTTTCCTTGCGTTTTTTCTTTTCTGTTTTTTGTATTGTTTGGCATAAATAAACAATTCAATTCAATTTTTCGTCTTATTCGCTTTGCTTTTTCGTAAGGAGTTACAAAGTGGAATAGGAATAAATTTTACATGTAAATGAGAGACAAACAGACGAAGAGACAGACATATGTATGTATAGACCAGACCAGGCCATACCAGACAAAAGACAGTGCGTAGGTGGAAATTAGATGTAAGCAAAGCAAAACCAAAAAAAAAAAAAAGAAACTAAAGAAACTATAATTTAAGCCACGACAAAAGCTCGACAAATGTTGAAATTGTTAGAGGGAAGAGTGCGTTTTTTTTTCTGTTTTCATGAATTATTCAAAAGGTTTCTAGATTGGTTGTGGGGGAGAGAGAGGGTAATAATAATAATACCCAAACCGCATTATGCAATGGGAACAACTTCCCACACATTCACACAAACACAGAGAGAGAGAGAGAGAGAGAGAGAGAAAGAGAGAGAGAGAGAGAGATAGCCACACACAGAGAAAGAGACAGACATATAGTGTCTAACTTCACTCTGATAGTTTTGTAATGAACAAATTAAATGGCTTTGCTTAGTGAGTTCTGGGTTTGGCTTGGGTTTTGGTTTCAAAATGGTAATGAATTTATTTAAATGGCGCGTAATCAACCAAGTCAGAATGGAGATGCGGGAAACAGGAGAGAGAAAGATAGATAGAGAGAGAGAGAGAGAGAGTGATAGAGAGGCAGAGAGACAAAAAGGGCAAATTGTGGAATGTTCTATGTTCATTTTCTATATATGTATGTATAGTCTTTCTCTGTGTTTCTGTGTGGGTAGAAAATTGAGTTGACATTTGTTGTAATTGCTTTGTAAAGGATGGAATGAATTGTCAGCCTTTTTGCTGGTGTGTACGAATTGGATAAGGTCGCTGGAAAAACTCTTTGTGTTACAAAGATAATTTTCACAAAGTTCACTTTCATTAGAAGTTAAGCTTGAAATTAAAATCAAAATGATATAGAAATTTTGCAAACGAGAATTGAGTATCAAACTTTCAAGTGTTAATTTTACTCATTTTCTGGCAATATCATGTTAAAGCCTTAGTGATGAGAATTTATCCATAAATAGGCCTATGTACTGATTAGTTCCAATTCTGGGGCTAAAATATTTATAGAAATTTCATTTTTTGTTATAAAATATATCGCCTGATATATCACTATGCTTCGCCTATAATATTCTTTTCTTTTTGTCTTCTCATCGCTTCTATTTTCTTCTCTAGTTTCACTTTACTCTAACATTTTCTCTCGTTGAAGTTTTCTCGCAAATGAAACGTCAAACTTATATCTTTGCAGTTATCCCTAGAGAGTTGAGTTGAGAGCTGAGTTCTCAGTATCAACTAAAATATATAAACCAACACATTTATTTCAATTTCGCGCAAAAGTCAAACTAAAACTAAACTAAACAGCAAAAAAACAAAAAAAAAAAGAGAAATGCCTCAACTTTTCGCTCTGCCTGTTGACAGGTAAAAGTTATTGCCATGAGAGGAGCGGATGGATGGATAGAGAGGGGGAGGGGATATGTATTTGTGTGTGTGTATGAGAAGAACTAGAGAATTCCAAACAACAACTGTCAACAATCAACACCTTTTTCATTAAACGCATTAGATGAGATGAGACAAAGTCTCTGTCTTCCATCTCTCCATCTCTGTGACATGACATTTGTTTTTCAATGAAAGCGAAAAGAGGAAATGACATTGGAAAATGGGCTCGCGGGGTAGTTAGTTAGGGGGATGTGTGTGTGTGTGTGTATAGGGTGGGGGAGAAGGCAGAGGTGGGGGTTTACCTAGGTAGGTGTGTGCGCCTTGCTGTGATATTTGTTGACAACACGCACTCACTCATTCGCTCATTCATTCAGTCAGTCACTCAGCACATTGTTGACTTTGATGACTTTTCTTAATTACAAAACCTGAAAGAGAGAAACTCAACGAGACAGGCGCACAGGATACAAAAGAACTAAGAGCAGGATGTTGTAGGTAAATATGCAATTTTCCCACACATACACACAAAAATACACATAGATAAAGTAAGATTAACAACAACAACAAAATGCATAGAAGATAAATGAAACAGATGATACGTTGTGAAATTTCGCAGTTGGCATTGTCGCGTTAATATGCGAAACGCTTTCACTGGCACATGATGTTGTTAGAGGATCCAACCTACCAGTCATTAGTTTCTATAATTAAAACTGGCTCTTTTTTAACTCCTAAATGGCATCGGATGATCGTCATTGGCATTGGACACATTTTTATTTTGATCTTTTAAAATATTTAAAATTTCCAGCCAATTTGAAGTAATGAATAAAATATGTATTAAATGTATCATGCCATTTTTGGTTTACTCTCAAAATAAATTAAGGTTATTAAAATTTTTTTTTAAATTGGGTTTCCTTTTCATGTGGTTACTTGTCATTTTCATTGCTTACGTTTTTGCTGTGAGAGTTGCATTCAAAAATATCGATAAAATGGTAAATCGAAACGTGTGAGAGATAAAAACATCTTTTAAGGATGGTAATGCCATCTCCCAAAGAGATGGCCGATGTTGGCCAGTGGAAATTGTAGTGACTGCTTCAACAGGGCAAAGTCCCACCTGTCAACCATTATATGCCAAAGTAGGCTTACCCATATCAGATAGTTGGCTCTCATCGTGTATGCTTTTTGTGTGTCGCCGATTTTTACATAAAACTATTAATTGATATTAAATATGCAAACTCAAATGACAACCACATAAAATGTCAAAAATGAAATCTTGCCACAAACATTTACCGCAATTTATGCCACAATCATTTATATTTTATATTCTCCAACCTGACTAAAAGTTTATGTTAATAGTTAGTTATTCTAAATAGATGAACCCACCCTCTCTCGCGAACGCAAAACAAAAAAAAACCTTTTCTATGTTTCCTTTGTTGTTGGTTTTTATGCAAATGTGTTTCCATCTAATTTATGCGAAATTCAAATTTGACAAACGCCGGCCAAAGCTTCACAAAGCTTTGTGTGGCTTTTAGTTTTCAACACTCTTCCAAAAAAAAAAAAATTAAACCAAAAAATAAAAACGACACCAAACTGTGGGGAGGAGTGTAAATTTAAGTTTTTTGGTCTAAATTTAATGACCAGTTTTTACTCAAAAAAAAAAAATAAAAAAAATAAAAAAAAATACCGAAAAATTTATGAGCCACAGCGGCGTTGAAATTGAAATTAAACATTAAAGTTTGACCATCATTCAAATGCCCCAAAGAATACTTTGCGGGCGGGGGAGGAAGGGAGGTAAAAATGTATAGAATATTTGAGATGAATTGAGTTTGGTTTAGTTTCGTTTTAGTCACGTTGCTTTTGCCCGGACCCAGACTCGTTCGGCCACCATCACTCACTCAATCAATTAGTTTCGACTTTATTTATTTAAAACGGCAAATTCCGAGAATGTCAATATATGAGAGAGGAAAAAATATTGCCATAGAAATACCAAGTACAAAGGCAAACAATATGCAATACTCTTTATGTGCTCTCGCTCGCTCTACTCATGTGCCATTCATTCATCTACAGTGATGCCAATAAGTTTGCATACATCCAACATGAAATTGAATTGAATTTTCTAAATGAGAATAGGAAATGGTAAAGATCTGCATTCTTTATTTTTGTTTTTTGCCAAGTTATAGTTCACGTTTTGTATAGATGTATATAGGACTTTCGTTGTGTTTAAAAATCTTTAGTCCTTTTTGCATTCATCCGTACTCTTTCGTCGTAGTTCTCGTTGCCTAATTCGTCTTCTTGCTAAACTCTCTTTTACTTTGGCTAGACAGCTTTGCCCATTCCAATCCCACTTGAAAACTCATTGATACTCCTTCTAAATGTTAACCTAAAAAATAAAATTTGTGTCCTATGTGAATGGCTAGTTAAGGCAAGGACCAAAACTATTAACTTGTGCTAAACAAGCTTAAATTGCAAAAGTTGCAACCTTTTATTTTGTTCTGTATGCAAAAATGTATGACTCACTGTGTAGTAGATCATACACACAAATTTCTAATGCGCTTGGGTATTGTGTTTGTATGTCTATCTGTCTATCTATGTCTATATACATATATCATTCTATATCTATGCTTTTCATTGACATATTTTTTCCATCTGTAGAGAGTTTATTAAAAACAACAAACATAACCCACATTCCACAAAACAATTTATATATATATACATATATAAATATATATTTGAAAGAGAGCAAGGAAGGAGGGGAAAAGCAAAAAGAGCATACCAAAAAAAAAAAAGAGGACATGAATAGAGAGATATACATATATATAGATATAAAGGATATTGTTTTGTGTGTTTGGCATAGAAAATGTCAAGTTGTGTGTCAACTTTGTTTCAGTGAAAATGACATTGAGCAGCAACTGAAAACAAGGAATGGGATCTAAATACACGCATAAAAGTAGATTTAATCATTTGAAAGGATCTGAGTAATTTACTTTTTCTCTCCTCTACTCTTAATCTACAGAAGCTATAATCCATCATTCGATATTGACTCAATATGAAATACATAATACTAAATTTTTTTTCATTTTCATTAATCTAACTTTTCCGGTTTTGACACATTGTCGAGGATAACTCGACACATTCCCTTCTCCATCCCCATCCCTCCCCCTTCTTATCAACATCTTTTCAACTCTTCAAACATATGCAAATCAACTTTTTACTCTGCAGCGTTCCTTGACTCCTCTCCCTCACCCTCCCCTTACGTCTTTCTCATTTCGGGCTATCAAAAAATTTGTTACCTTTTTTGGTGTGCTGCGTTAAATTTGAATAAAAAATCAATTTACTCGAATGAAAAACGAAAAACTTCACTTCCCCGTAGCAAGCCCCTTCCTTCTCTTCTCCTCCCTGTTGTCGTATCTTTCTAATGAAGAAAAAAAAAAGACATACATGGTATATGGAATTTCATATTCGTATTTCTATGTTAGGATATGGGGCAGACCATCTATCTGATCATCTATCAAATATTTTTGCCAGTTTCCTGTTTCCCGGATCCACCAACTCCCTACACTCCCTTCCTGCACCCTACCTAAATACATACACACGTCATAAAGTTGTGGCACACATCCATCAAGTAACCCGAACTCTGGAACCCCAATCAGAGCCAGAATCTGAATCAGAGGGGAACCTCTTCTCAGAGAACATTGTCACTCGCAGTGCGACATGTTTTATCATTTTTTCGTTCCATTCTCCCATTCTCTCTCTCTCTCTCTCTCTCTGTCACTCTCTTGTTTTTTGTTGTTTTTTTATTTTACAACATTGCATGTAATTTGTCGTCCATTTTGAATGTGGCAAGTGGCATAGAAAGCTCGTTGGGTGCAGAGTGGGGACTGGAGTTGGGCGGGGGTGGGTTGGGTGTAGGGGCCCCAAATCCTTATATCAGTGTATGCAAATTATCATTTTTCTGTTCTGTTTTTTTTTTTTTTTTGTTTTTTTGTTTTTTTGTTTTACACACACAGACGCACAATTTACACACAGATTTTTCATTTAGCCTCCAGTTTTTTGCAGTTTCTCTCTTCGTTTTTTTTTTATGATTACGATTATGTTTTTGAGTGTTCATTTTCATTTTTCATTTCTGCATTTTTCACGCATTTATCGGTTGGATGGCTGCTACTGCTTGCTGCCTTTCACTTTTTCCGCATTTTCGTTTGTTCTATGCAGATTTTTTGCTCTGCCTTCTTCTGTTTGTTTTCGTTTTGGTGATACGCGAGAGAAAGAAGCATTTAGTCAAATGCAAGTAATGATGTTCAAAAGACTCAAGTTGAAGAATGAAAAGTCATCCGTCGAGGCTCATTTCACACTTTGCGCTGACAAAATTGTCGCCCACAAATCACATAACGATTTGAAGAGAGGGAGGGGGAAAAGCCATCATTAAACAACTTTGAAGCTTTTCATTTTGAGAAAGGATGACAGAAAGGATTCTCACGAATATTTAAAATATCATCATTATTATGCCGTGGCTAATCGAATTCCCAGAACTGTTGCTTATAAATTGGATCTTTTTTTTCCGTTTTTTCTTTCTTTTTTGCAAAACATTCCCAGATATCAAAGGGCATTCTAATAATATTTGCACTTTACTTTGTTTTCGCACAAAATGCCCCGCCGCCCCTTACTCCCACACAGTCTTCTGTTTGCTTCCGTCTATCACACATTCCAAGTGGAAGCAAAGGATAACAAATGCCGCAGGATGAACGAAGAGAAGGAATGATGTTGGGGGGGGGGGGGGGGGGGGGGGGAAATCCGAGTGGGTTGGTGGATGGATATGTGCATATGTTTAGTCAAATTTATTGAAAAATATGCGCTGACAGGTAATATGTCAATGCGTGCAAAAGTGCCAACCGCCACCCACCGCCTACAAAGCTCCCGTATCTACCGTTTTCGCCCTTCTTTTCCTCTCCCCCCCATTCAACTCCTACACTCACCAACATAATAGACTTGCCGTTTTATATCCCTCTATATATCCCTCGTTTGTTCTTTGTGGCCCTGAAGCCATATTTATAAGCCAAAAGAAGAAAATACAAAAAAAAAGCGAAAAATGATAAAAAAAAAAAAATGGAAAATAAAAATATGGCAGCACTCAGAACAGGCCAACCCAACCCAGGCCAGAACAGCTCCTGTGTCTTGTCTTTTTATGATTTATCGCCATCAAATTGAAAATTGAGTGCCTGACAGTGGCAAAACATTTTTTTCCGATTTCTCTTCCTCTTGTCTCGCTTCTACTGTGTTTTTTTTTTTTTTTTTTGTACTTACCGTAAAGAGGCAACTGGCCACACAGACAGCCGCCCAAGAGCCAACCCAATAGCGAAGAACGGTCCGTTCTCTTTCGGGAAAGAACATAGCATGACAAGGAGCCCCACAGTCATGTAGATCCTGGAAAGAGAAGAATAAGAAAGTGAAGAATTAGACAGTGAGACTCAAAGAGAAAGAGAGAGAGAAAGAAGGACAAAGAAAGATATGAAGAGTGAGAATGTACACAAATTAATTGAATTGCTAAAGGGTAATTAATACGGCTTAAATTAAATAAGAGTAAGCAGATATTTTCCTCAACTTTCATCAATGCGGAGGAGGAAAATTTATAATTAAATAATGAATATAGAAATTTAATTGGAATGTTCAACTCAATTTGCAAATTTGAACCAAATGTGATGTATTCTGAGAATCTTTGTTTCCCTTATCATTGAATTTTGTGATTATCTCCATGATTAATTAATATTTTAAATAGCATAAAATGCATTTTTAATAGGCATTTTACATCTAACTAATAAAAGGTCACTCTAAAAATCTTATATCGATATATCGATTAAACATTTTGGTCATTTGGGACACATGTGCATCCATATTTTGGGTCAATCTATCAATTCAATTAACTCTCTCCCCTATTTGTTGGCTCTATTTGAGAAAATTAGCAGAATACATTGTAAAATTGCACAAAGTGACAGAGAACGAGACAGATAGACAAGATTTATCTATGTGAAACATTCGATCCCTTCTTTCAAGCAGTTTGACAGCTCTCGGACAACCGACTAAACAAAATAACTGCAATTTAATGACATTTGGTCAAAGGACGAACCACCACCCACATTGGCACACACACACACACAGCTTAACTCAACCTTGAACTTCTCTTTTTGGGGGTTAGAAAATTGCATTTTGTGTGTGAAATGTGGCAACAATGCAAGGACTCAAAAGGCTCAGAATTTTCGCCCTATCTTCGACTGACTGACAACTGGCGCATTGTAAACCGCAAGAGATTTGAATTTTAGATAGATCCAAATGTATATACACAGACACACGCATGCATAGAGCGGGAGAGGGAGCGAGGTGGAAGGGAAAAAGAAAAAGGAAATTCTTGTCCAGAGACTGACTTTGAACCCCAGACTCAGACCATTTGCAGTCTGCTTTTGAGAGCTAGAGAGCTAGTGAGGAAAGGAGTCTGCCATTTGGCGTCGAAAACAGAAGCAAAACCAAGCCACCAGCTGAAGAGAGGAGTCAACGTTGTTGTCGACGACGGTGACGAGGCAGGGCGATGAAATGGAAATTCGTCTGTCAAAGAGCAACCCCAGCAAGCACACAAAATATCTCCCCCTCTCTCTCTCTCCCTCTGTGTGTGTCTGTCTGCCTATCAGTCTGTCTCACAGTTAGTGTTCGGGGCTTTATTTCAAATTCCCATTAAAAATTTAAAAACCCAAAACATCCCGCATCCTTGCTCATCCGCCGCCCCGCTTTTGGCAATCATCGTTAGGTTAGCGGCGCAAATTGCGTTTTCGTCGCTCCATCCCACTCCTAACCCACCAAAAAAACAAAAAAAAAAGAAGCAACGAACGCCAAAAAACACAAAATACAAAATTCCATATAATGATGTTAATGATAAGCAGGCAACGGAGACGCAGACGAAGCACTGCCTTCTCTCTCCTTGGGCCAACTTTACGCATCAAGAATGAAATCCAACAATAACATAAACAAAAGTAGAAGCCAAAAAATTTAGCAACGCCAATTTTATACCCTGTAAGGAGCAGTAAGAAAGAGCTGCAAATAATTTACAAACTTTGTCTCAAGTGATGACTCCAAGCAAAAGTAAAGACGTTGATATCAGAAGAGAGAACCGAGATTACCAAGTGAAATCACTTTCTAGGTTAAGAGACACGACTCAAGGGAGTAAGAAAAGAGAGCATATTGATTTGAGAACTTTCTGAAAGTCTATGTAAATTTCTACTTTTCTTGATACAGACTCTAACTTTCGATTATCAGAAGAGAGCCATCAACCAATTGATGTAACGCCTTCAATATTCCCTTCTTTCTGAGCTGCATATATGTATAGGGTAACGGCGCCTCCGTCCGTCGTCTCTGAAATTGCCTGCAAGTTAGCCACATTTATCTTGAAATTATCCTTCAAGTTTTGTGTCGACCAAGCTTGGAAAAATTTAAATTTTAATGAACTCAACTTTTAGCAAACGGGATTTGATTGGCTTGCTGCAGACCTTTTGAAGGCATTTGAAGATTTACATTCCACAAGAAATAAATAAATAAACGAAAAGAAAAGAAAAACTTATAGTGAAATATTCCTCATTCTAATCGTTTGCCATATTTATCATATTTCTCCACTCTTCTTTTTGCTATTTTATCTATTATCTAGAAAGAAAAAGAAAGAGAGAGAGAGAGAGAGAGAGAGAGAGAGAAGAAAAGAGTTATACTCGATCGCGCTTCCTGTTCCTTTTGCTAGTGGAGTAGAATCTCTTCTAGCCATCCCATCCCATCCATCTTGATTAAAGCAAGCAAAATCAAACAGACTGCTCCTGCTCCTGCTTCTCTCTCTCCTTTTCTTTTTTCTTCTCTATAGGTAATTTTGTGTAATCTTCTAGCTCATTCTTTTGCTGTTTCTACTCCGACTCCTACTCCTGATGGTAGGCGGCAACAGTTACAACAAAAGACCCAACTTGCACATTGACCACAACAAAAGAGCAGAGAGAGGCGACTGCATTGTTAGCCCTGAGACAGAGTCGGAAGTCGACAGTCGGCAGTCTGTCCCGTCCCTTTTTGGTCTGGTCTGTTCTCTTCTTCTGGCTTGGCGGCTTGGCTTGGCTCGGTCTGGTCTGTGGGCTCTCCATTGTTTTCGATTTTTATGAGGCATGTATAAATAATTGCGCCCAAAGGCCGACGCCGACATAAGTTTTCATGCCCAGGCGAGTCGACAAGCGGCGAGCGACTAACTAAACTGCCCTCCACCTTCAATTCCTCCTCCAGCTTTAGCTTCATCTCGAGCTCCATGTCCAGCTTCATCTTCAACTTTAACTCCTTCCCCATCTCCTCCTTTAGTAACGAAAAAGTATTTTTTGGCTGCTGGCTACAAATAAAATATATATATATATATATATATATATATATATATACAGAGGAAGAAAAAAAAAATGAAATACAAATGATGAAGCCCAGAGATAGGGGAGGGAGGGTGAGTGCAGTGGGAGAAGGCATGCCTTGTACTTTAAGGAGTTTTTAATTTATTATAGATAAATTTTATGGCCATGCAAAAGGTTTTTTGTTTTGCTCCTCTTCTCATCCTCCCCGAAGCCATCGTTTGGTTTTTTTTTTTTTTTTTTTGGGCGTGTTGATGATGGGCCAAGCTGCAAATTATTATGAGTAAAGTTAGCGGCGATGAGACACTGAAGGCCGTGGCCATCTTTAGCAGATGATGAGCGAATGCAGTCACAGTAAACATTCGCTTAAAAAGAATCAGAAGATATACATTCAATTTGATCATTTAAGTAAATCAAGAATAAGCATCTAGGACTTTCTTTCGACAAATGTCAAAAAATGTTTTTTTAAAACTGATTGTAAAATCCTACTCGATTACTTTTGCATCGAATCGCATTTAAAGAAACGCTAATAAAATTAATTTTTTATTTTTAAATTGAAAATGTATAACCGACTTTAAAGCATCATAAACCATTTTGCTGCCACCTTGCTGAGTATATCGATAAACAGCAATAAAATCGAAACAGTGTCATCTCTGGAACGGCATGCACAGTTGCAGTTGGTTGTAGTTCAAAAGCTACTGTTGCCTCTTTATGTCTGTTAAAAGCAATTCTAACTTCTATTGAAAGTAGTTTTAATACTTGAAAGATCTCTAAACAATTTATGCCAAAGTCTAATACAGTTAGAAAATCATTTTTGATGCCATCCAAATGGACCAATCCATCATTTCCAACTAGTTGTGGTTTTAATGATATTCTCCAATCAACTGTCTCTTTGGCACAGTCATTAAATTTATATAAATCTTTGCTGCATCTGGTTAAGCACTCAAAAGAAGATCTCTCGGTCGCACAAATGAATACTTCGATCATGTTTCCAGGCAAATGTGATGCATTTACATGGATATTTGACTTTAATAATCTAACATTAAGTATTCGATTAGAGTTTCTCTCTCTCTCTCTCGCCCTCTCTCAATAGAGTTTTGGGGACTCACTGTAAGCCTTGAGGCCAAAGGCAAACTTTATATTCAGCCGACTTTGGCCGAGTTTAGCTTCAGGGAAAATATGCTTGGACTTTAATTCGAACTCCTCGCTTCTCGCCCTCCGCTCGCGTCTACCTCAATCCTAGTGCCAATGGCAGTCAGACAACCCTCGTCGACAACGTTAATGATGGCGCTGTCTATGTATAGGTTTGCTCCTTCCCATACTCTCCTCACTCTTCCTTTGGATATATATTTTTGGGGGTGTTGCTGACGTTGTTAAAGTCAAAATAGACAGAGCAACAGACAGCACAAACTGTGCTAAAGGAGAGACGACAGAAGCAAAAGCAGAAGCAGCAGCCAGAAAAACTGTAAGGACAAAGACCAATATGATTGTCCTAAGGGTTGATTCTCCAGGACCAGGACAGGCCTGTCATCTGTTGTTGTTGTTGTTGCCACTTGGCTGGGACAAACAGACCGGCAGGCAGGCAGACAGACAGACAGACCGACTGACTACACATGCATTCAGGAGGCATAGGAAATGTTTTCTTGTTTCTCGTGCTCGAAAAAATTGAAATAAGGCAATTTTGAAAAGGAAATGGCCAAGCAGGATGCGAAGTTCAAGACATTATGTTGACCCACAAAGAAGAAACACACAGAAATAACAGCAACGAAAACGAAAATTTCCCCACTCATAATTTATTAATATTATCGACCTCTTCTCAAGACTCAACAAAACAAGCCAAAACCAAACCAAACCAAACCGAAAAGAGTCAAAAAGCCGCACAAATTACACATGTCGACACTTTATTAAAAGCCAAAAAAAAAAGGTTTTTGTGTTTTTTAGGATTTCGATTTTGATAGCAAAAGGCATGGAAAGGATTCTCTTTTTTTTTTTGGCTGTCCTTTGTTGTAGTTGTTGTCGTGGTTGTTTTGGTTGTTTTTGTTTTTTGTTGCGGTCGATCTGAACCCGAGGCTATAAAATGTCGACCCATCGTCCATATGTTTGAGCCATAAAAAGCGGAGATACATATAGTCAGCAGGAAGAGGATGAAGATGATGATGAAGGGGACATAGGTGGAGGCAGTGGGCGATGGGAGATGGGCAGCCAACTTTGGCGCGAGTTTCTCTTTGGGTTAACGCCCCTCATTTTGGTTTTTGCGTTTAACCCTTTCATGGTCAAATTGTTGAGGTCCTACACCACATGCAAATGATGCCCGCAAAGCAAAAAGAGAACAAGAAGCAGCAGAAGAAGCAGCAAATGGAAGAGGAGAACAACGATGAAGAGAAGGAAGGAGAAGTTACTGAAACCGGTTTCGGGTAGGAGCACTTCCTCTCCTCATGTAATTTTAATGGTTATTTATAATGAGCGTCTGTTTAAAGTTTAAGTATTTCTCTTTTCTTTTTTTTTTTTTTTGTGTTGTTTTTTATTTTGCCAAAGGTGACACAGCACCACAGCAAATTGAAGGACGTTTTGGTTCGCTTGGTTGCCCTCCCTGCCTGCCTGCCTGTCTGTCGGTCTGTTTGTCTCCCTGGCCTGCCCTTGCCCTGGGGTTATGTGAATGTTGTCGGGTCATATGAAAAAATGCTGGAAAAGGTGTTAAGCCAGAGCGCGTGGAACTTTTTTTTTTTTTTGTTCCAACTCTTAAAATAAATAGTATGCATATGAGGAGAGGACCACAGGTGGCTTCTCTTCCCAGGCAGCATCTCATTTAGGTATAGGTACATTTTTGCTTTATGTCTGTCGTAATTAGGTTGAACACGTAATTAGCTATTGAAATTAGGAGCAGGCAACAAAAAAAAAAAGGGGAAAAACAGAGCCGTGAATATGAATTAGCAGGGTTCTCTGTACTCTTTGGTTGTGCGAGAACCCTTTTTGTATTCATAAGTGAGCATTAATATATTATTATTTATCCCCTTTTGCATTTAAGAATTTTTGTTGCATTGAATTAAAGAAAAACGATAAAAAAAAAGATGCAGACTAGCTTTGATATCCAAAAATTGAATTGAAACTAAAACCAAAGCTAAAACAATGCAAATTCTCTTAGTTAAATGAAACGTTGGTAAATTTAAACAAAATCAATTACTAATTAGGTTGGCATCTTGGCACGGAAAGGAACTTTAACTTTAATAATTTAAATTGAAACTAAGACCAAGCTAAAGTGGTTCAAATTTTTCTTTAAATGAACTTGTAATCAAAATCAGTCACTAATTAATTGAAGGACCCAACCAAATAAGACGTTTATGATTAACAATATCTATTCTTCATTTTTCAACTCGATTCATTGCTCTTTGCTCAAATAGTTTGTAGTTAGAACTCCGATTCCACAAGCTGGATTGTGATCACATAAGTGGTAGATTGGGATATTATAGAATAGGGAACATTTCAGTAATTTCTAATGGAAGGAACTTCATTCTTCAATAGTTTGTAGTTAGAACCCCGATTCCACAAGCTGGATTGTGATCACATAAGTGGTAGATTGGGATATTATAAAATAAGGAAAATTTCAGTAGTTTCTAATGGAAGGAACTTCATTCTTCATTCTTCAATAGTATGTAGTTAGAACTCCGATTCCACAAGCTGGATTGTGATCACATAATTGGTAGTTTGGGATATTATAGAATAAGGAAAAATTCAGCAAGACCATGAGCATGGCTTGGCATGGCATGGACCCGGATGATTTTCTACACCCATAGATGAGGAGAGATACAAATACGAGCAGTTTGTAGTAAGAAAGATAATTCGGAACTCCGATTCCACAAGCTGGATTGTGATCAAATAACTGGTAAATTGGGATATTTTAGAATAAGGAAAATTTCAGTAGTTTCTAATGGAAGGAACTTTATTTTTCATTCTTCAATAGTTTGTAGTTAGAACTCCGATTCCACAAGCTGGATTGTGATCACATAAGTGGTAGATTGGGATATTATAGAATAAGGAACATTTCAGTAGTTTTTAATGAAAGAAACTTCATTCTTTATTCTTCAATAGTTTGTAGTTAGAAACCCGATTCCACAAGCTGGATTGTGATCACATGAGTGGTAATTAGGGGTATTATAGAATAAGGAAAAATTCAGCGAGACCATGAGCATGGTTTGGCATGGCATGGACTCGGATGAATACCTACACCCGTAGATGAGGAGAGATACAAATACAAGCAGTTTGTAGTAAGAAAGATAATTTGGAACTCTGATTCCACAAGCTGGATTGTGATCACATAAGTGGTAGATTGGGATATTATAGAATAGGGAAAATTTCAGTAGTTTCTAATGGAAGAAACTTCATTCTTCAATAGTTTGTAGTTAGAACTCCGATTCCACAAGCTGGATTGTGATCACATGAGTGGTAATTAGAAGTATTATAGAATAAGGAAAATTTCAGTAGTTTCTAATGGAAGGAACTTCAACTTTAATAATTTAAATTGAAACTAAGACCAAGCTAAAGTGGTTCAAATTTTTCGTTAAATGAACTTGTAATCGTAATCAGTCACTAATTAATTAGGGACCCAACCAAATAAGACGTTTATGATTAACAATATCTATTCTTCATTCTTCAGTCCGATTTCTTGGTCTTTGCTCTAATAGTTTGTAGTTAGAACTCCGATTCCACAAGCTGGATTGTGATCACATAAGTGGTAAATTGGGGTATTATAGAATGAGGAAAAATTTAGCGAGACCATAGCCATGGTTTGGCATGGCATGGACTCGGATGAGTTCCTACACTCGTCGAGGTGGAGGAGGAGACCCCTGGACTACATGGCCAGCACATTGGAATCAAATAATCAAGCAGTCATAATAATATTAAATAAGTCAGGAAGCAAAATGAAGCTCCAGTATAAATAAAAAGTTAAAATAAATAAGAAAAAATAAAAGTAGAGCTGATGAGATGAAATATAAAGAACCTTACGGCAGAGCGAACCGAAGGTGAATAGAATTTCTAGGCATGTCGCCGGCTTTTTATACAGTGTTAGAGGAACTAGTTCGGCAAATTCTGGTTCGAAAATCGGAAGCACAAGTGCAATCGAGTTAGGACTTAATTCAGTGTTGATAAATTCACGAAGTTAAAAGGCTAGATCTGAACGCCAATGTTGGTAAACGTCAAGTAAAGTAGATTTCTCTTATTTCTGCTGCCGTAGAGTCTGATAAATACACAAAATACAATTTCGGTTACATTTTGTTTTAGAATTTTCGACAATTGTCGTTTACTCTGAAAGTGTAACCACAATGTGGCAACTGGCAACGCAATACTTATTCAGTTCGTAATGCCATTTTAGCCGATAATAGCTAGTTTTGGCTGCATTTGTTTAAAAATAGAATATTCACTTTGTTCTGTTATCGTTAAATCTGTGAGCAAGTAAGTACTCACTCTTAGAGGCGGCAGTAAACTACGATAGACCGATAACTCTCACTGTCTTAAGGATGAAATTTAGGTAATCGTATGCTACGATTAGGTATTAAATCTATTGACAACAATTATTTTGAGAGCAAAGCCAGTAGAATCATTATTGAAATGATGGGTTAGCTAGAAGAGTTTTGTCATAAAAATTCTACTAATCATTTTTCGAACCGAACGACCAAGCCAAGTTGACTATCATTGGCAGAGAAGAAAAGTTTGTTCTATCCCTCCAGCTGCAGCTCATCCTCCTGATGCTGCTGTGGCTGCTTCTTCTGCTATTTGCTATAGACCATCATGGCCAGACACGACAACTTTACTCGAAACTCGGCTCAAACTCGAATTCAAACTCTACACACACGCACACACACACACATGGGCAAATACACACAGATACAGAGAGGCACACAATTGGCATATAAATTTCCATGGACCCACCACAAATTTGTGGGCAACAAACACGTTCCTCTCTATTAAATTTCATAAATTTATTAAATTATGCGCCTGATGCCTGCCAAACGAGAAAGTTGAAAACAAAAAGAGACACAAACCAAAGAAAAAAGAGACAAATAACGACGGAGTAAGATAGAGTGAGAGAGAGCGAGCGAGCGAGCGAGATGGTGCGATTATGGAAAAATAATATTTGTGTAGATTGAAAAAGGAAAAACTGAAAAGAAAAGAAAAGTGCCACCAACTGAGAGAGATATATAGAGAAAGAGAGAGCGAGAGCAATCTAGAACTAAGCCAATTCTCATCCTAAAACAAAAATGTTTAAAATGAAATTTTCAACCCCCCGCTGAAAATGTCCCCACTCTTCTGCTTCCCTCCCTCCTCAGGCACCGCCTTAGGCGTTGCATTAATTGTTGTCATTTGTCTCGTTACTTGACAGGCTAAACTAAAAATTAATATGTCAAATTATGCAGAAAGTTGTAAAGCCTTCCAGGTTCCCCAAGAACTTTTTCCCCCCTACTAACTGCGCGCCCCCCTGTCATCATGCAATTAGAGAAAAGAAAAGCTGCCAAAATGTCAAACCGAAAATTGCTGAGTTTGCCTTGCCTTACCGTTGCCTTGCCATTGCCTTGGCTGGTTTGGCCTGTCTGGCTTGACTTCGTTTGGTTTGGCTTGGCTTGGCTCGGCTCGGCTTGGGTTGTCAATGTCAGTTACAGGTTCTAGGCAAATGGAAATTATAGAAAATCGTCTTGCACCTGCCGCAGCAGCAGCAGCAGCAGCAGCAATCATTCTGCAACATTTCATCAAATTCTAAATTTACAGTTTTTCTTTTAAGCTAACAAATTGTTTAATTTACATTAGTTTAATGTGACCATCTGATCGATGGCGATGTCGTTGCCGGCGGGGCTTCTTCTATGTGGGTTAGTTAGTCGCCGTCGCCGTCGCCGTCGCAGTCGCCTGGCGTCATCTGGTCAATGGACATGCGAGTGTCAACGTCACGTCCACCTCGACTTTCAGTGTCTCTCCCTCTCTGGCGCTGCTCTTTTGGTACGTGAACGTGATGTGCCTGCCAAGGAGAGTCGATAAATATATATTTGTTGCCTCCGACTATGTCGGAAGTCGCCAGTCCCTCCCATCTCTCCTCTCTTCTTCATATATGCGGGGAATAAGGCTTTAAGTTGAATTTAAGTTGGTTTTAAGTTGTAAGCATTTAGTTGACATTAACTGGGATTTGTGTCTGGCGGGCCACCCACCCTCCAGGCATGTCTTTCTGTTTGTTGTTGTTGCTAAGAAGCATAAAGCATTAGATCAAAAAAAATGTCAAGGGTCAGCAGGAAAATAAGTTGTTAGTCAAGCAACACGAAACTGTTCAAAAATGTCAAGGAAATGCATAAATCTCTTAATGGATGAAGGAAGAAAGGAATCCGTCGTGCTTTTGTCTCATCTCAACTTCCTTCATTATGTCATTGATTATGTGGAGGAAGGGAGTTAGGATGGGCCGGGGGAGGGGCATTTTTCTCTCCACGCTTTTCAATTTTGATTCATTTGTAAATGTAATTTGATGCGTTATTATTCAAATGATATATAATTTCAATTTTGCCCGCAAAGCACAAACCAAATCAAAGCAAACCAAAAGATAGAGACAAATGCGCTTTTCTTCACTTTTTCTTGCCACCTACCGCCAACCACCTGTTCGAGATGTTGTTTTAGTTGTTGCTGCTGTTGCAGTTGTTGTTGTAATTATTATTTTTGTATAAAGCGTGTAACCGGCTTTTCGTCTGGCCTAACTGTTGCAACATCCTAACCATCCTAACCATCATCATGATGTTGCCACATCTCTAGCGCTCTCTTGCTTGCTCTATCGAGAACTTTAGGCGATGAATCTTCTCCTTTTTCTCAATATTTGCCGTTAGATGCGCTGGCGTTGTTGCCTGCTAACTGCTGTCCCCTGCCTGCTGTTGCCTGAATCTCGTGGCATATCTGTATCTAGAATGTTGCATGCCACAAACGCCAATGTCTCGAAATCGTAACAGTAACAGGCTTTATGCAAATTGTTGTAATATTTTCTCTCTTTCTCCTTCTCTCTATCCCTGTCTCTCTGCGTATGTGTGTGTGTGTGTGTGTGTTGGTTTTAGCATTGAGAAGACGTCGACTAACTAAGTGAGGTGGGGGCCAAATGGGGCGGGTATTGGCACTTCAAATGGACCGTTGCTTGTTAAGCGATATGGGCGACACTTCATGAAATGGAAATTACCGTTTTCGTGTACACTTTTTCACAAAACTCAATGAGCAGAGAGAGCAGAGAGCAGTAAGCCGCTGCCGCTGCCGCCGCTGTTGCCGCTGCCACTTCGCATGTAGTGAAAATTGTTTGTGGCAATTGAGAGATTTTCAGTTTGGACATTGATACTGCTTAACATTCAAATAATCGGTATGGTATGGGGAGAGGCATAAACTGAGAGCTGAAAATAATTGCAACTTTTAATCGTCCAACTTTACACATTAGTTTGTGTATTTTTATTTGTTTTGGAAAATGTGTAAATTCTTTAAGTGAGTTTTATGGGTTGGATTATACAATAATTTGCTAGAAAAAATATAGACAGCTTTGGTCATAAATAAACGTTGAAAAAATAAACTTTCTCAACTCTTGAAAAACCAGAGACTGAAGAAAAGATTGTGTGATTCTGATTTGAGCATCTTCAATTCATGACCATATTCACTTGATTTCTTCTAATTTATTTCATCAGAGTGACAATTTTATTGACCAGCGTGGAATCGCTTGATCTTCGAAGAATTTTAAGGTGTTTTTATTATTTGTGGGATGAATATTTTGCTCTTCCAATTTGCCCTTGGCTTAATAACTTCCTTCCAGTGTTTAACATGACTTTAGTATTTTAATAATTCAGTAATTGTTGCACGCTACTTTACAGAAGGTTGCTCAACACTATAGTAGACACGTGTTGTCTAACACTGCTCCCTAGACTTAACATATGCCACTTGCTTAATCTGTCACTGATCTGTCAATTTTTTTTTTGGCATAAAAAGCAGCAGCATTTGCAATCAATTATTTTATAAGAACTATAAATGTTTATTTAAAACACACTTTAACGCAAAACTCGTTTCCTTATTTTTATTTGTTTCAATTTTAAATATTATATAATGATCCTAGTTTTGATATAACAGTTTTTCATCTCAAATTGGGTAGATAAATAATTTAGTTGTAAAACTCCCTACTTTAAAAATAAAATTGTTCCTTTTTAACTTTTCCGCCTCATTAATTTCATATATTTTGAGCATTTTCTTTTATTAGTTTTTTTTCTATGATTTTACTTTATTTAGAAATGTGATACACTTGTCGATCCTATTTGAAGAATTTTTATTTTGATTTAAGAAAAACTTGTGTGTTTTTTGGCTAATCAGAATCCGTTCTTACAAGCCGAAAACCGAAAAAATTGAGGCCCATTTCGAGAGCTGTGGCTATCACTACTACTTTAACGCTAGAGCAAGTTGCGAATTACACCTAAATAAGGCAAAAAAAAAAAGATACAGCTTTTCTACTCCATTAAACAAAAAAAGAGTGAAAAAAAGAACTATAAAATATTGAAAAAGCTCATTCTAAATTGAAAGTAAATGCATGATTTTCAAAAAATCATCCAAAAATTGGCCAAGAAACAGGTTTACCAAGTTAATTTCTTACTGAAATTCGGAACTGAACTTAAGAATCTTACCAGTTATTTCTGATGCTTTTTTTCTCTGTTGCGAATTCGCTTAACACTTTATTAAAAGTTGTTGTGCAAATTTTGTAATTCGATTTATGATTTTATCACGTAATGCATTTATTTGCAAATTATAATTTTTTTTATTTTTTTTTTTTGCTGCTTCTTGATTTACTCCTGGGAAAATGCATCGAACTGTAGAAAGAAGAGTACAAGGCGGGCGGGCGAGTGAGCGAGCGAGCGGGCTATATCAGCGGCATCTCTTGAACAGAGATTGCAACACATGTGAAACACTTGTTCATCGATGCTCTCGAAAAGGCATAATCTTTCGATTCCCATTCCCTAAACCACTTGATGATGTTAACTTCCAAGCGCATTAACTAAAAGCCAGCCAGCCAGCCAGTCCCCCACTCCAGTCTACTCTCTATTCCAATCCACTCGAAACTAGGGTCGTTGGGTAGAAGGGGAGGGTGGTTGGGGTATGGCAGAAGAGTTGGCATATCGACGGTGCATGAAAAAAACATTTACTGAAAACTATTTGCAACAATTTTTCACAGTCAGCAGCTGCCATAATTTTTCTGGACGTGGAACATGGATTTGCCATCTTTTTTTTTTTATTTTTCCATTTTTGTTATTTTTTTGTTGTTGTTGTTGTTGCTTTTATTTTAACACTTTAAACGATGAAGTTTAGCGGAGGCAGAAGAAGAAACAGATGAAGGCTCCAGCGCTCGGGCACTCCGGCACTGGGTCTAGCGCTGGCTGCAGTTTTCATTTCCCCATTTTTCGCTGAAGAGTCAGGAGGAGATGCAACGTAGATACAGAAACACAGCAACAATTTATCTCACAGTTTGCAGTCTAAACAAAATGATGCTCTGGACCTGAACCTGGCCATAGGGAGTGTTTTTTGTTTTGTTTTTTTATTCTTTTTTTTTTTGGTTTAGCTGCTCAACGGCGGCTCATCGGGCTCATCTCCTGCCATACCATTTGCCAGACCGGCGGCTGGCTTCCTCCGCATCCGCATTCGTGTATTCGCGAATTCTCTTATTCGCAATTCGCATTCGCAGTCCCTCAGCAGCAACGTGGACAGCGATAAATGTTTTAGCATTTTACCAAAAACACAAACTCTGCATAGAAGAACTCGCCGGGAAAAATATACAAATGATTTCGTATTTATTTCAACAGAGTCCAGCAGTCGAGCAGACGAGGGCTCCGTAGGTCGTTCATTTGGTCAGTGTAGTACTAGCCAAGCCAGATGAGATGAGGTCCAGAGATGGTGGTCTATGACGGTCGACGGTGGACTCAGTGTGGGGCTGAGCGGCTCTGTTGAGCGCTTTTATTCTGACTGTAATTTAGTGCAGCGAATTTTGATGGTAATTTTCCATGTGGGTTAGAAAATACTCCCGACACGAGTTACTAGTCAGTCAATATGCCTTGGCCGGTGGGATTACTGATTGGTGACCAGAACCACCAGAACAAGAAATCAGAGAGTGAGGTGTCATCAATTGAGTTAGACATTTAATGTTGATTGATGTTGTCTATCACTTAACTAAAAAATAATATCGGTTGGTCCTATTTATGGCTTATTTTGGGAGATAACTTTCTGTCATAGTATGGTTTCTTTTTAAAGAGAATACTAACTGAAATATTGTAAGGAATATAATACAAATCAGCCTCAATTTTTGATTGAAAATATGTACAAGAAAAAGGTAGCCGCTCGCTTAGATTATAGACTTTTTCTAAGCAAGTAATTTAGCCTTATTTTTAGTACTTAAAGTTGGCTAAGAGAGCTTCGCATAGCCTAGATAGCATCTCAACTCATTTCATCTGATGATGTTCATCTTTAAGAAACTTTTCCGTTCATCAATTTCTCTAATGGATGCAACGGTGGTGCTTCGTTTGCTTCATCTCTGATGACTGACTGATAAATACGTATTGAAAGTAAAGTGTACCCATTAATTCAATGCCGAATGCTGAATCACCTTCAAGCCGCCCCCTTGAGCCCTCTCTGGGCCGCCTCCCCTTTCCTCTGCCGCCACAACTGACTGGGCCGACAAGCCACTTCCTGGATCAGGACAGAGTTTCCTGTGCCGTTCCCGCGTGCCTTTATTAACGGATAGTTTTCCACCAATTGAATATCACAAGGGCCAAAAGGAAGAGATGGATAATGGTGAGAGGAAGAGGGAAAGAGGGATGGGAAAGTAGAGGACCCAATACAAAGAGGCATTTGAATGCGTATTAAAAAATGTTGTATACATATATTTTTTTTCCTTATCTCTCTTTCTCTCTCTCTCCTGCACTCTCTCGATTTATGTCTCTGTCTCTGTCGCTATCTCTTTTTCTGATTTGCCAGCTGAAAATTAATGAGACTGACAGGCTTTTGACGCAATTTGATGCCCCGCAGTTTTTGTTCCATTCTTCCCCGTTCTCTCCCCACCCCCGCTTTACTTTCCCCCCTTATTCACTGGCCTTTTATAAATATTGAAATCATTTATCAGCTGACACAAAAGAAACGAACTAACGACGATGGTCAGCGCACTGGCTGAGTAGGAATGCGCGAAATCAATGGGCGATTGTGCGGAATGGCAATGAGAGGAAGAGCAGGCCAGAGGGCAAGGGCAAGAGCAAAAGGCAAAATGTTTATAATAAATGAAAAATAAATGCTGTAAAAATTGAAGCTTTATCATCAACATGTGAGAGCAGGACAGAGGCCGAGAGGAGATGGTAGATAGGTGGGACAGTGAAAAAAGGAACGGATGCATTACACTGCATTCAATTCAAAAGAACAAACAAAAGATTATTTGTAATACACTTTGTCACTAAGCCATATATATTCTGAATCCTTCTATGCTCAACGGGGAATCTATTTATTGAAAATAATGAAGTATTTTTCAGATATCTTTGTCAAACGAAGGCACCAAAAATTCCAGACATTTCTCTATAACTTTTTTGAATCGAAATTCTTAGATTCTCATCTTATATTCTATTCTATATTTGATTGTATATTCTACTTTATAGTCCACTCTCATCTGAATTGTTGGCTCTAATAGCTGGACAATTCTTTAGAGTATATAAACTTCGGTTTAATAAAATCCAGTTTACATATTGTGGTTGCGCTTTGCTGTTGGCACATTTTTGTATGTTGAATGGTTGACAGATTTTGATAAACTCAAACAATTAATATGAGCCACAGCTGTTGGGGGAGGAGAGGAAAGGGAAAGAGGGTTGTTAACATTTTGTTTTTCGATGCAGCAAATTGAATTGACTATAGAAAAAAAAAAAAAGCGAAAACCCACAACAAATGGCGATAATACTAAGTGAATCTGCGAATACAAAACCAAAAATTAAAGCCATTTGCCAAGTATTTTGACCAAAACTATGAACTTTAAGCACATTTGTCAATGTGGTGCAGTGTGATAAGAGGAACGAATGGTTGAATGGCGGAATGTTGGGGGGGGGGGGAAGGAAGATTGGAGGGGAGGTTCATAGTTCACAGAGCTATGCAAAAATTGCGTTTGCTAGGCGTGCACCTATACATACACACACACATCAAACACAACACACACACACTGAAACACACAGATATGAGGCAAATGGAAAAAAATAGATGAACGGTTGGTTGGATGGCACCAAAAGTGGCACCAAAAAATACCGATTGACCAAAAAAACCCCAAAAATGGACCACCCTCTCCTTCTCCTACTCTGCTTCTATTTCTCTTTCTCTTTAGTGGTGAGGGGGGTAGATGATGACGACCACAGAGGAAAATTTATAGGCAATAGCTAAAAACAACGTCGCTTCACTTGAGCGTGAACACTGGCAAACAAACAAAATAAAACTGAACAGAACAGAACAGAACAGAGAGCCAAACAGAAGGAGGAGAAGAGGACACACGGAACAGAACGGAACTCTAAACCGAACGGAACGGAACTAAACACAGAGTATGCGACAGTTTTTAGATGAGTTTGGTTAGGTAGAGCAACGTATGAATGAATGAATGGATGGATATGGGTTCGATGGAATGGATGGGATGAGATGGGATGGGTGCGCTCTGGCTCCGCTTCTCCGCACTAGTTCTCAAATAAAAGTCAATGGCTCAAACCAGTACAACGAGTGGGGCAAAAAAGAAAAAAAAAAAACAAAGAACACAACAAACAAACAGGAATTGCGATGCGAAAAAGGAGAAGTAAAGGCATTGAGTTTGGTTTTGTTTGTGCAAGCATTGCATGAAAAGCAAATTAAGCCATCAACTAAAATGGCCAAAAATATAAGAGAGAAATACAATGCTCAAGTTCTGGCACACAGAAACAGAAACAGGCCGAGTCACCTGCAAACAAACAAACAAACACAGACCAAAAAACCAACAACTTTTCGATTTTTGATACCCTAAAAAGTTGAGTTCATGTGATGTCTTTAAATCTGAATTCTGTCATCGATTTCCAGAAGCCTTTTGTCTATCGATATGTTTACCAGTAAATTTTGGCCCCATTTTAGTTAGGGTATTTCAAAGTGTGTCTTCAGTTTTGTTGGTTTTATTGTTGTCGTTTCTTTTGGTAATTGCAAAAATTTCATGCGTCTGACTCGTTGCAGATAATACTAAACTTTTCCTAAAGTTAATGCCACTCGAAACTCAACTCTTAGTCCCAGGTAAAGTTTGTTTTTCCCCCAATCCCCCACCCCCATCCTCAGGTGGAGACCTTTACCTTATATATATTTTTTTTCATTCTTTTCTTTGGCTTTGGCTTTTCATTTTATTAAGAAAAGAGTGCGACATTCGACGCAGCGAATTATTTGCGTATTTATGGTTACCTACTATTCTCTGGCTTCTCTCTTTCTCTCTCTTTCGCTCTTCTCTGAATGTTTGTCTGTGACCTGACCCTTTTCTATGTGTCCCTGGTGGTTTAGAAAACTTTTTGGCAATTGGCTTTAGGCAAAAGTTTTTGACAGTTTGTCTGGTCTTGGGTGCCAACGGGGCGGAGTGGGAATTTTAGAGTTAGGTTTGAATGAGTTGAGTTGAGTTGAGTTAAGTCTGACAATCAGCTTGTTTTGTGAGGTAAAAGTAAAAGTAGCTTAGAATGTTGCAGCAGCAGATGATGATGGACTTTTTCTCCTTGTCTCCGGTTAGGTCAGGCCAGAGCTCGGGCAGAGAGTACTTAACCTTTTTCCTATGGGTTATATGTATATATATTCTTGTCAACACATACCTGAAAAGGAAAAGAATTACTTATTAATTATGGATCATGAAAAAAGTTATAACAACAACTATCAGTAGCGAAATGAATCGAAGGGACTTTGAGGGAAATAATTTTTGGTAGGTAACTTTAACCACTTGAAGAGTTATTCTGCTATGCAAATCGTGTAGAGAAGTCAAAATTAGCATTCATAAATTATAATTTTTGGTTTGGCTTGGTTTCTTTTTTTTTTCTGTGTTTCTCGCTGCTGCACCTCATCATCAGCTTGTTATGTTGCCAACTCCCTACTTACCTCTCGGCATGAGGCTTTTTCTTTGCTTTTTTTTTGTACCCCACTTAGACTACACTTGGCTTGCCATTTACACAGCTCATTATGCAGTCCGCCCCACATTTAGAGCGGCTTGACCCACCCACCCACAATTCCTTTTTTTTTCGTTCTCCTTGAAGCTTTCACCCAAACAAGCAGCCAACCAACCGACCGACCGACCGTCCGAACCGTAGCCAGAAGTCAGAAGTGGCCCACACTTAATGCCAGAGTTGCAAAATGCAATCCAATCCTACTACATAACTACCTAACCCCTCTCCCTCTCTGCCTCGTCAGCTCTCCCCATTTTCCACACTCTTATAATTTCTGCAATGCAATTGGAAAGTAAGCAATTCGAGAATGAACAGGAGAAGTGTGGAACTGTGTGGAAGGACGTGAAGCAAAAAAAAAAAAAAAAAAAAAAGAAGTCAATTTCCTGGCCAGATGTTTTTCTTACCTATTTACAAGCCACTTTAACCTAATTTCATTAGCAGAAAACCGCCAACTCAATTAAGCCCCGGTCAAGGATGGACAAGAGGGATGGGGGAGGGTAGAAAAAATCAAATGTAAAAACAGGCCACAGTCCGATTCAGTCGCTCGGAGAGTTCCATCTTTTACACTCTCACTGGGTAAGAGTGTGGAGTGAGTGGTGTGAGTCGTGGAGGGGGGGAAGGCCCCCACTCATCGCTCTTCACATGCATGTCAAGTGTCTCCCGTTTGCCGTGGTACATAAAAATCCAATTTTCGTAATTAAAAAACGAAAGAAAGAAAAATCTGACGGGCATCCAGCTAGCCAGCCAGTCAGCCAGGTCCCATCTCATTAGAGCACTTCCCTTAGCCCCCTCTAACCATTATTCTCATTCTATCTCTCTCTCTCTCTCTCTCTCTCTATCTCCCTCTCTCTTTCTCTCTCAATCTCTATATCTCTTTTAACAGTAGCAAAAGCACTTGAAACTGGAAATTCAGTTTTTTGAAAAGAATGCAAAAATAAAAAAACACAAACGATGAGAATCGAACACTTCTTAGTTGTCTCTGAATTCTTTTTTATCTTCTCACTCTTTGTATATATGTATATAGATACTGTATAGTATGTGTTGGCACTTCACTTGGATATGAAGAAGGAAAGGAAAAATAAACTGGTATATCATCGTTGAGTCCATTCGGACTAGAGCAAGCGAATGGTAGGAGAGAAGAAGGAGGAGGAAGAGGAGGAGCAGGGGGATGCCAAAGCAGTCATCCCATCATCAAGGTTTCAGCTGTGGTTCAGGGCATCGTTAAAACGCTTAGCACGTTTTTAATTATGTTGAGAATAGACAGAAGGAGACAGAGAATAAGAGAGAAATAAGAGAAGAGGGAGAGCAAGGTTAGGTTAAATGTAGAGAGAGAGAGAGAGAGGGGGAGCGAGCTTCAGATTGTTTTTGGTGACAAAATTCATTTAAATTAAGTAAGTAGTTTAAGTTTACTTCCTGTCTGTTTTTGGTCCTTAAAAGCAACGGATAAGCGTTCTTTAGTTCATATCAGATTCCATGATATGTTACCTCCCCGGACAACACTTTAGATAGTCTCCCGCCGACCCTCCGACTCTCCGACTGGACGGATCGTATGGCCCTTCCGTCATAATGAAACGTGTCAATTTACATGAAAATCATTTTTTCTCTTCCAGCTCCCAGTTACCAGTTACCAGTTCCCTATTGCCAGTTCCTCCTGGTAATGGTAATGGTGGCTGGTGGTGTGCGCTCCTTTAGGCAAAAGTGGCAACGTGTCTTAAGCAACCCATTAGGGACTCGTCTCCTTCATCACCGTCTTCACTTTTGCTGTCTTTCTTCCTCTCCTTCTGCTTTTTGTTGTCATTCTCACTGGTTTCTTCCTGTTAAGTGTTTTTTATGGCACGCTCAACTCAAGCTTTTTATGGCCGCTGCCGCTGCCGCTGCCGCTGCCTTTGCATTTGCCTTCGCCATCGCCATTGCCTTGGTCTCAGCCTTATCCTGTGGTTGTGATTGTGACTGTGGCTGAGACCGAGACTGAGACTGTGGCTTAGGAGTCACTCTTCAGCCAATGATGTTGGCACTGCCACTGCCAACGCTGCTGCTGGCTGTTGGCTGTTGGCTGGTTTATTATTTAAAGCAAATTATCAAAATGCTTTGCCATATCGTAAACAAAAGAAAAAAGGATTCATTTTTATGTTGTACATCATTAAGCATTATAATCTCGAGATACATTTTGTGTGTTTCTACCCGCTTCTACTGCTTCTTTTTTTATGGCTACTAATTTTTAAGCTGATTAAAAGTCATCAAAACGAAATCAGAAGAAGCTAATACAAGCATCCTGATTAAAAGTCATTAGGATAAAATCTCAAGAAGGATGTAATGAAATGTCGACTTAGCATTCATTCATTCACTCATTCATTCACATGGTAACCGTAACCGTAATTCGGTTATTCATTGAATGAAAATGCCTTTCGATTTGTGCTATTTCAATTATTTTATATTTGTATTTTATGGCCTTTTAATAGCCAATTTTTATCTCTCTCGCTGTAGACGAAAATGTTTCTAAAATATTTTTTACACTCACTTAAAACCATTTTTTAAAATTTAGTTTCAAACCGCCATTTCCCCTGCTCCCTCCCTCTCTCTCTCTCGTGAACAAAAATGCAATAATAATTTAGCAAACACACGAAAACCGCTTCAGGATACAAACAACAAGCAACCAAGCAAAAAAAAAAGAACCAAAGTTTCTGATGCAGGGAAAAACGAAAGAAAGAAACTGGTAAACTGCAGCACCACCAGCTTTGGCCTGCATATTTCATAAAAAGTCCTTAGGCAAACCAACAAAAAAAAAAAAAGAAACACACACACACACCCATGCATATATCTATATAAAATAGTCGAGAGAGAAATATATATAGATAAATATATATATGTATATATGGGCAAACCAAAAAAATTGTTGTCAGCGCTTAGACAATTTAACTACAAAATAAATAAATAGTTTTTTGTCCGCAGACAAAAATGTATTCAAAACTCTACTCTTTCTCTCTCTCTCTCTCTTTCAACTGCCATTAAGGCCAAAGAATAGAACAAGCCGGGGCTTATATACTCTAACGATTCGACAGTTTCAAAGTTTAATTATTACCTTAATTTGTAAGACTTTAATTAAAAAAATAGACAATTCAAAACAAAAAAGCAAAAGAGGACACCAAAAAAATATCTTATTTTGATGTGACTTGAAAATTGTAGTCTTAGAATCAATTTTCTAGCTAAACCCCCCAACTACGTACGAATACTTTTGAAACATGTTGCCATGAGGTTAGCAACATGTTGCTATTGCTGCAACAGCAACCTTGTGTAGCAAAAATTTAAATGATTAGCTGTGGGTTAAGCACACCAGCTCGATGAATTGGGGCGTTGATGGTGGGGAGTGAGAGGGGGGGGGGGGCAAGGCGTTGCGCTGCCTGTTGCTTCCAGCCTGACGGCCATTTTCACAGTTTGCCAAAGAGGAAAATAGAAAAGAAAAACTATTTAGTTGCAGTTGGCGTCGCTTTTTCTGTGTTTTGTTTTTTTGTGCTTTTTACTTGTCGGTATCCACTTGGGTACATCAGTCAAACGTCCATCCATCCAAATGGGAAGAGAACTCAACTGTGGGTGCGTCTCTCTTTTACTCTTTCTCTCTGTCTTCCTGTCTCCCTGTCTCCCTGTCTCCCTGTCTGTCTGTCTGTCTGTATTTTTCTATCTTTCTACTTCTGCTGCTGCTGCTTGGCAATTTTGTTGTTGGCCATGTCTGTGTCTGGCATAGAAATGCGCCTCGTCTATTGACAGTAACCATAATTTGTTTGTCTAGCTGGGAAGTTGGAAGTGGAGTGGCAATTGCTCAGAGGCCCGAAGCCTTCGATGTTGCTGCCGCTGCTGCTGATGGCTTAAATATAAGTTGTAGTGTTTCTTTGGCATGGTTTTTCTGTTTTGTTTCGTTGGTTTTTTTGGTTTTGGCCACAAAACTGTTGACAGTTATAAATGATGGGGTTTCTGGTAAGGCCAAAAAAAAAAAACTACTACAAGAAGCAATGAAGTTTCCAATAGTCAAAGGAGTAGAAAATTGTTTACCAAGTAACGGAAATGCCGTCAAGAATAGCTAAATATCAACTGTATTTAATTGTATACATATGTATTAAAAACGTGAAAAAGGCATTTCCAATGATATGCTGCCGAGGGGGAAAAGTTTTTTGACTTTGGCAACTATCGGAAGTAAATACTAGAAGGATGATACATAGATAGACAAGACTGTAGACAACGAGAAGGTTACTTATGCCTTTTGAAAATAAGCAAGGTTGCCAGATTGTCCTCGATGTGATAAGGTAGCGTTGCAGAGTTGCTTAAGATTATGTTGATTATCGATTAATGAACTAGATTTTAAAAAATGCCCAATTGCAAAGAAATATTTATGCCCCAAGTTGACTATATTAATATTTACTATGAAATAGAAGAAAAAAAATTCTATAAAAATTCGGTCAATTGGCATTGTTATTATATTTTCAAATTGCATGTTTATTCGTTTTGTTGCGGGAAAATTGCACGTTTTAGTGTACTGTAAATGGCAAATGGTAACGTATGGCATTATGGCCATTTAATAACTATTTCAAAGTTGCAATTTGATATACAAAATATTGCATTTAACCCATATTAGCTATGGCAAATTGATTTGAGAGTCAGTTTTTCATGAGCAATCTGCAAAAGTTTGCCAATTTCCTTTTTAAGATAAAGTCATATACAAATCCACAGAGAGAGAGAGAGAGAGAGAGAGACTGAGAGAGACTGAGAGAGACTGAGAGAGACGGGGACTCTCCTGACTTGACCATAAATTAAGCACCAGCAGTGAGCGAGTAGGTTAAAAAAGCAAAAACCAAACCAACAAATTGCATTTATTCAACCAGCTAGATAGTTGGATAGATAGATAGATAGCGATCAACGGTCACATCAACAGTCGCTGCTGCTGCTGCTGCTTTCACTCTATAAACTATAAATAAGTAAAAAAAAAAATAAGAAGAAAAACTAAGGAGTCAACGCATATCACAGCAATTTAATCGCAAAAGTTTAATTGTAAATCTCATGACTAAACTGAGTCGACTATTAATGGCATCACATTATAATAAAATGCTGCACAGTGGCCAAAGGCGGGTATAAAAGTTTTGTAGCAAGTTTCTTTATAAGGTTACCCACTGGACATGGCCTGCAATTTTCACTTGGATGCATTGACAGCTGCTGTTGTTGCTGCTGTTGTTGCTGGCCCAAACAACATGCAACATGCAACATGCTACACCTGTATGTGGGCTAAGGATGGTTTGGTTTCGCTTGCACTAACCGCAAACACTAAAAACGGATGTAGGCAAAATACAAATACACAACATTCATACAAGGAGAGGGAGAGGGAGAGGGAGAGAGGGACAGAGAAATTGCGAGAGCAGGGAAAAAAAGAAGATACAAAGACAACAACATTTGCTCTGATTGTTTTCTCACCTGCGTGCAAAGGAAGTACACGAACTACATCAATTGCATGAAGGAGGGAGGAAGGGAAGGGAAAGGAAAGGAAGCGATACAATATTTCATTAATAACGAATTGAAAATGCTCTCTTTAATGACCGTGACCTTTTCCCAACTAATACTGATTCCAGTACTGATCCCACACTCAATCAAGGTGACCATTTCTCCGGGCCTCCTTTTGCTTCATGAGAATAGAATTTATAGTATGAAAATCAACTCGTTGATTTAATTCGTTGTGGCCTGTTTTATGTCTGTAGATTTTTGAAATTGAAATAAAAAATTCCATGCGGGTTTTTCTTCTTTGTATGTGTGAAATACCGCAATCCCTTGCAGTCATCTTCCACTTCCTTTTCCACTTGCTGCTGGTGTTATGCACCTTGCCGCAATTTCAGCTTCATCTTCATCTCAACAATCTGATGGACGGTGTCCAGGCGACGTCCTCTTTTTCTCATTCACGCCCCTTTTCCCCTCTCTCTCTCTCTCTCTCTCGGCTATCTGACTCTCTGATTGTGTTTGCCTTGTCCAACATGCGTGCTGTAGATCATCTGCAGTGCAGTGCAGAAATTTTAATTAAATTAAAAACTTTACTTTGAGACACGTGTCAGACACCGAAGAGAGCAGCGTCTCTTGCATCGACATTTTCCAGCTTTTTCCCTACGACGTGTGAGTGTTGTTTTTTACATACACTTTTTTTTTTTTTTTTGTGAGACTGGGCCTCTGAGATTTTTACGACAATTTTTCTTTTCTCTCCTGCTGCTCCTTTCTGCTCCTCATCAAGCTTATATACATACAATCATACATATATCTTGTTATTCAATTAAAGTGTTGCCGGGCTCTGCTTTTTAATTGCATGAAAAATGGTTTTTAAGTTCTTGTTTATGTGCACCATAAAGAGAGAGAGAGAGAGAGCGGGCGAGGGGTAGAAAAAGAGGTAAAACAAGGATTCGGGCGTTGAATAGAAAGATGAAGAGGCGGGGAGAGAAAGCTGGGCCTAGGCCTAGGCCTCTAGACTAGTTTTTGTGGTTGACTAATTGATTGCGATTCCCTGTCACACACACACACACACACACGCACGCACACACTCACACACATGAGTTCAGAGAGAAATAATTGAATTCATTTGTGTGAGCATATGGAAATTTTTCAAGTGCAAAAAGCAAAGGTTCAAACTCTCTGAACTAAACTCAAAATCATTCAATTAAGCTGGCCGCAAATAACAAAGATTCCTCTACCTACCATAGAGATGTTGCCTTTTGCCGCTACTCCTTCCCCCTACCATTCTCCTTCCAACATTCATTCCAAGCACAAAACATGCCATCATTCCATAGCATGAAGAATGCCTAAACAATCATTAGTTAGCTCTAATTTGGCTTTAACTATGACTTATAATGCAGCAGCTAGTTAAACGCAACTCAAAAAAAAAAAAATAATAATAAAATAAAAATAAAACCCAACAACTGTCGGATGTTTTGCTCCAAAACGCTGACAGTGGAGGCTATTAATTAGAAAGACGGAGAGACAACTCTCCGACTTCGACTCCAACTCCAACTCCGACTCCAACTCTGACTCTAAGTCTGACTCTGACTCTCAGATGAAGCTTGGAAAACCACGCACGAGATGTGACTACAAATAAATGGTTGGGACACAGAGGCAAAGAAGAGGCAACTTTTGCCTGCCTGCCTGGCCTGCTGCCTGCCATAACAAGACATTTGTAATCATCTTCAATCATAACATAGACACACACACACACACACACACATACTTACGCTTTATATATGTTTATGTTTTCTATATATCTGTAGGCTGCGCGGACTAATGAACCAACTTAAAATTGTCATAACTGTAAATCATGACAACTTATGGAGCGTGCATAAGTCCGTCCGTCGAGTATGTAGAGCAATCCAAAAAAAATAAATAAAAAATTATGAGAGTCGGCAGGGGGGGGGATCATCATGAAAAACTTATTATAAATGACTTAGTATCAGTTAAACTTAAATCTACTAATTGAAAACAAACCATAAAGAAACCATAGAGAAAGGCATCTCTCTCTTTGGAATATGGGAAAAAGGATAAAGGATATACAATTATATACTCGGTTAAGTACTTCTTAATCAACCCCAGATTCAAGATCTGATTGTTTAATGTTAAAGCTTCTATGTATATTAAAGTGTTCTGAAGTTAGTAAGAAACTTGAAAGGTTTACCTAAACTTTTGAAAATAATAGTAAATTAACTGAAATTTTATATATAAATTTTGTCGCCTGTCTATTGCATAACACGGGTAAATTTCCATCTCTGCTCTCCTCTGCGTTTTCTTAAAAAACACAGATAGAAGAGTTTGAGTATATTTATTTAAAGATGATCTTTGTTTGAATAAAGAAGTCATCATCATCTCGCAGACATTTACTCAAAGCTAAATCTATTTTGACTGATAAGTCCAAAGTCAAGAGCCATCAGATTCATGATGGATCGGCATTGATGTTGCTGCTGTTGTTGTTGTTGTTGGTGCTATTGCATGTCATTGCGGGGGCAATCGAAACTGGACATTGAGTTTGGGGGGCTAGAAGGCCGTATGGTGGGCAGAGGCTGAAATTTGATTGTCGCGTTAATTACAATAGAGGAGGCGGCGTCACATCTATCTATCTTTATCTCCCTCTCTCTCTGTCTGTCTCCGTCTCTCTCGAATGACAAATCACGGCGATAACATGATTTCTGATTTGCGATTTGTGCGTTTGGATTTATGTTTGTTTGCCCGTTTTTGTTCTTGCCTACGAAAGTCAAATTTTGTGGATAGTTTTAGCCACCCGTCCCCCACTCCCTCTTTGCTCTTCCCTCTACATGTCAAATGAAATTTTCCTTTTTGACAAGTGGAAATTGTTTTTGTCTGCTGCGTATCGAGATGTGCGTGACGCGTCTATTCGATTCTAGTTCACATGGCATTTCTTTCTTTCGCTTGTATTCCTTTTTTTTTTTTTTTTGATTTATGCGATGGGTGATCCCATAAAAACTAGTTCAGTTTCCCCCCTCCTCTTTCCGTCATTGTTTAGTGAGTCGTTGGATGGGTGGAGTTAGGTAGGAGGGAGTCACATTACAGTGAGAAATTTGGTGTAATTTGGCGCATGTTTTTAGCTAAACGCTTCTTATCAGGCAAATTGGATGAATTTCCCGGTAGCGCGCTCGAACGAAGAGTGCGGGAGGTAGGCGGAGGTGGGCTCTTTGCATGTTGATGAATATTTGGCGTGTGCGTTGCCTAAATCGTGACCAAATTGTGTTAAGTTTATGTAGGTTGGTTAGCCTATAACTAAGGCTCTATATGCATGTATGTAGGTGGGTAAGCAACTTGTGAATGACATGTTTTGTGGCCGTAGAGACGCTAAGCGAGAGAGAGAGCTGGGTGAAAGAAGGAGGAGGAGAAGGAAAGGACGACGACCAGGAGTCAAATTGTTGGAGAGCATGAACAAATTGTTTTTCATACATTTTTCATTCTTTCGGGTCAACTATGTATGTATATATTTCCAAGTAGTCAGGAACGATGGAATCTTCACTTCTCTTCACGATCTTCATACAAGTTTGTATATTTTCTGTTTTTTTGGTAAAGAAACCAGTTCAACCCACACACAGATTGAGCATAAAATTTATGATTTGGCAACTGGGGCGACATCGGAAACAAGTTTTTGGCGGCCAGCAGACAGCAGTCAATGAGAAGTGGAAGGAGTTGTGCTCCAACTTCATTTTCTTTTTTTTTTTTTTTTTTTTTTTTAATTAAAGGTGTTAACTGACCTAAACCAGACGTCGAAATCGACACCAAGAAAAAAAAAGCGAAAAAGAAGGCCCAAAGGAGGCACACACACAGACGCAGAAAAATAAGTACATTTTGTTGTGTTCACTTTAAATATTGAAGTTTATGACTCTTGGCATCCACTTAATATGTCAGTCAGCCATCTTGATTTTTTGTGAGCTTTATTCTTACTTTTGTGTTTGTCTATTGTCTGAGGGCAGACAATGGGCATTATAAATTCATCAGGCGGAGCTGCTGCTGTTGCGGGGAGTCGAAGTCGAGTCACTGACATACATATGGCAAAAAAAAAAAAAAACAAAAAAAGGAGACTAAGGAGCAAAGGCGGCGACGGTGACGGCGACGATGGCGGCGTCGAGCCTGCATAATGTATCTGAGTATATATTTGAGTGTAACTGAAGTATCTGTGAGATGCCTTTTTTTTCCTTTCTTTCTTCTCGTTGGTCACAAAAATGGCGCAGAGCTTTTGACTGACAAAAACAAGGCAGAAACCAACAATGGTAACTGAAAAGGATTTCCCTGCCTCCTGTCTGCTCCCTGCTGCCTCCTGCTTGCTCTTGGGTGTGTGGTGCTGGTTGACATTTGTTGCTGCTGCTGCTGCTGCTGCTGCCTCTTGTTATAGTTGTTGTTGCCTTTTGTTGCTTTTAATTGTGTCAGCCACTTCATAATAGGAATTTGAATGGAGCAAACAAAATGAAAAACAACTGCTCTAGTTGGCATAGAAAATGGAAATTTCGGTTGCCTGAATGACTGACTGAACCTCTCTCTCTATTGGTAGAAACATACAAAAACACCAAATGAATGTGAATATACCACAATAGAGGGGGGTGTGGTGGTGGGGCTTGCGGAGAGAGAAAAGGAGGGCGTGACTTTTATTAATTGAAAGGGATTTCATTTGTTCTAATGAACCTTCATACGAATCTACTCGCAATTATAAACTATTGTTGAATTTTTAAGAACTTCACTAAAGAGTAAAAAAATATTTATTATAAAACAATTAAACAATCAGGTGGAAAATACTCTTAAAAATGTGAACTAGATAAAATATTGAATAAAAGATAGTGCAGAAAACGTTTATGCTTGAAGTTGAATAAATAATTAACTGAATAAATCTTAAAAAAAAAAGTAATAGTTTTTTCTAAACTCTAAAATATTAAAAAAAATATATTATTATTAAGGACAGTACTCCCAAAAAATATTTTTGGTTATGGTCAAAAATTAAAATATTTTAAGCAAAACAAAAAGCAAGCTGCCTTTAACATATTTAAAAATTGTTTGCAATTCGCTTTACATTCCGAAAAAGAATTAGTTTTTGAAAACAATAATTTTTAATTTGTAGCTCTCAAATTCTAACTTTTTATTTAAAAAAACAAAATTGTTGTTTTCGCTCTCAATGGACACTTGAGCTAAATTAAATGGCTACACAACAAAAGATTTAGTAATTTTCGCAGAATTTTGGCTGTAACTTGGGTCCTTCAGGCAATAGTACTTTGGTTCCAGTCTCTCGCCTACTTTATAAAGGCTCAACTGCCATTAAAAATGTCTCAAAATGTCTCTTAAAATGACAGATGGAAAAACCAATTAGCTCATTGTACAGACATAAACAATTTTGTTTCTGCTTGTTTTACAAATAAATGAATTAATTGCATTATTTTGTGTATCGAAATGTGACAATGTTAGTTAGTTAGTTAGTTTGTTTCCAACTAACGACAATTCTGTTTAATGCGGAGTTTCACTTTGTGTCCCTTTTTGCTGCACATTTAGTTGTTGTTCAAATTAGAGACTGGGGGTTTCCTTTTATTTTCTCTGGGGGTGGGGGAAAGGGGGGACTTGGAGGTTTCAGGGAAAATGAATCAAATGAATGACACTCAACTTCAATTACTTACACTCTGAAAAAACAAAAAAACAAAAAAGAAAACATTTTTAGGTGCATTTAGTTGGCGATTTTATTTTATTTTCTGGGTGTGGTTTTAGGTTGATTTTTTGTTTTTCAGTTTGGAGCAGCTTGTAATTAAATATTTAAGAGGCATTAGCATTCTCAGATTTGATGGAGCATGAAAACATATATTTCAAAGCCTACGCTAGGACAGACAGAAAAAGTTTGTTGTTTTTTTTTTTATTTTTTTCTGTTGACTTGGGCGAGAAGTTGTGAAATGACAGAAAGCTGTTTGACTGACTGACAGTTGGCCAATCTATCAATAAGTATCTAGCAAATGTTTTTTTTTCCCCTGGCTTTTGTGTGGGCAACAGCAATAAACGTGTTTAAATAGAAAACAAAAGTTTAAGATACAATTTCAGTTCAGTTCACTTCAGTTTAGTTTTTTTTTTTTTTGTTTTTTCTTTGTGGAACATTTAAATTTATATAAGCCAACAAAATGTCAACAGAAATCTTGTTTTGCCATTGTTTGTGATTCACTCACTCACACTTACGGCCAGTAAAAGGACAAGTACAAGGACATGGCAAGCTTTTGTTGCTTTCCTTCCCTCTCCCCAGCCATACTTTGTTGGTTTCCATCTCTATCTATCTATGCTGACCATTCCAGTCACTCATTCACTTACAATGTTAAGTTGAAAAGCGAATAGAAAAATTGTTTTCCTTTTATACTCGATGTAATTTTTATGGATTTACAAGGATGCAAGGATACACACACACACACACACACACAACCACGAGTTTCTGCTGTCTGTGCTTAAGTAGCCGGAAGTTTATTTGTTATTGTTTTCCCACTGTCTTCTATTTTCTCGCCTCCCTCCTCCACCATTTGTCTCTTAGCAAATTAATTGAGTTGAAAACGCGCCATTCAATAAATAAATAAATAATCATTATCATCATTACATCATCATCATTGGCGGCTTAACATTTATTGGTTATAAATTGAGCCCAATTCAGGCGTAAAATATAAAGTGGATTATAGTTTTAATAGGTTACATGGAACAGGAACCAACTACTACTACATACATACAACTAAAGGACAGATAAATAACAAAAAGAGATTATCCCATAGACTAACTTCCATGTGAGTTACTTCTACTGATGAGCTGTCGATGATACGGCGGAATACGGCGGAATACGGGACGGGCAACCAACCACTTCTTTGGCTTGCCTCTCCGAGCTTAGGCCAATGATTAATGTGCGGGCTTAAGCAGGACTAAAACTATGTGAAATCTCACAACAATTATTTGAAATTGAGTTTAGCTTAGCAGCAAGGACCTAAAGTTCCCAAGGGATTAACCTCAAGGTTACATTATTTTCTCTAAGCCTTGCAGGAAAAATATGGAAATGAAATGTGTTCAAAAATATTAACCAACTGAATATCGAATGACTCGAGTAGAGCCTGAAAACATTAAGACAAATTTTCAAACAAAATGTATCTACAGCCTCAACTTTTTTAGGAGATGATTTTGCCAAGTTATTTTTTTTTTTTGTAGCTGTGCAAGTTGTAAAGTGTCTAATTGGAGCTTTAACGATTTTTAGAATCCTTTTCATTCAATTTGTTTATCACTTAAATCGACTTGCTACATAACACATTATTATCCTAATGCTATATTCCTAATTTTGGCAAGAAAAGTCTAAAATCAAATTTTTGATTAAATTTCTGCAAATTTTCTACTAAAAATTGTTGAGATTAAATTTGAAATTTATGTTTTTTTTTTTCATAAAAAATTACACTTAGAAATGTTGCTTATTTATTTTATATTTTACCAAAAAAAAAAATGAAGATAATTAAGCTCAATTCTCTTGCTTGGTTTTCGCTGTTCAAAACATGTGTGAAAATCATTTTCCTATGTGACTGACTGAATGTGTCTTAAATCACAAATCAATTAACCATACGCCTACAACTCCTTTGAGAGATAGTGAGAACAAAATTGAATTGAGCACGCTTAAGAAGAGACACACAAAAAATAAAACAAAACAAAACAAAACCCTTTTCGGTTATTCCGCAAAAGCTGTGAATGTAAATCTAGCAGAAATTTAGAGGACAATCAATTACAGAGAATCGTTTAGGGGTTTTTGCTGCGGATGGACCAGTCATTTCAGGCTGCCGGCAATTAAAATGTCTGCCCACAAAAATTTCACCCCCGTCCCTCTCCACCTACCCTATTTCTCCTATCAACAGACCTAAACTAGATGAAGGCCTATAAATAATCCAAAGAGCACTTCCCCTTCAACCGCGCTCAACCCACCAAACCTGAACCCAACTCAATGGAACTCAGTCACTGGCTCCTAAATGCGTCAAAAGCGTTCTAAATGAGGCTTTTAATGGTTTTACGAATTTCTATACAAAGTGGACTTGGCCTCCGTCTCCGCCTCCACTTCTTTCTCTACTGCTGCTGCTGCTGCTGCTGCCCAGCCGGTGGAAGGATTTGCTCTGTTGTCCTTTCGCGCTCTTTGATTAATTTATTTTTGGTGTGCTAGAGCTAGGGGAGATGGGGGCCAGGGGTGGGCGTGTCTGTTGGCCCGCTTGTCTACACATGTAGCCATCAATCGGGCATTGGCCCTAATTTTTTTTGCTGTTGTTGATATTCCCATCGGAGGGATAAAACTTAATCGACTCATTGCACATTTTTCGAGTTAATAGAAAATACAAACTTTGAGAGGGGTAAAATCAAAAAACTTTTTAAAGTGGAGGGGAAAACGAATTTACTTTAAATTATTTCCACATAAATGTCAGTTAATGTGAAACTTGAAAACATTTTATTCTTAATGTGTAATTTGTTGAGTTAGTCCAAAAAATTTGGATTTCAGTTTTCAGATTGAATTTGCTTTAATTGCCTGAGCGATCAGTGAAATAGTCAAAATTTTAATTTGCCATTTTTTCTATAAAGCCAAATTGGCTAAAGAATTTTTAGAAAATAATTTTCTTGCAATTTTTGTTTGTATTTTTTCTAATGTTAATTAATATTTTATTTTCTATTTCTTTTGCAGATTTTATGTTCGATTGTGGTAAGTTACCTTATTTTACTTAATGCCAAATTAAAGCTTAAAAACTATGAAACATTTTTAGGAAAATTCTTGAAAATTTATAATTGGAAAATATCGCAAGACACTCCTATGACCTAACATCCATACAGTTCAATGTAAATGTAATTTAAGGAATGATTTTGGTTAAGGAATTTCTTAGCAAGAATTTGATCAACACCAAAGAACACTTGAATGCCTCTGAAAATTCCTTTCTCTTTTCCCTCATTTAGAACAAAATTGTGTGCTGTTATTTTTCTTTTTTAGTTTTTTTTTTTTTTTTTACAATTTTTATGTCTTCATTTCTGAACACTAAACACAATTTGCTGCAAAGACTCACTCTCGAAGAGTGAGTATGAAACTGCATAATATCCTGTTGCGTACATAAAATAATTTCAACCACCATCTCATCTCACTATGGGCACTGCAGGAGGTCCTTTTTTCCTCTCTCTCTCTCTCTATCTCTCTTGTGGTTCTTTTTTTTTTTTGTGTTTGGTCTCAACAAGTCACCCTGTTAGGCAACCCGCATAGGCTCTACCTGCTGCTGTTGCCTCTGTTGCACCTCTACAAAAGGTTAAAGACTGGGCTCAGGTAGAAGAAAATGATCTTTTTCTTTGGCTTCACTTGCTTCGGGTTTTGGTGGCGGAGGGGGCAAACCAGTTTCAAGTAATTTATAATGCCTGGTTATATGGTGTATCTATGTAAGTATTGGTCTAATCGAAACTAAAGAAAACTGAAAGAAGGAAAATACCGTTTAATAACTTGACCCATGCCCCTCATACCATTTGCTCGAAATTTCAGCGCATTTTCACCATTGTGTAATTAATTTAACCAACAGACAAGACTTTTCCATCATCATAACCATCATCTCATGCCCCTGCCCCCTGTCCGTACCATGCTCATCCTCATCCCGTCATCGTCGTCATCATCATTCCCAATCTGTTTGTGTTGTTTGTTTTTTATGAGTAATGTTTGCTTCATTTTCTTTCTCTCTCTTTTTTTTTTTTTTTTGGTTGGTGTCTATTTTTAACATTACATGAACCGAACCAAACTGAACCTGAACTGAACTGAAATGAACTGAATCTCACATATCATTTTGCTATTCAATTGTATTGTATTCCTCCATATACACGATGTTGCCATGTGTAAAGCGCATTAAATACTTTGAGGCAGGATAATTCACACTTCCCTTTTTGGGTTTTTGCTGCTGCATGTGTTTAGCTACTTTTAGCTTGATTTGGTTTTCGTCTTTCTTTTTGTTTCGGTTTCGGTTTGTTTCGAATCGTGCTCAAATGCCTTTTCCACAGAAACCGTGCGAAATTTAGCAGCTTGTTTTATTCTCCTTTGCCTTTGAGGATATGTGGGGCTAGGGAGCATGGGGCATGAGGCACACGGGGCAAACCGACGGCTTTATGGACCAGATAAACTTTGTTTGCTAATGATAATGATGGGCGGGGAGGGAGCCGAACGCGGTGTGAGAAGTGTGAAGTAATGATAAGATATGACGACACGAGTATATAACGACGAATATCCAACAGTCTTTGAGTAATGATTGTACTCAATTTGTTTGCTTAAGATTAGCCACAAAAACACACACACACACAAAAAGAATGAGTAAAGATATTTTATGATTGCAAAAACAAGGAACACGGAACAGGGAACAGGAAAGATCAATCTAGAATTAAAGGTAGTTGGTAATTCTTACCTTTCCACCAACTTTCAGTTCATAGCCCATGCCCAGCGGCGTTTTCAATTGCACGGGGCATACGAAACCAATATTTCGATGAGGACTCTCCGACACGCCTGTTTGATGTTTTCTAGTGGTAACTCTTGGTGCACTTCGCGTTGGGGCCGCCGGCGTTGATGACGATGAGGTTGTATTCTCGGCCACACACAGATCTTCGCCACCATGTTCGGGGAATTTGGAGCATTCCAAATTCTCGGGCCAATTGAAATTGTAGGTTTTCATTAGATTCTCACAAACGCGCGCTGACTCACATAGCGATCGACATGGGGGAATGGGACGCTCCAATATTGTACATACGGGGACATAGAGCGAGCACAGGAATAACTGAAGATCATCGGAGCAACCAATTTTCACAAGCGGAGCAAATTGATGGACCTCCAAGCCAGCCTCCTCCTGCTTGGTATGACCGATTAAATTTGGCATTATGGTCATGTTATAGGGTATATTTTTGCATATGGATATGGTGATGGGTTCACAACGATTATGATGTGGAAAGCCACCTTCGAGGGATGTTGCCGAAGTGCCGCTCAACTCTGAGGCAGAGGAGGCCATTAAAGAGCCGCCGCTTCGATAGTAGGGACTGGCATCCAGTGGGCTCTGATCATAACGCTGAACACCCTGGATGAGCGATGGCAGAATGAAGAAGATTTGTAGCCACATTTTCAAATTGGTCATTATTCAAGGAAATATTTTTTATCAAATAATTCTACACTTTCTTTTGTTTTCCTTTCGAGGTTTTGTTTTGGGTTTTGATTAATTGCCTTTTTGTTTAGTTAATAAAACCCATGTTTGAGCTACATATACATATAGAGGAGAAGCAGCTAGTAAAACATTTAACACCTTTTCTTTTTCTATTTTGGCGGCTCTTTAGCACATTTATTTTATTTGTGAAACACTTTATTATTATTATTGCCTATTCCTTTTTATTTATTTTTTTTGCTTATTAATTTCACTTTGTTTTGCCGGCGAGGGACGCCAACAAATAACCGTTGTGTTCCTCCAATCCAACGGCTTGGCTCTCGGCTCGGCGGGCTTCTCTTCACACACAAAACATAAGTTTTACGTCAAAAAAATTGCGCGCAAAAAAAATGAACACTATTCGCATTCGCAGAGCGCAGTTAATTCAACCGTACAAACACAACCGCATGGCAGGGCATACGCTGACAAACTGGAAATTATTTTCGAAATCCAATCCCAACTGCTGACTAACAGTCGGTTTGTTGGTCTCAATCCTGAGTCTGTTAACAACAGATTCCGCGAAGTTAGTCCAAGCGGGCTCTGTTAACTGTTTACCATGTTCTCTTGCTGAATATGTACCGAAGAGCTCTCGCTCTCACCCTCCCTTCCCCAATGCTCCATGCCCCATGTCCCAGTGGTGGTTGGTTCGTTCTCTCGTCGTTCGTTTGTTCGCTTGTCAGCTATGTGGTGCGCTCGTCTCGGTTCCATGTTGGGGGAATGACGACGACGACCTTGAATTCGTCTACTCAAATGCATTCTCAGCGCGGGGGAGACGACAAAGACAACGACGACGACTCGAGTCGACTCGACTCGCTCTCACTCTCCCCATGTTGCTGACTCTCTCTCTTTGGCTCACTGTTAAACCATTTGTTTTGGATGCTGTGAAGCGGCTTTTCGTCGGTTTCTTCTTGGCGGCAGCGGCAAGCATTCTCCTTCCTCCTGTTGATTAGGTGGCCACGAAATGGAAATATCAACAAATGGTTAAGTTTGTTGGAGGCTTATAGAATTAATTTGAATTTAAATAGGTGAGTTTTAGGAAGTCAATTAAGATACGTAAAAGACACAGAGCAACCATGTTGGTTAAATAATGCAACATAGATGGACAATAGACGATGGATGATGGGACGGAAAAGAAGTGCTTTAGATATTTCAATTAACAAGCCAAGAAAAAAAAAAAAAACAAGAAAAGCCCAGTACCAGACCGACCCTTTACATCGTCTATTTGGCTCTATCAATTTTAATTTTCTTGAGTTTTATTTTTTGTTGTGTCGAAGAGCGGCCCCCCAGTCAAATTTGTTGTTGTTGTTAACAGTAGCTAAACATAATATTTAATGCTTTAAACTGTATTTTATTCATCTTAAATATTTCAATGTCATTCAACTTTTATCTATCTATACATCCCATTTATTTGTTGTCTGTCTGTCTAGATGCCGCTATAGTTTTTATTATAACGTTGTTAGTTTTTCCAACTTTCCTAGGCTAATTTCCCTGCTATACAACACATTGGCTCCGTTATCTTTGTGTGTAACCCAAGACCATTATTCTTCACCTCACCTGCCCTGCCACTGCCACTGCCCCCCTCTTTGCCACTAGAGAGTTGTTTAGTTTGTTTGTTGTTTGTCTCTCTGTTTTGGCATATTTGCACGAGTTAATTTCCAACAATTTGCTGCAGTAGCAACAGCAGCAGCAACAAGAGTTAGGCCTAAATGCGACAATTTTCATCACTATCCATCTCTGTCTAGATGGCCATTCATTGAGTCATTCGGTACATTCATTCAACAGTTTTTCTTACTTATCTTGTTCTCTTGCACTTGAACTTAATTAAGTCATTAACTTGCGTTTAATCTGAAAGCTTAGTAAAAACGAAGAAAACTACAAAAACAAAAAACCAAGAAGAACGAAGAAGAAACAAACTTCGCTTATTCAAGGCATCTATCTAATGACCCCAGTTTATGGTTAGGGGGGGAGGGGGGGTTCAAGAGAGAGGGTTGATTAGGGTTGAAGAAAAAGGAGAAGCTTAAGATGGCCCTGGGGCTGGCAGCAGTCCAGCAGCAGTCAATAAACTTGTTATATTGACAATAATGATGACATTAGAGGCGACTCTTTGGTCTTTGTCACCTGTGGTAAATGCTAAAAAGAAGAAGCAACCGAAGAAGAAGAAGATGATGATCATATTATAGAAAGACCCTTCCGATCGAATCTTGCATGCTAGTCTGGCTCTGGCTCTGGCTGTGGTTCTCTCTCTCTCTCTCTGCAAGTTTAACATATTTTCCACCACACACAACTCTTGCACCGCCTCTCGGACAAGTTGCCAGCTCCCCCTCGCTTGCTCGCTTTGCTCTCTGTCGCTTGTAGTGAAACAAGTGTTACCGGTTTAGTGTTCCTTCTTATGCTCCTTCACCTTATGCTGCTGCTTAGGTTCCCCCCGTTCCCGTCCCCCACATCACGATTTCACATTCTCACTCACTCTTTCGCTCTCGGTGTCGCTCTCTTTTGCTCTCCATCGTCAGCTTGTTTAATAAAAAGCGCCAAAGTTACGCCGCTTGGCACAAAAAGAAAAAAAATAGAATATACGGCATTACCAAAGTGCCTCGACCTTGTGGCTACTCTGTAGATAATATATGGAAAATACATATCGTTAGAGTTACATATATTTCCATCTAGAAAAGGTTCTAGTGATATTTCTCCTAGAGACAACTCTCTCAAGGACTCCTAAAATTATTTATATACAAAGTTGTGTCTATTAATCGATTGCATATTAAATAATATTGATTAGATTGAGAAACCGTAGAGTCAAATGAACGTAAAGGATCTCAATATTCCCCCCCTTGACACAATGCTGGATTCCAGGGTATTAAAAAACAACAAAAACAAAAAAAAAAGACTTCTTCTGTTCATTGTTGTTGCTCAACGTTGTTGTCGTCATCGTCGTCGACGACGGTTTCCGTTGCCGATGCTGTTGTTGTTTTTATGCTTACAAGTGAACGAACTTTGACGTTCTGTCTTTCTCTCCCTCTCTCTGTCGTCTCTTTTTTGTCTCCAATTCCCGTCTTCGCCTCTTCTATCATCTCCATCTCGCTCTATCTCTCAGTCTTTGGCATTGTTAGAAAGTGTTTTTTGTTGTGTTCTCTCTTTTTGGAATATGTAATTTAATGTAATTAAAATGAAAATTGCTTTAAAAAAAAAAGCAAGCACGATGTGGAGATGAACCTTGTTAGATAAGCGAAAGTAAAATTGAATTAAATTTACAATAATAATAGATAATGACAGTAGAGACCTAGAACTATCCAAAAAAAAAGAATTGAAGAACGAGAAGGGGACACAATTCAATTTTAGACCCAACTAATAACAACTTGTCATGATATAGTGGCAATGATAATTATGATGGATAATCGACTTTAGGTCTTCGACAAGGGCCCTTTTATTTGAAGTTCGTCAATCCGACATAAATTTACACGAGAAATACCTTTCAATTTGATCAAACTTGTAATCAATTTGTCGTTTTTTGACCATTTACATAGAATTGCTTTTGTTTGACACTTCAACTTTAATTTTGGCTTAAGAACTTCCTTTTAGAGTGTAACATGGCTCTACTAGTTTAGTAATTCATTAATTGTTTCACACTACTTTACAGTTATTATGCTCAACACGAAATGGACACGAGTTGCTCAACACTGCTCCCTAGGATTAGGACTAGGATTAGGCTCTGGCACATTTACCTCAAATAAGCTCAGTCAAACGAGCGAGAAACAACCCTTTTTTTTACTTTTAATTTATTTATTTCATTTAAATTTCTATTTAAAACGCATCTTAATGCAAAACTCGTTTCCATATTTTTATTTGTTTCAATTTAAAATATTATATAAGGATTCTAGATTTGATATAACAGTTTCATCATCGAAATTGGGTAGATTATTAATTTACTTGAGCACTTTTAAAAATTTACAAAATTTCAAAATAAAATGGTTCATTTTTAACGTTCTCTTACCTCATTCATTCCTTACCTTTTCCCTCACCTTATCGCAAAACTTTTTTCCTTAGTTTTATATTTCAATTCAATTTTATTGACATTTTTTCATCTTAACGCAAAACTCGTTTCATTTTAAATATTATAAAAAGATTCTAGATTTGATATAACAGTTTCATCATCAAAAGCTGGTTAGATATATCATTTAGTTGGGCACTTGTAAAAATTTACACAATTTTCTGTTTCTACTTTATTTATTCCTCACTTTTTAAGAATTTTTTCCTTATCTCTGTATATTTTTTTGTATGGATTTTCCACTTCGGAAAATTGAGAGAATTTTTAGACCAAAAAACGTTTACAAGGTTTCTAAAGGTCTCAAAGTTTTGATTGTATTACTAAAGATGTCCGCAACCGCCTGCCGCTTTTTAGCTAATTGATAAAAACGACTAATCAAGCTTTAGGCCAACTTTAAACATATTTCCTTTACACCCATCTAGACAACTTCTTAGCTCAAGTTAAGCAATGTTCCTTAAAATATGTCTCGTAAGATTCAGATTCATTTTAGATTGGCTGCCAAAATGTGTTTTGCCAAATTCTCTCTTAATTTGGGTTAGTTGACCATTTCGAGAGATTGTCCTAAACAAATGATTGAATAATTCCCGTTCAGATGTATGTATCTTTAGCCAGTTAATGGTGTTTTTCTGCTTCGTTCGTTTTTGTTTTTTTTTTTTTTTGTTATTTGCTCGTGTCTACTTGGTATCTGTCATGTCATTGCACAGAGTTCGAGTTCCAGTTTGAAGGGCATTAAAGACGACACGGACTCGGACCCGGATCCAGACCCGTAACGAGTCCTGTTACTTGTTGTTTCTGTTACTGTTCTGGCTTTGATTGATTGCTCTGTACCACGCTCTTACCCATCACCCTCATACCTACTCTCACTATGATGGGGACACGCCCATGTTGTTGGCAATTTTTCAAAAAAAAAATTTAATTGACCTTTTGGCCGTTGGCTGGTTGATGGTTTTAAGCAAATAAATGCATTATTTATGAGAAATGTCTGATGAAAACGAATGAAAATGCTGGGGAAAAGGGCCTAGCTGAAAATGGTTTCAGATATCAACAGGGTGACCAGTTGGTTAGGTTAGGCAAGGGAGGGGCGGTAAGCGGAAAGCGGGTTATGTATTGTGATTACTTAAATAGCAACAAATGAGCTGTAAAAACGTGCCATCGAAAGTTTACATTAAGACATTTTCATTTGCTTGGTCAGAGCGGCTGGGGGGTGGTGGGGGCGGGAAAGGGTAAAAAGGGTGGAAACTAAAAACTTGGCATTAGTAAAAAGCTTTTACATCTAATTAGACCAAAAACCTGACTAAGAACCTGAGGGAGTTTCTCGTCGGTTGAAAAGTTGACATTTCCATTTTTGGTTTTTGAGGTTGCAAAGTAAAAAGCAAGAACAAGAATGACAGAAGGGGGGGGAGAGAAGAAGAAGTTTCGACCTCTTAAGGGTTAAAATGTGACTCGGATTTCTTTGTAAATACTTATGCTAGCTCTCTGTGTGTTTTCTCTTTTCTATGTAAGAAGTAACTACTGGAAGCCCTTTTTCCAGTTTTTGGGTTGGCTTACAAGACCTAACAGTCCTTTTTGCATTAAGACTTCACACATACACACATGTGAGTCCTTTTCCCCTCCCTTCTAACTTGTGGCAACGTAATTTGGCTGCCTTTTTTGTTGTTGTTGTTATTGGTGTGCGTGTGTGTGTGTGTTTTTTTTTTTTTTTTTTTTGACTTTTGCGGAAAAAGAAAACATGCGAAACATGTCTGAAGCTATGCGGATTGATTTGTGCTACAAATAAGCATTTGCCCAAGACTCTCTCAACCCTCTCCTCCCCTCCCCACACACACACACAACAAGAAACCCTTTCTCAAGTGGGGGGTAGGGCAAGAGGTTGCTTAGGTTCGGAAGTAGGCAAAAGGGATTATTTCTAGAAATGGGCAACAAAACAAATAACATTTAAAAGGATTCGAATCCAACTAATTGGAGTAGATGCAGTAACTCAAATTCATTCATATATCCGGTCCAAGAAAAAAAGGGGAAAAAAGGAATCTCACAATTTCTAGATGCCAAACATGTCCGCTTGAGCTTAGCTTGAATTACAATACATGATTTCTATTTCAGATATTGGTAAATTATATGTTAACAATCAAACAAAGAAGGCTGAGACTCTTCAAAGTTATGACTAGCTTAAGTTTAACCTTTGAACTTTAAGAGAACTTTCTAACAGCAAGAATTCGCATTTCCTAGTACTACCCACATCATGATTTGGCCATAACTCGCTCAACAATGCATTCAATTAAGCCAAAAAAGATACAAGACAACGAAGCAGCAGCAGGAGAAGGAGGAGAAAGAGGAGGAGGACTAGAAGAAGAAGTTGAGGAGGGGCGTTGAGGCATGGTTAGCCGCCATATGTATGTACAATACAAAACCCTGTAACGCCCAATTAACCAACATGTCGACAACTCCTCCGACTGACTTCCTCGCCTATTCCAATGGACAACTACATTCTCGCCTTGCATGTAAATCAAATGCAGTTCAAAGTTGAAAATGGGCCAGCAACAAGCGGAAAAATCTTCACACACAGAGAGAGAGAGAGAAAGTGAGAGAAAGAGAGAGGGGGAGTAGAGTGAAAAGTTGATCAAATCTTTAGCCGTTGGGGGCAAAACAACAAGTTCTTCTATTCTCCAGCCCATCTCTCTTCCCCTCTCTCTCTCTCTCTCCCTCTCTCACTCAAAAGCGGCAAAAGTCGTAAGCCAAATCGCATAAATAACGCCCTCGGGTCGAAAAACTTTGGTCGGTTCGCGTAGGTAGGAATCCCGTTCATCCCGTCCATCCCAGTCACCCAAAACGCACAGACATTTCCGTTTTTCGGGCATTGAGAGGAGTCTGGCGAGCCACGCCCACGTCAAGCCCATTTATCACGCATATGCAGCGTATGGTTCATTCGTTGGTTGGTTGGTTGCTTGCTTGGTCGGCGGGTGGTGGTGGTGTTGGTAGGTAGGTAGCCTAGAGGGCGCCACCGAGATCCATCGCTGACCAAAGCGAATTGCAAATTTCCGCAACTCGACACGAAAATGCCAAAGTGCAGGCGGCTCGAAATGAATGAATGAATGGCAATGGTCAGGGCCTGCTCTAGGTTAAGGGAGGCGATTGTTAGGGGCCAATTAATTTTACGCTCTAAGGCTGATTTGAATCTTTTCTCTTCGTTTCCCCTTATTATGGCCTTTCTTCTTAGTCCATACCCGAGAAATTCTCGCATGATTTTGTTTGATATTGATTTGAATTTTGCACACAGGTTCTCCTCCACCTCCACTTCCACTAGATTCTTTCTTACTCCTTCTGTGTATGCAAATCCCACCCAAGAGGGTCATAAACTAATCACAGCTGACCCTCACCCAATTAACAGAAGGCCTGCCGCCCCTTTTTTCACCCGGACCGACCAGCCGACAGACCAACAAAAACTCAATCTGTAGACCATTACTCAACTTTTAACCCTTGTGCTTGTGCTTTTGCTGCTCTTGAATCTCACTTCAATTAGATTAAACTCATTTGCCTCTCTAATTCGCATTTCTCTGGCCCGTTTCTCGCACACTCGTAAACTGAAATCCCCTCCGCCTACCCCTCAACTGTGTGTGTGTGTGTGTGTGTTTGTTGCTCCTTTTTTTTATGGTTCTCTGTTGAAAATTTGGCCAACTAATTTATAGCCCAGATTTTCGGTTGGGAATAACCACAGCAGGGACTGATAAGAGGACAACCAAAAAAAAAAGCCAAAAACTGTAACTGAAAAAAGTGGAAGGAAAAACGGATGCGGAAGTACAGCCGCCGACGCCACCGCCATCGTAACCGCCGTCACTTGGCTCAACTTAAACTTGCAACAAATTAAATATGGCGGCAACATATCGTCTGGAAAAAATGTGCAGACCAAAACAAACTAACAACAACAACAAAAACAACGACAGCCAAGAGCCACCTAAAGTAGAGCGCAAAAAAAATAAAAAAACGGTCGAAAACTTTCGGCAAGGGTCAAAACGTGTGCAGACTGTAAAATTAACGCCGCCACCTTTTTTGAGCCGGGACACCACCCCCTTTCCCATCCCCTCTTGAAAATGTGCAGAAAAAGTCAAACAAAAGGTCGACAACGGGTTGGTTGCAGTGTAGTAGCAGTCGCATGGGCATTAGGCATTGGCATTGGCATCTGCTCCTCCATTCCATTGCCCACGTGCTGCTCGGCAAAGAGAACATCAAACGGTTTACTCGTCGACGAGGTAAACGCCACAGCACACAGCTCACCAAGAGGAGAGCTGAGAAGCCGCAGGAGCAGCAGCAAACAGCAACACAATGTGTGTGCCTCCCATAATAAGGTTAAAGGCTTGGGCCCCAAAACGGAAATAGCAAAGCATAGGAAAAAATGTAAACAAACACAAAGGGGGGGAAAAAACAACAACAACTCCATCATTTGGACAATATCAGAATGGAAAATACTCTTTCGGGATAGGAAACAATTTGGAAAGAGACAAAAAAGGTTGAAAAACTAAAGAGAGCCTTGGAATGTTTTTTGGTAAATGATTTGTTCTACTTCTTTAAATACAATTTGGGGGTTTTGCGATCTTCTTTCGCACGACATATCGTTTTCTTAACTCAAAGTCTCAGATAATTCACTAATCAAACCAACCAACTAAACACCAAAAAGGTAAACTCTGATACTCAAAGCTTTGCCTTCATTTAATTGTAATTCTCAACTAGTTTCAGCATTGAAAATATTGATTTGGCCATTGGAAAGTCTGCTAATGATAGACTAAGCTATGCTATACGGACAACCTACTCATCTAACTCGTACTTAAAGGGGTCAAAATCTAGTCCAATTCTTAACTTAATATGTGACTTCTATTTGTTTAATGAATAACATTTTTAAATGTTTCTTTCACTTTTCGGAGACTAAAGAGACTGTTGGGGCATCTAGTACTTATTTAAGTGAAACACCCTGTGTCTATGTCTAGTCAAGCAATTTGTATGATAAGTTTCGAACATGAGACCGAGACCTTGATATGCAATTTCTATTTGTTCACCCTTTTTCGAGGACGAGGACGAAACCTTTCATATTTCTCCAAGGACCCTGTGCACGACTGCTCCATGTAAGAGCATAATCATAACAAGCTAAATATGGGGTTGCCCCCTGTAAATGAGATGCCGATGCCGCCGCCCGTCAGTCAGTCAGTGAGTGAGTGAGTGAGTGAATAAGTGAGTTTCAGTTTAAGAGGGGCGGCTCAAAAATTTGCTCGTCTGGCATTGGCGTCTGGTAACTTTTTGTTTTCTTCTACCCTTCCTCTCTCTCTCTCTTTCTGTCCCTCTCTCTGTCCCTCTCTCTTACTCTTTTCTTTTCTCAATGTGTGTGTGTGTTGTTTTTGTTCTTGTGTGTTTTTGGTGGTGCACAAAAACCGCCGACGAACACACATTTCCGCATCCGGCGGGAAGTTCTCCTTCTTCTATGCACATGTGTGTGCATGAGTATGTGTGCGTGTGTGTGTGTGTGTGAGGTAAATACCAAAACATAACCAGCAAAAGGGAGAAACTCACTTGGCTACCTTTTGATGCTCGGCCGGCACCAGGCGGAAAGTCGTAAAAAAGTATTGATTTTTGCTTAAAGTTTTCATGGCTCTCCCTTTGCTCCACCTAACCTACTACTTACACACACTTGCACACACACACACACATCCTGTAAAGTGGTGGAGAGATTGAAAGCGATAAAGAATGGGTAATATCTAGCATAATTCTAGGGTGTATACCTCAAAGGACATGTTAAAGCGCATAGGAATGCGCCAACATTCTATTTATTTCTCTTCCCTCCTCTCTCTTTTTCCCTCTTTCTTTCCTTTCCTTATTGCTATGTTGCGTAATTAAAAGCGCAACAGGGAAGTGACGATATTACAGTGAGAAAAATGTCCTTTACCTTTTTCCATCTAATGGCTCATAAATTGAGAGTAAAGCTAATCCCCTTAATACTGGCAAATGAAATTAAATTGTCTTTATGCAATATTTGGACAATATTTTCTAATAATTTTTTGATTGGAGTATTAGAAAGAACCTAGAAACTGATGAAAAGAAACAACAAATTAACCAATTGGATGTTTCACTTCAGATAATTTTTCCTCTTTGTCTTAAAGGCTTAAAAACCGTTTAAAATTTATCTGCAGCATTTCTTTATTAATTTAAGTTTTTATAACAAAACTTTAAGGCTAGATAGAGGAGAAAGTAGGTATTAAAGCTGCGAAACTATCGATAGTGAGTGCAAATGTACAAAATTCGATTCATCGTTAGTGTCATCGATAGTTTTACAGCTTTAATTGGTATCACAACATTCTTGATATAGCTTACACTTTATAAATCGAAAGGATCAAAAAAGGCAACGCCTACGAACTTATTCTAAGCTGTCCTTCAGCAGTCTTGCTTTAGAGCTTTAGGATTTTCTCAGTCCATTTTCTAATGCCTTTTAAAGTTGTTCTTAACATAATTTTATCGTATAGATCAAACAATCATATCGTATTGATCAATTGCACTTAGATTCAAATCAGCAGCAACTTTAAAAGGGTTTCCTATATGCTTTTCTTTCATTGATTTTCAACCATCAACTTTTCTTTTTAGTGAAATTGATTTAAATACGCTTACAACATAGAGAATCTTTAATATGGCTTGAGTGATTTAGGTATTAAAATTAGTTTTAATAAAATGTTATAAACAATTAAATTGGACTCTAGGCTAATTTTTGCATAATATTTTTTTAATGGCAATTCTTAACATTCGCCTGATTTTGAGCCGCCATAATAAGTAAGACGACCAGGCCGTATACATTTGTAAACTGCTTCAATATTATATAGTTTTTGTTTTTTCCCCGATTTCTTATTGGTTTGCAGTGTATGTATGTATATATACTTATATAAGTATGTAGTTGATTTTGTCGGGTTTGGTCTATATCATTTGGAGCAGAAAATTAAATAAATTTGCATGTCAAATGCGCATTAAAAGCAAGCGCACACAGAGAGCAATTTTTGTTGTGTTCGTTGTTGTTGGGTTTCGGAATCTGCTTCTTTTTTTTTTTTGTTTTGTTTTGGGTTCTACTTGTGCCTCTGATTGTGACAACAGGCAAAAAGGATTTGCCACAGGACGAGACATGCAAGCCAAAAAACAAGCCAACAAAAAAAAAAACTTCATACAAGAGGAAAAAAACGAGCCGCAAAAAACCAAAAAAAAAAAAACAAAGGAATATGCAAAATACGTAACCCAGCGACAGAGAGAGAAAGATATGCACCAGTTACCCAATCTCTGAGGTTTTGGCCAACAACAAAAAAACAAAAAAAAACAGAAAAAAATTGTCAACAAAGACAACAGCAAACAGAACAACAACAAAACACAACAACGAAACGAAGAAAAAAATGTGCGCAAATTAAATTAAAATGTTAAGTCTGCATGGACGAGTCAAGGGAGCAAAGAAGAAGAGACTGTCGCCAGGGGAGGGGAAGCAGATCCAAGTGGAGCGAGGAGGGGTATCGTCTCTCTGCAATTTTGTTGCTAATGATTTTGGCTTGTTTGGGGATTTGCAGCATTTTCTTCTCGTTTTTTGTCATTTTGGGTGAAAAGAGAGTGGGGTGAGGGGGGGAGGGGAGGCAGGCGATAGGGAAAAACAAATTCTAAAGAAATGTTAAGCCGGCAGGGAAATGTATTGCAAGTTTTTTGGATGATCCCTTCTCTCCAGCTTCTCTCCCCTATCATTTGGCCCCCGAATTCGCCACACCAAAAATACAAACAATGCAATTTTCGTTCAACTAAATTAGTTAGAGCCAAAACGGATGAAAGGAACTCTCCACACTCCTCCTCCTACCCCTGCCCCACACCATCCCTTCTTCTCCTATCTACTAGGGTAAGAGTGCTGAAAACTGCAAGGAAATTTGTCTAAAAGTGAGCATTAATTGGCCACGTTGCAGGACAGAGATAGAAACAAAACAAAACATGGAAGAAGAGAAGGGAAGAGAAGAGTTGAAAGGCATTTCTTTCCTTTTTTGTTTTTGCATTTGAATGGTTTTTGCTTATGTCTACAATTTATATGGCTTAAAAAAGAGAGTAGACGAGGGGCGAGGGGCACTCTTCAGTCTGGCCAACAGATTAGTTACAAGTGCAACGAAAATTGCAATACCAATTTCAGCAATCAAACAGCAAATGTTTCCCCACTCCTCACCCCACAAAAAGCTAATTGAAAATATGTGCGTATTGCTCTTAGTTACAATTTCAGTTACCTAAAAATGGACTCAAATCCCACTACTTCGCCAGAGGGACCCGAGTTCCCCAACCCCCCAAAGTCCGTTCAAGTGCACCCAAGTGACTTGGCAATGTAAAGTTTTCATCTACATGTAACTAAGCTCAAAAGTTTCTGCTTAAATTCCTCTCTACAAAGAAACTTTATGCAAATCGTATTAAAAACAAAAAAAAAACAGAAACAGTTTATTATATTTTACACGTTAAGACAGAATCAACTGACTTTTGGACTTTTGCGATTTGTTTATAAATTTGGCAAGAAGCCCAAAAAATAAAAATATTTTGACAATAATTCTCGCAACAGTTTTAGAAGCACTGCCAAACACATTTCAGGTGGACCAACTTTCCATTACAAATAGGTGAAAGTAAATAGCATTTTCACGCCAGTAAAAAAATTCCCATTAAAAAAATTACTTTCCGTTTCACTCAATATTTGTTGATTTCTGACAGCAACTTCTTGGTTTTTGGTTTTTTTTTTTGAACAATTATTTATTACGATAATTGAATGCCAACTTTACGACTCATCAGCAGCATCATCATCATCAGCAACAGCAGCAGCACCGCTGCAGCAGCGGCAGCAGCAGCATAAATGGCTATATGCAGTTATCAAAATATTAATAAGCCATATACAACGTGATTGAAAGTAAATTACATTTAATTACACATAAATAGCCCATCAAAAAACATCAAATGTGGCAACAACAATAACAAAAATAACAACAAATGCCAATGCAATTGAAAAAAAAAAAAAAAAAACAGAAAAAACTTTTGGGTCAGACTAACAAACATTTGACAACGGCATCTCTATACCCTTACGAAACAAAGTAAGTCAAAGCCAAAAGAATAAAAGCTAAGACTGTTCCTGATGAAGAAAAATCCCAAAAGAAATTATAAAAAATAAATAAATCGAATTTAACTAGATTCTATACTGATATACCCTATCCATTTGTTCCTAGGGTATGCAGCATACAGCAGAGAAGAGCCCTAACGATGACGAGTTATATTTAATAATAAACAAAAAGCGATAAAACGATGAAATGGAATAACCGAATACATATGTTAATACTTTACCTATCAATCAAATGAATTCAATTGCAAATTTGGTTTCGTTTTTTTTTTTTTTATTTCTACCAAAGAGCCAGTAAAACGTTGAGAGTTTTAAGGGAAAGAGAGAGAAAAATATGTAAAATATTTTTGCCTCAGCAAAATAAATATTTCGCAAACATTATAAATCAATAACAAAAAACAACAACAAATAAAAAAAAACCAAAAATCGAGACCAAAACGAAGTACCAATAAAAAATATACATATATATATAAAAAAAAGAGTGCAAAAAATGCAAAAAAAAGGAAACCAACATAAAATAAAAGCGAAGAAATTTTGTGATGCAATGAAGAGCAAACAAACAACAAAAACAAAAAAAAAATACAACTCACATTCATATGTGTTTATGTTGACTCACACACACACACACACACATACAAAAAAAGGAGTAAACAAATTTTTATACAGATATGAAATCACTTTTTGATATCCTTTCACATATATATATATATAAAACTCTAGAGAGAGAGAGAGAGTAGAGAAGAGAAGAGGGAGCTGAGGGGGAAAGCAAAAAGTGAATCAAAGTTTAAACAAATATTTATGAGCCAGAAAATTGGGTTTTTCCTACTACTACTTGACACTTCCGTGCTTCGTCGTCGTGGCTTGCTGCCTGCTGCTTGCTGCCAGGTTTATTGCAAGGACAATAAAAAGCCTATCGCCTACATATTGAGCCATTCCATGTGCATTGATAGACTCTCCTATAGGAGAGAGGTAAAGAGGCAGAGAGTCACAAAGAGACAGAGTCAAAGTCGTGTAGACGGAGGCGAAAACGGAGACTCCATTTCCCAATTTAATGTGCTATCAATTTTTGCCTCTGTCTTTTTCGTTCAATTTTTATCAGGCAGCCAAAGTTGTTTTCTTCCTCTTTTCCTCTCTCTCTCTCGCACTCTCTCGAAGGACCTACAAAAAAATGCCATCAGGAAAATTGGAAAAAAATGTATATATAAACAGATCGAATACAACAATCACACACATACTTTCCTCTCATATATAGAGAGCATTTCGCCTACACAAGGACAAAAAATAGGCTAAGGATGCGTCGCTTTAAGGCCCATCAAATGCTACGTGAGCGTGGCTGACAAGGATAATAAGCCCAGCCATCTGGTTCGGTGTGGGGGGGTGGGGCGAGGGCGGTGACATAGAGGAGTGGCCAAAATAGGGAAATGACAGTTTGAATTGGAGGCTATTGAGCTGTGTGTTGTTGCTGTGAGATTAGATGCTAAGGAATGTTCACTGGAAAATAATGATTTCAAGATTGCTGCTACTCGATATGATTTTTCGACATTTGCCCAAAAAATAAAATACATTCAAAATGAAACAAAAAATAAAATAAATAAAGTCACAACGAACTTTCTATACTCTTGTGAGTGAGAAGAACTTATCAAAATTTTAGTAACCGGAATTTGCGCACTTCGAAGAGAAGAAATGTAAAACTTTGAGAGATACTAAAATTCTTACCTCTAAGCAAACTGAACTAAATATTCTATAAAGTTGTTAGCTAATCAAATTCTATTTCTTCAAAATTCTTCTAAAAAGACTTTAAAAATTGTTTAATCGTACAAAAAACCAAAATCTTTTGTTAATTTCGAAACAAGATAGATCAAATTTCTCTTATTATACTGCCTGACGGATGAAAGATTTCGAATTTAAATTCCTTAAACTACTTTTCGTACCTTCGTGTCGGAAAAAAAACATTATTTGAAATTTAATACCCTTTAAATTTGTTTATACTTTTTGTTGGTAAATGTCTGTTTTGCTGCCTGTCGTCGATCAGCCCTCTCGTATCGCATCGGCAACTATTTGCCATTTTGTAAGCATCCTTCTTACCTAAATTCCTAACCTTAATCGCTTTGAGCTCTCGTTTTATTTATCGTCTCAAATTCTTTGCGTGTCAATGGGCTTTAGGCCAAATAAAAAGCCATCACATCAAGAGACGACGAACATTTGACGCTCTTTTTAGGCCTCCCCAAACTACTTTCTATTTGTCAGTTCATGAATATTGCTTTGAGCCAAAAGGAAGGGAAGGGAAGGGAAGGGAAGGGAAGGCAAACTCTTACTAAAATGCACATAAAAAAAATAAAGAAGCAACCTCAACTCCAAACCCAAACCTAAAACCGACATCGAAAGGCAAGGAAAGTCATACCTCACGTTGTTGTTCTTGTTGTTGTTGTTGTTGTTTCCCTCACGGCCAGCAAGTCAACCAATTTGCGATAAAAATAAAACATATTGCTCAATAGACAACAAGGTTGTATGTGTGTGTGTGTGAAGGGGTGTTGTGGGGTTTTGGTGAGTGAAGGGAGGACTACGTTCTTACCCCAGTTCCCAGTGGGCCACACGTCGTATACGCGACATGAGGAAGGAAGAAACTTTCCACAGTTGCAGTTGTCACGTGCCGCATTTTGCCTGCTCCTAAACATTTTTAGTCTCTCCTCTTCGGGTCTCTCGCCCCCCCCCCCCCCCCCTCCGCACCCTTTGCAGAGTCCCTACAATTTGAATAGGGCGATTTTGTTGCTGGTTTCACTTCTTTTTTTTTTCGTTTTGTTCATTCCTCATGTAAGCAAAACTTTTGGCATGTAGGAAATATTTTTCATCTACCCACTTGGTGGTGGGAGAGACGGGTAGGGCAGGGGGTCTGCTGGCTAGAGACGAAACGAAATGACGAAAAAGTTTTACAGCAACGCGATGAGGTGGAGGCAAGCAATGGCTTGGCTTGGCTTGGCTTGGCATTGCATTGCATTAAAATTTATACAAAACACATGGAGAGATGATGCAGTTGCAGAGTCCTTTTCTACCTGCTGCTAACTTACTACAGGGATTACATTTCATTTATCGATTGATTTCTGTCTCTTTCTTTCTTTCCGTCGCCATCTCGCTCGTATTTTGTATGCCATTGCATCTTTTAGCTGCATTTGCATTCTATTTTCGCATTAGACTGGCAATTCATGCACAAATCAGATAATTCAATAAGCTGATAGTAGTTCAACTTGATGTTGTTGTTGAAAGGGAACGAAACGGAACGAAGAGATATTTCTTCTTTTTTTTTTCTTTTGCAGCAACTGACAATATTTTTGAGTTTAGATTTATTTCTATCTCTGTGTTTGTGTATCTACCTCGACATCTCCCTCTTCTTCATTTGCCCTTTGCCTGCCGTTTTTTTTTTTTTGTCTATTTTGCCAAAGTTATAAATTCTTTGCGGCCAATATGCCAAAAACTAGATAAATTATTCATTCTTATAGTATGAGTTATAGTCACTGCCGGCCGAATGCTTGAAAACGTTGCTAAAATATTAGTAGTAAAGAAGACATCCGGCCAGGTAGAAGCAGCAGCAGCAGCAGTTGCTCTTTACATAATCACTCAAAGGCATTAAATATGATAAATGACATACTGTGAAATATTTATATATACTTATATCTATGTTTGGTATGCCGCCGCCGCCTCTCTTCTCCTCAACCCACTTGGGCCACTTGTTGAAGTGACGGTGGTCCCGGTTCTCGTTCTCGTTTTGGTGCAAGTCATAAATTTTATTTTGTCAAGAAACTTTTCTATAATGCAAAAATCATAAGCTCTAAAGGCTTTGGTAGTTCCTTTTATTTAGTTATTTACTTTAAGCAAAATGGAGGAGGACTGATCAAAATGGTAGACAAAACTTCAACAATCTCTTAAGTGTTTATGAAAGTGTTTCATAAGTAACATGGGCTAAATTATTGTAAAATGCTTTTTATTTTCTGTCATTAGTGATGGTTGATTTGCGATAGCTAAGAAAACAATCGATAGCGTTAAAAATCCGCTAAAATAATCTAGCGGGAATAATAATGATTTCGAGAAGTGAGCTCAACTTTTTCTTTTTGTCATTTTGTGAGCCTCTTCTTTGCCCTTCATTTCTGCCAAATGTTGTTACAGTGTTTACAAATATATTTGAAACAAACTAACAACTTTCTATAAACGTTGCCATAAACTTCATACAGTTCAGTGAAGATTTTGACACTTAAAGCATTTGACCATTAATGGCCATTTATTATTAATATTATTATTATTCAAGTTTTTATTTCTTTTAGCTTGTGCCTAAACCCTAACTCGAGATTCAGAACCGAAACCAAACCCTTTTTTCTACCCCCCTTCCCTTCCGCAACTTTCTGTTTAAGTGCAGCCAATTTATGACCAACGACGAAGGCCAAAACCCCAAAACGGATGGCAGGGGCCATATGCTACAGAAATTGACCACAGGCTCCATAAATTTACGGATTTGCTCTAAGGAAATTCATAAAAAAATATTAAAGAAAAAAGTACAAAAAATGAAAACTCGTTGCAGCTAGCTGCCAGCATTTTCTCAACTCTCGAGCTGTGTGAGAGAGTATTGGTGTGTACGTGTGTGTGTGTGTGTGTGTGTTGGTGTGTGTGTGTGTGTGTGCATAAAACATGAATTAAGGTAATGAAAATTTATTGACTGGCCACCTCAACGTGCTCATATAAAAGTTACAAGGTCATTACGAATGCATTGCTTGTGGCAAACGGGTGCAAAGGAGGCGTGGCTTGCAGGCAATGGGTAGATTGGTCGGTCGGGTCGTTGGGTGGTGGGGCAGCGTTGGATAAAAGCTGTTGACAATTACTCCTTGACCGGCGGACAAACAGAAGAAGAAAAAAAAAAAGAAAAATATGATTTTAATCTCTCTGGCAATAAAAACGAGCAAAAATTTGTATGCACTGCGTTTTTCACACCATTCTGAACTTAAAAACTCCCCCCGTTCGCCCCTCCTCTATCTCCTTCCCTCGCTTGCCATGTGCAATGGAAAATCGTTTTCCAATCACGTAAACACAGCTGGAATTTTATTGCTGCTTGTTTTATTAAAAACAAAACCAACAAAAAACCAAAAAAAAAAAAAAAAACCAGAAGCCGAAAAGTGGGCGAAAAAAAAAGAAGAAAAACGTTCAAAATCGCTGAACGCATTTTCGCAGAGCGTTGTAATAATAAAAGTTGCTTTTCCTTTCCGTTTTCATTTTGTTTTGTTTATTTTTTTTTTTTTTTTACCAAGGATGAGAAAAGAAAATGAAAATGAAAATACAGCCGCAAACAGAAACCGAAATCTGTATGCTATCCAAGGAGAACCTTCCACCATTCTCCTCCAATATGCCACGCAGAGTGTGAATGTGGAAAGAGGGGACAGAGGCAGGGCAGGAGGCATGAATGTGAAGAGGTGCAGCAAGTGCAGCAGTGCCACAGATGTAGATATATCCATATATATATGTATATGTATATATACACAACGGTATACTATATAAATCAAGCCAAGCGCACACACACCGCGGCGGCAGCGGTATGAACTACCCAAAACTATTTTGTCGGGGAATGGGACAGCTAAAAGGATACAGGGTATCCACGAGTCCATTATTGGCCCCTAACATACAAAAGTTTTTAAATAGACTAGGATGTAAATATGTTTACTATCTGAGTCTTATTATTAGATTGGTTGTAGTATTTCTAAAACTACTAGTATTGACTATCCATTATTTTAAGTGATTTTATTGGAACAAGTTTTACTTTTTCTAAATATGTTACGATCTTGTTTCTATGCAAATATGTTTCTTATTTTTTAAGCTATTTTGAATTAAACTCCGTATTAAGGTTTTTTGGGTATATTTATGTCCAACACATTTGTCATAATCAGATAGATCAAACCAATATAGCATACATATAGATCCCTTTTACATCCATCAAAGCTATGAGTATAAAAGGGATAACAATAGTTGGACAGTCAAGTTAACTAAAGATGGAAGCTACAAGCTATCAGAGTGAAAAAGATAATGGTCATTAGAGAGAAAACTCAACTAAAGATGTAAGCTCTTAGAGACAACCTAGATTCGTATGCACTTCTGTTAATGTAAGTTTATATTTAGGTTAAGTTATAGTTAATATAAAATTTTACCACAATTGCCACCAAGTCGCTGCTTTTGGCGTTGTCTTCGATTGGTTCGACCCATTGTAAAGATCTCGCCTTAAAAGCGTACACAATATATGGAAGATAAGTAATTTTTAGAGGGTCATTTATTAGAATCCTTTAGCACGAATGAAGTACGATTCTTAGATAGAAAAGAGAATGTTTTATTTTTTACTTTCGTTAATGTTTTTAGTGGCGTTTCACTTTACATTTTACCATTTTCTTGTTTACATTGGAATAAAATAAATAATTTGTTCGCCTTTGTTTTTGCCAGTACTTCGCAAAGTACTCAAGTTTTTATCCCCATACTTTCAACTTAAGTTGAAATGGCTAACCGTGAGCACGGTTCGTTTAATTGCCACTTTGGATTTAAAAAAAAAAAAATGGATAATCTTGCAAAGCTCTTTTATTGATTATGGCTTAACCTCTCGAACAGAGGGCTTTAAACATTTTTATTTGAATATAATTTAATTGCCATATGCAATGCACTTTTTTACCTGAACCATAATAAAATGATCTGATTTTTTTTATGAGTCACCGCCTTCGCATTAGACTGGCTCTTCTCGATGGGTTTTGATCCTTAATTTGCTTCAATTAAATTGTTTTTCTCCTTTCGCGAACTGATTTCTGAGTTTAATGGCAACTCTAAGCACTCCTTTGGAGTATTGTTAATGGATATGCCCAGCAGTCACCTGTTAGCTAGTGCGATGTGATTTTCTTCTGGTGAATGGGCCTCCTGCCCCATCCCATCCTCCATCTCCTCTGAATTTGCTCTCGCCCCAAGTGAGCGCACATTTATTTATTATTTTTTTTTCTTCTTCTTCTTGTTACTTCTCTTGTATTCCATTTACTTATTTATCATATAGTTTTCCCTTTTCGCTTTTCATGTTTTTTCCTTTTTTTCCGCTTATGTTTCTTCATTCTTATTCGGTTACGTTTTGTTTTGTTTTTTTTTTTTTTGTTTTGTTCACTGGTTGGTTTCACTGGATCGCTGGCTGGCAATGGGTCGTATGATGAATGCAGTACGCATTAGTGAAGAGCCAAATAGAAGAGAAACGAAGCGACGGCGGCGACCAGCGGGAATTTATTTGTTTTGTACTTTTGGTGTCATAAAATTGTTTTAAGGCCAAGTTGAATAAAAATGCTGAAATGCAGGGAATCAACCCCCGCTGACACCCCGACCCACAGACCCAATGGGGAATTGCAACGGATGGATGGTGGGTGGCAGGTTGGCTGGCTGGCTGCCTGGCTGGCTGGCTGGCTGAATGGTAGGTTACATAGCTCAAAACAAGTGTGCGCAACAGAATGGTAAAAAAAAAAGAACTAGCCACCATAATCACCGTAGTTTCAACTACTCTACTCTTCTATACAGGATCATAAATATTATGCAAACGAAAAATATAAAATACTAGCTACCTTGGGCAGACGTTGTTTTGCTTTCTTTCACATTATGACAATTATTTAAACGAGGGAGAAATTGCTACTCTGCAGCGCCACCTGGCGGTGAGCGGCATCAATGAACATATCATACAAACCTTCTCCGTGGAAAAATAAATTTTTATATCAATTTTCAGAATAATCGGTCTAGTAGTTTTGGAGTTCTTTCGATGACATACAAACGGATTCCCTTAAATAAATCTGTCCGATAAAGGGCTATAATTTGTCCTTAAAACAAACGATATGAGAGAGTAATTAGTTATAGAAAAGAATGTAGTTTGCTGCACATTTGAACCCTTCCAAAAATACCATCAACTCAATATCGGTAGAGTCTGTTTCTAAAATCATTTGATTTTTTTTTTAATGAAATTTGCTGATTCTTAGCGATTGTACCCATCAAAAAAGTCGCCTTAATGGATGGCTTGCTTCGGGTCAAAAACACCATTGACTTAATATTGGTTAATAAGAAAGCCATTATCGGCTGTACCACAATCGCTTAGGATCTCAACTTCCCCAGATTTCAAATTATAATGTCTTAGAAATCGTTCCTCATTCCATATACAAAATTGTTATCACAAAAAACTTTTCCCTAAATTAGAACTTAAATTGCTTTGTTGTCAGTTATTTCTCTATTCTAATTAATATATCTCTTATTACAACTCATACTCAAAATGAATATACCCGTACTTTTGGTAAGGGAAAACCAAAAACAAAAAAATGGACAATGGAGATGCTCGAGAAATAGAGATAGAAATGTGAAAGCTTTTATTTCGTTTATTTTTTAGTTTTCCCTTTTTTTCCTGCGGGGTTAAAGTGTGCGTGTTAGGGGGAGAGGGTGAAGTGAGTGGAAGTAAAATGCATGGAATGTCATTTTCTGCTAATTTTGCTAAATTGAAAATGTTTTGCGTTATAATTTTGTGCAATTGTTTTTAGGGCAACACAAAAAAAAAAAAATAATAATAACAAATGATAAAAAGAAGGAGAATTGATGTTAAGGAATGAAACCAAATAATGAGCGAGATGATGATATTGGCCAAATTAAATTGTTCATTTGACCAACAACTAGAAATTGCCAACGGCAAAGAGCAATGGAGACCAAGAGGGGGGGAAATTCGTGCTAACTCATTGTACATCTGTTAATATTTTTTTCTGATTTTTTTTTTTGGTGTTTTCCACACGCGAAACTTGTACAATTTACAGGTTCTAGTTGGTTGGCTGGCTACAAGTGATCTATTCAAATTTCATAACATGTGTCAAAGTCAAAGCGAAAGGCTGTTTAACTGGAAGGTAGAATCTCTACCCAACTCACTGCAGGGGTAATAAGATATGCTCAGTAGTTGTGAGTAGTGAGTAACGAGTGAGTCTGCGGGATTTTGGGGAATTGGGGAATGCCTGCCTAGCTCTGGCTCTGGCTTTGGCTCTGGCTGACTGCCTGCAGTGTGCTCTGCAGTGCAGTGAAGTTCAGTTCAGTTCGGTTGAGTGGAGTACAGTGGAGTGGAGTGCGGAGTGGAGTGTGGAGTCCAGTGCAGTGCAGTTGTCTTTAGCTACTGCTGGGTTATAATTTTGATCCGGTTCTTGTGAACCGCTTCCCACTTTTCGTCCCATCCCTCCTAAAGTTTGACATGAAATTTTTTCGTGTTTCTCTCTCTTTCTGTCCCTCTCACTCTTTTTCTCTTGTTTCTATTTTTTTGGTTTTTGGTAGTCAGGCTGTCTCGATGCGCCGTTATAGCGAAACCAGTTGGCCCAGTTGGTGGTGGCTTAAGGTGCACGCTGCATAGTTTGAGAGGATTACTTAATTATGAAGCGACATGGCCGACCGAACGACCGACCGACCGACCGACCGGCCACCCCGTCATCTAACCAAAGACAAGGATGAGGAGGCAACTTTATCTAGATATTTCTTTTTTATATTTCTTATGTGGTACATGTGATTATCTGTTAAGTTTAAACAGCAGTTAAGTACCCTTTAATTGTAGTGTATAAGGACTAACTTTACTTTAATCCATGGAAATATAACCGCCTTTTAAAAATGACCGCATTATAGATAAAGGATTGGTTGGAAAATCTGTCCGAAAAAGTTCCACAAAAGAAGATGCTAAAACTAGTTGGGAATTATAAGTAGATAAGACGGAAAAAACAAAGTACAGCTTGCAAAAAGCCCGCAGTTAAAAACTTTGAAAATCCTTTAAGGGACATCTATGAGTGACTTTGTCACTACTCCGAAACGTCCTATAGTCTCAGTAATAGTCTTTATTCGAGAGGCTTTACGTAGAAGGCTTGCCAGCATCACCAGGTCCCTAAGGGGACCCTTAGGATACAAATGATAGTGTTCTTTAGTTTAATTTTTCCTGTGTTGAGCAAAATCCTATTATATATACCTGGAACGCTTGCGAGCTTTTTGAGAGAAATCTTAGAAAAAACACAGGTTCTTAAGACAATTTTAAGAACGTTTCTTTACTCACTCAAGGAAGCTTTCTCTACTAATTTTAAAGTATTTCCGGAAAAAAAGACATTGCACTTTTTCGTCACCAAAATTAGGGTATCTGATGCAAGGACCCTTTCCGCCTTTGCCTCTTGTGCCTGCTCCTTCCTTCGTCGTCTTCTTCTTCTTCTGCTTAATTTTGTTCCATGCATTTGTTTTAAGCTTATCGCTAGTACAACTAACCAAGCACCAACAAATTGCTGTAAGCCTCACGGAAAATATGACATTGACAGACACTTAAAGCTGCTTAGTGGCATTTTTAGATAGCAGCGACGCGACGAAGGCAAAGAACGGGGTAGATAGCTTGGGGGGCTGGGAAGCTGGGCGGCTGGGCGAAACCAAGCTGGGCGCAAGGGATATGCAAAAGTTGGTCCTTTGGTTGTCGTTTTTTCACCATTTTTTTTTTTTTTTGCCTTTTTTCATATAAATGGGTTCCTCTATTTTGTGTTTTTTTTTTATATTTTTGTATTTTCGTCGTTTTATTCTGTCGCAGATTTTTAACTTTTCCTTTGTGGATTATTTGCATTTAGCTTTAAGCTTGTAAGCTTCAGCTGCCAACAGATCTGTTATGTGTTTCTTTTGCTTTTCTTTGGCGTTTTCGTTTTCGTTGCTTTTCTATTCTTCCACGTCCCCGTGCTTTTACTTTAATTAGATAATTGGCTTTAGGGTAGTCACCTGCCGCCTGTCGCCTACTGGCTGCTGGCAGGGTTGTCATGCAATTTGCATTGCAAAACGTTTTGCAAATATTTCATTATGCAGCTTAAGGTACATATACACTATAATGCAAAGCCTTATAAGAGGCAAGGCAAGGACACAAAAGTGCATAAGGATAGAAAACCCCCCACTTCCACTTCCATTTGGTCGTAGTAGATGAAGAAGAAGAAGAAGAAAAAGGTATGAAAAACGGAACAAAATACTCGACACAAGCAGCGCATTTCAAGTTATAATTTATGGCCAAGTGTTTTGCTCTTTGCCATGGCATCATTCTCCCACTTCTCCCACCCCCTTTCTCCTGTTTCGTCGTCCTAGTCTTGGGGCAAAATTTACTTGTAGTTCTTACCTATAAAGTATTTAAAGATTGTCAGGGTAACGGAGGAAGCAACTCAAGTTTAACAATCCACTGGACTACGAATTCTTTGTCATTTGACTATTTCGCTTTGATTATCATTTTTCCACTCTCTCAGGTGCCCAGCTGCCAAACGAATGTAGGAACTTTAGTCAAGAAATTTCTTATTTTGTATTTACTTACCTTTTCTCTCTACCAATTTACGGTGGACAAAAGAGATCAACGTAATCCTTTTGAATTGCTGTGTTCTCCTTGCTGCCATCTAAAATATCTGTCTTACTTGTTTGAAATCAATTTTAACTGGTATCCTGTGAGGGAATGAACTATTTTTGCTGACCCTCACTTAGCTGCGGATCATAACAAGAAGGGTTATTACCAAAATGAGGATCGAGTGAGAAGGATTTGGGACTGACTTCGAAATTTCATAAATGTATCATTAATTTTTACTTTGTCTATCTATGACTCTCAACTTTCGAACACGACACATTAAATTCAAAGGGTACTGCGATTACTTTAAAAGCATTTGGCTTTTCCTCCATTTTGGGTGCATTCAACCTCAACCTAGTTGCACCTAAGGCTTAGCCTTCATCTAAACATCTTCCACTTGTCCCATTAGCCAGGCAACGACCACGACTGCGACTACTACACACATAAAAGAAATATAAAAACCATGGAAATCCGCGAGCAAGTCAATAATTTTCATAACTGCCGCTTAATTGAGACATTAACCATAATTGGCCTTAAGTGAGTGTAATACAAGCGACAGCGAAAGCTTTGCTTCAAGCGCATTTAAGCCCAGTCAAGTGTTAAAACAAAAAGCAGCAAAAAACAAAAGAGAGACAGACAGACAGGGAGAGAGAGAGAGAGAGAGAAAGAAAAGAAGAAAAAAACTAGGAGAAGAGAGACCAACCAGCCAGGACACATTTATTGCCTTTAAGAGAGATTGAAGATTTAGTCAAAAAAGAGTGAAAAACCTATTTCCACAGACACACACACATGCATACATATGTTGCCCAGGCACAGGGAGGCAACTGGGAGGATTGACCTCATATGTTAAACAGGGTGCTCTTGCTCACTTAAGCATGAAATTGTGATGGGTTCCGGGTGGATGGGAGTGGTGGTGGTGGGCGAGGTGAATGGGTATTAAGTGGATAAATCAAAGTAAAGGCAAAATGTGTCAATAAATTATTATTTCTACCTGGCTTCCCATTCAGGTGTTAAATTGTCTTCGAGTCGAGCCGACACTAAGGGGTTAATATGGCACGTGTTGCATAGAGGCAAAGCAAAAAAAAACACACACACACACACGATGCCAACTCTGTCAGCCATTGAACCTTGAAATGTACCACGACAACAGCTGGAATTGGCATTTGCCCACTCCCTTCGCTCATTTTTTTTTTGGGGGGGGGGGGGGGGGGGAGTATGTGAGAAAGGAAAAAAAGTTGTTAAAGAAAGAAAGAAAGAGCAAAAGTTTTGCCACCCTGTCGTATGAGTGATTTATTGCTACTCCATTTTGTGGAACATTTTGGTCAAATAATAAAGTTGAAATTAGTTGCGGTTTGAATATTACTAAATTGTGCAAACCAAAACCAAAGAAATTGTCGGCCGTTATGAGCTGATTTTGAGGCCGAAACTTAAATACTCTTCCCAATTTGTCATCAAAATCGTTGACCTCTCTAAGGTTTTCGAATTTAAAATCGTTTTACTAGCATTTATTTTCTCTTTGAACATAACTTTATAGTTAACCGATCTGATTGTGGGTTAGTTGTGTTTACATTTGAAGAACATTTGCAGTTACAACAACATAATGAAGCGTTCTGTTCATTTGGTTAAGTCAAATTCCCCTTATCTTCAGTGTGGAATGTCAACATCCTGTTTAGTCGTCCATCAACGCAGGCTCATAAAATTTGAGCACCGAAGTGAAATGCCCCCCAACAACTCATCATCATCAATGGGAGCCTCTGGCAAGATCAGAACAGAAGCCAGCAACAACATACAGCCCACACCCAATGCCCCCTTCCATCCATCGAACTGCCGATCTGCCGCGCCCTGCCTCTTGCTCTCGCTCTCAACAAGTGTTGAGTGATAAAGAACATGTTAATGACTTTTAATCAATTTGCCATTTTTTTTTTTTTTTTTGCAACTAGTTGAGCTTGCGCTGGGCTGTCATATAATATGTAATTGATATGAGGAAAATGTGGAAAAGTTGGTGCGGGGGGGAAGACGGGAGAAGCGACAACAGTACAGAAGAAAAAGGCTTTCCTCATGGATTTTCTACATATTTTAATGATAGTTTAATTTGCGGCAATTAAAACGGTCTACACTCGGACATGACTCTGTCTGCGATTAGGTAATCAGTTACGAGAAGATGGACGACGACGGACGACAACGACGAACGACGACAACAACTCTGCAAAAGTGGAGTTTGGAGAAATCTTCTTGCATAATGATCAAGAGAGGAGTCAGTCTACCGGTCTCTCTCGCTCTCTCTCTCTCTCTCTCTCTCTGTCTTTTAGTCTTCCAGTCTCCCAAGTGATTTCCGTTGTTTGGCATTTCACGTTTGCTTCCTGATTTGGCATCGATTGTTGTTGGTGTGGAGGCCACCTGGTGGTTGGTTAGTTGGTTAGGATCTCCTAAGCCTGTTATCGCAAGGCAACATCTTCAATGGGTTTTCTGATGTGACTGGCATTTCAAAGACCTTGCCTGGCCTGGCCTGGCCTGGTCTGGCCTAACTTCACTTGATATGCAGACGAGAATTGGCAGCATGGTCAATTAATTCGGCAGGAGTTGAGTGATTTTTATAGATAAAGTTAGCCCAGCGAGTCCGCCAGCCAGCCATCCAACTAGCCATCTTGTTGCGTTGTGTTGACTTGCCAAAGCCAAATTGATTAATTTTACATTTTTCACAACAAAAATTTAGTTCACTTTGAGACGTACAAATGCGTTTAAATACTCTTTAAACATTAGAACTATAAATTTATGTTTTTATAGATTAATTGAATTAAAATTGATTAAGATTTTGGAACGTTTCCACAGGCCCTATAAATTTCGACTTTCTTTTGCATACTTAAGGGGGTAAATTTGTTTTAGATTCGCTGCTGTTCACTCTGATTAATCTCCTGCATGGAAATCCAAATTCTTTTTTTATAATATTAGTGTTAAATTTTCAATTTATTCAGCAAAGATGCTTATCCTAGTCAGGTTCAAAATATTGTTAGGTGAAAGTGGCAAACCATGCGTATACGTAATATTCTGCAATATAACCAAACCCCCATTAAAACGTCTTCGATTATCGCTCGATGAAGAATTATCTTCGCCAATTTTACTATAATTTTTAAGTCAAATGCATTTAAGGGGAAAAAATGCATCTAATATGACAATTTCCTATGCTAATCTCTCTCTTGTTTCTGTTCTTATCTCCTCTTGTGTTGGCCATCGCGTGGCAATTCTGGTTTACATATTGTTACATACATTCTACAATATTTCTTCAACCTTGATTGATACATTTTTAATTGACACATAATTATGAACTTGTTTCGTAATTATCATGTAAGCTTTAAGCATTTACCACACTTTTCCTCTCTGTCTCTCTGTCTATGGCAATCTAACAATCTTCGAGAGAGCCCATTAGTTGAAGAGGAACCCATCCAGAGCTCGTTCTAGAGGCGGAGTCCAAGTGTAAATTGTTGTGTAAATTGTTTTTAAATTGCTAACTAAAATATTTGTTGATTATTGATTGATTATTGGGACAACTTTTCTATAGAGAGAAAGGTAAAGTAAATAAGCGAATTTCGAATTAAAGTGGATTATGGTTTTCCAAATGGGATAAAAACAATTTCAGCAACTTTTTGCGATTTCAGAGCAACTGTCGCAGCTCATTAAGCTTTAGCTTGGTTCTGGTTCCCTTTTGTTGTGACCGCCCCTTCTGCTTGCCCTGCCTGCCCCTCTGTCACACCCACACTCATAAATTAGCAAAACTGGCAACAATTTCATTTTGCTATTGAAATTGACGTCGCAATCCCCAATCCCGAAACGCAATCCTCTCTGGCCAAGCCCGGTTGGGCCAGGGAGGGCAAGCCAACTGGCAACTGGCACCAACTGGGCACATAAATCAAAAGCAGAGGCAACGCGTTTAATACACTTGACGCCAGATTTCCGCGACAATTTGCGCATGAATTAAACATAAAAGCAACTGAGGTGGACTTGCCAGAGATTCAGAGAGGAATGAGGCCGACGAGCTGCGGTGGTGAGGTGAGGAAAAATGCGTCAGCCAATGTGTGGCATGAGTTGGGTGGGTGGGTGGTTGGATGGTTGGGTGGATTGGTGGCTCGGATATGTCCTGGCAAAATCAAAGTAGGTAACACACGAGCAAATAAAACACTTGACACATTAAAATGGCAACAACACATGGGAGTAGGTAAAGGAGGTGGTGAATGGGGGAAAGCAGGAAGGCGGAGGAAGAAAGGTTGGGCAACAAATTTCCATTCTGCCATGCAAATATGAGACACTCAGAAACAGGAACAGGAGCTGAAGCGAATGTCTCTCTGTGTCGATGTGAGGTGGGCGGATGGGTGTGTGTGTGTGTTTGTGTGTCTGTGTGTATCTGTGTTTAAGTGTCACCCGTACACGAGCATACATACAAATTTAACGAGTCGCATTTATGATACCACAGACAAGTATAATAATTTCAATTAACGACACCCACGGGTGTGTTTGTTCAACAGTATGAGCCAAAGAGAATCGACGCGAAAGACACGAAGGGCGAGAGCGAACGAGGGGGCGCAATGGAATGAAGATGAACCCATGCTATAGAGAAAGAGAGAGAGAGAGAGGCAGGAGGAGCAAATGTGTTGTGCATCAATGGTGGGTGGCTGGGTCGCTGGGTGGGTGGCTTGTTGTTTAGGGACGTCAATTTTTCTGTGGCTCTAGAGATGATAATTATCAGAGAGTTAATTAAAAACAGGTGAAGACAAGTCACAGTTATCCTTAATTACAGGAGACTACAACAGCAATGCGATATCCAATATGGCCAGCAATCCAAAATGCGGCTAAGAAAAATTCTAACTGACCGAGCTGAGAGCAATTGCTAGACCTACCGGTTATTCTTTCATTTTAAAAGAAGCATAAAGGACAAAGAATAAGTATGGATTAGTAAAGATTTCCAAATTGTAAAACTTTCTTATCCATTATTGTGGGGAGAGCGACTCAAACATTTTTTAAAGTAGTACTTAAATATTTCGTGAATCCAGTTCTAGGCTTAATATATCATTAAACCGTTTAAGAATTATATCTGAAGTCACAAATATTCATCATATTCAAACTCGTTCTTATTTTCGTTTCATGATATTTTAATTTACAAAGATTCTTAAGAAGTTTCCCTTTGGCCGCTATTGCAACCCATCTCTTCAAGTGTCCTCAAAACTCAGTTGTAGTTAAGGATCTTTTTTCTCCCTCTTTCTCTCTCTCTGAGATACGTTTTGATTCCTATATTGAGGAACCATTTAAGCCAGCTCAAAAATCCTGTAAATTTTGTTAAAGTCACAGAATCGGTGAACAGGTAATAGGTGACAGCTCATCTCCAGCTAGATAGAAATGTTCATTTCCTGCTCTCAGGTGTGGCAAAAGAATTCGAAGCACAGTCAGAAGCCAGGAGCACAGCCTCAGCCTCCGGTAAGTGAAGGAGGAGGTGGAGGAGGAGGATGAGTGGAGTCACTTTATGTGTGTTCGAGGGTGATGTAAGTACAAGTTATAAATATATGTATGTGTGTTAGTAGGTCCTTCAATTACCTCAACATGTAAGTCTGCGTGTGTGTGTGTATGTGTGGGTGTGGGCGTGAGTGTGTGTGTGCGGGTGGTGTGTCTCTGCATTATTACGCCTCTAATTAACTAAACGCATATATTTTCTTAGCCGCGCATTTTCTTCTGGCCAAAGTTTCCTTTTTTTTTGTTTTTTTTTTTTTGGCTTTTTCTTCTCGTTGAATTTCAGACGACTTTTCAGCCTCATCTCATCAGCATAAAAGTTTTTAATGAGCCATTTTGTCGTCAGGGTAAGGCATAGAAATTGTGGATAGAGAGACTGAGTGAGTGGGACGGAGGGGGGGATTGAAGGATGAAGAGTGTAATTTCAATGTAAGGTGAATTTGTTATGACAAGCTCGCTCGGTTGACACGTTTTAATTATATTTAACTAATGCAAACCAAAGTAAGTCACAGGGACACAACGAACAAAAAAAAAAAAAAAAAGCCCTACAAATTGTATGCATGTTGTTGTATTTTTTGTTTTTTTTTTTTATGATGTGTGACATTTGTCGCCCTAAAAATATGATGTATAGCGCGCTATTGAAACACGTGTAACACTTTCATCTACGATAAAGTCCAGGCGAGGGGATTAACTATTTTATAGAGTATCAAATATTAAGAAGAAGTTGATGCGGTTAAGAGAATTAAGAATTTCTAGCTATTTATGCTGACTGGCCAACTGGCCAAAGCAATCAATTTTGAAAATTAGAAATGCAAATTGATAAAGTCCATGCACAAGTGACAGCTGAGTGGCTCATTGATTACGTCGGCATGCCAAGGTACATAAACAAAAGGCCAATAGTCAACCGCATGAAACATACAATAAAGCAGATGCCAGCAAACTGATGGAGAATGTACAATGGAGCTCATAGAGGATGGCGAATGGCGAATGGAGGATAGAGAATAGTGAATAGAGAATAGAGAACGGAGGATAGAGGATAGAGGATGATGGTGAACATAACAATTAGAAGTTTCCTGCTCAAGGTAAACTAAACTGAATTGAAGCCCAAGTCTATCGACTACTCGCTCGCTCGTTCTCACACACACACACACACACGCTCACATACAGTGGCAACGGCAACTTGTCAGCTCGAATGACGTTTTAATAAGTCACATAATTCATGTGACGACCAGGTGGGGAAGCTAGTAGCAGCAGCAGCAATAGTACTACTACATACTACTGAATGCTAGACGGTTGATGGCTGTTGGTGCGCCTCACCTTCAGGATGGTGATTGGAGATGGTGAATCGAGAGGATGGTTGGGAAGAATGGGAATGTGAATGTGGCCGCGTGCCCTGAAACGCCAGAGATTACATGTTGAGCATGGAGATTGCAACGCGGCCAACATGCATAGTGGAATATATTGTCAATTCAAAGAAAGTACATAAAACTAAAAGTCAAAGAGAAAATCTAGTGTCATTAATATTATCATTCATTGCATCGTGTAGGTTGTTATTTGTTTTTCAATCATAATGCAGACAATTTTTAATATTTCCAATTTCCCATAGCAGTAGAACTTTATTTGAAGTAGTTTTGCACCACTGTGCCAGCCGCATACAAAATGCCTGCAGGGCAGCAAACGCTTTTGGGACGCTTTGACACATGCTCCCTCCTGGCTGGCTGGCTGGCTGGTTGGCTGGTTGGCTGGCTTGCCGCCTCACCTAGCCGCCGCCCCGCCACGCTTTGCCTAGCTCCCGTTGCGCACCCTCTCCTCACCTCACTGCGCTGCTTGTCAGCTGCTCATTTGTCAAATGTAATTGATTTTATGCCTGAGCTTTTGACTAAGGTTGTCGTGCCGTTAAGTTTGGTCTGTCCAGGAGTAGCATCAAGAGGGGGGGGGGGGGGGGGGGAGGAAGGACATGATTCGAGACACATAGTTTGGCATCTGCCGCATCCGCAGTCATGGGCATAGGTTTTTGTGGCTACCATGTATCTACCTACCTACCTACCTACCTACCTGATATATTATTCGATTACAGTTAGACGTAAATCAAGTGGAAGAGCATGATGATGTAGCCATCAATGCGGGGCGATGGTAAGTAGGTTGACTTTGAGATGAAAACTATTGAAATGGTCGGTCAAACATACTCTACTCAACTTTAGTCTCTATCTCTCCCACTCTCTCTCTCTCTGTCTCTCCGGGTGTGATCGAGGATGTGAAAGGATGTATTGATGTGATGTGACTCAACGTGCAATGCGCAAATATTTAAAATTGCATAATTAATGGGGCAAATGCTCGAAACGTGTATAACCTCAAATATTATGCACAACTGTACTAAAAGTCAATTCAACTTAACTCCCTAAAGGCAAACGTTATACATTTCTAATTGAATTTTAACACATGGCCCAAAACGAAAAGGAGCCACAACTTAATTTTCCATCAAACAGCAGAACAAAAGTTAGCTAAAAGAAAGAGAGTGAGAAAGGGGGGGAGGGAGAGAAAGATGGCAAAAAAAAAACCGGTAGCCCATAGAGGAAGCTTGAGCCTGAAGTCAACCTGGAGTCAGCTTGGCTTGGCCAATGCACACAATTGAGGCGACCGTTTTATGGTCATAGTCTCTAGGCACACACACACACACACAGACACACACGCATTTTGTGGGCACAAAAATCTTTGACGCTCATAAATTTTTATAGCTTGTAATTATTTGAGACATTCGCAGAACGTTTGGGCCACAAACCGAACTGAGCAGGCGCGCCAGGCGGTCGGTCAAACTCCACTTGGACTTGGTCTTGGCGACTTCTTCCTGCTTTGTTTGCCGCCCCAAACCGCCCAACCCAACCCCTCGCTCCCTACCTTCCTCCTTCCCTTCCCTTCCTTTCTATATAAACAAGATTTATACTTCAGCGTAATTAATGGCAATGTTTTTTTTTTTGCTGTTTTTTGTTTTTTTTTTTTTTTTATAGCTATCTTCTTGCTTTTTATATGGATCTCTTAGATACATTTCAACTCTCTATACAATTAGCCCAAGTCAAGTGTGTGTGTGTGTGTATCTGTTTGTATAGAAAATGTTTGCTATGGGTGTTAATAAAGTTGTCGACTAATGAAAACTGAATACCTGCCAATAAGTAGAAGATTCAAAAGATTCTATTCCATGATATGATATGGATATAGTCCCCTCTAACGGGACATCTATTCAACTTATATTCGTGGCTCATTATCCATCTACTTTCAACGCCTTAAACAGAACAAACTCAATTACTTAGACCACTTAGACACACTCGCACACACACACGCACAGAGAGTGGACCCAGTTTCTAGTTGTTCCGCATTACCCGTCACGCCCCGTGCCCTTCCTTATGTACGCTCTGAAGTGCCCTAAAGTGATTCCCCGCCTAGATTTTCATTTCCATTTTCTTCGTCTATATTTTTTTTTCCTTTTTTTTTTACTATACACAAAATGCAAACATTTGCTCCTTGCGCCAGCTTCGCTGCGGCTGCTGTTGCTGCTGCTGTTTCTGCTGCTTTTGCTGCTGCTGCTTTGCCTTTTTGATGATTACAAATTAATCACACTTTAAACATGGCAATTACGCGGGACAGACGTGGAGAGAACTGAGAAACTGGGAACTGGCAACTGGGAACTGGGCACATAGACACATGGCAGCGGCGGCTACTACTTCAGCAGCAGCAGCGATGGCAACGGCAACGGCAACAGCAACAGCAACGTCCATGGCAATGGCAGCTCCCGGCAGCAGCTACTCTCTGAGATGCTTTAGCTTCTGCTTCTTTTATATGGAAAATTGCTTCCTTTCGCTGTTTAACTTTCGTTTTAATAAATAATCAAGTAGGCTGACTAACGCGAGCACTTGAAACACGGACTTCTCCACATCTTTGTCTTCTGGTCTTCATCTCTTTCCTTCATGCTTTTCTTGTTCATCGTCAGTTTGGTTCGTTTGCTTCGTTCATTCCTTCACTGGTCGTCGTCCCTCTTCATCTAGAGTTTCTGCGGTTCGTCAAGTCCCTCATGTAATTTCCAGGCAATTTCTCATACCCATAATTGCATAATTTCAAAGTTGTTGGCAACTTAATTGCACTGAACGTGGTCAAGAGAGAAAAAAGGAAGATCATGCAATCTACATCTAAACTACCTTTTTTTTTTTGCCTCCACTTTCTCGCCCCCCTCATTTGCCCTTACTCCCCCTCTCTCTCTCTCTCCCTCTCTGTCTCTCACACTCTTTTTATTCTCCCACTTCTTGTTGGCCATCAAAACGGCTTGCGCCTGTCTTCGGTGTAAATAAAACCTTTTTAAACGGTTGTCATGTTGGCAGCGCTCAAAAGCTTTTCGGAACCCACGACTACCAATTGGTAGCCACATTGGTTCCATATGCAAATGAAAATGTGTGCAAATTTTCAAAAATGCAACTTAACTTTCATCTATCAGAGAATCATGAACTATAAATTTATTCGAAAAAACTTTCATACAACGACGCAGAGATTTTTTAATATCTTTATTTCTTTTTCAAAAATCCCATAAAAATTATTTTTGAAAACAAACACAATGAAGATTTTTCTCACCCAAATCCCTGAAAATTGTCTCAAAAGATATTTTTCTATAATGAATTTTTGTTTTTTACTTTTGCGATCCAAAATGACGCAAATAAACATTATTCACTTTCTAAAATCAAAAAAAATAATGCCTAGAAATCCCAAAAAATTGTGTTAGAAGATTTCGTAAAAAATTTTCCGTTATTTTTTAGAACCTTTTATAAACGCTATTTTTTTTTTTATTTGAAATCTTAAAGCAATATAATTGTTACCAATATGCGATAACTGCCTTTTTGAACTTCAAAAGCGCGCATCGTCATCATCATCATCATCATCATCACCATCACCATCATTATCGTGAAACATGTGCTGGACGACGACGACGACGATGCCTTCATTTCAAAACGTAAACGCCAACGCCAACGCCTGAAACAAACTGGACAGAACTGAACGAACTGGAGGATTGGAGGAAAATAAATCTCCTCATCCTCATCATTTGTTGTGGCCCTTAGCCTCGCGGTCATTTGGCCATCAAAGTTAATATGCTTTATATTAAATTTGCTGTCTGTTGTGTGAGTTGGCCTTGTTTCTGTTTCTGTTTCTGTTGGCAGAAGCCGCTTCTGCCTGGCAGCCATATAATCTCCATCTGCTACAGTTCCCATTGCCTGACCCCACCCCACTCCACTCCACACCCACCAACAACTTGTTCTCTCCTAACCATTACCATTCCGATTTGGAAGTTCTCACTCCCAGCTAGAATTTTTCATCTTCTCTCTTTTTTTTTTTTCTTTTTTTTTTTTATTGTAAATGCGCAACGCGGCATTTCCCATCAAATTACTCAATTAATTTCAGTTAAATTAAAAGCCAAGCCAGGACAGTAAAAGAAAAAAAAAACAACAAAAAACAAGCGAACGAACGGCAGAAACATTGTTGTAGATGATGGTAAATTGTGACGTTTAATGCAGGAAATATATGCCAGACAGACAGCGAGACAGGCAGGCAGAGTCAGGCAGTCAGAGGCGGAGAGTGGCAAGAGAGGTGGAGAAACCTGAATTGGTAAATTGTTGTTAATTTGGCATTTGCATTTAAATCTTTGACAATGGGTAATTTGTGCGAGTTAACCGGGCTAACGAGCCTGATAAAGCAGCAGCAGATGGGGGGGGGATCAGATTTCGATTTCAAATTTTATGTGAAAGATCTTAAAAAAAATAAAAATGATCTTCTCCCACTCTCTGTCTAGCGTTTCAAGTACTGCCAAATTGATTTATAGGCACATTTCTTGCAAATGAGCTAAGCAAATCAAAACAAGACTCCTCCTATCCACCGAGACGCCGCAAAATGCCGCAAAATTCTCTTTAGCCCAAAAACTGAGGCAATGCAAAGCAAAAGCAACATGCCAGAGACCAGGCAGACCAAGCCAAATGCATTTGGCACGCAATTACGGCCCAAAGTGTTAATTGCATTTCCGCTGCCTGCCGTTGCCGCAATGGACGGACCATGTGGCAAAGAGAGGGAGAGAAAGAGAGAGAGAAGCTGGACCAGCACCAACTCCATCTCATACAGCAGCATCAGAAGCTATCCAAGCTATCAAACTGTGGCACGGCCCACAGCTCACGCATTTGGCATTAAAGCCAAGCGCTCAACCAACTCAGATTACACTGGGCGAAAAAAAAAGCACTCTTTCTCCATATCTCCATATCACCAAATCTCTAAAGATTCATAGAGAAAAAAGTTGTTTATATTATTATCATAGCTTTAACGCTAAAACTAGTTGAGAATTACAACTAAAAGAAGCAAGAAATATTAAATTGAGACGGCTTAATGAAAAATTCAAAGAAATCGAAATCTAGTCAAATATATGGCCAAGGCCTTTGCAGAATTTGTTGCCAATTTCTTTTAGCGTATGAGATTCAGTTCAGGTAGTAAATGGAGCCAACCAAACCAAACATACATTCAGTTCATTCGGCAAGAAAGATAAGCCAAGACCAGGAAAAAGTTAACGGTTTTGATTCTTCAAGACTTTTTTTTTTGGGAGGGGAGACGTAGTCAACGATGGCGACTTGGAGTTGGTAGTAGTTGGGCGCATGCGTGGCAGACACGCAGCAGGCGGCAGGCAGGCAAACAGGATGCAGGAGGCAGGCGGGAGGCGGTAACGGCGGCAAGTAGCAGATGAAGCGAAACTAAGTCAAACATTTGTAGAACATTGCACTCGAAGAGGAGGAATAGGAGGCGCAGCTAGGGGCGGGAAGAGGTGGCGGAGTCTCTTTCCAGGCGGAATTGAAAAATGTGAAATTTATGGGCCCCAAAAGGCAAATAGATGTCGTAGATTTAACATGATTTGGCTAGAGGATTTTCATTTCCATGGCCATTGCCGTTACCATTTTTGGGTGGAATGTATAAAAGGGTCTAGCGGGATGATCTGGTCGACGGTTGGCGGCGGCCAGTCGCTCGGTCGGTGGTTATCGATAACGAATGAATAAAGATGATTGGCGAAAACCATAAATGGCATTTTAATATGGCCGAAAAGCCAACTTGGGGCTCCAATTCTCGAAATGTCTCTCCTCTGGACCATATCTTGCAAATGTGTAGCTGACAGGCGGACCAGTCTAAGAGACTTTTCCTGTGGCATTTGGCAACGATTTGATAAGAGAAAAACGAGAAAAACGACGACAACAAAAAAAAATACAAAAAAAAAAACAAGCATCGAAAGAAAATTGCTCCAAATGTAGCCAAAAGAAGAAGTGCCACAGCTGTCCATCGAGATTGCTTTTGCATTTGTATTTGTATTTGCGTTTGTCTCGTCTTTCTCTATCTCTGTTTGTCTGTGTGTGTGTGTGTGTGTGTTTCTGCGTATTGGCAAATGACATTTATTTGCCGTCTCAAGTTGGCCAAAATCCGCTAATAAGCCATTTTGACAAATTGGATGATTGTCTGAGAAGTGAAAGTGTGGCGAAAATTTTCCAGATAACAGCAGCAGCAGCAGCAGCCAGCTGATGATGATGAGGGAGATGAATGCTAGAGATGATGAAAAAGCTATCCCAACAAGTGAATAAGTATGTGAAACAAACTAAAATTTAATCAAATTTATTTTTGCCCGCAATCTATAATACTTTAGGAAACATTTATGTACAATTGTTTTCAATGATGTAGATATAAGTAGATTTAAATTTTAGCTGATTAGTATATAGTTAAATTGTTTGCCATTTTCATTTCTCGCATCATCAACAACACTTTTATGGCTTGTGGCTTGATTGCTAGTTATTCTCAGTTTTCACATCATCATGTCACGTTTATAGCATGTGATTGTATTTTGGCATTCAGAATCATGGACTTGATGGAAAACTATAAGAAATATTATGACAAATTAGATAAGGAAAAGGTCAGTGGGGGGGGGGGGGGGTTAGGGGACGCAGCGGTGGCTTTGGGAAGGGGAAATAAGTAAACTTTACTACCTAAAGTATGCAATAAACATTGTTGGACAAATTTTAAACAGTTGAATATGAGTTGCTCATCTCGCAGGAGCCCTTTGAGGAATGTTTGCAATGTGAGCTTAAATTTAAACTTTTAAAAGTTCTTCGTCTCTATCTATTGCATACTTAAGGGGGCGAATTTGCCTTACTTTAGCCCCTCTGTAAGAAAGGGGCGTTGGATTATCATTTTCTTACTTACCATTTTTGGTATTGAAGCAATTCCATTGACTCAATTCACATTGTCCCGGAAAATTGACCACACATTTGCCATTGCTGGCGCATATTGTTAATGCCTCGCTAGGACAATCGAAATTACATTTACCAAGATCCATTTCGCGGCGTTGTGTCTCTAGAAGTTGGGGAATATGATGGGCATGAACCTGATTCGAGAGATGCGATGGTGTCAAAGCGGCAATAGAACGTGCACTTTTTTGATTGGAACGCAAGGGAGTCGAAGTAGTGGTGCTTGTGGTGGTGCGATCCTTTTCCATTTGTTCCTTCTCTTGTTGCTGCTTCCTCTTCTCTTTGATGGCCTGCTGCAGGGCCAATGGAATGTGAGTTTGTGCCTGTTGCATCACTTGGTTGACATGATGCTGCAACCGATGCACCTTGTCGGCTATATTTATTGGTGGCAACTGCTCGCCAGGCAAACTGACCACAACTTGTGATACGGGCGGCATGACGACTTTATTCTGGACCACAGGCTGTCCGCGTTGCAAAAGGGTGGCCGTTGCCACATGATTTATCACTCTCACCTGTGGATCATCAGTTTGCAGCGATTGTGGGCCAGATTGCAACGTATGTGAAACCTTTGGCTTGTCATTGGCAATGGCATGCTCAGGACCAGAGTGTGCAAATGGTGGAAGGAGACCTGAAAACGGCTTAACCACTGGCGTCCCTACTTGCTGGCCAGCCCCCTGTCCCTGGCCCTGTTCCTGGTCTTCTAGCACTTGGCCAGTTAATGTATTTGGCGTTGGTTGAGGTTTGTTCTTCACTTGTTGAAGCACTTGATTGATGTGATTGGTTATAAGGGTTTGTATATGCTCTGGGATTTCGGTTGTTCTTGCGGTTGTTGTTGACGTTTCAGCAGCCCAAACATGGCCCAAACACAAAAAGAAGGCTAAGAAATGTTGAAATTCAAGTCTGACAGACACAGCTTACAGAAGACTTAGCAAGAACTTACCCAAAATTAATATACTTTTCATATTGTCAAGGGAATTTCTACTCGAATCAAGAAGAAGAAAACTTTAGTTCCACTTTAATACCTTGCAACGCTCGTTGATATTCTGATGAGACAAGAGACTGGGGTCTCAGTTTATATATCTCCCTTTGCCTGCACACAAACCGATTTCAATGTCATAAAATGTTCCAATAATATGTGAATTTTATGTAAATTGTTTGTCATTTGGTGTTGTTTGCCCAGAACTCGTTTGGTCAAGCTGTGTAACTTTGAAAGTAACTCAAACCATTTCCTTATGGTTTATAATGCATTTTAATCTCGTTTGGAGGGGGGGAATATATATATATAAATAAACATTTTGTACTTACATTGAAATTTAGACATTAGAATTATAGATTTTCCTTTGAAAAGATACTTTTCACACTTGAAGATACTTTTCACTAGATTTTATAGCATACTTTTCGGCACAACATGGAAAAAAGAAATACAAAGAAAATGAAAACAAAAAACCAATCATACATACATATATACAAAAGAGTTTGCATGTAAATTTTGCATGTGTTATTTTTGGAACACTTTAATTAAAGAAACAGAAAAAACAAAGTCAATGAGACAGGCGACAGACAGCAGGCAGATGTGTCAGGTGTTGAAATAAAGGATTATGCTGATTAGCTGACAAATGCTTTTAGCAAATTTCTCAGTGGGTATAAAAACTCAGTTCCAAACCAAAGACAAGCAACAGTTCAACAGTTTCTGCTCATCCACAAAGGCAGTTAGGTTAAACCGAAACAAACAAAAATGAATCAAGTATTGTTGCTAGCTCTGGGTAAGTGTCCTTCGCAGTGCAGTGCCAGGCAGAGGCTTCACTCCTCAGCTGTAATTCTCCTTCTCCAACTCTCTCTCAGTTTGCATGGCCGCCGTTGTCCAGGCCAAAGTAATGCCCATGATGAAGGCACACGATTTGGTTATCAATGCCAATGGTGAACTTGTGTGGGAGGATGAACTCAACAGCGTTCCAGACGCCTGTAATTTCCATTGTACGGATCAGGATTTGCCAGTTTGTGCCCATAATGGGCAATGCTTGCAAATGTTTACCAGCTCCTGCACAATGGCCTCCTACAACTGTCGCCATCCCCAGAAACGTTTCAATACCGTTGAAAATTGGCGCTGTCGCGAAAATTGGGCTCCCATGTGCTCCGAAGCAGAGCGCAAGGAGTTAAAATTGCAATAGATAAAGCATCAATGGGCACTCTTAATCTCTGGAGCTATCAAACACAATTTAAGCCATTCTTGCTACACTTACTAAAGAGGGTAAAGGGGTACCTAAAAAAAACGTTCTTTTCATTCAGCAAACCTAATCTTCTAATTCATTCTTTTTTTGTGCTAAACATCAATTTACTTGTAGTCTATTAAACTCTTAGCCACAAATAAAACTAAATTTGTAAATTAAAAAATTGATGATGAAACAATTTAAGAGACTTTTAATGAAACTAAAGCAGCAGCAGGTCGCCCTGCGTCGAAGCCAATGAGTTCCCTTAACTTTACTTTTCGAGAAATCCAAGCGCTAAGGTCTAATAGATAATAGAAACTGTTTTTATAGATATGGGAAAAAATTAGCTACAAACTAAACCAAAAATCTTTTCAAAATCAAGTCTTAAGCGATATTTTAGCCATTTAATCACCCCTCGAACAATTCACGAGTTCAAATTGAGTTGGTAAGAAGAGAAGATGGCAAGAGGAGAAGCTGACCTCCAAGTTTGATTGTATGGGGGCACCCTTCAAAATGAGATCTGGCTCCTCCTTGAGAATTCTGTCTAATTTTATGATCGAAATTTGTGTCCTACGTTTTTTTTCTCGAATCAAGTAGCCGGGTCAGCTAATGTCAAGTCGAAATTTGTCCATATACCTGGAGCCAAACCCATATAGCATCAGTATAAAACTACTAACCGTTGTGAACGCACATCTAAATATTTATTTTGGATATTTTTTGAACAGTTTTATAAAACGAACAATTTAACACTATTTGTTTTCATCTATTGTAAACAACTCAATTCAATTGACTTTCCCCTGTTTCGGTAATTTTTTTTTTGTGCTAAAAATATTTTTTTTCTCAAAAAAATTTTTATCCTAAACAACAAAACTACACGAAAATGATTGAGGCTCCGCCATTGACCTTCAATATGCGCATCAGGATGCATCCTGCTTGCTACAGTTTCCAGACGGCCTGCTGGTGTCTGCTGAAGATTCATAGTCTGGGCTTGCTGCTGGCTGAACACTGCAAGATTCTCCTGATAATCCCGTTGGTGATATGTATACTCGCCGTTATTGCAGTGAAAAGACACCGGCGTTACAATCAGGCTCAGGTAAGAGAAGTGGTGCAACAAGAACAAGGAGAAAGAGAAGGATCACTGCTGTTCGGAATCCCTTTATCTTTTTATTCAAAGTTACTGAGATTGAATAGAGAAATAGCCCGAGAAATAGAGAGAATTAATTTCTTGACTCGCGATCTCGACGGGTTGAGACTACGGCGTGATGGTTTGGAAAGAAATATTGATGCTCAGGAGGCACAGCCGCAGACGGATGAAGTTGCGGACCAGACTAACGTTGAACCAGCAGCGACCCCAGTTCCACCGCCACCACCACCACCACCACCACCACCACCACCAACACCACCCCCACCTCCGCCAGAAACGGAAGCCATTCCAAGAGCGGCAGCTGCACCAGCAACACCAGGAGGAGGAGGAGGAGGAGCAGGAGGAGGAGGAGTTAGGCGACGTACATTAATTCCCAAACCCAGACTAAGGATCGGTACATCTACCAGCCGAGCCGCTCAGACTAACGGCAGCGGCGGACTCACTTATGTGAAGAAGGTAGTAGTAGCAAGCCGCCAAAACTGATGACAACTGAACTGAACCAAGAACCAAGACCCAAGCAAGAATACCCTGATTACGCAAAGGACATGAAGCAATCAAACCAAAATTCCAAGTGAAATATTTTAGATAGATGATACGTATCCTCTGAATACGACGTTAACGATTTATCGCATAACGAAAAAAAAATAAATTTCCGCCGTGTAGCTGACCTGGATGAAAGATAAATGATACAAGCCTTTCATTAGAGCATCAGGCTCCATCTATAACTTTCGATCAGGTTCTTCATTTTCAGGGTATACACATATATATTTAGTGGAAAGTATAAACTGATATGAGATAAGATTAGACTTAAACTTGCAACTCTTCCGGCTTGCAGCGTCTCGCACAGAGATCCATCATGCAGACATCCTCGTCGACCTTGCGGAAAGCTAGATCCCGATGCTTGCAATTAAAGGTGTCCATTACGCATTCGTTGGCAAATTCATGGACACAGATGCCATTGAAGGCGCAAATGGGCAGGAATTCAAGCTTTGTGCACAGCTGATCGCAATCCTCTTGGTCAGGTGGCGATAGCATGGCTGGCGATGTGGTCGTCATGGTGGCAAAAAGCAAATGATGGCAGCTCCTCTTCGCGGAGGGCATTCCAATAGTTTTCGTGACACGAGGGGGAACCGCCACAGCTGGCACCTGCTCAGAGGCAGCTGCATGAGGCATGCCGGGATTGGGAATGCCTGGGTTAGGTATGCCGCGATTGGGAATGCCATCATTGGGGATACCAGGATTGGGCATACCGGGGTTAGGGATTCCTGGGTTAGGTAAGCCGCGATTGGGGATGCCTGGATTGGGAATGCCATCATTGGGGATACCAGGATTGGGCATACCGGGGTTAGGGATTCCTGGGTTAGGTAAGCCGCGATTGGGAATGCCTGGATTGGGAATGCCATCATTAGGAATACCAGGATTGGGCATACCAGGATTTGGCATACCCGGATTTGGTAAACCGCGATTGGGGATGCCTGGATTGGGCAGACCTGGATTGGGAATGCCTGGATTGGGTATGCCATGATTGTAGCCACCAGACAATGATTCTTTGATGGCTCTTCTACTTCTTGTGATCTTTGCCAGGGCCGGCGGCACTACCACCTCATCGTTTGAAGTGCCCTTGTTTATCGGTTTTATCTCCTCCACTCGAGCAATTTCCACCATTTTGTCCTGATTGTCCTTGGCTATAACTGGCTTTCCATTTGACAGCAATGGCACTTGGATAGTTATCCGACCAATTTCTGTATTCTCTGGCACAACCTGTGCTGCGCTCACACTCGAGCACAGCGACACTAAATGGAGTGAATGAAAAAATGAATACGAGATTAAAGGACACGTAAAAAGCAGATCCCTGAGCCATCATCCCACCTGCTGCAACCAATAGAAAACTTTGCCTCAACATCTTGTACACTTCTCAGCTGCTCAGCTCACTCTGTGTCCTTAGTGGCTTGCAGCAGTTACTTTTATATCATCCTCCCCCCCTCCCAAAAAAAAAAGGCACAGTCACGCCCACAACAGCACACACACACACACACCGAACACCCACTGCCACTCTCTCTTATCCCTATTATTAGTTAAAAGTTTGCGTAAATTGCACAAACAAAACCAGTTTCAGATTTCAGCCTCCAATCACCTTTTGGTTTTTGTTTTTTTTTTTTTTATCATTTATGTTTATAACCCTTAATTAGCATATAAAGAAAAACAAATTGGGAATTTTGTATAAAATATTCTTTTCGGTTTTATTTTAGTACATAATTTCTTGTTCTTCATCTGCGTCGACTTCTTTTCTCTTCCGTCTTTCCGTATGTCTGTCTGTCTGTCTTTCTGTCTGGTAAATTACATTAAAAACTTGTTGAATGGACTTTTTTTTTTTTTTTTTGTTTAAAAACATTCAGAAACGTTGCTTTTGATTTTGATTTAAGGCAATTGCATACAAGTATATGTATATATATATATCGTTATCGTTATTGTTATCATTATTATTAATTAATTGTTTTTTTTTTTTATTTGTTTTTGACCGCTTTGAGTTTAGTTGAGTTACACCTACATACAATACATATACATATATACTATATATATATATGTACATATGTGTATATATCTATCTATTCAGGGTTGCCATTTCATCCAATCTGAACTGTCTCAGATTGTCCTTTTTTCAACCCCAAAACTCTTGCACATTACGTCCTTTTGTTTTTGTTGGGATTATTGTTAATTCTTAGTGTTATATAGGATTATACATATGTATATAGGTATATAATGTATGTTATATGTATGTGTGTGTATGTGTGTGTGTGTGTGGGTGGATAGTTAGCTTCTCCTTTCCCCCTCTCTCTTCCTCTCTCTGTCACTGTCTTTAACTTTTCTCTATACAATCGGTAACTAAAATTGACAACTATATAGTACACATATCCCGGGATTGTCCATACCATAAACGCAAATTTTTGATAGGATTTCAGTTTAATAATTATTTTTTGTTCTCTTTCTTGCTTGCTGCTTTTGCTAGTTTTTCGATTTGATCTGGGTAAAGAGAGATATATACATATAAGAGAAATAGTTTAAGATAAAAGCTAAATTCATAACAACAGAAAAGTTTAGATAGAATCGAGAAGACAGAAAAAAGAGTTACAAGCAGAATAGTTAGGGGATAGATATAACAATTTATAGTTCTAAAACTAAACAAATATGGTTCGATGTATGTAAATTAGATAGATTTTTGACTTCCTCAATGCCAAAATGTTCTTTTTCAAGGTATAGATATAAATTAAACAAACTTCTTCTTCGACTATAAATTTCTCACATACAATTCTATCTTAGCCCAGATCAATCATGCCTAACAAATTTGTAATATCGGCCCAACATTTACGACTATTCATTCATTCATTCATTTCTTCATTCCTTCATTCATTCTCCTCATTCTTAACATACGAAAAAAAAAAGAAATTGCTTACAATTCTCATATGATAAAAACGATTTGTTTTGTTTTGTTCTACTTGTCGACATCAAAATAAATTATTGTAATTTGTCTTACTAACTATTAAATAATATAATTTCTTTTTAACTTATATGTGGTATAGATTAAATATCTTTATGTAAAATTAAAATTAAAAAAAAAAAAACACAAAAATTTTATATATTAAACTTCTTTTCTCTCACACTACACTAGACAAAAACAACTAGAAACAAATTTCTTTTGCCTTCGGAATTAACAAATTTTGTTCTTTTTCTTCTGCTATGATACAAATATGATGACAGTTTTTTTTTTCATTCTTTTAAGGATTTTTTGACATGGTATTTGTTTCTTCTCTCATTTTTCTTTCTCTTTAAAAGTTACAATAAATTTTTATAAAATAAATTATGACTTATTTAATGTATACATTTTAATATTATTATTATTATTATTATATAGTATGGTAGTTTAGTTAATTATAAAGTTAGTTAGTGTGTGTATGCATGTATGTTTCACTTTTATTTCTTTTGTTCTTCTTTATTTACGCTCCATGGGCTTGACTTCGAGCAATTGGGGATAGTTCTCCACGATATTGAGTAGAATCGTATCAATATAATGCTTTAGCCGCACATTCTCATCCTCCTTTTCCTGAAAGGCTTGCTGTAGCTGCAAAATGCATAACAAAATGTATTTTAGTATGGATAATTAATATCTTTAAGACTTAATATTATTATAAAGAAACATATGTATATATACACGATATGAACAGAGTTATAAGAGAGAGAGAGAAATATTGGCCCCTTTAACCGGCTTATTAATGAGCATGAGCAAAAATGGTTTAGAAAGAAAGAACGAACAAAAAAACAAACCAACCAACTTATATATTAATACAAAATTTTGTCTGATATTAGGATGAAGAAAAAAATTTGTTGAATTTTTGACTGTTGCGTGCATTTTTAGTGACTCCAAAACCGCTTTGTTTTTGTGTATTAACAATTTTTTTTTTTTTTTTTTTTTTGTGGTTTAGGTGGGTGTGATTTGAAGCATTACCTGACTTAAGGATGCTAATGTGGCTGAATCCACAGAATCCTGTAATACAATATATAGAATTTTTCAATATATAAATATACAAGTTATATTCGTATGCACACACACAAATTTGGGGTAAAAAGGAATGCATAAAACAAGAGCACACTACGACAACGACGACGAAGACTATGTGTGTGTGTGTATGTGTACGGTGAGGGGCGGTGGGTGATTCGTTTGTGTGTGTGTGTGTGTGTGTGTGTGTGTGTATAAGGGTTTGGTTCTAAACTAGGAAGCAAAAGCATATCATTAATGCCAATAACTTATCCAATACAAACCTGAGCTTGTGACATCTCCTCGAGCTCTTGGGCCAGACTATTTAGGGTTCCATTCAACAGATGACGACCCTGTTCCACACCATTTGTTAGCATGGTGGCCTGATTGGTTAACATGGTGGCCTGCAGTTCCTCATTCTGCTCTTCGAGTGCTGCAAAGAGACAAAATAAATGGATTAAATCTAAGTAAAGGCTTGAAAGTGCCTGGAATCCTTCTCAGACTGATTCTGAAAACGAAAGAGATGGAATGTCACTTACATCGATTCTTTTGCCGCATCTCTTCAAGCTCCTGATGCAGCTCCTCCAGTCTTATGCTCTCCGGTGATGTTGTGGGCATGGCTCGTGCTCCATTCTCTTCCCGGGCACGTTGCAATTCGCGACTAAGCTCTAGCATTAGCTCCTCATTGGTTTTCATCTCTTGCTCCTGTTTGCGCAACGATTGCTGCTGCTCATCGTATTCCTGTTGGAGCGAAGCTATCTGATCGCGTGCCAATTCCAATTGCTCTTCGGTGCGATGCAAATCGTTGGCCTGCTTATCGCACAAGACACGCAAACGTTGAGCCTCATCGCGCAGGGCATTGGCCTCGATTTCGGCCGCTTTGATTTTCATCTGGCAATTCTCATTCTGCAGCGATGCCTCACGCTCGACCCGTGCAAGAATCTCGCGATGACGCTTCTGCTCCTCGGCCATGCGCTCTTCGGCGCGTAACTCCGACTAGAGAAGAGTTACAAATGCAAATTGTTTGATTACATTCCTATTTAATTTTGAAGCTTTAAGTTCATTCTTACCTCTCTGTATTGCTCTTCGAGCATGTGATAACGAGCCTGAAGCACTGCATATTCGGTTTTGGTGCGCGTTGTGCGATCTTCGGCTATATTCTGTGTATCCGATAGATCATCAACTTTGCGTTGCAGCAGCTCCAGCTAGAAGCAAAAAGAAGAGAGAAACGAAAAGTTCTTTTTAGATAAACACATTGTAAGAAATCAAATTGTTTATTATTCAAATGAGTGAAATTCTATTTCCAAGTACTAACACAATCAATTTTCATGAGCCGCAAATCGAGCAGCAGCTCATTCACCAACTGCACATCAGCCATAGGATTTTTTAAATACATTTGCATATATATATATATATATATATAGTATATATAAATATGTATATGGCATATATATGCTTTACATTATCTGGGCGTTTCTCACTCTCACTTTTCTCTCTCGCCCGCTCGCTCACTCCCTCACTCACTCACTCACTCACTCGCTGAATGTGTTAAATATATATTTAAAATACATTTTTGTTATGTTTTTCTTTTCTTTGACTTAAAGCGTTTTTCGTCTTTGCTCATTTGCTTGCCAGAGGCAGACTGTGTGTTGAGCATTTATTTGTTTTAAGCGAAACGCATTCTGCTGTTAATTACACTAAGCAACAAGTGTTTAGAAACTGTTGAAATTGCAGAGTGTGTCCCCACCCTCTGTCGCCTTACACATAGATGCACATACATGGCGTATGATGAATATTAAGTATACGCCTTGTATATTTGTGTTCTACCAAAATGAGATGAAGTGAAGGCGTCAAAAATGCCATCTAGCTGCTTTTTCATTTCGATTTGTGTTGACATGTGGTGTGCGTGTGCGTGTGTGTGTCTGTGTTGGCGGCAAAAGTTGGTTTTTTTTACTCAATTACATATTTGCAGTGGATTTATCAGTTTTTCGTTTTGTTTATATAGTTGCTTTTTTTTATAATTACTCTTGATGAATAACTTGAACGAAATGAAGAGAGAGAGAGAGATAAGGGGCAAATAAAGTATGAGAGTGCATGACAAAGTTTTGTTGAGAATACAGGGTGCTTAAAGAGAGAGACACTACACTCATTGTGAAATCTTAATTGTGATGAGAAATTAAAATTTTGCATTCAGGTATGAACCAATGATCACATAATAATAAAAGTTCTACATAAACAGGGTGTCTGTAATGGATTGACTAGCATCGAAAGCAGTTCACAAAACAGGGTCCACAGGAAAGAAAAGTAGTTTGAGCATACAGAGTGCATTGAGAGTAGTTCATAATACAGGGTGATGAAATAGAGAAATTTTAATGCTTAATACAGGGTGTCTGTACATTTTAAGCTTAAAAGTAGCTAGATAACCTATTGATAAAAAGTTACAGGGTGCTTGCTTGCTTCAAAACCAGGGTGTGCCTATTAGTAAGCAGTTACAGGGTGCCCTATTACAAGGTGTACACACACTTAGCGGCCTCGCACTCCCTCTCCCTCTCCCTTTTTCTTCTCCTAGCTCCGCACTTGATTAGCCACTGAACAAAAGTCAAATGAAAAGTTCAATTACGCTTCGGGTAGATGGATGGATAGCTTGTGGGTGGGGTTCAGCCCAATGGCTGTCAAACTGAGAAAACGCAAACCCCAGCTTCAATTAGGCTTAATTAACTGCAATTTGCAGTCAAATGAGACAAATACTATTTCAGCAACAATTTCAAATGAGAGACAGCACGAGGAGCGCGCGAGCGCAGCACAAAAAAACTAAACGAATCGACGTCAAACGCGGCGCAAGAGCAACTAAACAAACACACAAAATAGAGACCTAGGGCGGCGGCCCTCCTTCCCCATCGTCCTCCGTTCTCCCGCCTCCCCCAATACTGCCCTTTCTCATCAAAACAAACCAAAAAAAAAAAAATGTCACTGAGAAGCGAAAGAGAAAGACTCTCGCAGTGACTCAATGCCGTCAATAGAGTGGCGATATGTGTACAATGAACCATGCCAAAAAAAAAACAAAAAAAAAATTATCATACATAATAATATAAAAAAAACACAAAGAAAAAAAAATAATTACATAGTAGTTAAACTTTTAGAAAAAGGAGAAAAAGAAGGGGGGGGAGAAGTGGGGAATAACCGGCAACCAAACTAGAATTTAATTTAAATGTCTAGAAATTCCGTTGAACCAAAGAAACTGAATAAATGACAAACTGTGAAAAGGTAAGAGAAGAAGTAGGAAGGAAGCGACACTGAGAAGACGCACTGTCATTCGGAAACCGTTTGGTCAAAATGAACAGCAACAACAACAACAATAACAACTACAGAAGCAACAATAAAACACAGAAGGCCCATAAAGAGAAAACAATAAAAATGTAAGACAAATTGAGTAACAAGTGACGATGGATGATGTGTTGGGTGGTGGTGGTGGTGGCGGCGGTGCAGTTGCTGCTGATGGGGCAAAGAAGGGGTGGGGGAAACAGTTTTTAATGCTTCACTTTTTCTTTTGCCCATTTTTTTTTTTTCATTTCGACTCCAAGTGATGGCGATGGAAACGAAAGGTGCTGCTCCAGGGTCATTGTGCTTTTCCTCGGCCGTGTTTTAAAGTTGGAACTGCTTTTATTTTGACAAGTTTGAAGGGTGTGGGGCAAAGGGGGGAGGTGGGGGTTGAAACTGTGTGACAGGTGACTGAGTGATGAGGAAATATTAAATGTGATGGGAAAAATACGGAAATATGCAAGACAGCTGCTGCCAACCGACTAGCCGAATCAGGAATCCTCCACCAAATTACCAAAACGAAAAACAGATTTACGATAAATACTTGGATAACATTTGGGAAACTAAAAACTATTGACAAGAAGTTGAAAAAAATTGGGAAATATAATGAACATTTTCTTAATCGAAATCTAGTTTCTAGACGGATAATTATTCATTGATATTCATTGAAAATTGAAAACCGTTTCAACTGGAAAAACTACTCCTTAATTCTTTAATTGACTTCAATACTTCACTAGATGTTTTTCTAATTATTTATTGATTGAATTGAGTTATCAACGATTTCACTTTTTGTTCTATATTGTAATAGTTATGATTACCCTTTATAATTGAGTCATATTTATATATAACTTCCTAAAGAAGTCTTCAATTTTTTCCCTTCAATGTTTTTCATTTGCTTGTTTATTACATTTTTTGTTTAGATCTTCCCTTCATTCTCCCTCTTCTGCTTCTCTCACATAATTTTTTTTTATATCTTTGTCCACTCGTCAGCAGCTCGTAAATAACAAAGGGCCAATTGAAAGGAACACATTATTATTATTATCAACATTAGCTTTGACCCCAAAAAAAAAAAGAAATTACAATAAGAGGAAAAAACACTTGCAACACAATGCATGAAGCGTGCCATCCGCCCCTCCCCACCCTACTTTCCGCCCATTTGTTACGTTTATCGAATGGAAATGTGTAAACAAATCGGGCATCCGTTTGAGGTCTTATCGAATGGAGTGTAGAAGCAGCAGCAGCAGCAGCAGCAGCAGCAGTAGCGGATGAATTACTATATACAATGACCTCCAAGATAAGCTGAAAGTGCTGAAAGATTCTCAAATTGAAATTGAGGTTGCCCCTGCCATTGAAGTGAAGGAAGCCAATTAAAATTGCATAAAATCGTATTGCATTCGAGTGATATAGCGAGAAAATTGCATCATGATTGATGATGGATCAGTTTTCTGGTGCATAACCAATTTGCTTTTCTCTTTCTCTTCCATTGCTTTTCGGGCAAAATCTGGCTATAGCTTGACCCGTAACTAGAGCAATCGCCTTAGCATTAGAAACTTAAGACCTTTGGCCAGAAGACAGACAGACAAACTGAACTTAAAATAGATTTACTATAAGTATGTGGTTCACTTAAGCATTTCTCTCTTTCTCTCTCTCTCTCTCTCTCTCTCTCTCTCTCTCTCTCTCTCTCTCTCTCTGTGTCTTTTGTATTCTCCATGGACTTACTTTCGTTGACACATTTCTGTCGCTTCCGAAAGTAAATCATCAATTTTGTTTTAGTTTTCTTTTTGCTTGATTCTGTTCATTTATAATGTTTGTTTTTTTCCGCTTTTCTTGGCTAATTTGTTATTTCATTTAATTTTTTCGGCCGCTGATCTCATTTGACGCAACAAAAAATAAGAGAAAACAAAAACCATAAATTATATTTGTTTAAAATGAAGCAGATGTTTGCAATTTGCCAAACGCAAACAAGAAAGAGAGAGAGGGAGAAAGAAAGAGACAGAGGCGAAACGTATCAAAGTCTTTGAGTCTTTAAGATTTTCATTTTATAATTTTTCTAAATTGAATGGGAAAGGTAAAAACATGTCAAGGAAATGTGTAAACAAACATTTTGGGATAACAACCAAATGAATGCATGAACGCATTTACCAACACTACACACATTTACCAATCACTATTAGGGATTCTTTAACACTTTTTCCTTAACCAACATTCAAAAACATTAATAATTTTGACTGAAACACAGTTTCTCTTGTATAAATCGAATGTTGCTCAAAAATCCCATAAAAGCTTCATTTAATATGAAATTTTCACAATTAATTAACACTGAGTAGTATTAAAAACTTTGTATATACTCCTGTACGAAAAAGTTTGGCTAAATCGTTTAACCAACACTGAAAAATATCACAAATTTTGATTTTCTATATTGATATTTACTCCATTAGCCAACACTGTCAGGGAAAGTTTTGCTGAGTTATCGATCAATCGATTGTAAAAGCACTCACATCGTTGGTTTCCAACATTTTGGTGTTAGTAGATGAAACCTTTCTTTTTTTTGTGAGAATCGCAATGGATTGGAATTATCCCTCCCTTTACAGAACGCAAACTTCGACTAAACCCAATGACATTCAACTGTGGCTTATTTATAGCAAACTGAAAATGGACATTATTGACATGCCATATACTGTATGTAAAAGGCGAAAGCTATAACTATAGCTAGAGACCAAATGTCATGCAATGGCCTGTGGGTGGTGGGTGGTGTGTGGTCTGGGGTGGGGGGTTTCCACCCACTGAAATGCACTCTGAACTTTACCCCCTTTGAGGAAAATTGACCTGTTAATGCAATTATGGCATACAATATTCAGTAAGGTATGACTACGAGGGGGCAGCAGGAAGATGGGCGGGGTGGGGGGGGAAGGTGAGTTGGTTTTGGAATTGTTTTTTTTTTTTTTTTTGTTGTGTGCGCTTACTTGCTCATTGAGATTATCGCAGATCTCGGCACTCAATGCCCCGCTCATTTTGGGGCCCGATCCCTCGACAAGGCCGCCGACGACACTCCCAGCACTGGCGTTTCCGTTGCCGTTGCCGTTGCTGGCGTTCTCTTCGAAATCACAGAGTAGTTTGTTTTTAAAATTTTTCAAATTCTCCAATTTGAAACCGTTTGTATTTGTGTTGTTGGTTTTGTTATTGCATTTGCTGGTTAACGTTTCCAAATTATAGATTTTATGATTATTATTATTATTACAGTTACTATTATTATTATTATTTATATTATTGCTGTTGTTGTTGTTCGGTTCGATTAGATGATGATTATTCGTTGATGATTCCAATTTATTATCAATAAACACCAATGAACTGGGCTCCGATTGTGATGGCACTATATCGTCAAAATCCGCCGGATTGAGACTCAGAAATGTTTCCTGATCGATCAATATGGGTTGCTTGCCAAAGGCGAAGCCATCAAAGCCACCGCCACCAATCGTTGTGACTCCCAAACTGTAGGGATTACTCAAGGGATTCTGACTTGAGCTGGTATTGAAATTTAAATTCAAATCCTCTAAACTATCAGTGGAGGGTTTTCGATTTGCTGCACCAAATTTAACACAATTATTGATATTGTTATTTATTATGTTATTGCTGTTGTTGTTGTTGTTATTGTTGCTATTGCTATTATTATTTAGAGCATTATTTTTGATTGCTGTTGCTGGTCCGACAAATTCGAATTGACCCGCCCACATATCATAGGCTAAGTCAATGCTATCGGGCTGGCTGGCAGGTTGACTACTCATGATTATTCCTGGTTACACAATTTACAATTTACAATTGTCTATATATACATATATATATATATTTTCGATGTTGTTTATTTATTTATGTTGTTGTTGTTGTTGTTGTAGGCGTGGCACTTGCGAGGGCGTTACAATTTAAACACTTTTCGTTTATCTCTTTTTTGATATTGCAGGAAGACCGTTTTTTCTTTTATTTTTGTTCTCTGTTTTTGGTTTTGTTTTGTCTTGTTTCGTTTGGTTTTTATTCATTCAAAATTCAAGGCACATTTTAATGGGAATTTTGCAAATTGTCTGACAGTTTATTGGGCACTTTGCGATGCATTTTTTTTGGCCAGAACTGTGACTAAAAAAGTGGCACACAAAAAAATTGATAAATACAAATAGAAATCAAAGTTGAATCTCACCCACAACAATTCTGCTGCTTCCCCCTCCTCAAACTCCCCCCGTAATGAGTTAGTTCAACCTTTGAACTTAACAAGAACGATTTAACAATAAACAAAACTTTAAATATACATTCCACAAAAAATGGAAAAGCTAAAAAAAAATGCAAAATTTAAAATATGGATCAGTCTTTCGATTTCTATCTATAGCAATATGAGTTATAGAAGAAAGCTAACCTAAAGAAACTATAAAAATTATTAAATTAACTGAATTTACTTTTAAATATGATTAAGCCGTCAATCTATTTTCAATCTATCACAGTTTTATGCAACAAACTAATAGTAGATAGATTACAGTTTGTTGGCCGAGCGATTAGTTATCGATCATGCCGATCAAACATGATGCATATTCAAAAATGCTTGACCACAAAATGCATATTGCCATTTGGCAAAGAGTATGAAATTAAGATTTCAATCTAAATTCTTAACAAATTGAAAGGTAATCCAATAAAAGTTTTAGCTTTGCTGCCTCACACTGAGAAATAAAGAAAGAACGTAGAGAAGAAAAGAATGAGTGGAAAGAATAAGAAAAGAAAATGGCAAACAGCAAATGGTTTTGGTGAGTATTATTTCATGCAGGAAATGCAAACAAAAGAAGCCAGTTTTCCCTCTTCTCATCATCATCATCATCATCATCATTATCATCATTTGCTGCTGCTTTATTTCTACACGACTGAGTTTAATTTTCTACTTCTCGAATTGATGAACTTCGTGTAGATAACAAAAAAAAAAAGAGAAACAACAAAGGCAAAAGAAGGCAGCCAGTCTTCAAGTCAAGTCTTCTTTAAGTCTTTTCTCTAATACTATTCTCTGTGTAGTGGAGCATGCAATTCTTGCATAATCTAGCCTCAGGTCTGCATCGTGTTCTGCTCATTTTTCTTTTTGGGAAATGTTTTTTCGCCGATCATCATCTTCTTCTTGATGATGATGATGATGATTCAATTCAAGAAATGGCAGTGGAAAAATGTGTCATGCTTTGTGTCTTTGAAAAATTTGTTGTTTTGCCTCAAAATTGTTCATAATAAATTCGCATGATTCAGTATTTATAGTAGAGATCTTTCAAAGAGTGACAGAGTGAGAGAGAGAGACAGACAGACAGAGAGAGAGAAAGAGGGCTGTGAGGCAGAGGGGAGGGTAATTCTGCACAATTGCTCATGTCGAATTGGGGTTTAAGTGGCCCGCTTGTCAGAATTCATTTAAATTTATTTATTGCACAAAAATCTAAGAACAAAATTTTGCCTAAACGATGAGCTCAACCATCAAGACAAAGATAGAGAATTCTTTGTTTGAGCCGACTTACAAAATGCCCTAACCCAGAGAGTTCTTTTTTTTAATGCTAAGCGTGGGCGATGACCTCCAGCCAACTTGATGGCAACTTATTGGCTGTGGCTCATTAACTTGAATTCAAAAAACGTGAGCATTAAAATCAATATCTTCAGAGTCGTCAGAGTCTTCTTCTGTCGTCTGTGTCTCGTAAGATATGTTGATAGATTATTTTCTTGGTTGACGTTTGTTGTTTTTTTTTTTTTTTCTTTTTCTGTTTTGTTTGGTTGTTTGTTTGTTTTTCAAGTTTTTACTTTCAATTTTCATCTGTTGAAAATCTAAAGAAGACGGCAAAACAAGTTAAATTGGTGAAAGTTGTTGTTGTTGCTGCTGCTGCTGCTACTGTGTCTGCTGCTGCTGTCGTCGTTTTGCTTCATTGACAAAATGTTAGCCATAGATCAATGATTTTGTGGTCATTGGAAGGGAAGGTAAAATGAAGGCACATTAAGTAGAAGTTTTATAGTCCTGATCAGATGTTTATCGCCTTAACTAACGGTATATATCCGCTCTTAAGCCTCTTTCACCAAGAAGACGTCTAGACTCCTTTTGTTTTTTTAATATTACAACTATCTAAATCAACTTGTACTTGATATGTCTTGTCTTGTCTCAAGTTTTATTATTTTTGCAAATTGCTATTCAATGTTTTGCCTTTCAAAAATTTGCTCAAAACATTTAAATATGGATGGCAAATTTTCTTATTCAAAAACAAAATTTGAAAAATTACTCCATAATAGAGTAGGATAGGTCAGGATTGTTGCTTTAGATACTTTTGAAGGTTTTAGCTATTTTTTTTAATGTTTTCATAAGTTGTGCCTTCATTTTTAGAATATTTTCCACATTAAAGTCCAATTAAAAGCATCGAAAACGAGAATCCACTTAAGACTTCAAACAATTTTTGTCCAATTCGTTTTTAAACATTTTTATTATAAATTTGTCTTTGAGGGAAGAATTTTTCCATAATTATTTTGTTGAAATTCTCAACAAAAAATTGTTCTAAGCACAGAGATCGCCTTTTGTTGTTATTGGGGATCATTATAATCGACAAAAACTATAGACATTGTAGCCATTAGACTGAATGGATCTCTCTCATATGAGATTTTAGCACTTGAAAGTGAACTTCCGGTGGGTTTAGTTGCCTTTGTTCCAAGTAAGTGATTAAAGACCAATTACCAAGTTGTTGTGGTTGCTGTTGCTTTCTTTCATTCTTGTGTCTTTGGAACACTTTTGTTCCAGTTTCTGCTAAGGCTAACTAACTAACCTCATTCCTGTTTGGCCGCCCACTCATAAGCCCTTTTTCTCTTGTTTAACACTGAGAATGGAGAACGGAGAACAGTGAACAGAAATTAAAAAAAAAAAACATGCGCTAACCTCATTTTCCAACTTTGACGTAGGCGCGCTGCTGCTGTCAGACCATCTGACAAACGGACGGACTGATGGACAGACAGACGGACTGATGGACGGAGGGATAGACCAACCGACAGCTGTTTGCTGTCACAGTGATCTCTCTCACCTTGTCGGTTGTTGTTGTTTTTGCATAATTTTCGCAAAAATGCAATTGGCAAGAAGAAGAAAAAGAAGAAGAAGTAAACTGTTTTGTGTGTGTGGTAATCACTGGCCAAGTACCTTAACTTGGCTATCGTTAACTCTTTCTGGCGGCTGCTGTTCTGATCGCACTCCTCCTCCTTAAGCCCGCTGCTAATTGTTTTAAGTCAGCCAAGCGTATAATGATTTTGTTCAAGTCTTGAAGGCGAAACAATTATGTATAACTATTTCCATACGCCGCAATTCTATTCTTCTCTCTGTGCGCCCATTTTGCATGTCCAGAAAGAAATTCTTTCTAGCGATGATTTTCATCTCTTTCCCATTCTTCTTCTGTCTCGATTTGCTCATGCATTGCACTGCAACAGCCCGCTGGATCCATTCTCCTTCGGTACTTATCAAGTTTAGTCTAAATACATATAGAAATATATGTAAAATAGACGCGCCATTGCCCTTGTCAAAGCTGGCAAAGGTCAAAACATCACGACAAATCATTGATAATGATTAGAAATAATGTGAAAAAAGAATTCAAATTGAAAGATTTCATACACAAAATGAGCTAGTAATTGGTTTTTGGTTAAGTGTACAGTCGTCCACTGAGTGACTAGTATGTACATACATATATAGAGAAAGGAACTAGAAAATTGAAAAATGAATCATAATATTAATCACAAGCAAAAGGGAAAGACTTCCAAGAGAACTTTTACACAAATATTAGCTCGCTGAGAACTAGTTCTCTAAGCTTTCAATTTAAAATCATTAAGCAGAACTCTAGTTCCATCAATATACATTTTCATTAGTCAACTGTATCAATTGCCAAAGGCAAGCCTAAAATCCACTTTGAATTGAGTCCAGTGACTCATTGCCTTAAGCCAAATTACTGGGCAACCACAATTAATTATGTCAGAAAAACCAAAAAAAAATCGAAATTGAATCTAAACCAAACAGAAAAAATTTTCTTCTTAATGAACTACTTCCCCTACTCCTGCTCCAGCACTAGCACCTAGAGGGGAGACTTTCCATTTCTTATTTGTCAGCTACTGGGCATATATTTTCCATATCTTTTAACAATTTGCTACTTCATATGCTGCTACGATGGGTGGGAAGGGGGGGGCGACGCGCGACATGGGGACTGAAAATATCATTAGCTCTCGAAAAACGTAAAGGAAAAAATTAATTTGCATACAATTGCCTATATAGGGTAGGCAGGCAGGGAGCACAGCTGAGGATGGCGATGGTGGGAGAAGGCAGGGACGTTGTGGGTGTGGCAGCAGCCAAACGCCTCAACACAACTCATTAAATGCAAATTTTTATGCTCCGGTTTTTTCCTCTTGTGTGTTTTCATGCAACAAAACTGAACAAAAGGAAAGAAAATTTTGTTTTTTTTTTTTTTGAAAATTGTGTAAAATCATTTTATTGGAGACGACGAGGCCGGACAGGGGGAGAGGAAATTTTCATTTCATTTTTGCCCATGACTTGGTCAATGTATACAGAAAGGCTAATTATGTGGAAAATTTTTCGTATTTTCATTGAACTTTTATGCACTGCAAAAAACTACAACAAACAACAACACAAAACTGAAACTGAAACTGAAAATTCCGAAACAAACAGAAAGAAAAAAAAAGAAATTTGTTTTATACCCGAGACTGAGGCGCGCGAAACGCAAAAAGTAAACTGAATAAATGAATAAAACTGAATCCGCATCCAAATCAGAAGAATCTTAAATTCAGGGGCAACAGAACTAATAGAATCGGCGGAGAGGAGAGACAGAGAGAGAGAGAGTGGGAGATAGAGCCAAAGCGAAAGAGAACGGAGAGCGAAGAGATCTTTAAAAATAGGAACAAAATAAGTAATATAATCAACAAACAAAAGATCTTTGCTCTTTACAATTCGGTGATCTCCCGGCCTCCGCCTCCGCCTCCCCCCCTCACTCTCGCTCTCTTTTTTACATTCTTGCTCTCACGATTGCCCTGTCTTCGCCTCGGCCTCGGCATCTGTTGGCGGCAATTCAATCAACAAATGTTCGTTTCTTTTTTTTTCGCCATATGTGAGGCACTCATGGGGCTGGTCATTGGGGAGCATTCCAACCTCCCATAACCCTCCCCTCCCTCATCCGTTTACCCCTACGTTTGTGGTTCTTCTCATAAACGACAACGCATAATTATGAGGAATTTCGCCTGCCCTCCGCGCCCTCACACCAGAGAGCCAGAGCCTAATAAAAGCGCAAGTGAATAAGCGGGGACACGAACCTTACACATGCCTAGAAAAATATGAATATGAGAAATCCAAAAACAATGTAATTTGTGCAGGGCTAATCGACTTTCAAATACCTCGCAGCCTAAAGTAAACAATGCAATGTGAAGTTGCATCTGGTTTGATAAGTTTGATGTGGCTAAATGTTAAAAACTTTTAACTTTCCAATGCATTCTCCTATAAGAGCATAGAATTTTCGTCATTTTTTGGGGAAAGTAAAAAACATTTAACATTTTAATTTAATTTAAAAAGAAAAATATTTATATTAAAGAAAAACTTGAAGCAAAAGTTCGAGCTAAATGGAAATGAAATGAGAATGGGGTGAGAAGTGTTTTCTTTTGCTGCAATATGTCGTAGATAGATCTACCCATTTGCTCTACACGATACAGGGTATATATATGTAACGGTGGTCTTCCTCCCTTCCGCCCCAACCGTCTACCACCCCTCCCCCCTAATACACGCATGATGTCATCAACAGATTTTCGTTATTCATTTCGCTGTTCCGCCACTCTTCCCCCTATTCCCTAGTCCCCTTCATGGCTACTTGGAAAACAGACCTTTTGCTTATTGGTTTTTCTTTTAAGTTTCTAGTTCCGGTTTTTCAGTTTTCCCTTCTTACTCTCTCTCTCTCTCTCTCTTTGTCTCTGGCTATTCTTTGACCATTCTGTTCCGTTAGATTTATATGTCTACTAATTGACTTGGTATAGCATTGCTAACAAAAATTAACGGTATCCAGAAAAGAAAAAAAAAACACACACAAATTGCTGAGGGAAAAGATAGAAAATTAAGAGAAAGAAATGAAAAATCGTTGAAATGAACTTGAAATTTTCCTCAAATTTTTATTTAGTTTTGGTGTGGTATGGTGGGAAGCGGTTGTGCGGGGTGCGGGGTTATAGTTAAAGTTCTTTAGACAGACTTTTAATTAAAGCCAAAAGGGATTTAATCAACGTCTAACTTTGCCTAAAATTATGATCTTCAGGTGGAAGACTTGTCTAGAAGACTAGCAAGAGAACAAGTTAAAGAGATCTACGAATCTCTGTAAATCACTTGATTGACTTAATTAAAGTATTTTAGCTTAGAACTTATTAATTTAGAAAAGGCCTTTTATAAATTAATGATCAACAAATTTGAATAGAAATATATATATATGTATGAATTATGTGAATAATAGTCTAAAACCTAGAAATCGTTTGTTTATGGAGCCTAGTAACTTAGAAGTTTGCAATTGTTATCAATTATTTGTGCCTGGTCTATAGATTTCTCTCTTTTCTCACTACCCTTCTCTCTCTCTCGCTCTCTGCCTCTGTTTATTGCTTTTAATTGATGAATTGATATTTTATTTTCTTTTAACTAGAATTGTGATAACTCACACCCTTCTCTTTCTCTACGACGTATAACTGATAACTTCTATATAGACTTTGACTAATTCAAGCCCTTTTTCTACTTACATTTTTTATAAAAATGATAATGATTCAATATTTCAAGTCTACGTTTAATTTCCTGCAACATTTTCCTAATGATTTTCTTTAAACATTTTCAATATAATCATTTATCAAATTTGTCTATGCCACATTTCATTTCATTTTGTTGTGTCTTGCAACTTATTCAACCGCATTTTTCTCAACAATTTGAGAGATCAATCAAGAGTAATCTTTGAGAAAATCGTTTCGATACATAACACTCCCCGAGGGGATTGGTATTATTATTAATATCTTTGATTAGTCGTCCGATGATTTGGTGGAGAGCGTAAATTTTTCACACAATTTCTTGTTGTTTGTTGTGTTGGTTGAATAATCGCTTAGGTGACGGTTCGCGGGGCGATGGGGGGAGGCCACACACCACCTGACTAGCAGGGCAACCGGCAAACTGATAAGCGTCAGCGAAATCGATAAAAATTAAGCCAACAACACAAAATACCTTGATTAGTTTACAATGATAAATGAAAAATTGTATGAAATTTACACATTTTCAGGGTTTTTTGTTTTTTTTGGGTTTGTTCTTGTATTATTTAGTTGCAAATTATTTTGGGCACCCACCAGACACAACAACAACGACTACTACGATGACGACGACGACGGCAACAACGACAACCAGCAGCAGCGGCGGCAGCTGCAACAATTGCCAATTGCATTTGCATTTTCCACACGAAAACAAAAAGAAAAATAAAATAAAACACACACACTCACACACACGAAACGAGAGGGCGAACAAGCTGGCGAGCGAGCAAGCGAGAGAGCAAGCGAGAGAGTGAGCAGGAGAGAGCGGCCAACTATGCCGAACCCCCGGCCCAAAAAAAAAAAAAAACCACGTTATTCCCGCGTTACCGTGCCACACTAGTTCGTTTTCATCGTTGTTGTGCACGCGGCAAGAGTTAAATGCAATCTGAGGCAAACGAACTGGTCGAGGGAGCCCAAAAGCAACAGCAAAAGCGTTGACGCTGACGGCGACGTCGACGTTGGCGATGTTAGCGACGTTAGCGTCGCTGCTGCTGTTGGGGCCCGACTTGTTTCGGCCCCTCTGCCGGTCGTTCCTTTTTTTCGCGGCCCCCACCCCACCAAAAAAAAAAGGCTACTAATGCGACTTAGCAGCGGCTAAAGCAGGGAAAAAGCTGAGATTCTTTTTTTTGTTGATTTGATGAATTTTCACTGAATTAAGATCAATTTGAAGGCAATTCCTCGAAAGCGAAGCGAGAAGCTAGTTCAGTTTGCAGAGAAAAAGAGAACTAGTTCATTGCTATGGGAGGAGCAATTAGTTGAATTAGGTAACTTGTTAAGGGAAGTTTTGCTTTGCCAGCAAAATAGAATATAAAACTTAATGAAAATTTCTTAAACAAAATAAAAGACAGTTTGAAAATGAGCCAGCAGAAGAGAAAGTCAAGGACAGTGCTAAGAGTTTGTAGTCGCTTCCGGGTGAAGCCCTTCCTTTCGTACAAGCATATAAACAATGCAAAGATCGGTCAAAGTGTTGTCTTCAGAGTATTGAAAGAACTAGGAAAAAAACAAATTATTATAACAAATATTTTAAAAAAATTATTCTTAGTAGGCAAGTCCGTTGTTTTACTAAATTTAAGTTCAATTAAATTAATTTAATTGTGGAACTAGTTTCCAGGGTTGGCTAAAAAGAACATTATTCTTTTGGATTCGAAAATCAAATAAACCAAAATAATAAATATGTTGTGCCATTAAAACCCGCTCTGCTATCAGTACCCTAAACACACAGCAGACCCATATCTTTCTTTATAAGCCATTACATATGTGTTTAGCCATTTAATGGCCTCCAATCATTTGTTGATACAATACACACACACATGATATATGTATGTACGTATGTGTGTATATATAGACTTTTGTTTGTTATGTCGGCAAGTTTTCAACATCTTCAATATTATTTGCACTCTTTCGTATTGTATTGTATTCACAAGAATATTGTGCTCTTCTGTTTGCCTACAATTAGCCAAATACTCGGTCAATATTTATATTAAACACCTGGTTGAAAAAAATATAAGAGAACCCCTAAATAATAATAATAATAAAATGTCAATAGTCGATAGGCCAAGTAGCTATCACAAATGCAAATACTCGTCGTACTCGTGCATTTGTGTATTTAACACATTGTCAGCGGTCACTTGTTTGTATTTGAAGCTAACCCCCTCACCCATCATTTGCAGTTGAAGTTTATGTACAAACATGTGAAATGTTTGTTTAGTTCAAAACTAAAGAAGTCTGGAGCAGAAATGTGTATGCAATTGTTTATAGTTGTTATAGTTGTTGCTGTGACGACGACGACGACGACGAGGAGGAGGAGGACGAACAAAATACATATATTGTTCGGTAACACGGCAAGAAAAACTATAACTAAACATTAGACAAGCAAAGTTCTTAGTCACAGATGAAAAGAACTGGTTCTTTTATAGGAAGAAGCAGCGATTTTTTGGGCTTTGACCCTATACTAATAAGCAAGTTACGGGAACTCATTAGAGGTCCCTAAAAGCGAATTAGTTTCTCAGTTGAAAAGAACTGGTTCTTTCCACTAAAGCCCTTTGGCTTTAGAAATGAATTTAGATAAAGAGAACGAGTTTTTTTTTGTCACTAAAGCTGTGGAAAATACAAATTGGGGTCACAAATTCAGATAAACGGAACTAGTTCTTCAGGCACTTGCCAAAGTGGTGACCCCGATGTTGCAGGAGTCACCAAAGCCAAAAAAATGTACCCAGCAGGGTTATTGCTTTGAAAAGAAATGAAGATACCGACACTAAAGCCTTAGAAACCACCCATCGGGGTCACCATTTTGGCTTTATGTAATATTGTAAAAGTGAAAACTGTTTTTTGTAACGTATTCATAAGTTAAACCAGAAAAAGGAGATTGAAGTCGGAAAGTTAATTTGAAGCTTTCAAACTCCTGTGCAATCTGTCTACACATTTTTTCGTTATGCCAAAATGCCAAAAGTTCAAGTTGATTTGTTGAAAAGGCAACAACAACGGCAACGCACGTAGGCCGTAATTGTTAACTCTCCAACGCCAACTGTCTCATTATTTATAATAAATTGTTGTTGTATAGAGCCAAAACTGGCGCCTAGCAAGTGCAGGCATCGCATCGCCGACGCCGACGCTGCCATAACTAAACCCGACTTGGACTGCGACTCTAAGTGAACTCAACTAGTTACCCATTAATGTAACGCCCCGTTTGCCTTGTACAACCTTGTGCAAAAACCAAACAAAGCACAACAGAAACAAAAAAAAAAAAAGAAGCAAGCCAAAAGAGAGCCCCCAACACACAAAAAATCAAAACGAACGAAAATATCGTAACTAACATTAAGTAGATACAAAATCAGAGAGAGAGAGAGAGAGAGAGAGACTCGGAAACATGACGTAATAAACGAACACAAGGCGTAGGATTTGGAGGAGACACGCCTGTTTCTGTGTGGGAATGTGGCCAATTCTTGTGTGAATTTCCACCCACCCTTCTTCTTTGCTTCTCTCTTGAGGCTTTGCTGGGTTTGGCTTGCTGGTGTTCGTTCAGGTGGGCTCATTTTGGCACTTACCTCTTTCGCTCTCATTCTGATAAATATTCTCGATTAGACTATTGTTCTTTTAGTTAAAAAAAAAACAAAACAAAAAAGGCGAATGAGCACATAAGGGAAATAAGAATAGATTAATATTTAGTACAAACAATGAGACAATTGCAAAGTTAAAGATAAACCAAGGAACAAACACAACTGAGTCAATGAACTCGAGAAGGAAGCAACTAGAAGGCGAACGAAAAAGGAATGAAAAAGGAATTAAACTGAAGAGTGAGAAAATAAAAAAGGTCAATAAACTAGAAAATAAAATTGTTATCCATATAGAAAGGAAAAACTGGAAAAATAGAGGAAAGTGTAAAAAGGTTTAAATTGCAAAGAAAATGAAGTTTGTTTAACAATTTTATGTAAAAACATATTAAAAATTTTAAGTAATATTTTATTTTTCTTGTTTTATTTTGCAGATGCTCCACTAGAGAACCTAGAACATGTGTTTTTCGAGTGAGTACTACCGAAAATGTATTTAAAAAACTTCTATTGATGGCCTCTTTTGTCATTGTTGGACTCTCTCACTCTCTTTCATTTGATGAAAAGGTTTTTTTGAGATTTATAGACTTGCCCGCCCCCGACAACAACTTGGCAACTTGGCAAATTACCGTAACGTAACATTCATTGATCCATTCATCATTTTCTAAAAGAAACGCGGTTAGCAGTTAGCTTTTTGTCATTTCTTTCACCTGCTGCTCTATGTCTGTCTGTCTGTCTGTCTGTCTGTCTGTTGGCTTATCGATTAAACAATTTTCCGCCCACCTTAAGACCTCACACAACATAAAACAAAAAAACAACAACAACAGAAAAACCCAAAAACCATAAACGAAAATCGATTTTTTTAACCCAAATTATGACGGTGACCCAGAAAGGCAAAATGAAGACCCACACACAGATAAATAGACAGACTCAAAGATGGGTAAAGGGGGAGGAAGAAGACGATGGCACAACATGACGAATTGAAGCATAAACGTTGCAATTATCATAATTAATGCAAATGCGCCTTAAAGTAGACCAAACCAAAGCGCATTAAGTATTTAAAGACTGAAATTTAAAAGACTCAAAAGAGACGCTTCGAATAGTAAATTGTTTTTTTTTTAGTTTTTGTATTTATAGACTTTAGTTTGACAAACTGTCCAAACTTTCCCCCCTTTTTTGGGCACCATGCCCAGTGGTGGTAGACGGGGGAAAATTTTCACCTGGCAAGAAAAGAAAATTCTAATTCATTTTCACCCCATTTCTTTCTTGGCACCTTCACTTCACTCAATCGTTCATTCGTTTATTCGTTCGTTGGTTCGCTCTCCCTCGGAAGGCAAAGTCTGTGAAAATTGACCCGTTTAATTAGCTAAGGTTAGTTGGCTCAAGACTAACTGGAAATACGAAAAAAAAAAAAAAATAGTGAGGGAGTCAAGGGAGGCAGACGAGACGAAGGCGGAGGCGGAGGCGGAGGCATTGGCGGTTGCATAACAGTTTAAAGACAGAGACAAAGACAGTTATCGAAATATGTAGATCTTGTGCGGATCTTGACATCTTTGGGATGTCTTCCCAGCTGGATAGTTGATGATAAACATCTTTTTCTACGGCGATGACGATGGCAATGGTGTTGCACTTATGCAATTATAACTGTAGGCATATTTGGTTAACAACAAAACCCACAAAAAGACCTACAAAACAATGGCAATTGCAATTTGTTCAATTGTCAGAGAGATCTCTTTCTTCTGTTTCTTCTGTCTTTTTGGGGTTACATTTTATGCATAAGTGAAGTAGAGTAGATTGGAGTGGAGTGGAATGGAGTGGAATGGTGCCTCTTGCAACTTGATGACGACATTTTGCGGATCACTTGAACAATCTTGCCACATCCATCCAGACTCGAGACTTTTTTTTTTTGAATTTTTTTTTGGGGGGGGGGGGGGGGACTCATTAAAAATGTTTAAAAATTTGGTAATCTTTTCCAATTGAAGGCGGCAACGGCAGGCATCGGTGGCATATGTGTGAAAATGTAACAAAAAAAGGTTGTAAATTATAAATGGAAATGGAAAACAGGTGTGTCTGCTGACAGGAGTCCATCTGGGGGACCCAATTAATCGATTCTCTATGCCTTATTTAGGTTCTGTTTTCTCTTTTGGTTTTCAAATGCCGCCAAAAATGTTTTTCCAATCAATGCCATAAAATATTTTCCATTTTCATGCCAACCTAAACAATGTGAAGAGGAGGAAGACTTTGTCCATTCCTTTTTTACCTACATATCTATCGTCAAGTATTTTCTTGTATTACAATCTGCTGAACTTTTTTTTCCTCTATGGATATGGATATTTTGCCACCTTTCTCAAATCTCATTTCGTATGCAAGGCAACGCAATTTCACACGATAATCAACAAGACATTTCAAATGATCCACCTGTGGTCCCCATCGTCCTCCTGGTGGACACCCCTTCCGCCCTCATCTCCTTCACAAAGTAAACGTTTCCGTTTCCCGTCTGCTGCCTGTTGCATAAAAACAGACAAAAAGAAAACAAAATGTTAAAGAACAATTGGTAAAAGGTCGGCCATTCCGCAAAATCTTTGCTACGTGATATTTTTGCAGAAACATTTCTTTACCTCTTCTCTCTCTCTCTCTCTCTCTCTCTCTCACTCTCTCTCTAAGTCTCTTTGTTTTTTCCTGCTTTTCACCTTTCATTCATCATCATGCATATAAACATTTTTGCTTTTGAATGCAATTTTTCTTGCAATTATGCAGAAAATAAACAGGTAAGAAAATTTTATTTTATTTACTCCCAGAGAGTAAAGAGAGTTCCTGATTAAATGAAGAAATTTTTGTAACAATAGTTAAAAGGCACCAACAGCAACAGCGAAAGGTAGAATTAAAACGGAAATCGAGGAAAATCGTAAGCCTAAGCTAAGGTTTACCTTTCTTTAGGCTTAATCGCGGTCGCATTTTCAATAATTTTCAATCACTAACCATTTCAATGACCTTGCACTCTCTTAATTCGTCCACTTTTTGTTGCTTCCCCCCTCCCTCCCCATACACACCGAACGCGCCACCTCAATTGACATGCCATGGCCAATTTAGGTGATTTTTATATAACAACAACAACAACTACAACCCACACCAAATAGAGTTTCACCTGCCTCAGCCATGGGACGATCAACGAATGGTCTGGTGAGAGAGAGAGAGGTCTTGAGGGGGTTGGAGTAGAAGGAGGAGTAGGAGGACAAATAACACGTTTCAGCTATGCGCTAGTAGCGGGCGAAGATCCCAGATTTCAAAGTGAAAAGTCACACAAAAGTCACTTTTTTCCAAGCGGGCAACCTGCAACCTGCAACTTGCAACTTGCAACTTGGAATGAAAATTATTTTTAAACAAAGGAGAAAAATGTAAAAAAAGTGTCGACAGTTGAATACCCTGACTGGGTCCATGTCTTCTTTCGCTATTTCTCTGAACGATAGGGTAAAACAGAGGCGAATATGAAACAGTTTTATCCATCAATCTGTCAGCAACAACTTCAATTTCATCTTGAATTAAAAATCCATATTATTAACACTCGATTTTCAAAAGGCTAGAGAGGAGGAGACAAAAGACATTGACAACAAAGTTTCAATGTTTTTTGCCTAATCATGCAACCGGGTAAGCGGCAATCGGCAAAAGGGAGGCGGAGATTAGCAGCTTGTTGTTGCTGCTTTTTTCTTTTTCTGCTGTCTAATGGCAAATTGTTGACAGGTATTTAACATTTTCAACGGTAACGGTAACATTGTTGTGCAAGAAAATTGCCCAAAACCCAAAGCCAGCCTGCCTTTTGATAAAGCTAATTGAGATCAATTTATTGATGGCGATTTGCAATTTTCAATGATTCACATTTTTCACTCATAGTTCATAATTAAGTTTGTGTAATAAATCATTTCGCAGACACTTACCCTATAATCGTAATCATGACGATTCTCCAAACTTATATCGCTGTACATGTCTTCAGTTGTATCACAGTTGGAACTACGGCCCGATGAGTTAAAGCTCGACGATCTGTACAGTTGGCTAAAATGGAATAAGTAAAATAATAATTTTTATTTTTATATTATTTTATCTACCTGCCTAACCCATCTCTTATCTGTAGAGACTTAAAAATACATATATAAAGAAGCAAATAAATATTATTTAGCTCTTTCTCCTGACCCTATTCCTATTATTCCGCGATTAACAATAGTCTACATTTTTAAAAAATAATCCAAGAGGATTGCTCCTCGTTAGTTTTGTTAGTCAAGTGCGCACAGAAAACCAACCTGTTTTTGTATTTCAAAAACTCTTATAAAAATCGTTACAAAACATAAATATGGGATTGTGTCTTAGCTGAACACGACTGCTAGCAATGTTGCGAACCCAGGTTGTCAGCATATAATTAGCAGAGACCCAAACCCACAACACTCACATTAAAATCACAGATATTTTAACTGAGCCTCGGCTAAGCATAGTTTTGCACCCTGTTTCACAGCAGAGACACATACCATTAGTTTAGCTTTTTTGTGGACTACTTTTAGGCATTTCATAGTTTAAGGAGAAAGTTCAGGAAGTTGGCGCGCTTTTAGGCATGAAAAAAGACGTTTAGGCTAAAAATAAATTCAAACATTATATTTTTAACATTACATTAAATCCCTATCTCATGAAGTAAGGCCGTTAAAGACGGATAGTTATGGCTATCAGTGTATTAAGTCGACTATTTTTGTGCAACATTAACGTTAGCACGAAATCTAGGGATTAAAGTTCCCGAAATCTTAATATTAATTTACATACATACAAGGGCAAACAAAAAAAAGTATGCCATATAGACAAAACCCAATTTAAATGACTGTTAAAGCTAATTAAGTTTACTTACCTGGCTAAGGCATTGGAACTTATCTGCCTGCGGCCGGAACTGTAAGTAAAAGAAAAGTACAAATTTCATTAATGAAACTCACAATTGGAAAACACAATTCTGAGCCAAATATACAATGCAAATAGTTTACTTTAGTTTAGTTCAGTTTAGTTTTATTTAGCTATTAGCCCATCACTATTGAACACATTTTTTGGCATCGAGGCGAATTTCGTAGCCGCAGGGAAAGAAATGCAAATAAATTAGCTGGCATTGAATGACCAGCAAAAACACAATAAAAAAATACACACCAAACACGTGATAAAAACAGAAACAACAACAAACACAACAGAAGAAACAATAATAGCCACCCACGCGGCCAATTGACGCCTACGGCCCGATAAACAATGAAACAGGTAAAAACACAAAAAAAAAAATATAAGAAGAAACCAAAATCGACAATGAAAATAATGCAGACCAAACCAAAGCAAACCGTAAAGAGAATGAAAAAGAAAACAACAACAGCAACAACGAAAGGCAAACAAAGACGTCAAAGACAAAATAATTGCGAAAGTCGTCGAGACAGACAACAGAAAAAATGTTGAAAAAGTGAAATTGGGTAAATGTGGGAGACGACGACGATGACGATAACTACAAGACGGAAGCGAGCAATGAAGGAGGACGAAAAGTAAAGTGCGCTCTTACAAATAGGTCAAAGGTGGAATGCAGAGGAGCCAATTTGAAGGCCCTCTTCGATCAGGCAATGTTAATTGATATATATATATATATATCCTTGCTATAAGTGAATAGAAGTGAAGTGTGAGTCATTACTCAATGGAATAGAAATGTAAGGGAATCCAAAGACTTTGCTCACATTTTCATTGATTTTTCATGCTACTTTTTAAGTTCAAGTTGTAGTAGCGAAGTTAGTTTATTACTTGAAAGTCGAAGAATTCCATAAAGGATAAATATTATTGTTTGAAAAGCCCCCTTTTCCTTTCTGTCTCTCTCTTTTTAAACATGATGGATGAACTCTGTTGTGATTGGCCATTAATTGATTAGCTTTTGCTTGAGTTCAATGAGCTATATCTTACGATTTTCGATTGATCAGCAACCTTTCTAATGATGTCTGTAACGCTTTAGATCACTCCAATTGCCATCATAACGGTTAAAGAATTTTACAAGGTAAATTAAATTAAAATGGAAACCAAAACATGCAACTAAAGTTCAATCATCTCTTTTGCTAGTTGATGAAACTAAGACAAAATGTAAACGATGTTTTGGTTCGTATTCATAATGATGTATGTAGGATTTTTAAGTTCTTCTCTCTTTCTCTCTCCGTCGCAGTATATATATATACATATATATATATCCTCAATATATACTGATTCTGATGATGATGATAGTAGTCATGGGGACTACTCATCATTTGTGGCTTCATCTCGTAAGACTTCATACGTTTTGCCGCAAACTCTTAGGGAAAACCAAAACCCAAATACAAATATTAATCCTGTTGAACATCCTTCAATCCTTCTTGAACATTTTCATTTAATTCTATTAACTGCCCCTTCTACAACTTGTTGGTCTTCGACTTGGATTAAGTTTCATTTTAAGTTGCTTAGATACAGAAATCGGAATTCTCTTTTATTTGGTTTGTTTGGCAAAATATTAATCGGTTACTTTCGAGAGGGCGAGTCCGGTCGCACCTCAACTTTGTCGCCGGCTTGGGGCGGCGTTTTATGTCCCTCCTTGAAAAAGTCGCAATTTGTGAAGCAAATATTTATCTACCTAAACATGTGTTCAAATAATTTGTATATATATTTTGTTTTTTATTACTCTTTCTTTACTCGCTTTGTTTCCCCCTTTAAATATTTATTCTATTATTTTCTTTTTTTATTTTTTGCGGTTTTTCGTTTCGTTTTAAGGTGATCTCACATGGCGGCAAATGTTTTCGATAGGCTAAGCAAAAAACCGCAAAATTTCCGTTGTGAAAATTGAAACAACAATTTTCCTTCGGTCCAATTGGAATGGTAAAGACCGACCGGAATGTTTGTGGAGAAAGGGGTGGGGTGGGGGGGGGGGGGGGGGGTGGGGGTAAATTAAAACTAAACTCAAACGAAAAGTAAAACACAAACAAATACTACGACTAGAGCAAACATGAAAATATCTCTTTTTTTTTTAATGTGGTCAGCCTCCTCAGTTGAACTCATTAACCCAGTTTTGTGTTTTATGCTGAAAATGTCTCATCTCGTTTATGTGGCTCTGCTCTTTCAGTGAAGTATATTTTTATACCAACAACAACTATACAGCAACACCAACATCAACTAATGCAAATTAGCTGCAAAAGTTTTTCCAAGCTTACATAAAAAACACAACACAAAAAACAAAACAACAAACAGAAATCACACAAAAATATCAACAAATTTTGACCAAAGACTCAAAATGGGAAAAATGATTTGCCTGGTTGCGTAATTTTCAGTGGCCAATTTAATGTTTTGCTACACCGAAAGATAAATGCACTTTCCAAGCACTTCGGATAATTTTTACAAATTTGAAATTTTTGTACTCTTCTGTTCATTTACAGAAATTTAAAAAAGTTAACAGATTTTTGAAAAGTTACGTTTGACATTTTCTATTTAGTTAGCAGTTCTCTGTTAAACTGCAACTTGTCTATTAACCTTACATTTCTTAACTCAACATGTTCTGCTAATTCAGCATTTTCTGTTAAGTTAACATATTCTGATATCATATACTGTGCTTATCATATCTTTAAAAATCAGTAGCTCAATATTTGAATTATGAGTGAAAAACAACTTTTTTGCTTAAAATAAACGATTTAATAACGATTAAAGCCACTAAATTAAATAAGAGGTCCTTTTCGCGACTTTGCCATTCATTTAGAATTTGCGATTTAGGATCTCCAACTGTCTTAAATTCTACTCTCAATTATAATCTCTCCCTTTTCATTATCAGATATTTGTTTTCCAAAGGGCATTTTTTAAAAAATGATCTTAATTTACTTAATTACAATGTCTGTAAATCGTCTGATTCGCACTTAATAAAGTTAAATTCGTTTCACAGTTCGTACCAAAATGTCGATACCTTTTCTGAGCGAAAGAGTATGAAAAACAAAAGTGGTTAGCTTCAAATTTTCCTTTTTACTATGCATTTCGCATTGACGTTGAATTGCCAAAGTAAGTCCAAATAAAACAGGTGCAAAACAATGTGGGAAATGTGCACAAAAAAAAACCCATTAAAATAAAGAAAATTTGTAATCAAATTGTTGTTTCTTCCTAAGCGCGCAGTTCCTTCTCCGCCGACAAATGACTGTAAATTAACAAAATACTAATAAAAACAAAAATAAAAACACCTAAAAACAATCAAGGTAATGACATATAATTACTTAAGTACATAAAAAACAAAATAAAAACTGTCTAAATACGATTTAAAGGTCATAGTCAGAAACTGAATGGGACCGAATATGTGCTACATATGATCAAAGCTAACTGTTTTTTATTTCCATGCTTAACCTTGAGTTCACTTTTGAAATTTAATTTCGGTTTTTTTGTTTTTAATGAAATTTTAAACGTTTGACCGGAAACTGCGGCTGTGTTTCAGCCCTTTTAAAAGAAATTTTAGCCATAACATTTTGATCAGTTCGGGATCAAATTTAGCCTGGAGTTTTAAGTGTAAAATGTATTTAAATTTAAAAATTTAAATTAGTTTGTCCACGCGATGTCGTGTGTAGAACCTTTGCGGTCAGTCAGTTGGCGGAAAGGTAAGCTCAGGTAACTGAGCTAAAAGAACTCAAGAATGACGCATGGAACACTTTGAGCCACCAGCTAGCCCGAGTCTATAGCCAGAGATATCCTAAAAGCACCTCAAGTCATTCATTGAGTTAGCTTATGATCCTCCATTTTGTTCTTTAGGGCGAATAGAAAAAACCAACTGGAATTTAACCTGTTGAATGACCCTCCCTCTTTTTTTCTCTCTCTCTCTCTATCTCATCTGTTTCTCTTCTACTTTTTTACACATTCGTGTGTGTTCCGCTTCGCTTGGAGTTGAGTATGTTGGTGCTAACTCTCCTCCTCCCCCCACCCACTCATATGAAGGGCAGACAGGCATGAGAATGGAATTCTCTCAACTGTAGAACCAGTTTGAAAACGAAATTCTCATGTCACATGTAATTTACCAGTTACCTAACTCTAGAAATTAACTAATTAGTAAAAAAAAAAAGACAATGATTTAGTTTATCATAAACCAAGTTCGATAATGGATATGGATCTTCCTCTTCCACTCTTTCCCTCTCTCTCTCTCTCTCTCTCTCGTTCTCTTTTTAGCAACGAAGTGTTAATTGCAAAGAAAAATATATTTATCAACCTAAAGTCAACTGACAAAGGGTCGCCACTTATTGGGGCTTTAAGTAGAGACTTTTGTTATCCATAGAGAGAGAGAGAGAGAGAGAGAGATGCCTGTTAAACTGCGCTATCGTTTACCTGTCTAAAGTAGTACAGGTGAGTGCAGAGGAACTTACATAAAGTAAAAGTCACGCACCACACCCAAAACTCCGCGAGATAGAAAACTTTAATGATCATCTCCTAGCTCCGCCAATAACAAAAATTATTAAACAAAAGAAAAGAGAGAGAGAGAGAGAGAGAGAAAGAGACATAAAAACCATAACCCCCCTCGGCTTGTTTATTAAATGAAGAAAAGAAACGAAAACCAGGCAAAACGAAACGTAAATTAAATAATCAGCAACGTAAAAAAAAAAACAGGAAAAAAATAAAACATTAAAAAAATTATAAAAATGAAAAACAAAAACAAAAAAACGCAGTGTAAAGCTAGCGCGAGTTTTTTGAACTTTAACAACTTAAAATTCAAACCAGACAAAAATCACCTTTGTTTGCTTGACTCTCCTCCCTCTTTCTATCTCTCTCTCTCTCTCTCTTACCCAATGCCTCTCTTCTTTGCCTTTGCTCGCACATTCTTAAGAAGTAAAATTTATGTCTCATATTTTGTTCGACGTTTTCAGAATGCCCAAGCCCAAGCCCAACTCTTGGCCAAGTCAATCAATCAGTCTAAGCTTAAGTTGGGAGCGGGGGCGGGGAGGCAAATTATGCAAAAACAAAAAAAAAAAAAAAAACCATAGACAAAACACTTGTTCCATCTTAACGACTCGACTCTATACATATATAAACTGACCCACATAAACGGAAGTTTTTTTGCCCGCCCGCAATTTAAATACATATATAGAAAAGTTATAATAAGAGAGAGATAATTTAAGTGGATTCAGGATGATTTCTTAACTGATGATGAAAAGGAAACTTTGAAGGGCATAGAAACTTCGTCCCAATGGGTGGGGTGGAGTGAGGGAAAGGTGCAAAATTGTTTTCATAATGAAATGCTTCAATGCACAATTAACTGAAATTTTGCAAATTATTGTTGTTGGGTGTTGGCAAATGTCTTAGTTCCACTAGCCAACAACAACAACCTGCTGAGCTCAGCTCAGCTCATTAGGCGCCTGGGAAAACAATTATTTCAACTTTTAGTGGCTATTAAAAAACTTTAAGGAAAAACTTGACTCTGTCTGATTACGATTGCAGGGGGAATGTGGTTTGTTTGCTTTTTCATAATTTAATTATGACCAAAACGAAAGGGTTAGAGAGAGAGAGAGAGAGAGAGAGAGTGAGAGAGAGAGAGAAACACTTAAGCGAACCAACTCACAAGTTCTTAAGACATACAAAAATTGTCAATTACTACTGCGATTTCCAAAGAAAAAAAAAACACAATAAACAATGCGTCTCCGCCCTGAGATACCATGAACTTTTCCTTCCAGTGAAAGTATTTACGATTATATATATGTACTTTAATAGGGGGCGTGTCTTTAGTTTTCTTATGAACTAGAAAGAAATGCGTGCAGCAAATAGGTGCGGGTGGTGGGACAGGTAAAATGGGTGGAGCGGGGTTAAGTTGGTGGGTGGGTAAATTGAGAAGGAACAGGGGCAGTGGGCAGGGGGTTTGGTATATACATATATACGCACGTTTTTCTCAAATGACTGCTGCGCCGGTCATAGGGAAAATATTCAAAGTATTCATCATCCATATGGGTTTATCTGCCGTTGCCGTCGCTGTCGCTTTATCTAAATCAAATTTTTGCGCAAATCTTGTTAACTTTCCGTTCAAGTCATTTACTTGGTGGCCTTCTTCTCTCTCTCTCTCTCTCTCTCTCTCTTTAGGCCCAAGGCCTGATAAAATGTTATTATCTTTTGATAAGATTTAAGTGGATTCTTGAATAAAGGTTAAACCCGTTTGCCAACAACGTTTCGGTTAAGAGAAGGCGAGAGAGACACACAGACTGAGAAATTTTCCTAGGAACCGTTTACACTAATTTTGAACACTTTGTTTTGTAAGGCATTTAATTTGGTTTGGCAAACTTTCCTTTTAGCCATTTGATACATTTTTTATTATTAAATGAATTGAAAATGTTTTTATGTAGTGCAACATTTTTTGTTGCTTGTATGTACTTAATTCACTTCACTTTTGATTGAATGTTTTCAACAAATTTGTTGTGAGACGAAAGGAAATAAACCGAGAGAAAAAAAAAGGAAAATTAGACACACTTTCGTAGCGAACTTCTTCTTTTAACTGAGCCCCTCCCCCTCCACCTTCTAGAGCAGCCACACTTCACTTTTCATTACAAATCATTTGAAGCGCGTCTTTTGGTCTATGATTTACGGTTTCGTGTGTGTGTGTGTGTGTGTGTGTGTGTGTTAGCGTCTCGTATATGGTTAATATTTTATAAACACGCGTTTTATGTGGCAGCTGCCACCGCCACCGCCGCCTCCTTTGCTCTGATAACGTCGTTAAATGATTGTTTCCCAACTTCCCCCTTTCCCGCACCCGTCGCGTTTTTCCCTCTCTCTCTCCTGTCTCTCTCTCTCTCAGAAAGCGAAATTGCAGCTCAGAGCCAGCAGCTCACCATCTCACTCACTGACCAACTGAACAATGAAATTGTGCAGCAACTGATGGATAACTTTTATATGGCTGCTTTAAAGGTAATTAAGGCTATAAAACGTTGTGATTTTGATTGATGTTTCGATCAACACAAACACACACACACACACACACACACAGCCCACAACTCACAGCGAACTGAGGAGAAGAGAAGGTGTTAGGGCTTGAAGGGGAAATCAGTTCACAAAGGAAAGCGCTATAAAGAAGATGAGACCAAACAGTGTAGACGAGGCCAAAACAGAAAAGAATAAGTAAACTCAACTGAAACTTGCCTAAAATGTTATAAATAATTGAGCAAAAGTTAAACAGAGTTTAGCTCTTTTTATTTACAATTCCAATTAGGAAATACTAACAAAAAGGTTTCAATAAACTTTTGGACACATGATTTCAATTAAATGCAATTACGTTTTTGTGGAATGCAACAAAAGGGCGTGGTGTGGACCCTTCAACTAAACGACGAAACTGAGCCAAACACACCAAAGTCACGTGCAACAGAGAGAGAGAGAGAGGGAGAGTGACAGAGAAGCTAATAGAGGGAAGGGTAGACAGGTGGCTTTAAGAGATTTCTTCCTATCTAATGTCTATGCACCTACTATATATATATATATATATCTGGGAATGTGCAACACTCGATGCCTGCGTCAGTAGTTTTTTTTTTTTTTTTGACTAGTTGTAGTTGCAATCATTAAGGCGTAACGCTGTAAATTACCAAAGTGTAAACTACACAACAACAACAACAATAAAAAAATATATAAAAAAAAAACATACACACACACACAGAGAGGGACAGAGAAAGAGATAGAGATAGACACACGCATAGAGATATATATCAAACGCGGCTGTGTTAAAATTAAAAACGTTTTCTATTCCATGGAAAGCGAAATTTATGATCAAAAAACGCAATTTTTTTTTTGTTACTTTTCTGCACACAGAAGAGAGCACACCGAGCACACAAAAAAAAAAAAACAAATGTTTCACATACGCCGCGTTGTCTGCCTGCCTGACTGACTGACTAAAAGACTGGCTGGCCGACTGGCTTATTTGACTTTCACATACTTTTTTCGTTAATTTTTCGGCAATTTTTTGTTTGCTATAATTTTCACAAGATGCGAAAGATGTTTCTTATGCCACACCGGAATACCGTCGTAGAAGGAGGCAAGATGCGGATGCTTTTTGGCACGAAAATCGGTTCAAAAACACACACACAAAAAAATGAAATTTTATTCGCCTTCTATTTGGCCAACAACCGCACGCGTTTGCAGCAAGTTGGATACTAAACCAGGCGAATTTCATATTATTTACTTGGCCCCACTTGGTTGAAACCAGGTTCGAAGCAGCAGCCAACTATAAAAATGTTGTTTTTTTTTTGTTTTCGTCTGCTTTACTATAAATGGCCAAGAGAACAAGTGTATGTGTGTGTGTGTGTGTGTGTGTGTGGGAGAGGAAGAGACAAAGAGAGAGTGAGCAGCCGAGGGTGGGGGAGTAAGTAAAACTATGCAAAAGCGTTGCCAGATTGTTAAATGAGAAAGAATTTGTTGAATCAAACTTAAGTGAAGGGGAAATAGAGTAACTCTCTTTGAAGATTTTAGCCCATTGAAAGTGTTTTTAACTACAATGAATTCGTGTCATGGGAAACAATGCTTAGAATAGGCAATTTAAAGGTCTCTTGTCTCAAGGGCGTAGCTAGGATGGATCTCAGGTCTAGAAAATGAGAAAAGCATGTAGGAAGAAAATGAAAATGAAAGAGGAACAACTACCCTCTTCTTCCTCCTCTTCTTCCTCCTCTTCTTCCTCTTCTTCTGTAGCTGCATTGCCCAACTGATACTTTATCTTTTATCTCCTGCTTAAAGGGCATCTAAAAGTCGCTTAACACTTTTTTTTTATTTTTTTGGCTAAACTATTTGTGATGACTATTAATCTGGTAACATTGCCAGCATTCGCCCTGCACTTGCAACTTGTTTGTTAGCCAACATGTTTGAAGGCCAACAGACGTAAGATTTTTGGCCATAAACATTGCACTATCTTACAGATACTTTCGCGCCCTTGCTGCCAAATTATCTCTTGCACTCGCCCATTTAGAGCCTTACAAAAAAGGCACACAAAAAAAAAAAAACTTAATTGAGCCCCCAGACAAGTTAAGGCCAATTGACGATGGTCGTTATCCAGAGGACAGATTTCATCTATAATTATGAGTTCAAAAGGAAAACGTCTGCGACTATAGATAATTGGCTAATTGTCAAGGTTGGCCAAGGTGCGACTTAAGACCAAAATAAATTAGACAAATCGGTGTATAAGTTATCTTTTAATTTTTTGTGTGATGATTTAAAAGTGTTTGCAGAGAGAGAAAAACCACACGGAAATTAGCTTTGAAGTCCACATTAGAGTTTTTTTCGAGATAAGACAACGAAAGCAGCAGACACATTCATGGCCATTTGCATTTGCATTTCCATTTCTTTTGTGCATCTACCTGAGTACCTTTTGGTTTTTCCTTGCACTTGATCATTTAGATTTCATTTTCCCACCGGATGAGCAAAAACAAAAGACATTTGCATGACAAATTAGAGTCAAGTACAAGCTGAGAGCTGGGCTGGGACTGGCCTGGGAACGAAGTTACTTGACTTGGCCCTAGCCCTAGGCGGTAATTTAACTACTTACTTGGATGGCGAATTCTAATTAGTCTCTCAAAGATTTCTCACATTTATTTAGTGTTTGTTCAGTTAACGACTTGAAATTCTTATTCGCTTTTCGTTTTTGGGTCAATTTTTCGCAAAACAAAAAACCAAACCAAACGCAAGCAGCCAGACCAAGAGGAAGAAGACGAAAAAAAAAACAAAAACAAAAACACTGTTCAAGATACGGCCTAAATTCTGAAGAGTAAACACAATTGCGGCAAATGAAAACCAGTTTCCGACCAACTTCCCTCTTATACGAAAATTCCAATGGCATGACAACCCCAGAGGAGTTCGCAAAAAACTAAGAAACTAAAGTGGCGACTAAGAGGATACCCTCCCAAGAAGTAGGGTATAGAAAAGGGAATAAATGGAATAATGAAGAGAAACGATTCTTTAGAAGAAAAAGAGAAACATGAAATGTTGTGAAACCTCATATCTCAAAAAAGGCCAATTGCCCACTGAAAAGGGGAAATTCCCTTTAAAAGAATTAAGTTAATCTCGAGACATATCTATTTAGTAGATAAGATCCTTAAGGTTTAAGGATTTAAAAGCAAATGCGTTCTTCTGTCCATATACCTTGCATGTTAGATCAATTTCAGGGTATCAAAATATAAAAGAGAGAAAAAAGAGTTGGCAAAACTTGTAAGCCAAGTCAAGCTGAACAACGTCGTCGACGACGTCGTCGTCGTCTTCTACCTTCAACCTTTTCACTTGAACAAAGAGTTCAAAAAGCAGATGAACAACTTTATACGGCCAGAGGATGAATGAAGAAATAGAAGGAGGAGGAGGAGGAGGGGCCGGTTATAGAGTTGTATATCGTAGGTAGTTCTCGAAACAGGAAGTGAGCTCTTTAAAAAGGAACCATTAACTATTCACCAACTAGTTGAGATCTTTTTGTCCACAATAATTTGACTTCTGTTACGACTCAATTATTTGTCTCCAATTAAAACGAGCAAGAGGAGGGAAGGCAAGGCAAGGCACAAAGAAAATGTAAAGGGAAACTCCTCCAAGTAATTGTTTGTTCAGTTCGAATCTCATTTTTTTTTCTCTCTCTCTCTTTCTCTAATCTCTTGCTATTAATCTGCTGGAATTTATTGGGCTCTATGGGCCAAAAGACAATAACATAAATTGCGACTAAGAAAATTAAATTGATACGGATATGGCAAAAGAAAAACAAAGCAGGAATAAAATTTAACTTAAATTTTATATATGATACATTTGTATTTACATCTTTTAGTAGCATTAACCAAAAACCGAATGGGCTAAATGTGAAGTTAAGTTTATGTATGGTGACAATTTCTATATATACAAACTAAATGAAATGGCAAAATCAAAATAGAAACCGAATACAAAGAAATTGAAATTTTTGCTTACTGTCTCATTGAGCCCCAACGACGTTGAGATAAACTATCGGGATTGCTGTAAAATAAGTATTACAATTAATTCCAGATGAATGTAGAAAAACATATTTAAGATTTCCCCTTCCCACACTCGGCTAGGCCGCAGTTTTGATTTCATCTTTTACCCATCATCATCTGTTCTTAGCTGTTAAAATGAAGTCATGAATAGACTGGCATTCCATTGATTAGATGAATAGGAAATTAACTAAACTTTAATTTTTTGTTTAGCTATCATATTAATACACTAATTTAAAAAAACAAATCTTAGAAAACTTTTACATAGTGTAATATATTACTTAAAGAGGATAAACACGTTTCAGTTAACTGAAACAACTTTTATTGGGCTAGATTCTGGAAATTAGCTTAAAAAGACACTAAAAATCTTCCTTTTATTTTTCCTCATATATATATATATATATATATATACTTGATCAGCATCAGTATCTAAGTTGAAATCTATGTTTCTTTATTCATTTTTAGGATAGCATAGAATAATTTTCTTACATAGTTCCATTTTTAAAGTGTGTTTTACATTGATCGGATCCAATAAAATGCACATACATATTGCGAACATATCATAAATTATATAAACATAAAGTTATACCTGATCAATTTAAATCTATAGGTAGAAAATGTTGGTTCTGAATTAATAGAAATCTCATTTCTCTCATTTTAAGTAATTCTATTTCAATCAATATAAACTAATGAATTTTTACTTATTTTCTTTTTTATAGATCGACACATGAATGGTGAGTGATTTTTTGAAATAATTTATCCTATATTGCTCTCGATTTATTGTATATGACATTATTTATTGCCTATGATTGTCGATATAATTTAAGAGTAAATTCTCTTGATGTTTGACCAAATTCACCACACTCCCGTCCCCCACTCACTCTCTCTCTCTCTCTTTTTCTCTTTCTCTCTCTTTGAAACTCTCTTATGTATTGGGGCTCTGCGTGTTGAGCAAGCCGGAAACTAAAAGAGAAACAAAGAGAGAGAGGGAAAGAGAGAGAGACTGAGTGATCGGTGATTTTAAGACAAGCAAAACGCATGAATCACGGCCCAAACGACAAGACGAGGCAACATAGAAAAAACTGGTTTTCTTATGCATTTCCAACAGTGTATCCAACAGATACAGATACATTTTTATGTATGTATATATATAAAAGATATAAAAGGGAAAAGGTTAAATATTCAAATTTCGATCATCATCATCAACAATATCGACAACTATTTTTTTTTATGTCTATAAATGTTATATAACAAACAAAAAAAAAACCAAAAAAACAATTTCAATTGTTTTCACTACATTTTTTTGGTGTTATTATGGTTTACCTTGTGGGCGTTCTCCTAAGACTCCGTCTAGCCCAATTGTCTCGCGGCATGATGTTCAATTCGTCATCACTGCAAAATGTAAATTGGTTAAATGCATTGAAAATCATCATCGTTAACAAACAAAACTCACTCTTGGGGAGTGGATGAGCCCACATGTGGAGCCAGATCCAATTCGATGCCCGCGCTTCCATTTAAATTGTTATTGCCATCATTCGAGTGATCACTGTGATTGGCTCCATTCGAGTTATTGTTGCTGTTGTTGCCGCCGACGACACCGCTGCCATTACTCATATTATTACCATTGTTATTATTATTATTTATGCTGCTGCTAATGTTGCCATTTATCGGACCGCTTCTGCCATTTTCTCTCAACTGAGTGGAATACTCATTTTCGCCATAACCTTCAAAGGATTCGCCATCCGATAATGATGAGCACTGCGATTTGGCAACGCCAGCTAAACAACAGGGGCAAGGAAATCCACATTAAATGGAAAAACAAAAAAAAACTCCTTTCGTTTTTAAGGACTCACCTGTACTCGATGGTGGACTGCTGGGTGTGGGACTGCTATCACCAGACATTGTTTCGGCATATAAAAAGTTATTTGTCGAGGCTTTAATGGCTCCGGAGCTGCCATTTGGCAATTGTATGCGTGGCATGGGGGCCATGTTCTCAAATGGTAGGAAGGAGGGGGAAGGAAGTAACTGAAAATGAAAGGAGGTTAAATATTAGTCTCTTTTGCTTTGCAAGCGGGTTAATAGGCCAGAGAGTTTAAATGGTCTAAATCGATGGGCTTGCCAAACTGTCTAACAATGCTTGTCAAACTGTGGCCTAGCCACCAGCCCACCACATCATTTATCAATCACGATCATCACAATAAAAACAAGAACCAATAGGTTTATTTCCTTTACTTTATCAAATTAAATCAATTGAATACAGATTGGCCATCAAAAGTTGCTGCTGTATCAAAAATATATATGCTAAAGATATATCTATTATCTTAATTCTAAATGTGACTTGTGCTTGTGCTGCGTCTTGTTGTTCAAAATAGACATTTCTTTTTTAGCCAAATGCATGTCAAACTGTGTGCGAGTTGGCAACAGGTGGTTTTCCTTTTTTGTTCTTGTTGTTGTTGTTCTTATTACAGCAAATACGGAAGTACACCAAGTTGACCAGCAAGTACAGACTAAAATAGGTCGTTAAGGCTTTGTTGTGGACAAAAAGTCATCCACCAATTCTTTGTCTTCAATTAGGAAAAAACCATTGGGGCGAGAGACTGATTGCAGGAGACACATTTTTCAAGTGCCTATAATTATAATATAATTATTGTTATTTCCCTTCTTCCGCTTCCCTGACTCTGGACTCTTCCTACTACTAACGAAAAATTGCTGGTAAGCTTATTTGACACATAAGGCATGAGAATAGAAACAGAGAGAAAGAGAAAGAGAAAGAGAAAGAAAAAAATCCATATAATAGGCCTAAAATATGAAAGTTTTTCTAACTTGCCAGTTTGACTGATTGATTGAAATGTCAGGGACATTAGTTGATATTTTATTATAGAAGTAGGTCAGGTTTTTTGTTTGGTAAGTTGAGGTTGACTTGCGACAAATTTGATTTCTAATCTCCAAAGAAAATGGGATCTTTTTGGGTATCTTTGTTTATCGAACTAATTGTATTGTGTTCAATTAGGAAGTAATGGAAAAGTATATACTATCTTGTGAGGAATCTTTTAGGAAACTTTATTCAAGTATTTAGAAATCATTCTTATTGTTTAGATCAAACGTTTTTCAATCAACTTATTTTGGTTTTTTTTTTTTTTTTGAAGATTAACTTATGATTTTCTCTTAGTTAGATCTGTGATTGCATTTTCGAATAACTCATTAACTCAAATGTCATGTCATTATTTATTTGTTGTAAAGCTCTCTCACGAAGCCTTCACTGCGCTTCTTAACGCTTTCCCAAGGAGACCAAAAAGAGACTTGGCATCTTTTGTTTAAAACGCTTCACACCGTCGTCTTTCCATTGAAGTTTTTTCTTCTTCTTTTATTATTTATTCTTCTTTTTTTTTAATGTTTATTGTTATTGTGCATATTGTAGTATCAGGTGACGATAAACAACAATGGCAAAAATATATTTATATATAGATATGTATGAGCATGGGAAATGCATAGAAGATGGCTAAGCTGAGAGAATGGCTCAAAGGCATGCCAAGTTGGATGAATAAGTCAGCCAGCCATCCAGCCAGCCAGCATCTATCCACATCTAACCATAACTGTAAGTCGAACGGTGTTACTCGCAAAACTTGCTCAGCAACTGCACTTTAAGTTTTGTTTTTTGTTTTTCTTAAATTTTGATTGTGACCAAACCAGATGGGGCAAAATGGAAGATTGCATTTTGCATTTGGCGCTGCTGACACAGTTGAAAACCTGTGGAACTGTGGACTAACCGGGCGGACCTGTGGCAATCATCGTCGTCAGTCTTTTGAAAGTTAATCAAGTGTCACACACAACGCCCTCACATGAGTTTGCTAGCTCGCTCGCTCGTTCGCTTATGCAAATGTTGCATAAGTTGGTTGGTTGACTTGATTAGTTGCTAGTTTTTATTTTTGTTTTTTGTTGTTGTTTTTTTTTTTCAGCGAAAACTTTCATCGATTTTTCACTACTGTGTGCAGCAGTTCGACATTTCCGTCTAAAAAGTTCCGAGTTCATTGCTCTCTTTCAACCTGCTGGCAGCTAGCTCCACCTTCTGCCTACCTGCCTGCCTGCCTGCCCGCCGCCTGCCTTTTGGCTACTGCCTTTTGCTTTGGTTTTTCATATTTTTCTTTTTCTTCTATTGCTCATTGCTTTTCTATTTGTTGGGTGCTTAAGCTATGTAATCATCATCATCATCATCATCATCATCAGCAGTAGCAGAGGCAGAGTATATACCCATTAGTTGTGTATATATTACATATTATTTTTGCAATTGAAAACACAAATTGGCATAAGGAGAGACAAATAATACTTAATCATAGGTTGATGCTTGTTTATATTATATTAAATTAATGAACCGAATTGAAAGTGAGTCTTGTGGAACAGCAAAGATAGCGAAAGGAATTGTATTTTAAATGGGAAAAGTAATTGGTCTTGGCTTGAAGTTTAATTGCCATGAGAGAGGGTCAAGAGCATGAGACAGAAGACAGAAGGAGAGGGAGAAAGGAAAATAAACACTCACCGCACAAATGGAAAATCCTTTTATAAAATGAGAGAATTCAGTAATCTTTAAATTGCATAACTCGATATATGTACATATCAAGGGTGAGTCAGTTTTTCATTATGATTGTTTGTTTAACTTTTAATTAACCTATTGAATTGGGCAACTCTTCAAAGTAGCCTTGAACCACTTGCCCAGTGCTCTTGTCCACTTGCCATCCATTAAAAAGCAACAACAATAGACTCACAAATGGTTATGTTATCCATTCCGATCAGAAACCAGAGTGTAAAAGTGACGTACGCAATGCAACCGACCATTAGCCATATGTGGAAGATCAAGAAACCGCCTCCACAAATAAAACAATAGCCACACAGTCGCAGCGGCTGTGGAGATCGACATCAAGATATATGTACTGCTTAAACAACTGAATATGTATTTAATAATAGAACAAGTTTTACTCTAAACGAAACAAGGGTATGGGGGCAACTGGAGGGGGAGAGAGAGAGAGAGAGACCGAGACCAATATGACTAATAAACTTGAACTTGCCTGAGCTGAGCTGAGCTAAGCAGCAGCAGCAGGCAAACAAAACGGGTCATAAATTTGTTGAAAACAATTTCAGATTTGCTTTCAATTTAAATGAACTAATCAAGCAAACCGAACAACAGCTGATTGAGAAAAAGAAAGAGAGGGATAGAGGAAAAAAGGAGGAGAAAGACAGAGAGTTGTTAGAAGATTAGTACTTAATGCATTTATGTCTAGTCAGTGGAGTTTATTATGCAGATGTTTGTCATTGTAAATACTTGTGGATTATGAAAACACACGACACTTTCCAACCAATTTCCCCCCACCCACACACATACACACATCCTACTTCTCCTTATCCTCCTGCGCTCTCTCTCTCTCTCTTTCAAGTGTCTCAACCATATGGTAACTAATGTCTACGTGCTCTCATCATATATATATATATGTATGTACATACATTTCAACAGAATTCACTGAGAATTCCAATGAAAAATGAAACCTTAATTAAAAATGCGATCCTCGTTTTTCGCCAAGTGCCGCCCGAAGCAACATGTGGAATCTATAGAGAAAAAGGAAAATAGGAAAGGGAATGGAAGGGTGTTTACTCAAAGCAAGCACTCTACCTGCTTTAAGAATTGATTTTCAATGCTGATAACTCAAGATTTCGGCACACAGATGTTTCAGATCCAAGTGGAAAATCAATTGAATTTTTGGTTTTGAGCAAGGGAGAATAAAAGATTTTCTTATGCAACATTTTTGAAGAGCAGGCAAACAGATGAAGGCGGAGGTAGAGAAGGTGGAGGCAACTCTAATCAAGTGCCATATGGACATACGTGTTTTACGCCAAACCGCAAAAATTATTATTTTCATAGATTGTGCTCAAAGGCAAAACGTGCCAAAAACCTAAAAAAAACTATGCATAACTAAATAATAGAGAATGAGTCGAATAAACAAGCAACTGAATTGATAAAATTTCTCAATTACAATGGTATATAACTTCTTTCAACGAGTCTCGAATCTTCAATCGATCACATTCCATTGGAGTCGATTTTTCTGGTGATTCTAACTATTGAAGAATTCCATTCCATTAAGCAGCCTCAAGATTGAGCCAAATATATGTATGTACATATGTGTATACATTCAACTTTCAGCTGTTTCATTAAGAAATCTCTATGCTAATCCTATATAGAATAACAGAACTAATGACTGGATTAGAAGGTATTAGCTTTAGCAAAACAACAATTGCCTAATGCAATTACATTTTCCTCTCTTTCCCACTCCTGTCCCCTTCTGTGTCCTCTATTTGTTAAATGTCATTAAAACAAGCTATAAAAACATTGGACAATAAGTTATGAGTGTGTTATTTGTGTGTATTCCCCCTAGGGCCAGGCCAGGGGCCTCTACGCCCCCAAAAATGAAATCAAATAAAATTCAAGTATTGTATAAACATAATGACGCCCCTTCAACCAGTCAGTCAGTCAGTCAGTCAGTCAATCGGCCAGACAAACAGTCAAAGCGACATATGCAGAGAAGTGTTTGCTTCTCCAAAAACAATCAGAGAGAGACCAAATAGATAAAAACAATATTGATTAATTATACAAGAATTGAGGGAAACAATTTGGGTCACAAATCCAAAGGCAGAAGAAGTGTGTTAGTCCAAAAGCCTTTTAAGGAGTTCCCCATCCTCTGACAAATTTGGGTCATACGTTTCTCTAGCTCTCTCTCTCTCTCTCTTTATCCCATTTCTCTAGCAATCGCTCATATTAAATTCAAATTCAATTAAAAGCAAATCTTTTTTACGACTCTGTTGACATTTTAATGGATAAAGACAAAAGGGGGAAATGGCTAGAGGAAGATCAGCAAATGACTTGGGAGATATTAGCAGGGTATATCCAAGTCGTTTACTTATTGACTTGATAAATTTTGATTTGAAATACATTTATTTTTATGCTCCTCCAAACCGTCTACACTCTATTTCTGTTCTTGTGAATGCCTCACTGACAGTTCCCGCTAATTTGTTGCCCCAATACTCGGATAGTACTCTTGCAACAGACGAAGAGAGCTTCCCCCCGCTGCCACCTCCCACTCTACAAGCAGGTTTAACACACAATTTGTGGGCCTAAAGCGGAAGCTTAGGGAGGGGAGCAAAAAATTCCACGTCAAGTTTGGTAGAATGCGCTTTGGCTACTGCATAAATAATGAGGCAGGCGTAGAGAAGAGTGAAGCAGAAGATGGAGAAAACTATGCAGATGGAGGTGGGGAAGCGAGGAAGCCAATAAAGGCAGGTCAAGAGAAGAAACTCTTCCAATTCCTTCAACCAGAAGGCAACAAAACGAGCAGCCAAATGGATGCAAATCCATTTGACAGGCATTCCCCACTCATTCAAGTCAACCTTCAGACAATTTAAATTTCAAAATTGCAAAAAGAAACAATCTGGTAAATGCATTAATCAAGTGAAACACAAAACAAGAAACCTACAAAAACAAAAACCAAGTCGGCTAAAATTATAATTACATCTGGATTGCAAAAACAAAAAAAAAAAACCGAGTGAGAGAGAAAAAAAACACGAAAAAAAGCATTTGAACTTCAAATCAATGTGATTCAAGGTAAACAAGTGGATTGTACTTAATTTTTTTTTTTTTGTGGTTGTTGTTCTTTTTGTTTTTTTTTTCTCTTTGATACCCTGTACTCTGATTTAGAAAAGGTTATGCAAAAGGCATCAAACGGTCATTGCAATGAGGTTTTCTTTGAGTTTTATCAATCTTTAAAATGCAAAATGAAAATTTCACGTTCTTAAGCCAATTTAGGAGCCAAAACATACATAAGAATATCCTCATTGGCATAATCCTAAAGTTAAGGAAGATAAGATAAACTTAAACGGATTATACCCTAAATTGATTTGCTGTATCTGAAAAAGGGAAAACTAAATTGCGTTTTCATAGAGAATAGAGAGTATAAAGAAATCGTCACTTTTAAAAATGACTTAAAGAACCCTTGTTGTTTTTGTTGTTGTTGTTGTGGTTGTTGTGGTTGTTGTTGTTTATAAACACTCGTGCCAGTTGTTGTTTTTGTTGTTTTTTGCGCGCTGCATGCCAAACAAAAACTAAAAAGAAATACCAGAAGCTAGATTGTTGTGTTTAGAAGCCAGAAAGTGCTCAATAAACAAAAAGACAGCGAAAGACAACGACGATGAGCCCAAGGGAGGGGGGAGGGGGAGGGTATAGGGGGAGACGAGGCCCGCAGCCAAGCCAAGCTAAGCCAAAGTGGGGAGATGACGTCTTCAATTGACATTTAATTGGCGCTGAGAAGAGGCAGCAGCAGCAACCTGAATAACACGAATGATCAACTTGTTGACTGGCTGACTGACTGACTGACTGACTGAGAATTGGTGGAATGATGGGCATCGGGGAATGGGAATTGGATTTGGAAAAATCAAACTGGGTCAACTGCATTCATTTTGGTTCAATGCACCTTTTGGAATAACAAAATATGTGCAACCAGAATGAAAGAAACAAAAACGAAAGAAGAAGCCACCACATCAAAAGTGTTTTGTAATTAGTCAAAGAGTAACAGAGAGAGAGGGAGATGTGGAGAGAGGAAGAGGAAACGTTCCCTTTGGCTAATGCCACCATCTGTTATTTACGGCACGTTTGACTCGACTTGGTCGAATCGGCTAAAAGTACCTAACTATACCTATATGTTTCTATGTAGGAGGTAAACACGCACGAAACGAAAGAAAAAGAATTAAAAGAGTAAGCCAACTTTAAACAGGTGTCGCGACAAATCTACATGCATATCCCTCTGTCCCTCTCTGTCTATCTCTATCTCTGTTTATTGTTCTGTCTGTGTGACGAGTGCTTTGTATGCACTTGGCAAATGTAGCTCACATAGATGATGAAACAAGTGCCATGACGACAGACTTCCGCATTTCCTTTGCACTAGAGAATCTCTAATACCCTCCCTCAAGGCATTCGACTGAAGCTATCTTCCCTTAAATAGACGAAATCTTTGGCCAAAATGATCTCTATCCAAACTTGAAGTAGTTTCCGCAATGAAAGTGAAGGAGGGACCACAATTTCGCTTACATTTCATATTTATTTAGTTCCCCCCTTTCGGGCTTAGAGTAGAGTATTCATAGAATTACAATAGAAACGTATAGGATGTCAGTTGGCTTGACAGTTAAAATTTACTCGCATTTAATAAACCCACTCAACTAGAGGGTATCAGGGTGAAGACTTCAGTCTAGACTCTAGATAATTGCAACATATTGTAGCCAAAATGTAAAATGTAAACAACTCTTTTCAATTTAAAGTTGTAAATTTTAAACTAATAATTTAAAAGTTCTCAGAACAAAGAAATTAATGGCAGGAATTACCCGATAAACATTAAAAAAAAAACTCCCTTTTTTAAGTGTTCTAAGCTTGTATAAGCCAACTATAGGTCGGGGTTATAGTTCAAGTTTTCCAATTTTCACTTTAACTAATATTAAATTTATTTATTTCGACAATTTCGCTAAAATAGACAAAATTACCTCTCGATTGGAAAAGACTTATTCTGTAATGGGTAAAAATTAAAAAAGGACGAATTTAATAAGCTTCAAATTTTTAGGAACAACTGCTCAAAAGAGAATAGAGATAGGGAATATAAGAGAAGAAATAGAGTAAGTTGAAAAAGAATGGTCTAGAAGGAAGGAAAAAACAAGGAGGAGAATGAAGATATGTAAAATATAGAACAACCAAATTCAATTCAGGGCTACTTTGACTTATATAAGAAATTAGCATAATAATAATAGGGATAAGAATGATAGATAGAACTCATCTTTATGATGAACCTACATATATCTCTTAGGGTTTCGCTGTCGTGCCACTCTCCAATTCTACCAACCCGTCCTTCCTCCCGCTTTCTTGCACAACCTAGAGTGAACTGCAATTCTAATTAGCATTCCCTCGTTTTGCCGTTTTTCGCTAGCTGTAAACACAATTGGAAATGATCTTTCAGTTTTTTTTTAGTTCTCATCGCTCAGAGTTTTGCGTAATTATCTGCTGTACCCACCTCAAGATAAATTATATATGTATCTCTATCTTGTCATATCATGCTACTATATAGTATATATTAGCTCTCACGCAATGTTACCGTTATTGATTCTCAAAGTTAACTGCGTCTTTTGTGTAGTTGCCACGCCTACTGCTACCACTACTGCCACTGCTATATAGGATATATATCATTTTGGGGTAATTAAATAAATGACTTTTGTGTTTTTTCCCTTTTTGTTGGTTGCTTGTTGTTGTAACATTTTCACAAAAAGCACAAATTCGCAATATTTTTGTTTTATTTTTTTTTGCAATTGTTTTCTTGTTGTTGTTGTTTGATTAAAGCCATGTTCGTGCCAGTTGGCGCCATCGTTAGACACAACTTATGCATATATAGAGTCAACAACAATTTGTGCGGTTTGAAGTTGAGGAAGTTTTTGTATTTTAATTAAGATTACCTCTGGTCTCAAGAGACCAGACCCGTATACCAAAGACCGACCACCTGCCCCTTGCACTTTAGAGACAGACAGGAAATGCATGAGGAAAGAGGAAGAAAAGAGCCTTAGATGATGCATAGAGAGGATCATTTTCATTTCATCTGCGTAATGCGAAACCCTCTAGTAAATCTCAAGTGGCAGCTGCTTGCATCATTTTCCTCCCCCGCTACTGTATTTCTCTCTTGGTCTCCTTTCTCCGCGCTTTCATTCAGTTTTTTTTTTTTTTTTTGCCTTCCTATGTAATTTGAGATTTTTATATATATTTTTTTTTTTTTTGGCCTCTGTGTTTAACATTATTTAGAGTGACCCCCGCTCCGCGCATTCTCCTTATGCTGCCCACCTGCCCTTTTCCACTTAGTTCTCTCAATTACATGCACTTGTGGGTGATGGGGGGAGGTAGGTTTGGCAAAATGGGGTGCTGGGGGGTTATATCCGTTTAAGCCCAGTCTAACGGTGCACTTTGCATATTCTGTCAAAAACACCAAAAACAAAATACATTTTTTTTTTTTTTTTTTGCTTGCTGCTTTGCCTTGGCACAGTTACCGGCTTGGCCACGTTTATAAGTCTCCCCCCCCCCCCCCTCACCACCACTCTTCCTCTCACATTGTCTTTTTTCCGTTGCAGCTCGTGTGTGTGTGTGTGTATGTGAGTGCGAGTGTGTGGGTATGTGGGGGCCATCGCCTTTAAAAAAATTTGTAGTTGTAGTCAGTCAACTTTTATGGGCTTGACCGGTTACGGTTTTGGGTTTGTCTGCTTTATGGATACCGTGCAACCCATCACACAGACCAAGTAGAGGTATATTAGTTGATTAACTAATTTTAATAACTCCAAAATCCAATATCCAAAATTTTTATTAATACCATATAATATTGTATAAGATTTGTATGAAGAGATCGTTTGTATATACATGTGGTGTGTCTTGTTGTTGTTGTTGTTAGTGTCGCCTGTTGGTAACAGTGTAGAAATAAGAGTGTCTAGATGCTAGCTTCTTCTTCTTCACTGCCTTTCCTTGAAATGTAAATTGTGTTGGGTAGTGTAAATCTCTACAAGAGCCGTGAAAGGAAGTAGAAAGATTGGATTAGTAGATCTTAATATAAAAAGCATATAAATGTATATACAGGGTGACACGATGGCTGGATGACAGGGTGGCGCAAACCCTTAAACATGCTACATCTTGTGATACGGGTATATCATTTTTTTTTTTTTAAATGCAAGGTAATTTAAAGTCGATATATTCTACAAATCGAAATTGATGTAATGATACAAAATGCCTTTGATTTGAGGTTTTCTAATAGATAAAGAGGTTTTCCGGCTTATTTACACAGATCAAATTACAAATTAGTCCACTAAGTGCTCAATTCTAGTGCCAAATCGGCTAGAATTTTAATTTTATTATTATAGTTTCCAAATGAAATTTGATTGATGGCAAAGTCAAAGCAAATTTTTGAACTGAGATATTATGATTGATATACCATTAAGTAAACATTAACTATTGGAAAAGACCATTAACCATTTTAATTCTCAAGTCAATTAGCCTGCATTTTGGCTGTCACTGTCAAACTGTACAGCATCTTCAATCCGAGCAAATAACTGTCAAACTGTAACTAATGGAGTCTGTCTCTAACTAGAAACAGTTAAAATAGGGAAACCAACATTTTCAACACACCTGTTTAAATATATGTATTTATTTGACGTATCCAAATTGGAGCAGCTTTTGGCAAAGCGTCTTTCGATTAACCGTTACACACACATACATTAATTTATGTTATTTTCGTTTTTCTTTTTGGTTTTAAACTAATTTTGACATGCACTTGACTATACGAAAAAATAATAATAAAAAAAAAAATTACAATTTTCATGCACACACACGCACATACAACATATATTTGTGTTTGTGATGACGCGGGGAGACGACGAGACGAGGACGAGACGGAGACGGACGTCGACGTTGGCAGAGCAGCGCACGCAACAGTTAGATTGTTAGGAGAACAGGTTGTTGTTGTTGTTGCTTCTGCAGATAGATTTGTTGTAGTCAAGTTGTTGCACAAACAATTGCTTATTTTATTGAAACAAAAAACACTTGAAAATTTAAATTTTGTCTAGCACAAACTTTCACTCAAATCGGCGTTTGCTTTTTAACTTTTCTCCTCTGTTGTTTCTTAGTTTACTTGATTTTTTGTGTGTGATTTTTTTTTTTTGTTTTCTACGCGTGCGTAACGTTGGTAACGAATGTTAATTTTTGTGATTTATTTTTTTTTTTTGATTTTTATGCTTAACAATGCGCGCACAACGTCCGAACCGAATGAAGCAGAGAGGGAAACAGCTGGAAACGGGAACAGGTGAAACAGGCAAACAAATAAATGGGGAAAAAATGACGACTTCAGTGGGAAAAAATGACAATAAAGCGGGAAATTACAATATTTCCCACTATTACTCACGATTTTCGATTAGTTATCGGCGGTTACTTAAAATTTTTGATAAGTTATCGGCGTTATTTTCCCAACAATTTGGCAGCATTATCAGGAGAGAGGGTTGCCATGCTGCTTGTGTCAATATGTAATCGGTTTGGCCTAGAGGGGCAACGCTTTGTATTTTGTTTTTGATTTTCGGGTTTTCGGATTGTGTGTGGTAAAACAGGCCTTTTCGTTTCACTCCCAAATGGATAGATTTTGTTTTTGATTTGTTCCGATTCTCTTATTTTCTAGTCTGATACTCTTCTATATATTCTGTAATAATTAACAAACACCAAAATTGTCCAAAATTCCCTAGATAAAAAGTTGTACAAAAATCCGATCCGATCAAATCCCGGTTTTCTTTTTTTTTTTTGTTGTGTTTTGACAATGTTTCGCGCTGGTAATAAACCCGTGGTTTTGGCGATGCGACGCATGCAACTAGCCCGACCCTCGTTCAATGTGGGCGTATTACAGCAAGTGCCGGCCTCCATTCGAGGCGCAGGCTTCACATCGGGTCACAGAAAGGGAGGCAGCACATCGGCAACGGCTCAAGTGACGGCCAAACATTCCGCAGGCTCGCACGGCAGTGGAAGGCATCCACAGTTCCAGACAAAAGGGGGACAGCAGCAGCATCATCAAACACCGGCAGCACCCAAACAGGAACAGCAGGTGAGGCAACTCTCTCTCCGCCTTGGCCAACTGATGATTATGTAATTTTCCAAAGTCGCGTTGGCCCCGTCGCATCTTCAGTGGCATCCAGCCAACAGGCGCCTTGCATTTGGGCAACTATTTGGGAGCCGTGCGCAAGTGGATCCAATTGCAGAAGGCGCGCGATGATGTCACCGTTTGCATAGTGGACATGCATTCCATAACCATGCCTCACAATCCTCCAGTGCTGCGTGAGAATATCTTTACTTTGGCGGCTACCCTGCTGGCCTGTGGCATTGATCCATCCCGGAGTACTCTCTTTGTGCAATCGGCTGTGCTAGAGCATTGTGAACTCAATTGGATACTGAGCTCGTTGACCACGTTGCCCAGATTGGCTCAGTTACCACAATTTAAGGAGAAATCCCGCATGCTAAAGGACGTTCCATTGGGCTTATATGTCTATCCGGTGCTCCAGGCGGCGGATATAATGTTGTACAAGTGAGTCTAGACTCTACTTCAGTGGGTGTTATTCCTCTCTCAACGTCGTTCTCTTTTCCTGCGTCCAAGAGCTACTCATGTCCCAGTGGGAGCTGATCAATTGCAGCATATCCAGTTGGCCCAGCATTTGGCTCGCAGCTTTAATACCCGCTACGGTGAGACGTTTCCCGTGTGCCATGCCCTCATCGAGGATTCGGAGGCTTCCCGAGTGCTCTCCCTGCGTGATCCTACCAAAAAGATGTCCAAATCGGAAGAGAATCCCAAGGCCACCATCAACATAATCGATTCACCCGAACAAATACAGGAGAAAATTCGCAAGGCAATCACCGATTTCACTTCGGACATTTCCTATAACCCGGCCGCGCGTCCTGGTGTCAGTAATCTAGTCAGCATTCATGCCCAGATCACGGGGCAGTCAATCGAAACGGTTGTGGACGAGGCCAACACCCTGGACACAGGCAAGTACAAGGATCGTGTGGCCGAGGCGGTGATTGAGCATTTGCGTCCCATCAGGGAGCAGATTCAACAGCATCTGGCCAAGCGAAATGAGCTCATCTACATGCTGGAAATTGGAGCCGAGAAAGCCCGCCAACAGGCCCAGCAGACCATGAGCGATGTAAAACAACGCCTGGGCCTGGGCACAAATGTCAATCTCCCGCCAGCAGTTCAGGTGGCCCCCCTTCTGCCTGACCGCATGAAGATGACGGCCAGTCAACGCATGGCCAAGGGCGTCCTTATGCCCAATGTGAATGCCCACGCCCAGCCCCACTACGACCAACGCCATGAGCCGGGCCATGGCTCGGCTGGCGGATCGGCGGGCGGATCGGCGGGCGAAGCCGCCACTGGCGAGCTCAACGATGGAATGTCCTTCGGTATGAGGCCTTTAATCCGCCGCCCTGTGGTGCCCACGCAGCATTTGCGTGTGGAGAAACACAGAAATAAGACTCCTCCTCGCCATGTCTTCAGAATGGATACTTGCAATGTTCCCAGCATTGGTTTCCGTTCGCCCAGCTCGGTGAATGTTACGGGAGGGCTGAGAAGGCGCAATGAAGTGCCTCCGATGCCCAGAGAAATGGGTTTTACTGCAGCGCCGCCTCTTGGAAGCTTTGGCCAAAACTCAAATCCCAGTGCTTTGGCCTCTATCACCAGGGAAGCGAATGCGGCGAGCAAACAGCAGGAGATTACCTCCACGTTGGCCAACAGTGTCTACTATAAGGCAGCCACTACGGCAAACAATGCTGTGTCCCAAACCAGTTCCTCCAGCGCCGCAACCACTGCCAGTTCCTCTAGCACGGCGTCCACCTCCTCCACCTCATCCTCATCTGCCGCCTCCCCTACTGCCGAGTCAGAAGACCATGTAGCCACTTCCTCTGAGGAACACGAAGAGGAAGAGGAGTATAATGAACAATCTGCAACTCCTGCCGAGGTGGCCAGCAAGGGAGAAATTTGACTCTTAGCCTAGACGCTTAATATTGTTATTACATGTAGATTAATGTGTAGACATATAGGTATATATACATATATATGCGTATATGTCTCCTGCATAAACTATATATATATATATTTGTTAAAATCGAACGTATTCTCTAGTTGTGAAATAAATCAAGAAGCTTGCTTGCTCCCCTCTCAAATTTACGCGCGCGCTCGTCCATCAAATCAGCTGTTTAGCTTCTTGTTCGTTTCCCCAGCTGCGGTGCATAAAAAAGTGTTGTATAACAGCCGGAAAAGTGTTGGCTTGGCCAAGGAAGTTGTATGTTCTGCAATAAACAATTGTTGGTGATTTTCTGAATTAGTTTAGTTAAAACATGAGCCAAAAAGTAATCAAATATATAGGACGCACCACGGACTTCCGCGGCAGCACTCTATGGGAGCTGGTATCGACCCTACCGAATTGGGGAGAGGGCCGCATGGTCATACGTAACATGTTCCAGCGTTACCCAGAACCGTGTTATATGCGGATTTTAAAAGTGCAAGCAGATGATGCACAGGTAATAAGTAGACATTGGGACACAAACTTAAACAAATGGCATTCTAATCCTGTTTCGTTTTGCAGGCGAATGAAATTCGCAAGGTCCGCGTGACGGTGGAGAAGACATGGCGTGGGGTAACACAACCGAAGCCTGTAGAAATCTTCAGTACTAGCTACAAGGCCGACTATGAACTGGTGCCTGTTGAAGAAGAATCCAAGTTCCTAAACAATACTAAGAAGTTGGCACCAGTCATATTGCCTACGCATATTGAATTCCCTCCACTACTGAGAGAATACATAAGAGAGGAAACTGGAGAGGCGAATCCCATGATGAAAGTGCACTTTAAAAAGACTCACAACAAGCAAGCACGTGTGGCCCAGACTGGTGAGAAACCTTCCATAGACGTAGCTATGGATTTGGGCAAGCCTGCAAAAGTTGCCTCCAAGCTCTATGAGGGTTTGCTATAAGGAGAGTGTGAAAATACGTTTCTTGTTCTTCTGTTTTTAATACGTATATACAAACATAACTTAAGCTTGACTAAATCTGTACATATAGATTGAATATGGAATGGGAATTGGAATACTTTGGATTTTGATGCGGATCACTTGGATGGTGTGGTCTCTAGGGCACGCAATTGGCGTGTCAAATTGTCCACCTCCAGACCTAGCACATCTAAATTCTCTTTGAGCGTTATATTCTTGAGAAGTGTATCCTCCAGGACAGTCTGCAGCTTTTTGTTAATCTCAAGCGACAAATCCAGAGACATGGCTTTGTTGTTGGCCTGATCGGCAGTTTTGACACCACCATATATGGCGGCCATGATGCCATTACCATATTTTACCAGCTCACTTTTATTCTGATCGCTTTTGGAAGAGGTCAACGCGCCAGCTGTTTGATCTCTGAGCATATAGTGCTGAACGACTTTGGATTTCTTTTGCACTTCGGCCACCAAGGCGGCTGTGTGATTCTCTAGGAATTCTATCCGCTCCGTTTGTCTGGCTGTTGCTTGCTGCAGACGAAGAATTCGCTCCACAAGAACCTTTTTCGAGGGCACAGCGTGAAGATCGACGACTGTTTGAGTTGCTGTCACACTGCTGGTCACAGTTTCAGATTCAGATGATTCACTGGCACGACGACTGCTGCCACGACTATTAGATCTGGTGGATTCCACCTGAGATTGGGCTTGGCCTTGACTCGGTAGGGAATAACTACCATTCATGGCCTGTTGGCAATTGCTGCAATAACTGATTCCCTTTAATGGCTCCACCATGCCCTTTTTGTACTTTTGTAAATCCCGCTGCAATTCTTTGACCACTGTCGAGTGTTTCAGCTGATTGGCCTCAAAGTCGCCCTGTAGATTCTCAAGCTTCTCCTTGGTCAATTCATACAATTTGGTCTTTTCGGACAAATGTTTAGCTAGGATAAGACGCTCTTCATTCTTAATGGCAAACTCGGCATTCAATTGTTGCTCCAATTCTGTATATTTTTGGTCGTACTGAAGCTTCTCTTGCTTCAGAAGTTTGTTCTCAGCCTCAAGGCCTTGTGACTGAAAGGAAGCGGATTTAAATCATTTAAAATAAACAAATCAACAAATCGTTGGGAGGAAAACAACTTTACCTTTGCTTCGGCTAGACAAATATCATTTTGTAGTTGGACAATTAATTCACTCATTTCCTTATTAATGGATAAAAGTTCCTGTTTCTTCAACTGCAATTGCTTCAAGTCTGTTTCATGATCCTCGACCAAGGATTCCAACTGCTTGACTCGCTCTTCCTCTGCACACAATTTGGTTTCATTGCTGTAGAGGATATAAAAGTAATATTAACACAAAAATGGTAATATATAAAGCCATTGTAATCCTACATGGTATTCTGTGTGCGCAGCAGCTGCAATTCCTCGAGTTGTCCTCTTAATTTGGCCGAATTCAACAGCTCTTCGCTGTAGGCCAACTCCACGGCATTGTGTTGTTCCTTTAACTGCCTCATTTCTCCTAGGACAAAGTCGTGCTAAAGTAGACTTTTTCAATAATATTTTTCATATTTAATTAACGCGCCTTCTTAGTACTTGCCTTTGTGGTAATCTCTTGTAGTTGGTGAGACAATTCCTTGTGGGCTTCACTTTGCTTTTGGTGCTCTCTGGTTAGCTTTTCAAGAGCCTCAGTCTTGCTGGTAATCTCATGCTTTAGCAGTATAGAGTTGGCCTCAAATTCCATTTTTAACTTTTCTGTAATTTTCAGAAGCTTTAAGTAAAGTGAAATGGACATTATTTTGTTTGGGTACTACCTACCATTGGCCTTTTCTTCCAATTTATTAGGTGCATTTCTCTCTTCCTCCAGTTTTCGTTCAAGAGCCTTAAAAATAAATCATCTATTGGAAAGGGGCTAACTTCTGGTAAATCCTTCAACTCACCGCCTTGGCTTCTGTTTCTATAGTAAGTTTATTTATGTGATATTTTAGTTTGGATTCCAAATGACCCATTTCGGTCTTGAGTTTCTCGCATTCCCTTTGATATTTACGAACTTCGTTGCACTAGAAAAACTCAGAATTAATGAGACGCAAGACAATAAATGAAATGTTTATTTTTTTGTCTACCTTTTCATCTATTATGTAGGTTATCCTGGACTTTTCCTCATTCACAGCCTGAAAGCGTGTGGTCACATTCTTTACCTCTTTCTTGGAGTCAGCCAATTGTTTTTCGACTGCCTCCTTTTCTTTTTTGGCATCGATAAGCATTTTCTCCTTCATGGCAAATTTAATAACGGTGGCCTCCTTCTCCTTGGTGGCCATATCCATTTCCTTGCGAAAGGCCAGTTTCTCCTTCTCGAGAATGGCATTCTCGCGTTGGTGCAGCTGAAGCATATTATCCTTCTGGGCATTGGCAGTGCGGAGTTGTTCCAATTGTTGCATATAACTGCGCCGTTGTTCCTCTAACTGGGCCAGGCAGTGGACATGGGAGAGTATGTCATTTGTAGAGGGAGCTATTTGGAATTTGTCCTCCTCTGGCTCTGCCACCGCCACCGCCACATCGGCCTGGGCCTGATCCTGGGCTTGAAGTTGTGCAAAACTCAAGCTGTCGGGCAGAGATTCTTTAACTGGTTCTTCTAAAGGCAAGTCATCTTTGATGGAAGCAGTTTCTATTTCAGCCCCAACGATTGTAGTTATTGACGCCTGAGTCACCAGCTGCTGAGACTGCTCCAGTTCCACTTCCACGTCAACTGGGCCAACAGCATCGGCATTATGCAGTTCGGTCCCATTCTCTGCTAAATCTGAAATTTCCTCAGCCGGCTTGGAGGCCATGCTAGGTGGCTATAGACGAAGTGAATCCGTCTCACAATACACAGGATTAGGATTCCCTGGTACCATTGATACCTAGAGTGTGACCGTATAAAATAACAGACCAACAGAATTGCCAAAGCACGGCTACAATCACAGAGTTGCCACCAATATCAACAGAACGGAATATGTTGGCCACATTAACAGCTGTTTGACCGGCCTTGCGTTGTTTACATTTTGTTTGTCCAGTTCTTCCCTCCATTTTCGTAAAAATGGTTTGTTCGTTGGGTATCGAGGGCAGCGCCAATAAAATTGGCATAGGCATTATCCGTAACGGAGAGGTTTTGGCCAATGTACGCCGCACCTATATCACACCGCCGGGTGAGGGGTTTTTGCCCAAAGAAACGGCCAAGCACCATCGCGAAGCAATTTTAGGTTTGGTCAAGGAGAGTTTAAAGGAGGCACAGTTGGAACCTAAGGACTTGGATGTCATTTGCTATACAAAGGGTCCTGGCATGGCCCCACCTCTGCTGGTGGGCGCCATAGTGGCGCGCACTCTCTCGCTGTTGTGGGAGAAACCTCTACTAGGAGTGAATCACTGCATTGGGCACATTGAGATGGGTCGACTGATCACGAAAGCCCAGAATCCAATAGTATTGTATGTGAGTGGCGGGAATACCCAGGTCATAGCCTACTCAAACCAGAGATATCGCATATTTGGCGAGACCATAGACATTGCTGTTGGCAATTGCTTGGACCGATTTGCAAGGATAATCAAGCTGTCCAATGATCCCAGTCCCGGCTACAACATTGAACAGTTGGCGAAGTTGGGAACAAAGTATATCAAACTTCCCTATGTAGTCAAGGGCATGGATGTTAGCTTCTCTGGCATACTATCCCATATAGAAGAATTGGCAGAGCCAAATAAGCGAAAGAACAAAAGAAAGAAGGCAGCAGATGAAGGTGCAGAAGATGCAGAAGTCTCTTACAGCAAAGAAGATCTTTGTTATTCTCTCCAGGAGACCATCTTTGCCATGCTGGTAGAGATCACCGAACGAGCCATGGCCCACTGTGAATCCCAAGAAGTAAGCGGATCCGCCCATTGCGTGTCCAATTCTAATTTTCTATTTCCGTTCAGGTGCTGATAGTAGGCGGCGTTGGATGCAATGAGCGTTTACAGGAAATGATGCGGATTATGTGTCAGGAGCGGGGCGGCAAACTCTTTGCCACCGATGAACGTTATTGTATAGATAATGGCCTAATGATTGCCCATGCCGGAGCTGAGATGTTTAAATCAGGCTTAACTATGCCCCTGGAAGATTCCTTTGTCACTCAAAGATATCGCACAGATGAGGTGTTGGTTAAATGGCGCAAGGATTAGCTAACCAATAAATGTTGTTTATTAAACGCTAATTTCAAATATACGTATATATATATATATATTTGTATTTGTAAAGGATTTGTTAAAGATGATGCAACTGCTGTCGCTCCCAATCGCTCTTTGTCGTCTTAGGCATGGTCCTTACCTGTCCACAGTTGCTTCATTTCTAGTGGAAAGACTCGCTTACCCTCAATCACATAGACAGCTCCATTCTTCTCCTTGTCCAACACACTTAGGATACATCTGGCCACATCGGTGGCACTTTGCTTATTGAGTCTATCCAATATTTTGTACGTCTCATCGCTAGTCTCCGGAAAGATGATCTTCTCCGTGAAATTGGTAAACATATCGGTCATGGTGGCTCCCGGACAAACGGTGACAAACTTAATGCCCGAACGCTGATAGAAATGATCGTTCTGTGGGAATTGCGAAAATTGGTTAGTGATCGTAATATGTCATTATCGACCCAATACTCACTCCAAGACAACGGGTAAAGTTGATAATTCCCGCCTTAGTGGCTCCATAGACTGGTATAATGAACATTGGATCCAAACCCACCACCGAGCTCATGTTGACAATGAGACCACCATTGCCCCCATTCTCCTTGTTCATGTACTGCAAGGCACTGAGGGTCGAATTGATAATGCCACCCAAATTGACCAGCAGAGTACGCTGCACATCCTTATCATTGAAGATGCCCGCCACATTGACTACTATGTCGATGCTGCCAAAGGTTTTGATAATCTCCTCGTAGGTGGCTTCGATTCCCTTGCGATTGGCCACATCCATTTTGATGATCATTACACTCTGGGTGGGATGGGCAGCGCGTAGCTTGACAAACTCCTCCAAATTATCCTGCAAATCAATTATGGCCACTTTCTGAATGCAGTAGAAGAAGAGATAAGAAATTCTAGTAAAATCCAAAATGTATCTTTCGTATCCTCCTGCCAATAGGTTACCGCTGCTCCATTCGATAGCAATTGCCTGGCCACCTGAAGGCCTATGCCTCCTGCTCCGCCAGTGACCACTGCATTTTTTCCACGATAAGCCATGATGAGATTGCTAGAGATTTGCTTTCAAACTGCCTACTTGGGGGCCAATCCCAGTGGCTTTTATATCGCAATTGCCGCTGCTATATGATATATAAATCCGATTCAATGCAATCGATCTCAAAATGTAGGCCTGGGTCTGAGCATTATGCAAGTGCAAGTCAAACAGGTGGATCAATTTCCATCTCTGATCGCTGTAGCGTTTAATCTGCTTCACAGTGCTCTGGTTTTGGGTCCAATGCTGATTGACATAAGACCAAGAGTAATAGAAATCGCAAAAATGTATTTGCCTATTCATCATCAATCATTTTACAACAGAAGTTATATTCAATCGATCATAATGTACCCCATTATCCCTTACTAAATTCCTTAGTTTCTTGATCCAGCAATCCATCAATTATAACAAGAAGTTTGTGTAAAAATTACCCATATATCTACGATTTGTTTAAGAGTTAGGCAATCCCTTTTTGGGCAATCCTTTGAGGAGAAATGATAAATTTTTAAAGCGTTTTGGGAAATTTTTAAAAATTTTATACCACATGTATACACATTTTTTAATATTTTTTTTCTCTTTATTCAAAACGGAATTCTTAAATATGATGTATTTTAACACATATAGTTAGCTCATATATGAAGATATATATGTTTATGTATATGTTTGTGGAATATTAAAATGTTTTCAAGATCTTAAGACTAGCAAAAATGTTTTCTCATTTATATCTTTTTCTTTTCTTGGTTCTCATAGATGATGCTTTAAGATATCAAATTTGATTTTTATGGACTTTTTTGTGTATTTTTGCACTTTTGGGTTTAAAATTATAATAAATATGTATTTATGTTGAGAAAAAAACCATCTGATAAATGTTTTAAAATAAACACAAGTTTTCGTTTTATTTTTGTTTTTTTTTTTAAGCACTTAAAATAATCACAACTTAGTTTTAAAAATGTTTTAAATTAAATTCAGGTTACAAAACACAAACAGGAAGAAAAAAAAAACGAAAAGTATCAAAAAAAAAAACACACAGAATATTTAAAAAGAAAGCGTGTAGAGGGAGAAGTGAGAGAGATGGAGATGGATCGGTGGATCTATTTAGCAGCAGCATCGTAGGTGTCCTTGTGCTGATAGCCACTAACATAGCCAGACTCATCGACTATATTCCGACGTCCGGCAATGCCTTTGCCCTTGCCAGTTGCATCAAATCGCTCCTTGTGAGAGCCCGTATACTTGCTGGTATCCGTTAGCCGATCCACAGCAGCAGCTGCCTTGCCAGCCTAGTGGGAGAAGATTTGAAGGTTATACTATGTATATGGGGAATGGAATTGAAAGAATTTTTGTTGTTTACTCACCGAAACCGATTGCACTCCCGGAGCCCCACAATTGGCCAACTTTGACTTAATCTCCGCCAGTTCAACCTTTTTCGTTTTGGCCAAATCCTCAAGGAATTTATTGTAATCCAAAATGCCAATTTTCATGGCTTTGAACTTTTTGAAATGGATACCCGTATCCGTGGTTGTAATCTTCTTATCAATCACTTTGGCCTGCTTCATCCACTTGTCGCTCTGCGAGAGAGTTATCAATTTGCCATCCGATTTGGTATCCCCAAATTTCGAGAAGGCCTTAAATTGATCCGAAAAACTGACTTTTGGAGCATCATCCAAGGCCAATTGTCCTAGCTCGGCGGTGGGTGCCTCTGTAGCTGGTGCTGGTGCTGCGGCCTCCGTTGACATATTGAATCTGAATAATTGATGAAAAATTTCATTGTCATTGTTTCTATTATAATTTTATTGAATTTTCTGATTTGACCTAACACGCACAAAGAAGTGAATTTCGTCAGACCAAGACCCGAGGCCCAGACCCAGACCCAGACCCCTAAATTAAACTTTTGTGCTTCAGTGTGATGTTAGACAAAAGGCATTGTGGAAAAGTGTATAAAAACTTCTATATAACTGCGATAGGCTTATCTCCCTTTCGTTTCTCTCATTTGTAGTGATGATATCACAGGTCGAGTATGAAACAACAAAATTTCAGCTGTTGCTAAAAAAACTAACGCTAATGTGAAATGACGCCATCCCAATGCTCTTTCCTAATTCTCTCTCTCTTTCTCTGGTGTGTCTATCTCTCTCTCTTTATAGATACAGTAGATTAGCACCTTTATTTGTATGCAAATTTCAAAAATTGCCCGTTGGCCAAGTTAGTTAGTTATTTAAGCCATCAAGTGAAGCTTTTTAACGGGGTGGTCTTCCTCAATTGATGGCTAAAAACAAACCGTTTCAGCGATCTGTAAACTCATGTTATACCATAAACAGTAAATAAAACGTAAGCATTAATGCATCGAGACCCATTAATAACCAGCCAGTTAAATCTTCCTTTTGTTGTTGTTGTTGTTGTTCTTTGGGGGCTCCTTCCTTTTCGCTACACAAGCAGCGCTGAGGAAGCTGAGCAAAACTGTGGAAGCCACTTTGAGCATAATTTAAGAGATGCGATAAGATATAACCAGTTTGCCAGTATTTAGTATCGGAATCGTGAGATATGATTGTGTAGGTCATGTTTGACAGTTGTTTACAAAATACATATTAAGCCCCGAAAGGGATCCAATCTCTTTCAACATAATGAAATTTCTATACTCTATGCTTTATGACTAAAAGCTAAAAGTTTCTAGTTCTTTAGACATAAATAAGAAAATGATTTAAAGGATTTTATATAAACTTGAATGACTTCATGTACTTTATATAGCCAAGAATGCATTTTTCGCCAGGGTATAATAAAATGGGATTCAAAGATTGAAGGTCAATGGGAATGGGAGGGGGAAGAAGGGGGAGCCCAGTCAAGAAAATTAACCTTCAACTTGCAACAAGCAATTGACAAGCCATAGAGCATATCAAATGGTTATGGGTCTGGCTTGGGTGGGTGGGTTTGGGTTTGTTTCCATGTTTTTGCCATTTTAATCTCCGCTCTGCTTATGTCATTCGTTCGTATACAATTAATGATTAAATGGGTGGGGTAAGGCTCAAAAACAAACCAACGAAATTATATCTAATCATTGCCTGGGTGCTATTTATACGTCTCTCGTATTGGTATCATCAATCATTACCATAGAGATTATTGACCCCGACTAACACAAACATCTCTCCGTCTCCGTCTCTTCGTCTCATCAGTTGTTTCTTTTACCTGACTTCCGACCGACCGACCGACTGACTAACTAACTAATTACCTGACACAACTCTTGACTTCTTTTTAGCTCTCTTGCTTACTCCAACGTGTAATTGAAAGCCATAAAACATGATAAAGAAAAAAAAGCTGAAGAGGAAGAAATCTGAATCGCAAAAAAAAACATGAAATAATCCTCTTTGACTGTCAGACCATAAATAATTTGGTCAGTTTTGCCACAACGAACAAGTTTCCTCTCTATAACCACAAATTTATATGTACATATATAAACGAAACGCGTGGCCAACATTTTAATTAGTTTTTTTTTTTTTTTACAACCAAATCTGGAAAGACTAAATTGGATTTTTGAATTAAGAAAATAATGAATCTATAGAGGAGATAGGCATATGTATATATAGAGGAGAACAGAATAATAAGTTTTCGGAGAAAAAGGGGGGAATACCTATGCAGATGCAGAATTTCCACTCGAAACGAAAAGGGATCGTGCTTAAATGCCAACAATTTATGTATGCATCGAAAGCCTACCTCAAGTGATTTCAAAATTGAGGTCATGAAATTATATGTACACAGTGAGGAGGGGGGGGGGGGGATGGGGATGAGGGGAAGAGCAAAAAAAAAATGATTCCCTAACATTAGTTTGTCGCCTCGAACTTAATGCATAAATTAAAAAGGCAGGAAATGAAATATATATTCCAACACGCAACAAAAGGGGGAAAGATTGGGCGGGTTGGGGCGAAGGCGAGGGGAGTCGGCTATGCTGTCATAACTACACTTTATACATAGATACATATGTATGTATACATGGGTAATATGCATCTTTTGGGGCAAGCAGACAGATGACATCAGCACCCATTCTCCCTCCAAAAATGTAAGGCGCAAGCGCCATAGCCAGGATAAGAGGGGATACATACATAGACGCAGGAGGAAGTGAACCTAGAATGATGCTTTTGAATCCTTTTGTTGTCCTTAACAAAAAAAGCTAGAGCTGGGTCCCGCATTCCCAGCGAATCGAATTGCGAATTGGGTCACTGGCAAATTCGTTGTATTCACTTTCAAATATGACAAATTTGCCCCTTTGTACGACCACCAAATGATGCAAATGCTGCGATGATGCATAGTGTTAGAGGGGGCAAAGAGGAATTTATGTGGAGAAGAGTGTGATAGGGCATTGAAACAAAATTCTGTATATAGAAACTTATGATGCTCCGTGTATATATTTCCTCGATGAACTAATGCCACATTTTTCACTACACTTTTTTTTGTTTTGTTTGTGCGGTTTCGTTTTTAAAAACTTACAAGTTGTGTTTGTTTGCTTGTTTTTTTTTTCTTCTCTTTTGTGTTCTCAAAATGTGTTAATATTTAAAAAAAAAATATATGTTGTTGATTATTTACTTTATTTTTTATTTTGTGAACGTTTTACTGTCGCTGTTGATACTCAACTAACTGTTGGGCAAATGCGCAGCCAACAAACTAGAGTCCAAGCGGCGTATGAGTGATGTTTTTTCTCTTCCTACGAAAGCTTTCGCTTTGAGTGGAAATTGTGCGTTCTCATGGACGTAGATGTGTTAGACCCATAATTGATCTAATAAAAGACAGCAAAAACTAATTGATAAAAATATGCCCGGGGCAATAGTTGGGAATTTTCGGAGAATGTAGAACCCACTTAGAAGGAGTCCCCTGGCGTATCTCATTGCCGATTAATATTGTGCTCCTTTTACCTTTTTGATGGAGTCTGTCTGGCCTACGCCCATGAAGAGTTATGATACGAATGAGAATTTAAGCGCCAAAAATTCTTGCCAAACAATAACAAAGATGACCCCTGACTTATCCACTCCCTCGCTTTGTCACAATTCTTTGCTTCACTTCGCTCCACCCTTTGCCATGTCATGGGCAATGCTTTTTGTTTTGCTAAATTCATATTATATACGTAATCCTCGGGAAGATATATTTCTGTATATTTTGTGGCAATGATGACTTCATCACTACTAAAAAACCCGCCGCAAAACAAAACTAAACAGCAAAACAAAAACCATTTATCAAAAGGCAAAAACAAAAAAGGTGACGTTTACCCCACCGCCTGTCCGTCCCTTGGACGTAGAAGTTTTCTTATCAGTGAGCCAGACCCAGTGGAAGTTCACTCCAAAATGTTTTGGTGAGTGAAAGCTTTTGAGCTTTTTGGAATGTGTGTGTGTGTTTGTGTGTGATTAGGCCATAAAATAGAAAACGATGCGTGAAATTTGACAAGAGAACAAACAACACGCACAACAAGTGACCAGCTTAATGCTGACAAGAAGGGGGGGAGGGGACAGGGAAGGCAAATTAAGCAAATGAGCTCTTAATGGGTGGGGGGGGGAGGGACCATTATACACTTAGACAAACACCAAAGAGATCTTGAAGAGTTCTCCAAACTTCTTTAAAATGGGAGTTTCTAATGAAACCCAACTTTGAATACGCCAAAAACTTTGGATTGGATCATCTAGATTTGAGTCTCTAAAACAAATGTAAATTGTTGACCCAATTGATATTTTTCTCTTAGTGTCGACGATTTTCTTAAGGATTCGTTTTTGGGTAATGTAAGTTGAACGAACTGGAACAAGGATTTGGTTGACGGGTGGTCAAAGACAAGTACAAAACTTAAGGAACTACACATACGATTAGAATCAGCTATTTGCTTATGAAAGAGAGAGAGAGAAAGACCTTTGACCAAAAACTTGACAATGATTTATTGGTAGTGAGTGACGAAATAATTTGGTTAGTTTTGTTTGGCCAAACGAGCCATGGATGAAGTCATAGTAAACCGGATTCAAACATTTAACCTGCGTTTGGATTGGGTTGGGCTGGGACTCGAAATGGGACTGGGACCGGGAATGGGATTGTTAATTAGCTTTCAGTTAGTTGACGTTGGGCCACTCCACTCCAATTTCTACAGTTATTGGACGAGTGAGTGTCTTGGCCGTTGTTAAGAAGGAGCAGAAAGATCGTTAAAGAAGAATTTATAGAAGTCAAATGGAATTAAGCTTTGATTGAAGTTAAGTACCTTGGGCTAACATTAAAATGCTTTTATCCAACAAGGCCAATTCCTGATGAAGCCCCCTTGCGTCTGGCCCGCCCCAAACTCGCTTCCTAATCAGGCGAAGCGATGCAAGAAATAAGAAACAGAAACTAAAAATAAACCAAGTCAAGCCATGCGAAAGAAGCATCTACAGGGATGTTTGTTGGGGGGGGGGGAAGGTGAAGGGGGAGTTGGGATACAGGAACGCGAGGTAACTTCGTCTCAGGCCAAATGTGGCCCTTGGCCTTCACTCACCTTGAAATGCCGTTGTGAGCCCAGTAAAGAAGTACGAGAGGGCAGTTGAAGTTGCAGTTGGAGTTGGAATTGGAGTGCCTGGTTGCTGCTGCTGCTGCATATCAATTACCATGGAAGAAACCGAAAAGGGAATTTGGTCTCTGGCCTTGAGGCCTAAGCCACAGATGCAATACAGATATCATCAGCAGCCCACTCAGCCGTGTGCACAATTAAACCAAATTGACAACGAACCGAAGAATCAAGAAGAGAAGAGAGGAAATGCACAGCACACGAAGATCCAGAACAAGAACTAAAGAATAACGAGATCGAGTTGAAGGTGGAGATGGAGATGAAGATGGAGGTGAGGAAGGCAATGTGTCCGTTAACGACACAAGTGGACAGGCACTTGAGGACAGACCAGAATCCAGAATCTAGATTCTAGCCAACTGCCAACAGCTTTGTTGGGTATATAAGGATCCTGCCTGCATCACTTGATCCACAGAACGTTAAGTGAACCGTAGCTAGCATCAGCATCAGCAACAGCATCTAACCATGCTCTCTCATCTCTTCATACTAAGCACATTGACGGCTTCGTTGGTCCAGGGCCTGGCCATTTATGCAGCCTATCCGTATGGGTATGCGGCTCAGGGCTCCTCATTGGTGACTCCAACTCAGCAGCAGTATCTAGCCCAAGATGAGTTCGGACAGTATGCCTACGGGTATGCTGAGCCCTTGTCCAGCAAACAGGAGACTCGCTCATTGGATGGAACTACTCGTGGTAGCTATAGCTATCGTGATGCTACAGGCAAACTCCAAACTGTTGACTACACCGCCGATTCCGAGGGTTTCCATGTGGCGGCCACCAATCTACCCACAGCGGCGAGTCCCCGTAGCAGCATTGCGTCGTCATCCCAGCACATTCAGAACGATGAGGAGAAGGAATTGCCTCAACCCGTTGCCGATACGGCCGAAGTGGCTGCCGCCAAATCGATTCACTTGAAACGTTTGGAGGCAGAGAAGCAACGCAACGATATTTTGGCACGCCGATCGAATGTGATTGCTGTTCCGGCAGCTGTCCATTATACCATTCCACGCTATTATATTCCGCGTTTCTACTATTGAGCAATGTAATACGTTTCTGATCTGAAAAAAGGGATTCAAATAAAGATATCAGCAGACTCTAGCAATGCTGAAATCAAGGAAATAACTTTTAGCCATCTTCCTGTGTTTCTCTGTCTGTCTATTGTCTTTTGTCCTCTGGCCACAAATTTGCCTTGAGCTTAACCTCAACTTTTCATAATTCGAATATTTTTTGATTTCAATTAAATTTAATAACAGCATAAACAACATTGACAACGACAATAACTGGAAAAGGTAGCCCAATCTCCTCTTCTTCTTAGCCATAAACAAGCAAGTCGCACACTGGACTGGAATGCCATTGCCTTTGGTCCAAATGCTTCTCTCATATACTCACTTTGGACAATCAATGAGCCCTTTTGAATGCATTCATATAGTCCTCTAAAGTTTACTAATCCATTTTTGTATGACAATTTCTTGAACAGAATTTGATATTTTGGGCAACTGAACCGGTCCATCTGGCCCAGTGTGCATTGGCCCGGTTCCTTGACCTCTACGAGATAGAGAGAGAGAGAGAGAGAGAGAAAACGACACTGGAAGTCTGATTAAGTTCTTTGGTCTCTGGCATTGTTGTCAGCGGCAGGAGCAGCAACAGCAGCAACATCGTTGTCGACGTCGACGTTGGCGTCGACCCGCTGCCCTTTTTTTGTGCAATTGTTGGGGCAAGACCCAAGAGAGCACAAGACTCTTGCCACAGACAGATGAAAACAAATTGCGGCTTTTGTGCTCAAATTTATGCTGAACTTGTTGAAATCGGCAAAATGTTTATGTAGTTACACAGAGGAAGAGAAGCTTATATCAAGCCGAAGTCAAAGGAATATGAAAGTAAACCCCAAAAACCCGGCGACCTTCCTGGGAATGCACGATATGGCACATATTTTCGCATCAGCAGCAACAGCAGCAACAGCAGCAGCAGCAGCATAGGATGTATATAAAAGGCAGAATCCTCATTTAAAGGCACAACACAGAGTTCTCTAGAGCGAGCGAGTACTAGTCCACACAATTGGAAGACTAGCAGCGTTCCAACCCGTCCCAAAAAATATAAAAAAACAAAAACAATCCAACACTCCAAGATGCAGTTAGCAGCCATCGCACTGATTATGGGCATAGTTCATAGTGTTGCCGCAGGAGCAGTCGATCCATTGCTGGAATATGGAGCTCCTTTGCCCCAACCCTATCAATATCATTCTCAGGATGATTTTGGCCAGTATGCCTATGGTTATGCTGGTCCTTTATCCAGCAAACAGGAGTCTCGCAGTATGGATGGCACAATAAGGGGCAGCTACAGCTATCGGAATGCGCACGGCATAATCGAAACTGTCGAATATATGGCGGACTCGAAGGGCTTCCACATAATCTCCACGGATGTGCAACAACCGAAAGCGAATGAAGAAACTCCAGAGGTCGCTGCCCTACGGGCCCAGCATTTAGCTGCCCACGAAGTGGCAAAGCTGCGTTTGGCTGGACACAGCGTTAACGAGGTGGCAGGTCCACAACCTGTCCAGGATACACCCGAAGTGGCTGCTGCCAAAGTGGCCTTCTTCAGACGCTACGAGGCCGAGAAGTTGCGCAATCTCTTGCTGAGTGAAAACCAAGTTAAGTTGCCCATTCACACAGTCTACTCTCAGCCAATCTATGTCTATCAGCCCAGTCGAAAGTCCAGTATCCCACGGGACTATCTGCCAGTGGCTTAAAATCGAACAAAAATTTATTTTCCCTTTTTCTTTTTTTGCCCAATTTGTTGCTCGAATAAATGTTAAAATTTGCTATATCAAATGCGGTTCTTAGAATCTAGAAAGGATAAACAGGAGTTTTTGTTTTGGCACTATGGTGCACTAGCTTGCATTTATTCTTAAGAAAAATGTTTAACATTATGTTAGATAATCATTCCTGGTCCTGGTATCGATATCTTCAGTATTAAGCGATCTTCAGTTCCTTTTGCTGAGCAGCAAACTACGACTGAGAGCCACGGGTCGCAGGGTTCTTAGCTCGGTGGGAGTGGTCACACTGTATCGGGTGGTGGGAGAGACGAGAGTGTAGTAGGCACTGATGGGAACACGTAGTTCGTCGCGATCCAAGCGATCCAAACGATCCAAACGATCCTCAAGTTCGCCTAGTTTCAAGTAGCTGCTGGAACTAAGATCTGAGAGAGTGTAAACAGTCCGCAGACGTGGATCTTCATCGGCCAAGGCATCCTGCCGGCCATTGATCTGTTTGGAAGTCTGCTCCTCTGTCTTCTGCTGATCACTATCCAGTGAGCGAGTTTTGTCGTCGTTGCTAGACTTAAGCTCCTGCTTCTGACTTGTATCCTCCGCATTAGGTTTTTGGTCTTCTTTGCGTAAATTTTGACGATCGGCTAACATGGCGGTGAGCTCAGCTCGAACCCTCTCCAAAATGGCGGCATCTTCCTCGCTGAGACCCTCTTGTTTATCTTCGCTTATGTCCTGCTCCTCCCCCTCCTCAGTCTTTGCTTTCTGGTCTTTCTCCTGCTTGGCTTTCTCCTCCCTTAAACTGGCAGCCAGTGCATCTGCTTCGACCTCTCGCTGAGCTGCCTCTCTCAGGGCTTTGAGATGGCTTAGGCGTGCCTGCTGCACTTCCTCCGTTTCGGACACTGGCTGCGGGGCTTTGCCCTCATCCACTGGAGCCTTGGGCAAGTTACTAGCCTCCGCCTTGAAACCCTGACTGCCGCCTGCTTCGTATTGAACTGTCTGCAATTTGCCATTTGCGTCCACATAGGAATAGAAGCCCCTGGATGAGCCATCACGCACTGTATATTCCGCCCTAGCGGCATTGGCATCACTATAACCATACGAGTAGAAGGCTCTGGCAGTATCCTGTTCCTGATAGCGTCGACCATCCGTCTTGAGATTGGTGGTGCTTGCTCTTAGATTAGCCGCCGAAGCTGTGGCTACGATTAGGGCACTTGCCCAAATGAAGCACTGCATCATCATAATGTGTCACACAAAAAATAAACAACAAGAAAAAAAAAACAAACAAAAACAACAACAACAACTACTGTTTACCGATTGCTGGAAACTGTAACTGAAAACTGATGCTGCAGTTGCTCTAGTCAAATCTATTTATACCACATTGCATCCATCTATCCATCCATCCATCCACCCACCTACAACACGATGGGTAACCAAAGAAGCCAAAAGTCTGCGCAGTGACCTCCACCAATCGACGACCGATCGACTGATCGATGGCGAGATGTCGTAAGAGTGAACTTAATATTGATACGGATACGGCCACTGGCAGAGTGCAACAATTGCACAAGAGTAACCCACAATTGCAATCGATCAGGTTGCTGCTCATTGTTCATGGATTGAGGATGGAGTTTCAGCGGCTTCGGATGTGACAAAGCCAACCTAGTTCCGCTGGTAAAGCATACATGGAAAGGGAAATACAATAAATAATTATATATAACACACACTTATAATTAATATTATTATTTTTATTTGTTTAACCACTACAACTTGATTATGCAAAACCCTAACCAACTCCCACTACCAAGCCGGTGGAAGCGGGTGACAAACCGGTCAAAGAGTCCAAAGAGTCCCGGGGACCATTAGAGTGAGGGGCAAGTGATTGTCGTATTGTGTAATTATTGAAGTGTTTCGAGTAAGTTCGGCCCTGTCTACTAACAGTATCCACAGAATGATTTTTTAGAAAACCATATCGCAACCATTGGACCTCCCCGAGTGGCGAGATTAGGGAAATGGCATTTTGTTTAGGGGCAAAAGATCCAAGACCCCCATATTAGAGGGCAGTAGAAGCTTTTGCCATACTCGCTAACGCTCTTCCCTCTCTCTTCCATTCTCGCTCTCTCGTCGGCAGTTATTTACATTTTAAAAAAGCTTACTAAAAATACCAAAAACAACAATAAGAACAAAAACAACAACAACAAGAAACAAACGGTTATCGTTCAATGCTGCGATCATCTTTGGCTCAGTCAAGAATCTAAAGCGGTCGAGTGCAGTGCAATTTATTTGGTGGAAAATTTTTTTCTGTTTTGGTAATAGTGATTATGGATTTGGCTAACAAAAATGTGGTTTACCTTGGCGGATTTGGCGGCATTGGTCAACAATGTGTACAAGAGCTGTTGCAACGGCAACTTAAGGTGGGTTCTAGGTGGACTTTGCAGTGCAACTCTCTCTCTCTCTCTCTCTCTCTCTCTCTCTCTCTCTCTCTCTCTCTCTCTCATTATCGTTATCTTTATTTTAGTCTTTGGCCATATTCGATTTGATGGAGAACAATACATTGCTTTCCACCTGGCAGCATAGCCATCCCACTACAGATATATTCTATCATAAAGTAGATGTCACCAAGAAATCAGATATAGAAACGGCATACAAAGCAACGGCCACACATTTGGCTAATGGACACATTGATGTGGTGGTCAACGGCATGGGCCTGATGAACGATCGACATATCGAGCTGACCATAGAGATTAATCTGGTTAGTTGAGGGCGGGAAGGGATTAGAGTCAAGTCAAGGGTATAGTCTGTATTCGTCTTGCAGTTGGGTGTAATCCACAGTACGCTGACAGCCTTGGATTATATGTCCAAGTCACAGGGCGGACAAGGTGGTTTGATTGTCAACATTTCATCGGTGGCTGGCCTTCAGCCGACTCCTCTTTTGGCCATTTATTCGGCGGCTAAAACCGGAGTCACTACCTTTACTCGTTCCATGGCTGTAAGTACACGATAATTTGCAACTTTACCATCCCTTTTACGATTTCCTCTCCCTCCTTCTCTCTCTCTCTCGCTTGCTCTCTCTCCTCGCTACAGAATCCCTTCTATTTTGCCCACTCTGGCGTGGGCTTCATTACCATCTGTCCTGGCTTCACAACTACCGCTCTTTTGGATGATATTGATAATAAAACGACATTTACCTATCGCACTCCCATGAATCAAATATTCCACAAAGTCAAACGTCAAAATGCCACAGATTGTGCACGAAATCTAATCAAATCTATTGAGGAGGGCCACAATGGCGATGTTATACTCTTGGAATTGGGTGAAATTATTAAAGTGGATATACCCGAAATGTGGAAGCCACAATTGGAGCAATGATGCGCTCGGTGATGGGCACTAAATTGTTGTTAAATTTCAACTTAAACATGTTAATTATATTAATGTTTTGAGAATCGTGATGCGGACCAGATCAGATGTGTCGTCGTCGTCGTCGTCGTCGTCTTGTATATGATATACTTATGATGACCTCAAAAACCACACGAACTCATTCTTATCCATATCAGATATCAAAGCGGGAATTGTGTTTCTATATATACATATACAAATAGTGTTATAACTGTTGCAACATATATTAAAATGTTTTTTATATATTTTTTTTCGAATACTAATTTCTACTTTGAAACTGAAGTTTGTGGTGGCCTTGGTTTGTTTTGATCTTCCAGCTTTTGCTCCTCTGCTCGCCCTCGCTCGCCCCATTTCAAACAATTGATATTCGATTAAATATCGTTTTATTGGATTTATTCTCATACACACACACAAAGAATTGAACTTGCACTGTTTAGTATTTTTGTTTTGTTTTGTTTTTATGCTTTTTTTTGTTGTTTTATAGTTAGTTACTAACACATTTTACACATTTACAAACTTTGAAGGTTGTGGAAAAAACCCCTAGAAATGAGTATTAGAATAGATTCTGCAGATTCTGCAGCGATCATTGGGAGAGTTGGGCATGTATGGGGCGGGTAGGCGTAAAGGGAAAGGGGGTTTGCGGGTTGGGGGGGGGGAGTTTTGGAGTCAAAATACCTCTTCATCTTTCTTCTCCATCATACTCGTATATAGTTTTCAATATTTAGTATTCTTTTCTTTGGTTTTTGCTTTTAAATATAAAGACATTTGTTTCGTTTCCCATTAAACTGGAAATAGTTGTTCATTTTCTTTTTGTTTTTCTTTTATGTTAACTGTAAATTTCACATCATCACAATTTAAGAATCGTCAAACTTATATAAATACACACACAAGTTGCAAAATAACATTATGTGGAATATACATATGTATTTTTTGAGCGCCGCAAAAATCTTGTTATAGAGGGAGAATTTGAATTGGAATTTTTCGAATTTTGAATTTCGAATTTCGATATTGGTTATCTTTCAATTATTTCTCTGTTTTTTTTCTTTTTGGATTCTCTCACAGTATTGTCCTCGCCTGAACGCATTTGATGCGTTGGAAGAGTTTTTTTTTTCATTTAGGTAGGTGCTGTTTTTCGATCTATTGGGATGGGGGGAGGTGACTGGACTATATATGTATAGCAGATTTTTTAATGGTAGTATTTAGTTTAGGTTTTGGGGAGTTTCACAAAGCGCGCTGGCAGGTCATCGACATAATATTATTTGTTTTGGTTGGATTTCTTTTTTGTTTTAGCTACTGCAAATTGTTTGTTAATACATTTTCTTTGTTTTTCTATTTTTATCTAATTGTTAGACATTTAATTCAAAAACTTGTATCACTAACCCTAGTTTTCTTTTTATTTTGTTTTTTTGCTGAGGAACAGAAGCTTTTATGCCTATCAAATATACGTTCAAGTTTTTTTTTTTTTATAGTTATCGTTTTTCATTATTTTTTTTTTTTAGATACAATTTTCATACATATATATGCGGATTGTCCATAACTAGTTTTTAGTTAGTTTAGTTAACTATAGGTTAGCTTTTATTTGGTGGTGATGTTAGTTAGTTTGGTTATTTAACTGGTGGTTCTTGGCTTTGATATGTTCAGAGAGTGTCCAAATAGCAAAAAAAAAAAAAAAAAAAAAAAAAACGTGGTTTCATTTGTTTTCACTTGTTGAAAATTTATTGATACAAATAAAATAAATAAAAAAATTTGCAAACAGAACTTGAAACTAATTACTAATAATAATAATCATAATAATAATAATAATAATAGTAATATAGATTGTGTATATATATATATATAGTTCATATTGGGTAAATCCGACTGGAACAGCACGACGGTCTGCAGTAAGGCATACTGTTACGCTTGGATTAGCCCGTTTTATATATGTATGTATATACACATATATATACATAAATATATAGAAATGTATATAGATATATATGTATATATATATATAGTATATAAAACCCGTAGGTTTTAGAAGAACATTTCATTTTTAGCTATGAATTATGAACCCATTGGGTTTAACATATTATAAAACAAACAAAAAAAAATAAAGAAAAGTTAAAAATTGTAGAAAGTTGAGAGTAAACCACTCAAAGTAAAGGTCTAAACCAGATTTGAGAATTAAGTACACGAGGCTCAAGACATGCATGGCTCTCTCTCTCTCTCTCTCTCTCTCTCTCTCCTTCTCTCACTCTCACTCTCAATCTGCGTGTGTGTGTCTCTCTCTCTCTCTCTCTCTCGCTCTTTCTCAGTTTGTTTGGTGGGGTCTGGGGATGAGGGAGGGGTGTGTTTAGATCGAGGTTCACAGATATTACAAATACATTTTACAAATCTCATTAGTTTTTCACATTTATGCTTTTTCATCGTCTTCTTTTACTACTTTTTAGCTATAGTTTCTTTTGTTTCTTCTAAAGAATAAACAGATATACTATATATATATATATATATATATATATATATATATATATAAATACATATACATATACCACATTATGAAACTTAGTATTATCATATATATATATATATATATATATATATATATATATATATATATATATATTTATATAGTTTTCCTGAAGCAAAATTAAAATCAGCTCAACTGTGTGACATTAATATATAATATTAATAATAATAGAGCGCGCGCACACTATATACATATATATATATATATATATATATATTTGTATGCGCATACACTGCATATATATATATATATATACAGAAATATGTATAATTGTATAGTTTAGTTAGTTTTTGCATGTTGTTTTTTGTTTGTTGTAGGTATGTGTAAATTTCTCAAAGCCCTGACACAAATTTGACAATTCTAAAACTTTCCTTCGTAGATATTTACTCATAGGGAAAGGGACTTGATTTGTTTTAATTTATTTTTAATAAATTTAATAATAGATATACATACATATATATCCACATATGCATATATATATATATATATATACATACATATGTATATGCATATAGTACAATAGTTAACAACAACATCGCACAATAGCGTTATTAAAATTTCTTTAAGAAATATAAACATTTATCCACATACAATATAAATGATCGATCGTGTGTGTGTCTGTGTGTATGTATCTGTGTGTGTGTCTGCGTGTGTGTAAGTGTGGTGTATTTTATATACATATATATAAAGATAAAAAAATAGCATTTGTTTTTGAAAGAGTTTTTAAAAAAAAAAAAAAAAAAAAGAAAAAAGCAACTAGAAAAAAATTAAATTATAAATTGATATTTAAATAAAAGAAAAACAATTTCAATTATGTTCGATTCGTCAGCACGTCGTCGGTCCCTTCTCTCTTACAATATAGCTTAGAAGAGCGTCTTATTCTTCATCAATCGAAACAAAATCTATTAGCAAGTCTTGTGTTTTCCTTTCTTTTCACACTTTCACAAAAATTATGAACTTGTGCCTGGCCGATAAATTAATCTTTAGCCATGCTCTTACTCTTTTGGGTTCGGTTCAGTTCGATTTAGGTAACTCTTTGCTCATTCATTACATTCATTTTTTGTTTTCTTTTTGTTATTGGCTTGAAAATTAGCTAATACACAGATGTATATGTACAATTAGAATTGAAATCTGATTACCGATCCGGCATCGGTTTCTGATTATAGATTCTGTTTGACATCAAGTATATATATATATATATATATATATATATATATATATATATATTCTATGCACACACACATAACTCTAGTTTCTACTTGGATCTTTGCTTGTAACAAGTTTCAAACAGACTTCAATCGGCGGGGCCGAAAACTTAGTGTTAAATTTGAACAATCAACTAATAGACAATTATATAATATAGATTCTATATAGTTCCCAACCCAATTTTTTGTTACATTTTTTTTTGTTTTTTATTATAATTTTTTGTTGTTGTTTTTTTTGTGTTTTTTTTTTTTTTTGTTTTGGCGCTGATCCAATAACGGAACAGCAATAACTACATTCTTCTTTTTTTTTTGCGTTTGCTTTTGTTTGGTTCAAATTCTACAAAGTTTTGAACTGATTGCGTTCGACATATTCTCTATCTCTATCGCTCTCTGTCTGTCTCTCCCATGTATATATTGAATATATATATACCACATATATATATATATATATATATATATATATATATATATATATATATATATATACATATGATTGAGGCCGTGTCTATATCCTCTGGCTGAGTTCGATGAATGAGAAACTACTATGATGCACATTCTAGTCCACCTTGATGCCGCTATCATCTGGATCGACAATATCAACCAGATTCTTTTCCAGCTGTCGCATCATACAGCTATCGATGCCCCCTTCGAAGCTATCCTCGGACATCAGCTGAGGCTTACGAACCAATAATTGCTGCTGCTGCTGCTGTTGCTTCAGTCTTTCGTTGTGGTTGGACATGGTATCGCAATTGCTCCAGACAATTGTTGCTGACGAGGATGATGAGCTGCTGGCATTCACATTCACATCGTTGTCCCACATAAACATATTATCACCGGGCCCTGAGTTCTGTATAATGCAATAGATTAGATAGAGAATAGCAATTAGCAATTGGCCACCAAATTAGCTTACTTTGATTTTTCACTTATGTATATTTACCTAAAGGATCGGGGATAAAAGTCAAGCTAGTTCATGAAATCTGCTTACCTTAATTGCATTGATATTCTCATTGCCATCTACTTGGAAGTTATAGCCTAGATCGTTAGTTTTGAGGTTGCTCTTGATTTGTTGATGCTGATGTGGGTGTTGGTGTTGATGTTGGTGGTGCTGGTGGTGCAGATGCTGATCCTGCTGATCTAGTAGTAACCAATGATTCCAGTTGGTATTTGTGGTAGTGTTGCTGCTGCTGCTGCTATTGGCCGTTGAGCTTTTGGGACAAATGGGACCGTAGCGGCTGTGTATGGAAGAGGAACCAGTGGGCACATCAAATGTGGTGGCATCATCATCCAATATGGAATCAGAGCGTACAAAATTGGCGGATTCTTTATTTGGATTGTTCCAGAATAGTAAGGATGACTGATTGTTGTTGTTGTGGTTGTTGCTACTATTGTGGCTATTGATATTATTGTTGCTGTTGTTGCTGCTGCTATGTTGCCTCGCGTTGGTGGTATAAAGATTTGGGGGTGGAAGCGGCAAGACATCGCCGATATCGGCCCCGGTTTCATCTAAATGTGACGGTGGTTTCTTTTCATAAAATGAGGTATCAATGGACAATGTGCGGCTAGGAATCGATGAAGTCTTTGTGGACGGCTGCTGCTGATAGGCTTCATGATTCCAGGGATGTAATCCTGCTAGCTCCTTATGATTGTTGTTGTTGTTGTTGCTGCTGCTGTTGCTGTTGTAATAGTTAGCAGCAGCCGCAGAATGATGATATAGATCCGTTGGCAGCGGCGGAGGGGGAGGCGGAGGCATATTATAGTTCGGTGGGTTGGTTCGGTTTTGAGAAGGATTTGGATATTCCCTCAAGGGTGGAGGATTTCTCGTCGTTGGTGGTGGTGGGCCGTAGACTGCTGGAGGAAAGCGTGGTTCATAATTGCCCCTGGGCACCATAATGCCGCCATTAAGCTGACGCCCCAATGCATGAGCAAGTGGTGGCATCATTTGTGGTGGTGGGGCTGCTGGTGATGCCAATGGTCCATCCAATGGTGGATAGCCTCTGGGTGATGGCATGTAACGCATCGGCGACAAGTTCATCCCAAGGCCCGAGGGATTGGGAACCTCTGTTTCGTGTCCTAAGGGTGATTTCTTGTTCATAGCTAGTGGAGGCAGAGGACCAGGCAATGCTTTTAGGGATTTACCCCTATGACGAGCCCTATAGCGTTCCACTTCCTCCTGGGAATGGGCAAAAGTGCAGCTGGCTCCACGTGGACACACGCGACGCACATTTAAATCTCGGCACAAACTGATCTTGTATTTGGGATTACTTATATTGGCAGCTCCTCCGCCACCATTGGATCCTTCCTGGGGCTTTCTTATGCCATGATGCTGGAGAAAGTTAACCAAACCCATTACTGCCTGACGCACGGCATCCAAGGCCTTAGCCACTTCCTCCCATCCGGCCACCTCCACCAAGGGATCAATGTTAGCCAAATTAAGCAAATGCTGATGAAGATTCGCCAGCTTGGCTGGATCGCTAGTGCGTTGCAGGGCAATTACGAGCTCCTGCACCGACTGCGAAAAGGATGAGGGCGTCTGTAGCTTGTCAATGATGCTCTGCATGTGACTTTTATGATTAATATCACCATATAAAAGGGAAGACCATTGCTCAGGGGCAATTCTTAGGCCAGCCTCGGTGGCTATTTGAACAATCTGGGCATCGTGCTCCCGCCGCAGGGCATCGTAGGAACGAAATTCTTCCTTCAACTGCATTAACGAAGAGTCCGCTTCGCGCTTGGATACCTTAAAGCAGCTGGCGCGATAGAGCAACTGCACCACATGACCAATGCTGGTTTTCGATGCCTGCGGAAAATGCGGTTCAAGCCGCTGCACAACAAACATGACCAAAACCTTGCGAGACAGAGCCGAACCCTCTTCCAGCGCTAAAAGGACCAGCTTTAACACCTCCTCCTGCATGGCCGGACCAAGGAATTGACATCCACGCGTTCTCACCGCTGCCCAGAGATTTGAACTCAATTGCTGCGGATTCTGGTGCTGGAGAATCAGTTCCGTTACAGTGCGTTCGCCCAGAGAACGAGCTGCCCGCAATGCTCTCACCCGTCCTTCGTCCTCCATCAGCTGGCAATTGACCAGAGTGACCAACTTTCTCTGCATGGGCCTGGTCAATAGATTGTTTACATTTAGATTGAGAAAAGACTTTAGATGCAGGGCCAAGTCTTCAATGCATTTTTTTCCCAATTTATAGCATTTCAGTTGATCGGCATCCAATTTCTGTACACTCGGTGGCGTCGGTGGAGATTGTTCCAAGTCCAAATAGGAAGACTCTTTGGTGGCCAGCCCACCACCACCTCCTTTGGCCACCAGTTGGAGCAGAGCATTGTTGATTGGCAAATTGTCGATGTCGGTGACAATGTAGGTCTATATGTGTAAGCAACAAATCTAGTAAACCATTCGATTCGAGTTAGAAAAGGATTTGATCTCACCTGATCGAAGGGACATTGCCGATTGTAGAGCGACGTCAGGCATAGCTTGCACACGGTGTGTCCGCATCCCAAGCTAATTGGCGAGCGCTGACTGGCCGCAAACTCCTTACAGCAAATGGGACAGTTTAGAAAATCTGTCCATGAGGGAGCCTGAATCGGCATGCTGGACAACAGAGCAAATGGAAACCAGGTTAAGAAAATATATACATAATTGGAAAAATTCAATCAAGTTACTGCAACGATCAAATTGAGTGGAGCTCTGCTAATAGATATGTATATACATATATATGTATGTATATATTCTTACTTATGTATTTGTTTAAGGTTTGCTATACATACATATATGTATGTACTCATACCCCTTCTGATCTGATCTGATTAAAATGGTTTATGGTTTTTTCCCCTGTCACCACTGCTCTCTCTCCACGTCCCCTGCTGCTGCATCACACTGCTTACAATTTACCCCAACGTCAGCTGTCGCTCGCTTACATACATATACACGCACATACATAAGTATAGCCTTATAGGCCAACTCTTGCGAGTAACGTAACTCGATTTCAACGTCATCAAAGAGTCTCTGTCTCTGTCTTTGCCTCTGCCTCCGCTGGCTTCGCTTTCTTTTGCCCCAGCGAACAAAGGCAAAGTATTTTTCTCCTCTTTTTTTTCGTTTTTGTTGCATTTTGTATGGAGGAAGAGACCCCCACCCGTCGCCTTCTCTACTCTACTACTCCCACTTGTACATACATACAATCAGTCCTTGAGCCTACGACAAGGGGACCGAGAAAAGAGAGAAAGAGAGAGAAGGAGATAGAATGATAGAGAGCAAGAGAGAGGAGTGACGAGGGGGAGCCACATAAAATAGTTTTTTTTTCTTGTTACGTTTCACTTTTCACTGCACGTCACTTTTTTTTCTTTCTTTTGTTGGTTTTATTCAAGTTTTTTTGTTTTCTATCGTATTGCCTGCGCCTCCGCGCACTCCTCCGCACACTCACCTTCAAAATGCACATATTATTGCTCTTTGATTTTGTAGTTTTCTCTTCTTTTTTTTTTGTGTCGTTGTGTATTCTTCAATTCTTGTACTTTACATATTTTTTCATGCATGTATGTGCATAATTTTTTAGTTACTACGTTTTTTGGCTTTCTGTGAAATCCGAGTGCGTGGGCTTAGTTATTGGTGTGTATGTGCAGCGTTTGTCATCGAAGGTCCTGTATACGTATACTTAATTTTCCGTTAGCTCAAAAACAAAAACAAAATTGAACAAAAATTCGCCACACCAAATAGTACTCCCCACACTGAATAAATACTCCATACACTGAGCAATTACTCTCCATACTGAAGAAAGTACTCACCACATTCTGCTCAGCTGCAGCTAGTTGATATTGGCCAACACTGGTAAATACTGGCAATTGGGGCCATTATTTATTTACTATTTCATGCTTTACAACACTGACAGTCAGCTGCCTGAAAATACTAGAAGAATCGATAGTATATCGACACCTGTTAGATAAAGTATATTCAAAATTCGTACCAACCCAAGCAGAATCATATTTAATTCATTATTTAGTAATTCATTTAATTTATACAATTTTATCTATACACAATAGATTGTTAAAGCACATTTCCGTTAAATGCATAGTAAATATGCACTCCGAGCGTCGTCATTGGGAACTCATTTCGTTTTGGCGGAATCACCGGTACCATAGCTAGATCCCTTGCTGATGCGGGATACATTTACCGCCGTCTCCATTAGCCAATAGAAAAGACCGAGAGTGGAAAAAGCCACCGTGAAACCAATCAAATTGCCCGCCAGCAGTGAGCTAATTAAATAATACAAAATACAAAGAATCGAGAAACTGGCCCAACTAAGATAGTTGATGGCTGAACTCAAACGTGGCTTGTAGATTTTGCTGGGCACCTCCTTGAAACCAGATGTTTTAAAGAAACTGCCTGTCTCGTGAAAACTGTCAATCAGACGATCCTTTTCCACAAATAGTTGCTGCAACCAGGCAGCAGCCTTTGTCTCATCTTCAGGCACTTGGTCCAAGGGTATGCGCCTCAAATACATATAGGGTTCCACCGCGTCTCCATTCAATAGGGACAGCATGGACGCCGGAGTCTTTGCATCCCGCTTAAAGACCACATTTATATCGTAGATCACGGGGCAAATACCTCTCAAGGTGGGCAAGCTGGCTGTGAAACCTTTGGTGCGAGGTATCAAATGATGCTTCAATACTGTCATGCCACGTTCCTCGGCAAATTTCACCGATAACTTATGCTTGGCCTCGGTAAAACGTGTACCCTCGGCATTTAGTAGAATCCACACAGGATCGGGATAGGAATACAACACTTTTAGTTGCTTGGCTATGATCTCCTTATCTTTTTCAAAGTCACGATTCAGGAAGACGAATTCGGCCAGCCACCAGGCCCAGCCCAAGATAGGAGCATATCGTATGGCTTTCTTGGCATAGGCTTTGGTATTACCCAAAACGCCAAATTTCTCGGTGACCATCCAAGCGGTAAGCCAATCAATTTCGTATGTATGATTCATTATCAGCAAGCCATGTTCCTTGCCAAAGTATTTCTTTTCCTCCTCGGGATCGATGAATACGCGCATTTTACAACCGGCACCCCATTCTGCCACAAAAACGAGCACTGCGAACAAAAAGAAATGAGAAAATAAGGGGAATGTTGCACCGTTTAACCTTTATTTTGGAGCAACTTACAGGAATAGAAGGAGTAGCACGGATAGTACATCAGAGTACGGAAAAGCTTCTTATCTATCGGCTTCACCAGGATGGTCAGCAATAGTTGGGCTATATTCACGAAGAAGCCGCATGTGAAGAATGTGATGGCGATCGAAAGACGCCTTAGTCCCAATAGTTTCACCATTTCGATCTAAAAATAAATCACAATATACTGAATTAGAAAATGCAGTAAGTAGGTTAAAAATTGAAACAAATTTACGTAATCGTAAACGGAAACCTTTAAATTTAGTAATTAACAAAATTATGACTAGCCAAAGGTGGTGGTGATATGAAAACTTTATGACGGTACGAGTACATACAATTTAATTGTATGTACATATATACATATGTATGTATGTACATGCTTCTTGTTTATGATCTGCCCACTATACCTCTGCGCTCCGCCTCTTCCTCACGCCTTGTACATAGAAAACAAAAAAACAAAAAGCTATAGAGGAAATCGCTCAACTTGCCTCAAAGGCGGCTCTGGTCAACTGAATGAAATAAAACAAAAACGAGCCGAATAACATGGGGACAGTGAAGTTGTTTTTTTTTTGTCGTTTTTCGTCTGATAAGAATCGCTAATGATTAAAGACATTGAAACTTATAAATTAACAAAATTAATCACCCCTTATCTATTAGTCAATGAGTAGGAAAATACTTAACAACCAGAGTGGTTGGGTGGGTGTTGGATGGAACTTTGATCAGGAAGGGAAACTTCTAGCTTATCTTGTTTCACTTTCGAACGATCCCCAGCAATTATCAATTCCTCTCAACATCGAGAGACGTAAAGGTTTTCTTCCAAACGTCACCTGTCTTATCAGCGATCCGGGCACGCTTATTACTTTTAGCAGATAATTCGAATTGCTAATCAGTGCCATTTTGAAACTTGTGTTTCACGTCTAACCTGAAAACTAAAACTAACGGATTTTCTTTGGACTAAGAATGAGATGGGAAAGGAAAAAAGAGAGTGAAATGAAGTTAAGAATTAGGGTTGCTGAGTTTAGATAGAGAAATTCAGAATTAACTAATAATTTAAATTTTTGAAAAATGTTTAAGAAATGTACTTAAAATGTGGCAAGAAGAGTATAAATTGTTTGGCTTGACTAAAGCGTTCCAATGTTGTAGTTATCTTATCACGAACGTTTATACGTACATATGTACATGTATTTTAGTAGAAGTCTTGAGAAATATATTTTGTTTTGCTTTTAATTAAAAGGCATTGCACTAAAACTTTGCTCAATTAGGTTTTTTTCCAGTGCTTACAATGTATTTCCAAGTGGCAGAGACCTTTTGCTGTTTGTTTAAAAACCAGTTATTTTAATTGTTTAACCATTTCATCTCAAGTAAAAGCAAAGCTTAATTTGTTATTGCCTGCCTCTGCTGTCACTATTGTTTGGGGTACTCCTGTAAGCGTTGAGTCTCTGAATCACTTTTTTTTAAATTTAAAACTATTAAAAGAGACATGGTTTGCCAGCTCCCTTATATACATTTCGACGAATGATCGCGACGCCATGCAACAACAACAACTGATGTTGACTTTGCCAGTGCTCGCCTTTTATATATATGCACTGTTGACTCATAACTAAGAGTTGGAAAATGCAGATGCATTAGTGTTGGAAATTATAAAAATAGTGGTCTGAAAAAGGTGTTGGTCAGCAACCATTTGTTAACATAAAATAAAAATGTTAATTAATAGTATGTTTAATATTGTGAATATTAACGTTTACACATCATTAACATGACATTGACATAATTTTAACATTTTCGCTAACATATTGTTATAATGTTAAATAAATTGCTGTTGTACAACATTTTTATGAAAAACCACTATTTTTACAATTTTCAACACTAGGGCAATCGGGTATGAGTCAGCAGTGCATTTATAAGCAGCTGTTGCGTGGTTGGCGCCACGTTCGGTCCTCAAAATTGTTTTTGTCGCATTTTAAAGGAAGCAAAGGCCATTCCACATAAATAAATAAGCAGCTTCTTCTCCCATATTTGGCAAATAGCAAGGCCATTATAGGGCTGAAATCTGGCGCAACTGACAGAAAGAAAACAGGTACGTTACAAATAGCAATTCAAAAACCCGTCCACTTTCTTTCTCCTACTTCAAGCCTAAGATATATGTAAATAGAAATACCAAATATCTAAGTTTTTACCTAAGTATGATGACCTTTTGTTTTAAGAAAAATATTTACCTGAGTTTGTTTTTATTGCAGTCAAGATAACTATCAAGCCCAAGGGCAGTCAAACTAATTATACAGTAGTTGTTGTTGGAAGCTCATGATATTAGCAAATAAAAAATAGTACTGGATAATAATAAAGATATGATATCGTGCTTTTGTTGCTTGTAATTTAATTATTGCAAATCGTTTTTGTTTCTGCCAAATACAATCATTAAACACGTTTACTTATATGTGTAGGCTTTTACTACGAGAACTACATACATACATACAATAAATTTGGTGGCTCCAACTCGAAACTGTTGTCGTTTCAACTTACAAACTGAACAATTTTGGGTTATCGTCAAACACTATATAATAAACCATTCCATATAGTCGAGGAGGAATTATAATTGAATTTGTTATATTTAGTTTTTGAGAGAGCTTATGCCAAGGCGTATTTTGGGGCTTTGTTTAATTTTTGTGTGTGTTTTGGGTTGTTTTATATAATTGAGTTGATTTAGCTTAGGCTCCATATTGACTAAAGTTGTGAGAAAAATATCAACTGAAGGGAGGATTTGTTCATAATTATTTTGTGCTTGCTGCTGCAGCTGCTGCTGTTGCTGCTGATGATGATGAGGACGACGTGGACGCATGTGATTTTGAAGTGGCGCCATAACTTGAACCCTTGCTGATCTGCGTCTTATTGATGGCCTGACCCATAAGCCAATAAACTAAAAAAAAGGAGAAACAAATCAGAAATAAAGCCTAACACGCTTACTAAAGAGGCTTACATAGTCCTAACACTGAGAGGGCAGTGATAAATGCCGTCCAATTGGCTGCCAGCAGTGAAGTGATCAGATAATAGAAGATGCTCGACAACGAGACGAATACCCAGCCAGCGAAATTTATTAAGGAACTGAGGCGTGGCTTTAGAAGTTCATAGGGTGTCTCCTTAACGCCCGATTTTTCAAAGAAACTGCCCGTTTCCAGGAAGCTATCGATAATGCGATCCTTTTCCACAAACAATTGCTGCAACCAGGCGGCTGCTTCGGCCTCACCTTCTGGAACTTGTTCAAGGGGAATGCGTCGCATAAGCATATAAGGTTCCACTCCCTTGCCATTCAACAGGGACAACATAGTGGACGGAGTCTGCAAAGAAAAACGTATTGACTTTTTTAAATGACATCGCAAAGAAAGAGTAAACCTCATATTTAAACCTTTTCAGTTGGCTTGAAGGCCAAATTAATATCATAGATGACAGGACAAATCCCTCTCAGGGTGTTCAAACTGGCCGTAAAGCCCTTGGATCGGGGTATCAAATGATGTTTAAGCGGCGTCATTCCACGTTCTTCGGCAAATTTCACAGATGCCTCGTGTTTTGATGGGGTGAAACGTGTACCCTCGGCATTCAATAGCAACCACGTGGGATCCGGATACGAATAGACCACCTTCAATTGCTTTGCTATAATCTCTTTATCCTTGTCAAAGTTGCGATTGAGGAAGACAAATTCAGCCAGCCACCAGCCCCAGCCAATGATTGGAACATAACGTATTGGTTTCTTGGCATAGGCCTTGCAATTGCCCAGGACACCCAATTTATCGCATATCATCCAGCCCGTTAACCAATCGATTTCATATTTGTGATTCATTAACAATAAAACATGCTCATTTCCGGCATAAGTGCGGCGATCCTCCTCATCCATATAGACACGCATCCGACATCCTGCCCACCAATCGGCCACAAAAACAATTTCTGCAAAAAACGAAACAGTGTTTAGGGGTCGAAACGAACAAAGTAAATTGCGTAATTGTTAAAGGGATAAGCCAACAGACACTTAATCAAGCCAAGTGCGCTGTCCCGATAATCGTTACATAATCTCGTTACTTACGACTGTAGAGGGAGTAACACAAATAGTACATCAATTTACGGAAGAGTCGTTCATTTATGGGCTTTACTGTAATGTGCAATATTAGTTGGGCCAGATTAATGCATACTCCCGATGTGAAGAATGTTATGGCAATGCATAAATGGATCAGTCTCAATTGTTTCAGCTTCTCCAGCGACACCATATTTGGATCTGCAAAATTAAAATAAAGCCGAAGTCAGCTTAGTCAATCCAATAAAATAAAGATCTCGACCTCCTCAATTAACAATTCATTTACGTAATGTAAATTTATTGAGTTTGAAACTTTGAAGTTAAATCCAAACGTAATCGATGTATAGATCATAAAACCAGGTGGTTTATCGCCCTATCCCCCGCCGACCTTCCCCTTCCCCATTGCCCATTGTCATCAATAAACTAATCGGATCACCTATCACCTTGTTTTTTTTTGTATTTTTCCGCAATTGCTAACACCTGCCCTAACCAATTCGATTTGGTCAACTAAACTAAACCCCGAAGAGATATAATTTCAACAAAAAAGAAAAAGAGATATATTAAAACCTATAAATGCTAACGGAATCTAATCACTCGCTTGCTCTCCTTATCAATTCTCTGATGGGTATGATTTGTCGATTTGCCGACTTTCCCATAGAAATAGCACTAACAATAATTGCACTGCCACTTCAAAAGTGGACAAAGTCCGTATAAAAGCGAGTCATTATAAATACGGACCGCTGATATATATATACACCCATGTGTATATATGCATATACATAATATGTATTTGTATATGTAGATATAGTCGCGCGATAATGTTGATTCGAGAGCCGCTAGAGATGCAAATGAGCGTGAAAGTTTAAATTGAATTACTCAATTTTGTGGTTCAGATATTATGCCTTTTCAATTAGTCCAAGGACTTGATTTGTATTGCTTCTAATCCAGTTAAAGTTGGGCTTCATTTTAAATGATATAATTAATTAGGTGACTCTGTTCTTTTTTTTGTTTTGAAGTCGCTTACGGTAATATGGAACGGGTCTTTTCCGAACTATATTCAATTGGAAAAAGTTTCCATGGTCGTGATGTTCTAGGTGCCACGAAAGTTTATCACGGTCACGCGCTCATCTCGCACCATATATACATATATGTTGGTGTGGGTATGACGTGGTTGGATTAGATTATAAAGGTCTAGTCCGGACGAAATAGCGAATCTCAAATGCCACTGCAGGAGCGCGAGCAATAGGTGCAAAAAGGTGCACTTATCAGCTCTCAACTGTTATGCGAATTGTCGAGGGCAGAACTTTGATTGAATGGGCAACTGCCAGAGCACTCACTCACTGTCTGGACAAAAGGAACAGAAACAGAATTATAACTCTCTTATTGTAATTATTGTTATCACAAGCCACAGTTTAATGCTCTCAAAGCCTATCTGCTTGGGCTGATAGCTGATATTTATGTTTTCTGTTCTGTTTCAACATCGGCTGGAGGAGCTGTCGTAACAATCAAGATTTAAGTTTGAATTAATCCTTGACTTCAGCACCTATGAAAATGCAGCCCTTTACTAGTTATCTTGCTTCATGACTGCCTCACTATTTACCGTTTATTTTGTGGCAATTGTTTTTGTGCGATTTTGTATTGTTAATTAAATTTTTGTTGTTTATTTGCTGCGTGATTTTTTCGGTATTTTGATTGGTATTTTTCGCGAGACTGCCAACTGGTTGGAGGCCCGATCAGGCTCGCGAGCAGCTTTCAAACATGTCTGAGCGGGTTCGCGAGCGAACAAAAAAGTAATATTTATACTTTCAATCATCTGGTCACACAATCGCTGTCTCTTTTTGCCTCCTTTTTCGCAAACGCAAATTTTCTGAGAATTGGAATTCCTAGATTAGTAGGAAAAGTAAAAGTTTTGGCTATAAGCAATAATTGGTAACAAAGTTCATGCTAACCGGTCACGCGCTTTCAAACAATATTTGCTGCTAGTGAACGGTGTTAGCTGAGGTTTTAGCATTTTGGCCAAGCCGGCAGACATTGGTGACAAGACGAGACGCTTTTTTTTTTTGTTAACGTCAAAAAAACTGAGCCAGGTTGAGTGGTAAATAGTTGTTGTTTTGTTTTCTGCCTCTAGTTATGGCCAATGTGGAGATCTATGACTCGTCGGATTCAAATCTGAGCAGCGACGAATATAGCCCCGAGGAGGATGATCTGATGGATGCCGCTGTGAGCAACAAACCACGACAACAACAAGAGGGTACTCCAAAAAGAACCAGCTCCACTGGTTCTAGCAAAAACAACTTGACTTTGGAGGAGAAGCAGCAGCAGCAGCTTCAGTTTCACAAAAATGAGAATGAGGACGGCAAGGAGCAGCAGCTGATAAAACAGGCTAAGGAAGAGCCCGGGCCACTAAAGCCACCTTCAAATCCATTGCAAACCCAACTACAAATTAAGCAATTAAAACGTAGCAACCGGTCAAGTTTCTATTTCAAGCGTCGAAGCTTATTGTGGTTAGTTGATCTACAAATTGCTTACGGATAAGCAAGTAATCTTATGCTTTTTGTTTTCTAGGCTCCGCCGCTTACAACGCTTTCCCGACGGTTATTTGCGATCCCTGAAATATACCGTCATGCGATTTCAATCATATTCACGTCGTTCAAATCCTAGACGTGATTGTATGGTGGTGAAACATGCTGGTAGCTCGCCTAGCCGTAGTCGTAGTCGTAGCCCGGCTAGTCGCAGTGTCAGTCAGTCGCCCGAGCTCATTTGTCTGGATGACACAGAGAATGAGGAATCACCCGAGAAGCTAGAGGCTGCAGTTAAACGGAGTGCTTTGACTCCTGTGAAATATGAGTTGGGCCCAGCTCAAGCTCAAGCTCCTCCTACTCGTAAGCTAAAGCTAGATGAAGACGACAAAGCCCCTGACCCAGTGCCGCCCCAACTTGTGAAGGAAAATGGGTCCATTTTGGATGAATTCTTGACACTTAAAGCATCTAGCATCGCTTCTTCGGCACTAGCAAGTGTTCCGAATCTGGTGAATCCTCCACATCCTCAACACATTTTTCCAAGTCCTTATGATTTGACAGTTGCCATGCAAGTGGTGACTCAGGAAATTGTGCAATCTGGAACCGTCGACGCCAACAACACCCTGGTCAAAGAGGATGTCGTGGAGGTTCCACAAGTATTAGAGTCAACCTTGAAACGTCGTCGCTCACTTACACCACCTTCACTTGGCGAAAAGCGTGTCAAATCAATGCCAGTTGACTCCGATGATGATACACTTGAATTCGCAAAGCCAGAACCAGCAGAACAGCCGCAACCACAACCCCAAACACATCAGCAGCTTCCACAATTGGAGAGTCCAGTGTCCATGCCGAAGATTACCACAGAGGAGCCAATTTTCAAGTTAGGTCCTGCCTTTACCATGGCTCCAGAAGAAGAAGTACAGCCGCTGCCTGTCCAGCAGCAGGCCGTGGATTTGGCTGGCATGTCCTATAGTTTAAGCACACCCACTCCTCCTCCACCACCTGCATCGGGCCTGGTTGAGCCTATGGAGATAAGCTATCCCAACATTGTAAAACAAAAGGTTCTGCTCAATAAGGTGATGGAAGTCCAGTCTGGTGGCAGTCTGGTGACGCCTCCGCCAATTAACACGCCAATCAATCCTCTGGTTGCATTCGCCACATTTACTGCCCCACAACCACCACAAAAGCCACGTCGATCAGAGACGGTTTACACTCAAACCACCAACAATTCGCAGGAGGCAACAAGTCAAACCGCCGCCGCTCCTTCAACAACACAAATGCCCGGTCCACCAACATCTATACTCACATCCCCCCCTCCACCATTAACCACGTCCTTACCACCACCAGCTGCTGCTACTCCTCGTCCACAGAAATCCTATCCCGATCTCACAAATAGCGATGCCAATTTTCATTATCGCATCAAGGAACTTTATTCCGAACTGGATACGATAATCAATGACAAATTGAATTCCCTTACACCCGAATTGCAATCGTTTATGGATGAAAGGAAACGCATTGATGCCGATATCAAGACGCTGGACAAGCTGATTGGCCAAAAGGAGGAGGAAACGAATCGTCTTATACATTTGCGTTGTGTCAAGGAGGAATTACGCTCACGCTTAGAGCGTAAGGAGCGTGTTCTGATCATTAAGGATATTTTGCCAATGTTAGTGAATAAAAACTGCAGCACCCCAGAGCTGTATGAGATGCATTCAATGCTGCTGGAAGAACAGAACGCCCCTATTACCCCAAAGCATGGCGGGCCATCGGCCCTGGAGCGTTGCATCAATCAGTTGGAAAGCAGTCAGAATAATTTAAGATTGCTAAGAGGGTGAGTGTAACGTGTAACCAAAATCCCATTGATTCTAATTCTTGAAGACAAATCAAACCATTTTATGTATGTACATTTCACTGGTCATCTAACGCTCATCTATCTCTCATAGGGCACTAAATTTAAAGGAACCTTCGTCAGGACTAGCACAATGCGATGAGGCTTATCGTAGGCGTAGCTCCTTGCCGGCCGGACGGCGAGAGATGCAGGAATGCGTAGGTATGGCTGTGGAGGATCACATTGAGGAAATGCCTCCTCCATTATTGAGCAAGCGTTCAAAACAATTGCTGCAAATCCACCAGCAGAGCAAGTAAGATCAGTTTCTATTTTGATTTAGTTCATTAAATTACTTTTCATCTTTCTCTTAGATATCAACACCTCTTGGTAGGCAATTCAACGCCGAATCTCGTAGCGGCTGATAATAGAGCTAGTTCCTTTTCATCCCATCCCAACTTCCAACATCATCATCTGCAACAGCGTAGTCTGCGAAATTCCTTTGACAACCATTTTGAGCGGGAAACTGCTGCCGGCTCACTGAAACCTCTGTACAATAGCAGTCCAATGCTTTATAACCGAGAGGGGGGTGGGAGTCAATCAAACTATAAACGAGGCGGCGGCGGCAATGGCGGCACACTCCAACATTCCATATATCAAACAGATGAGATGAAGCGAGAACGGGAAGACGACGGTCAAAAAGCTGACAGAAAACCAAAAGAAAGTCGTCCTTCAATGAATGGTGGTGGAGGTGGTGGAGGAGGAAGCTCTTTGGATGCGGATCGTCGCTGTCAGCACTGTGAACGTTCCGAGGCCAATTTCATGTGCGCCAGCTGTCAGAATCAATGGTATTGCAGTCGTGATTGTCAGGTAAGAAACACCAGCAGGTCTAGACAGACAGACAGAGAGAAACAAAGAGTGAGACAGAAAAAAGGGAGAGAACATATCGCATTGCTATCCTATTCTCTTTTGCAGCTTCGTGCTTGGGATGCCCATTGGGAACAATGTGTTAAATAAATGTGACAAGCTACCATCTCGGATTTAGCACAGCAGCATTACTTCGTCTATAATTATAATCTATATCTGTAGTAACTCTCATCATAACCTACGCGATCATCATCGACTTCTGACTCCTTGTGCGTTTTGTGACTTTGTTCCAAGATTTTCGTAATTTTCCAAAAAAAAAAAAAAAAACTTTGCAATGCAAAAAATTAATATAATTTTTTTTGTATTCATTCAAAGCGCATGAAAAGAAAACAACAACAACCAACAATAAAAATTATATTTAATCTACAATTCCATTGTATATAAAAAAATGAAACATGAACTGGATTATGCAAATTAGAGTGTAATAACAGTAAATATTCCATCTTTGGAATGGAAAATAATGGGAATAGAAGACGCATAACATATTCTTTTTTAAATCGAAATTAAAAATGTTCAGCCCTGGTTTCACAATGGGAGTGCCCATCGCGGCAGATTATTTGAAAATTGTAATAAACATTTTTTTATTTAAATTGTTTTGTTAAAATATTAAGACATCTCGTTAGACGCAGATTATTAATATTTCTTTCTTTTGTTTGTTTTAGGTCTTCGATTTGAATTATTGTTCTAAAACGGCATCAAAATCAACAAAATTTGTCGTCGTGGCAGAAAAGTAATCAAGGTAGGACCACCATTTTTCTCTATTGAATTTAGATTTTATTTTTAAGTTATGGCTAAGTATTCCTCCATGGTGCCCAGGGTGGTATTTTCGATAAATCCGGCCCCCAGTAGATTCTGTATGAATTCCTTGCCCTGACAGGACAACAAACAATTTTATTTTTGAGGACCTTTTTCTGCCCAGTTTTTATGCAGAACTTCTTTATTATGGAATACTCGGCCCAGTTCAAAGAATTATAAACTCTATTTTTTATCATTATTACAATTGAATGCAAATTTAAATGTTGACGCCCTTTAACTTCCGATTGAGGTCGTTGAATTTCAAAATCTTTCGTACAAAGAAGTCGCCATAGCGGTGAGAAACCTTGGTATCGGCTATATGGATCATATCGTCGTCAATATAAAAATCAAGCTGCAAAGGAATGTAAAGAAAATTAGTAAATCGTTTGACGGGGGAATTATAAAGTCAATTGAACTCACCTCCGAGCCGGATTTGAAAGATCCTTCCAGTCCACTTGGACCCTTGCTCCAAACTAGATTACGCATTTTGTGCTTGAAACATAGCAGACGAATCAATAGCTTGGACACATCATCTTCACTGGCATTTGGATCAATGAACGAAGCCAATTTGGCCAGGGGCAAGGTTGTGTATAGCTTCAGATATGACCTTGTTGTAGGTAAATCCTTTTGTTGCCTCACCTCATCCATAAAGACCAGAAGCTGATGTTCCATGGGGTCCTTGACATAATCCTCCATCGGGGCATCGGCCGCCGGTGGGCAGGGACTAACAAAACGTGGGCAAGCAAAGATGAAGAAGGATTTGAACACATCCAGATCGCCGCATTGCATTTTGAACATGGCATCATGGTAGTTCTTTTCCCTCAGAACCTGCTGAATGGATTCATCGATGCATTGGGGATGCAAGACCAAACAAATTGCCAACAGATGATACATCTGCTCTGCCTGCTTATTGATCTGATCGTTCTGATACGAACGAGTGCTATAAAGCTGTTTCGTACGCTGCACATATAGCAAAATGTCGGAGAAAGTGCGTATAGCATCCGCATAGCGACGCATCATCATATAGGCAAAGCCCACATAGTACGAGGTCGATATCTGACAAGCTGGTATGTGGGAATAGGCCGACTTCTTGTGGATCTCAATGGGTTCCAGGACCTTAATGGCTTGATAGTAGTCACCCAGCAATGAATGTACGCGCAGGAGGCCAACCAGAGAGAAATAACCCAGCATTTTGTAGAAAGACAATTTGCCAAATTCACCAGCAACGGTCTGAGGATCTACACCTTGCGAAATGACCTCCAATTGTTTCTTGATATTCGAGATATCCACCAAAGAGTGCAAGACATTAAGTATACACAGAATACTCCACACATTGCTATGATTTACGCACAACTGTTGAATCTCATCCTGCGATTTGTCCGTTAGACGAGCACTGCAAAAAGGACACAACACATATAACATCTTTTGGCAAGAAAGAACTTATCATTTCTTACCGGTATTGGGCAAAATTTTGAAATTGGTAGACGAATTCATCAACCAGTTCCCACAGCCAAATGTCGGGTAACTCCAACATAACAGGATTCTGGGCCGAAATTATCAAATTGAAGAAATCGCAGTAATTGAAAAATGAATTGATACGCTGATCAAGCTTGGGACCACCGGGAATGCGGGCGTGTATATGACGGAAATAGAGTTCCTTGTACAAGATTAAAAAGACTTTCTCATTGTCCACAATGCTGGCCACCTCCTGCTCCTCTGGCCAGGCTGTCTTATCGAAATGATGATCACTAATCTGGGGAAAGGTATTCTCATACATATTCTGTATATCATACAGATTACCGTCCTTGATGGCCTGACAGAAATTCATGAGAAAATATTTAACATTGTCCGGCATGCGGCTGGTATAATAATTTCGCTCGTATTCCATATCCAATTGCGGATCACCCGTGTGGGCATAGTCATCGTAGAAGTCCTGTCATGAATGTGGGAAAAGTAAAAGAAAAAAAAAAACAACAGTCAATAAAAGTTTGGTTATGTTCGCCATCAGTATTCGTCGGCAATTTAGCCTCAACTGATTAAGGAGCTTGTCTGCACTTACCCCATTATTCGAAAACTCTTCACCTCCGTACATTTTGAATAAACAATTTAATTTGCAATTGCGTTTACACAGAAAATCTAAAAAATATAATTAATTTCCTAAAAACTGACAGCACGCCAACAAATTGTCTTTTGATGGCGAAAAGAAAGGAAGCGTTAACATGCGAATGTCAGGCAAAGAGCCAAAAAAAGGTGCGAATCATGAATTCGCTTCACTTAAACGTGCCATTTAAAAGGTGTGAAACTTGAATTCGCTTCGCCCTGAACCTTAAATTCGCTTCACTTGTGTTTTGTTTATCAAATGTTTGTTATATTTTTTTATTTCCGCCTTTGCATACAATTCTGCCTTATCATGAATGGAAACTTTCAACTTGTTCTAAATTCCTTAAAGTTTATAAACATTTATTCATTTTGGAGTAATGATAGCCTTAATGGCTTATACCAAGGGTGACATTGTCCACTTAATCTAGGGCTAATTACTTAAATTATAGTGTCGACGAACACATATTTGGTAAAATTCGAGACTCACTTCAGGGATCTACATATTTACTAGTTGTACAAGGCCTTATCCACTATAATACCATGCTCGATGAGAAAACTTTCCACATCAGAGGCAAAGAAATCATCACTTAAATCATCAGTTAGACGCACAAAATTACCAATAACCGATTGCGCCTTGTATACCAGGAGAGCTGGTAATCCTTTTGTTCGAAATTCACGACTCATTCCAGCAATAGAACTGCAAATTCTGGCAAATTTAATAGACGGATAGTCTAGAGCCAAACTATCTAAGCATTTATTTAGTGTAGAGCACGCGGAGAGGCCTCGTTCGTAAATGTGTATAATGATGGTGGTGTGTTTATTCTCCTGCTCGATGCAGGCAAGGAACTCTTCATGGCTAACCAGCTGTTGCACTTTGCCGAACTGCTGATTGTGTCCTGTTTGACGTAGCATTTCGGCCATACGTTGTTTCTGATATTGCTGAAGAAAATCCTCACTCATCAGCTCAGCCATTTCGGCATCAAGCTCCTCCTGACGCTTGCGCTCTTCGTCCTCGGCCGCTGTGGCTGTGGTCATGCTGAGTTTCTTGGCCAGAGCTAGGCGTTGTCGTTCCGTTTCATCGCGACGCTCGGTTTCCAGTTGCTTGAAACGTTGCCAATCCTTGACAACACCTTTTGGCCCTGTATTGGTGGAGCCCTGTTGCTGGCTGTCGAACCCACCGGCAGGAGTCGCGTTAGAATCCCTATCAAGGGTGAGACCAGATCCTAGTGCAAATAAAATATATTTTGAAAACGTAGAATTGCCGGCACTTAAAGAGCCTTACCCTTGGAACGGCTCTCCTTTTGGTTACCATCTTCGTCTTCACCATTGTCTTCGCCCTCACTGCTGCTGCAATAGTATTCCAATTTTTCGCCCAATAGTTTATCCTCCAAGGTAGCCATTGTAATTTATTATTTATAATTAAGGTAAATATTTACTTCAGCAGCTGAATAGAAAGGTCCAGTGTTGGTTAACGTTAAATTAAGTAAGCTGTCGAAAAGTTTAATTTGATTCGCTTCCTTCTTTTTCATTTTCAAAAATTTTAATGAATTGGGAAAATTTCACATAATGTTTAGTAGTGATTTGGTAATTATCCATACGGCAGTTATAACAAAAAAGTTTTAATATTGGTATCGATTTCAATTTTTTCGTGTTCTCTTTATCTGGATCAGATCCGATCTCAATTGATACAGAAGATAAACGAAATGTTCCCGCAATTGTATAATTATAATGGGAAAACCAAATTAAGATTAAAACAGATTCATTTCGTTTCAAATTTTATTAAACATTTATCAGTTAGATTGTTTTGCGGAACATTTACATAAGACAAAACAGTAACTGCAGTTAGATATATTATTGTTATTTAATATTACAATGTATAAATTTGTCTAAAAATACATATGCGTAAAAGTAAAAATATTTAAATTTGTTACATTATTTTGATTTTTATGTTTTTTTTTTGTTTTTGTTTCGTAAAATTTAATAATTATAAAATGAATTCAATTTTCTCCATCTCTCGCCTCTCGAAAAAAACCAATTGCAATTCGTAAATACCATCACAATACATTCTTATTATAGACATCATCACGGATTAAGATCAGATCATATCAGATATCGAGAACAACTTTTTATTCCTATATATTTAGATAATTAATCAATATAGAATGACAGAAAAAATAAAACCAATTCAATGCGGCTGCCCTGTGAATCATTCTTTCACACTCATTCATTCCTCTTTCTCCTCCTATTCGAAATGCTGATAATTTTGAACATTAACATATTCCGCCCGTTGGGCCGGCGTCATATTCAGATTACCGCGTTGCTTGTTATTATATGCCCAAATGATACCAGTGGATATCAGGGCAATGGTCAGCCAGCCAATGAAGAACAATTGCACCCACATGTGATCGCCATTGCTGTGATCCACAATGATGCCAGCTAATATGGTGATAACGGCTAGACCGAGATTCTGCACAGATTGACAAAAGCCATAGGCAGTGCCAAGTTGATATTCTGGGATGATGAGGGCGACCAATGGCCACAAGCTGGCAGCCAACATGGAATACGATAGGCCCATTATAACCATGCCAATATAGGGATTCAAATCGGTGAATGTCAGCAGAGTGTGCGCCAGAATCGTTGAAAGTGTCGCACTAAAAATCCATGTTACATTCCGCCCCAATTTGTCGATAATGTAACCGAAAACCGGTGAAGATACTGCCGCAATGAGATAGACCAAAGAGTCGACTGTATTGGCCTGGGCCTCAGTATAATGGAAACGATCCATGAAGAACTTCTGACCCAAGGCAATAAAGGGGAAAATTGCCACATAGTAGGCCACACAAATGATGGAAACCATCCAAAATGGTGGCTTAAAAGTGAAGATATCGGTTAATTTGGGTATTTGGCCAGATGGATTGTTATTTCTTTGCAGAATTCTTTCGGCTCTCTTGTCCATCCAACCCAGTATGAGAGAGCATAGCAGGGACATCACACAGGTTACGGTGGCCAGGAGTAGAACCATACCCAATACTGTATGATTCTTGGCATTATATAAATTGCTGACATAATTATATATGGGTTGCATAACCCAAAAGTTAACAGTGCTTCCAAATCGTGCAACAGACAGTTGAAGGCCAAATACCATATTAAGCTCCTTTCCCTTGAACCACAAAACAGCATAACTATTCTGGGCCACCGCCAAAGATTCAGCTCCAATGCCAAAGATGAAGCGTCCCACTATCATCAGCCAAAAGGCATTATAAATGGCTCCAGTGGCGAATAGCAATTGACCCGCCAGTAATATCACCATATAAATAATGGTACCCATTCGTATGCCAAATAGACGATCAATCAGAAAGCCACCAAGGAAGCACAGAACCACATTTGGCCACGAGTAAATGGAATAAATTAGGGTAAATTGCGTGGAACTTAAGTCCAAATCTCGCTTAAAGTCCGATTGTAAGGCTCCGGGATTATCGTAACAGAAATACGAACCGAATCCCAGCAGGCACATAAAGATCAAAGCTAGAAAGCGATGACAAGTACTTGAAGGCAGACAACAGCTACCCGATGGCATGGCCAATTCGTTGTCCTGTGAACTGTTAATCCGTCGCTCTTCCTCATTCTCCGGCTCTGGACGATTACCACCAGCAACCACCTGCTCATTGTCCACTATGCTTTCCTCGTCCTCCCGAGCCATGATTCAGCAGCAGAGTCGCTCAATGGCCAGTGACCGTGTTGGTCCGTCGCTTTGTTGGGGCGTTTTGTTGCTGTTTCTTTTGTTTTTGTTTTTTACAGTTTTTTTTTTTATCGCTGATTTCTGCAAAATTGCTGTTGTATCGGGTTTGCAGTGCTGACTGTGTGTCTATGTATCACTGTGTGAGTGAGTGGTCAACTCTTTTTTGCGTTGCTCTTTCGTTGTTTTTTTTTTTTTTGTTGCTTTGTCTACGTTATCTGCTATGACATTTGTTTACTGTATTCACCAGCAGTTGTAGTTGTTACTCTTTGTCTTTTCTAATGCTGCTTCTTCTTCTTCCTCTTTTGTTGTTGCGTTCTACGATTTGTGGAATTTAGATTTGTAGTTTCAATTGTCGCTGTGGGGTTATCAACGTTTTCCAGTCTACTTACACTTCAAACTGGGTTTCGTGGTGACGTCTGCACCCGCACTTTATTACTATACAAATCAAACTAAATTGATTTTAAATTTCTCTCTTCTCTGCTAATTAACAACATATTACGCATATAAAGTAATGCAGTGTTGCACAATGCAACTTTCACTGACACTGATCACTGTTACTAATACGATACTCTACGAAAATCACATATGATGTTTTAGTTTCTTGGAAAAAAGATTAAATTAGAAATTGAATTTGTCGAACGCCCCATATGGGATATGAAAAGCTTTTTAAATATTGTCACAGAGACTGTTATAATACCAATCACTGTGGAATCAGTCACAGTTTGGTTCATCACTAAGAAGCAGTCAGTGTTGGACAGACAGGTGTTAGGGATGTCGAGCTTTTTAAATTTTGCATTCAAATAACAAATCGCTTAAGAGTACAAACTACCTAAATGCCAAATGGTATTTTAATAAAGATATAAATACTTGCAATTTAATTGTAATCTAGCAGGTTATGTACTCCTTGTATATAACACTTGAATTTATTTGTCTAAAATATTGCTTGCCTTTTATTGGCAGCTTGGCAACTCTATTACACCGAAAGCGGCGCGTTTTGCATGTTTTACTTTGATTTTGCTTGTGAAATTGTAAAATGTATTTAATTATATAAGAACAAGACGTTTATAAGTGTAATGGACTCGATCGATACGAGCAAAAGAAAACCTAGACGCACTCAAGGCACCCCGGCCTTTACATATCGCAATCGTTTTGCCTATGCTGTGCTAGCTGCGGGAACCATTCTTTTTGGAATTTGGAGGTGAGCAAACATTGGAGTGCATCTGGCCATTTGAACAACCCACTTATTTATTCTTTCAGTTTGACACCCATTCAACGAAATGCCAATGAGAAGCTAAACAAGGCGGTGTTAACAACCTCGGAGGAAGAATTGGATCGTAAGGAATTGTTTAACTTCGGTGCCCCAAGAACTGGGAAATATATACGGGAAGCTTTAAAGGAAAGTGAGTGGCAGAGAACTGAACGATAATAAAAATGGATAGGAATACGCGAAAGGCCAACTTCAGGAAACTTCAGGAGGCGGCCAACAACAACAACATCGAGCCCATGCTGGGGTAATTTTACATTTTTAAGAATTGTATTGTTTCCGTTTATCAATAATAAATTTACCCAAGGATACCGTCTGCTTTGTCTTTGTCGGCTTACTTTGACAATGAGGAAGCTAAGAAGGATCCAACGAATTCTTCCAGTGCGAAGAAAGCAAAGAGTAACCAAATTTTTGAGGCACCTGGTCCCAGGCCGAAAAAGGCTCCAAAACTAAGCTCAAAGGGTGTCAGTTCTCGTAGAGGAAAAGCCAACAATCGGAAGCAGCCCACTATTAGTGACTTTTTAAGGAATGAGCAAATTTTCTCCGAAGTCACAGCACAACATTGTTTGGCTGATAATTTTAGTCCCGATGATATTGAAATGGCGCTGGCTTTATCCAAATCGGAAGCAGAGAAGCTCGGCAAATTGTGTACAAAGGATAATGAAGACGACGAAGTGGTCAATCTAGTGGGAGAGGAGAAACCAGAAGGATCTTCGGAAAGTGTTCGACGTAAGCTACAGAAATATGGCTTTCGTACGGCAGCTAAAGAGGGTGGGTAATGAACTTACTAAAAAAAAAGTCCCAATCAGAAATTAATATTTGTTATATTTTTTAGATTATAATCCTTTAGCCTATGCGGCCGCTTTGCCAGTTCTACGACGTGGCAAACGTGCCAAATGGGCCAATAAATTTACACCACTCACCTTACGTAAACCTGAGTTGCAGCAAACGAAGTTCGAAGATAAAGTTGCCGCTCTCCTAAAGGAATGTGATGTAAAGACGAAGCCAATTGAACAAGTTGTGCCTCCGTTCGAACTTATAAGTTCACGTCTTCAGCCACTAAAAGCCACTTCAGAATTATCTATTATAAATGAACCAAGTGAAAATTCTATCGAACTAAGTTCCTACTATGTCAAAGACTTGATTGAAATAAGCTATACGCCAGCTGATCACTTGCTTAAAGACTGGTCAGCCATACAAGGACGAGACTTGTCACCGAAGCGCCTAAACCCTAAAAGTGTAAAGCGCTTGGAGCAGTTTGAAAAGGCCTACAAGGATTTGGAGAAACATTTTGATAACGGGCGAATAAATGAAATGAAAATGGATGACTTTGAACAGTTGGTAATGGAGAATATGGTCGAAGATGTCTCGCAAGTGGTTGAGGCTGAGCCTGAGCCCGAGCCCGAGCCCGAGCCCGAGCCCGAGCCCGAGCCCGAGATTCCTTCTACTAACAGCAGTCCTTTGAAAGAGCCACCAGATAAACGAGTCCGACTGTCGCCGGAAAAAGAAAATTTGTTACCTCAAGTTGAGCTATCAACATCGAGCACATTGACTCTTAGTTTGCCCAAAAGTAGTACCCGCTGCACTTCTCCCGATCTTTTTGCTGATTCCGATGAAGAATCTTACAGCGAAAAATCGGATGTAAAAAACCTTTCCCTCAAAGTTTATAAAAATGTTAGCACTCAGGGAGAATCTTCTCAAATTACAACTTATGAGATCTTTACTAGTTCCAGTGATGAAGGTGAGTCTCTTTTGTATTTACTCATGTACATATAAAACAACTTTTTTTGTTTTCTTTTTCCCATCTAGTAAAGACTATTTCAGAAGTTACTCCACAACAGATTACTAATGAAGGTCAGTTACAATTTCTTGCATCCTCTCATTTTTATTCCATTAAGGACTTTTTTTGTACAGAAGATGTAATAGATCTAACTCAGGGAGAAAAATCTAGCCCCACAATAGAATCCGATTCAGATATTGATAATCTTAATTGCACTTTGGTTATGGTTAAAGCCTCTCAAGAGCCCATTAAAGAAAATAACTCATTATCTGCTTTAGGATTAGATATACAAACCTCACCGCTCAGTTTTTGTCATTGGAATAACTCGGATAAACCAATGTCAGAGTCAAAAAGCAGTTTCTTTGGCCTTAACTTACCAAAATCAAGTAAAAATAGCTCTCAGTCAATATTTCAATTGGATTTAGAAACTACTCCACACAAAACAAGTAAAAATATTTCGCAATCATCATTGCAATCGGATTTGGAAACCTCTCCGCTTAGCTTTCGTCATTGGAATATCTCGGATAAATCCGTGTCAGCTGCAAAAGGTTGTTCCCTTGGCTCTGGTTTAGAAATTACTCCATCCAAGACAAGTAAAAATATTTCGCAATCATCATTGCAACTGGATTTGGAAACGTCACCCTTGAGTTTTCGTGACTGGAATAAGTTGGACAAATCAATGCCAGATGAAACAGAGACTTTGAAATTTAATTTGGGCACCTCTTCACAGAGCCTTAGCCACTGGAATAACTCGGCTAAATCACTTCCAGATGCGTCAGCCACATGTAAATTAGCTTTGCAATCGTTTGACTCAAGTGTAAGCATAGACTTGACACACAACAGTGATAATGATGATGGAATTTTGTTATCTGATGATGAAATAAACTATTCTATTTGGAAGGCAAATAAAACTATGGCCAAAGATCTACCAAGTTCCGATGGCAGTGGCGATGAAGAAGTAGTCTCACCTCCACCTTATTCGATTGCAAGTGCAATAGCAAGTATAGAACACTTTAAAACTGTAGAAGATTTGGATATATACTTAAAGAATTCCCAACACTCAATTAATTTAAGCAAAGAGAGAGCTGAATTTGGAATTCTAGAGGATAAAGGACTCTCTCAGCCTTTTAACATATCACAGAATTCCGTTATAAATGCGCAAGTCGATATTAATTGGTCTGAAGCATCATTTTTGGATCCCACCACTAGTAAATCTGTGTTCCCACGCAAAAGTAGTCATAAATTTCAAGAGTTTTTGAGTGAAACGGAAAAACCCTTTGAGAATGAGTTTGATGAATTCGATCGTATGGTCTTTCAAGATACAAAAGATACCAATATGATAGACGAGGCTACCATGCCCAGTGGTCTGGAGCAGTTGCTTAAGGGTGAAATCAATGTGGATACTCTGCCCGAATTTAATATGCCGCCGCCTCCACAAATAGAACCTGAGCAATTGGAGTTCAATGGCAAAGTGTATCATATAAGTGTGTGTAGTACACCTAAACCGGATTTTACCAAACTACCGGAATCAACGCTACTCCAACAGCTATACAATTATGGCATAAAGCCTTTAAAGCGCAAACAGGCCATCAAAATGTTGGAATTTATCTATAATCAAACGCATCCCATTATGCGGGAAGAGTTAAAGGAAAACTGTAACAACTTGCCACGTTCCAAATACACGCCAGCTGCTCCTACTAGACCACTAGATAGTCCACCACCTCATTGCTCTCTATCTCGACCAGTTCATACGTTCAACAGCGGTCACAACGAAATGGCCCAACTTACTTATCCAATGGCAGATACAAAGAAATTTCAAGATGCTTTCGGTACAGAACTCTTGCGTTTCTCCCAAACCCAAGCCCCAAGTTTATGTGATGATTTCGAGTTCTATATACTGCAAACGAATGTAACGAAAAAGACTCCTCAGCCGCTGGTACCTTTTCACATAGCCTGGCATAATCTTATTTGCGCCAATCCCGTGCTACATGAGAGTCTTCTCATGTATGAGCCCATCGATTTGCAGGAAATCTATATGCACTTCAAGCAAATGGGTCATCGCTATGATCCCAAGGAACTGAAATCGTTTTTTGATCGACGTTGCATTATATTCCGCTATGAATTGCCGGGTACAAAGCAAACACAAACTGAGCGTCATACAAGAAAGAAAGCAATTAAAAAGCCAAATAAGCGAATTTAGATTCAGTTTAATGAATTTTCCTATTTTATATAAAAGTGTAAATGTATTTATTTTTTTTTTTTTGAATCTTGTCAATTGAATGCTTAATTTTGGAAGCATAAATAATAATAATAATCAAGCAACGATCACTTTCTCATTTTTCTCTCGCTCTACATAAGAAGTCATACATAAAAGAAGTAATATATTACAACAAGTAATCAGCTCTGGAATGCCTTATACATATATTAATTATTTAAGATTCCATTTTGTTTATTTAGTATATATAAAGATTAAAACTATTAGATCAGTTTATATATATAATTCAATGAATTGCTATATCCAAATAAGTTTAAATTGAAGTATAATTGAATTATGTTTTTATATTGTTATTGCTTTAAAAAAATGGAATACATATTATATACTTTTTTTGCCTACTAATTTTGAAAACAGACTCAATTTGCGTTTAACTAAAACTAAGAATTTAATTGAATGAAAGCAATAATCAAGTTTAAATTATGTTTTTGGTGTTTAATATCTTTTAGACATTGACAATGCAGTTAAAAAAATTATCTCAAGTTCAACTAAAAGTTTTTGCATTATAATTTGCAACTACGCTTCTTATAACGATAAATTATTAACTTATACATATTTATGTAATAAACAAACAGCCGTAGTACAAATTCTTATCAATATTAACATATATAAATATAGCAGCAGTTTTAGATTTGGATATCTTTATTAGATAAAGGATACAAAACACTTTCATTTTTTTCAATAATTTTTCTAAAGTTATATGTATATATAATTTAAAACATTTTAATATCTATTCGTCTTTCGAGCACCTCAATGCATTGTTTGCTATCCAAGCTGAGAATTTGTAATTCCCTTAAAGGTTTTGCTTTTTCCTCGACCGGCTGATGACTGCGCAATGTTTCCAGTAATAGCAAAGCTGTGCCTCGGGTAGCAATCAGCAACTTACTGGAATCATGAATCCTGTCAAAGAGAAAGAGAGAGAGAGAGAAAAAGAGAAATAAGTTTACATTTACAAGTCCTTGGTAATTGTCGTTTTACCTTTTGAATAGTAACTCTGGCCGCCTAGTGTACTGGCCAAAAAGAGCAAATAGATTTCTTGTCATATCATAATTAAATTGCGCCGCTCCCGATGGTGAAAATTTGGTATTCATAATCATGCTTTCCAGCATGAACTCATCAATTTGCTGAGCCATTAGACGCAACGTTTGATTGAACAAATTGGAGGATAGTTCCCGCTCTAAATTATGCAGAAGAGTGACGAGAACCTGAAACATTTCACCACCACTCGGTGAAAGGATGAAGGGTTCTTTCCCCGACTGTTCGGGCATTGTGGGCCACGCATCATGACGATATGCCATCGACTTGGATTTCATTTCGTTGACTGCCTTGGACGATAATGTTTTTATTAGCTGTCGTGACCAATGCTCCAACTCAGCAACAGCATGCTCGAATACGGAATTAATTTCCGAGGCATTTGGACCAGCCAGAGCCGCATGTAAATGCAAATAATGAATATTTTCACCCCATTCGCGCAAGACCATTATAATATAGTTGATGGCATTTAGGATTGGAATACTGGCCACAGCACCACTGCTATGTAATTGAACTAGACGTCGGCGAAAGCTGTCGATTAGCTCCAATTGTAGATGAAGGAATTGCAGCTGATGTCCGGGTTGTATTAAGGCACTATAACGATCCTTAATAGCCTCCAAGAGACGCATAAATTGATCAGCGCATCTGGGTATTTTTAGGTCATCTTCATACGTATTTGGATCAATCAATTGGAATGGACACTCGGCCTGCAGTATATAATCCATTTTTTCGGCGCAAACTATTGGAAAAAATCATTGGTTAGCACTTGGATGAAATGATTAAAATCCTAGTGATCTTACATTGCTCTTCTAGAGCTATCCATTTGAGGAGATACATGGGTTGGGTGAGGACAGAAATGGCACTGGGAAAGCTTGATGGATAACCGAAAGTCTCACGTAATTCCATTTCGAAGGCCAATGTTTCATCTAACAAATGGGTGAACAGATGTTGCTCTTGCGCAATTTGCTCTATATCTAAGGCTAACTTCTCTATGGTCAATTGGACCAAACCGCGCATAAACTCCAACTGAAATCGAATCACATAATCAAATAATCAACATGGAGTGTGTAGGAGCCTTTTCTTACCCGTAAATTATAGTCCAGTTTGCCAGCCTTTGTGGCGGACATTTGGAATGTTTGGCCAACAAACAAATGCGTCTCTTTGCCCCAATTGAGAATCTGGGTATAGAACCATTCGGGCTTATCCAGACGATTAGTTTGTCGAGTTCCTGTAAAATGATACATAAACCGCTGCCGATATGGAGCCAGTAGAAGCTGCACAACTTGATTGATAGGCGGGCAGAGTATGCTCGGTGTTATGGCCTTTAAAGAGCTATGCTCTTCGGCTGGCGATTTGATCAGGAACATATACTCTGCCAATAGCTGAGCCTTTGCCGTATCACGGCCGGGCGTATAACTTAATGGTTGCTCAACCACATGGGCCCAACGCATGGCTTTCAGGACTGCTTCGAATTCGGTCGATAAACGTTTTAATAGCAATTTATGCCAATAGACAGCAGTACGTTCGGCAAAGGATTTTAGGTACTGAGCTTGCACAGCATGAAGACGCCCGACCACACTATGCTCGCAATCATTGCTCTCGTAGAGAGTCAGATAAATGTTTACCAATTTGGCCTCATCTTTGCCATTGATGCTGTTGGACAGGGCAGAGCTGATTTCTTGAATGTCTTGAACTAAACGTAAATATTGTGTGAGCCGTTGCAGTTGCCGAACTTGTTGTAAATCCTCGGCCACGCCCTCTAAGGCGGGTTGCCATTCTTTAAGTTTTTGCTTTAATTTCGCTTCGAATTGGCTGAGTTTTTCTAGCTCAAAGTCGATACTCTCGCACACCTGTTGCTGGCACTGGAAGGCCGATTTGTAGCAGGACACATTTTGAGGATCTCCATAGTTAAGCTGCAAAGGAATTGCGACTTTAAAGCTGGATTCCAGTTTGCGCATTGATTTACTTACTGTCTGGTAAAGATTCATAATTTGATCCTTGTAGTGATCCCTAAGGAGAGCAGCCCTATTTAGTCGATTGACATCCTTGCCAATCTCCTCATTCAACCGCCTCACAATACGCAGCTCCATGTCATTCAATTTGGCAGGCATTTTATTATATTAATTTATAATAAACAAACATGCAAAGGTTAATAAGTGCCAAGAGCCACGGACACGTAAATAGAAATAAAAATTTGTTATTTTTTTGTTTGCAACCCTGTTAGGGGGCCCTTACGAACTCAATGAAAATCATATGCGTGAACTAGTTCCATCATACAAAAGAAACCGAAGACAAATATCTTGATTAAAAAAATTTATTTCCCTCGGATTAGACGGGCATAGTTGACTGAATTTATGGTAGTTTCGATTATATTTTAGTGTAGAAAGTTATTATAATTAATACAACTTTGAATTTAGAGAAAGCTGTGGTGTTAGTGCGAAGGTCTTGGTAATGCTCATTGTTATCGCTTCTTGAGCAATGCTTATCGATAGTAGCGGGTTTTGTTTGAACGGGCAGTAGCAGGTGTTGGCGTCGCTTTTTTTGTTGCTTTCGTTTGGGTTTTTCCTTGTGGAAAATTGGGATAAGCTAAACAATAATGTATACGCCCAGGCATAAACAACACGGTCAGGCATATGGCGCCTCACCGCATACGCCAATCAGCTTCAGCCGTGAGTTGCGCCAAGTGTTGCAAGAGCGGAATTTACTTACAGCCAAATCTCGGAGAAAAGGTAAAGGACTAACAACAAAGGACAAATGTCACGGCCAAATGTAAAACATTTGTCTGTTTTTTTTAGTATGCTCTATGCTGGACAGCAATTCAAGTAGCCCAATTGGTTCACCCAATCCAGAGGCAGGAAAGCGTATGGGATTTCGTCTGCAGGCTGTGGAGGAAATCATATCCTCGGAGAAATCGTATCTGGAACAATTGGAGCTCTTGATGAACTACTTTGTCAGGCCACTGAAAGAACAGGCCATAATTGATGGGGCCAATCATACAGCTCTTTTTGGACAAATTGAGATGATTCACAATTTGAACGGCGAATTTCTCAAGGAACTGCAAACAAATAGAGAGAATGTGGCTCAGGCTTTCCTTAAAATGGCCCCATTCTTCAAGCTATATTCGGTGTATGCTTTTGATTATCGTGGCGCCTTGTTCATATTGCAGGACTTGATAAGTAAAAATCCAGTTTTCCGCAAATTTCTTGAGCAGACGGAAAGTCGTCCGGAAGTTCAACGTAAACTTAACTCTCTGATGATAGTTCCCATACAACGAGTACCCAGATATAAGTTACTTTTGGAGCAAGTTCTACTCTACACCAGTCCCGCCGATGCGGATTACAAACTTCTCAAAGGTAAGACAAGACCAAGAGATCCTACAGATAACGTGTCTTAAATCGTTCAATTTTCTGTTTTTGTTTTTATTACAGACTCCGTAAAGGAAATCGAAGCAACCGCTTCACATATTAACACCTGCGTGGAAGAACAGGAGATTACCCAGTATTTAATTCATTTGCAAAATTCCTTGGTCAATCGCACCCCAAATATAGTAAAGCCCTCACGTCGCGTCATTAAGGAGGGCATCTTGCAAAAGATCACACATAAGGGCACAGAGATCAAGCGGTATTGTGTCCTTATGTCTGACATATTTATGTATTGCAAAATGATTAAGGAACGCTCATCCAACACGGTCGTAGAGAATTCGTTAGAATGTTGTTGCATTTTCCCTTTGAAAAAATGCAAAGTTTATGAAATGCTGCCGGGCAATTTCAAATTGACATGCCAAAATGACGGAATTATCTTTGGTGCTGGAGATCTGCAACAGTCTCGCACATGGGTGAGCTTCATACGGGATGCCATTGATTTGCATGTCCAATGCCGCAAAACTTTACGCAAGGATTCAAGCAAGAGGACCCCCATACGCAAGAAGGATATCAAGAAATTTGGTTCCGATTATGTACTTAGTCCCAACAAACGAAAATGCGTGAGTGCAAATGCAAAGAGAATACAAATTGTTCAATGGAAAATGCAAATTTTCAATTTCTTTGCAGGAATATGAGACCATTTTTCGCAATAAGAATCGCTCAGAGGAATCCGATGAGGAGGAGGAGGCCAAGCCGCAGAGCTATTGCTTTCCGGGTAAGCGTAAAGCAACTCCATTTGTAAGCCACAACAGGGTAAAAAAGCGTCTGGCTCCACAGCCACCACCTGGACCTTCTTCCACCTCTGTTAATCTAAGAGGTGGAGGAGAGTCATCATCATCAACAGCAACTGGTGGTTATAAGGAGAATCGTATTTCTAAGCTTTATAAAATGATTGCCACTGGCGATAAAATGGCAAATAATGTGCGTGGAATACTAAAGCGTTCGAATGTCACCACACCGGCTAATTATCAAGATAATGATCCCACTTATGGCTTTGCTAGTCGATATTCCGATTCGAAATCTTATTTTCGTGCTCATAATGTAGACAATACTATACCCTCAGCTCTGAAGCGTGAAGATCTTTTCGATTCCGATTTGGGTAATGGTAATTTTCAAGATATTCTCTTTCCATTACGTTCAAGTGGTAGCAGTCAAAAAAGTGCCAACGGTGGGCTTGGGGGATGGACAACACCTGGCCAGGAGCAACAAATTTTTTCACCACCCCAAAAGAAGCGTGTCAAATTTGATGATACACTTCACGATACCATCGATCGATCGATGAATTCAAAGGAACAGCAAAAGCCTTTTGTTTTTTCCAAAGTGGAAGGCATCGCAAAGACAAGTTCTTTGCGTGAACGCATTTATGATTTCTTTGCCAATCTCTTTTAGAAATTTGGCCACAAACTAAAATAATTGCATATCAGATCAAATTGCTATATATCCCAGCAGTCATAGAAGTTTATTTCATATTCCTTAATTTCCCTAAAGTTTTGCTAACCCTGTGCTCAAGGATATATATCAACTTAAGCTAAAGGATTTGAAAATAACCATTGCTACATAATTTAGATTTGCTTCGAATGCTTGATAGTGCTCTTTTCTCTATATGCACGAGTAAAAAGATTTTCTATATGTTTGAGCGTCGTACAAGTTAAGTATTTTTTTTTTTTTGTAACTTTCACATTCAAAAAAATAGTCTTATTTACAATTTTCGGTTTATGTTACATGTTTCTTTATGATCGTTTTGGCAAATTAAGAACACTTTACTTGAAAGTGGTTAAAAGATTAAATGAGACTTGATAAATTTAAGAATATAAATTAACTTTACAAATAATTCAAAACTTAAAATCACGTACTCATTTACAATTCGCCCTAACATTGTCTGTTTCTCTGTTCAATTTAATATAATATTAGTGTTTATTTGCTCAAAAGTATCAATAAATCTCCTTATACCTGCTATGCATTTACTTTGGCAACCTAAGTTTACAGATCTTTCTCATAAAATCCTCCACGGCCTGTTCACTGATCTCCTCTTGCCATTTGCCGTGGCGTTTAAAATGCGAACCAATTATCATTGCCTGAGCCTTGTCAAAATACAAGTCCACATTATCCTTGGTAACACCGGAACCAATGATAAGTGGCACTTTGATTTTGCCCGAAAGCTCTTCTAGATCATTGAGACTTGCTGCCTGGCCAGTTGCTGTGCCTGTTATGATAATGCCATCGGTAAGAAAGAATTCAGCTGCATGGGCCGTCTCCAAAAGGCTGACATCCGAAGTGATAGAATGCGAGCTGTGTTTTTTCTTTAAATCGGTAAATATCAGAACATCTTGGGCATCGATTAGCCGGCGATAGCGTAGCAAATCTCCAGCACAGGCATCTGTGTATCCCTCATCAGCGACATGACCAAAAACAAAGCCCTCGGAGCGTATAAATTGCAATTGGCTGGCCTTAGCTATGGCCAGGGCTTGTTTATTGCCACAGGCCAAAACCTGAACACCGCAGGGTACGTTCTGTGGCAGAATCTCGCGTACTGCCTGGCCCACACGTGTCATGCAGGCAACGATTTCGGGTCCCAAAAGGCGTTCCGGCACATAGGGAATATCGTGCATATTTTCTATGAGAACAGCATCCTGAAAGAGGTCAAATAAATTATTAATTGATAGACTAAATGCTTGTCTAGTTGCTGACCAGTTGATGTTTTTTGTACAATTCCGCCTCATAGATGGCCTTTTCTATCGTCTGCTTCCATTTGCCGGCATAATTCGGTGTTCCTAATTGTCATTCCAGATAACATTATTGTTGCTGGCTATCATGGCTATTGTTTTGCCCCCTCACCTGGCAGCCCATCCACATGTATCATGCCAATCACTTTGCATTTTTGTTGTCCAAATATTTGACAAAATCTTTGCATATTTTTTTAGTTTTATAAAAAAAACGATAGGCGATTAACGATAATAATCGATAATGCAACTATAGATCGCAACGTGTGTGAAAAAGACAACTATAAATGTGGAGAGCAATGCAATTCAATTTCTACAGTGGCCATCAAAAAAAAGTTTGAAAATACTTATATTGAAAATACTTAATTGATTATATTATATATATATATTATTTTGAAAGTTGTGAGAGTAAAGAAACCAATGAAGTAAATTTATAATTTGGGGTAATAAATTGTCCATGCAAATTATTTGAATAGAAATTTGCAGTGTTACATAAATGAGATGCTACTGTAAGCAGCTTGAAACGGACAGTGATCAACACTGTTAAAGTTAGTTTCCTTTTGACCGCGTATTCGTTCACTTCGGAGTGCAAAGTTAAAGTAATGTAGTTTACGCATATTTAATTACGTTTAAACTAGTGCAAATTACCAGTTATAACTAACTAGGTTCATTTTTATTTTCAGACAGATAATTGCTTTGTTTATTGTGGATGGATTAATGGATTTACTTATTTTTTTTTACGAATTGGTGGCACGCGCTAAAAATCATAAAATAAGGATGACAAAAGTGGGATCGTGCGTGAGTGAAAAAAAAAACTTCTTAGCGATGAGAAAAAAAAAACGCTAAACGGCAGTTGAAGGGTAAGTTAAATATTCAAACCTTTTTAAATTCTGACTTGACATCTAAAATATTCGATCAGATTTTTTCATAAAAATTGATTGAAATCGCAATATCTATAACTGTATAATAAGGTACAAAGTTAGCCCAGCCTTCTGGTTTTTATTTTTATTACATTATTGAGGTTTAATAAAGCAAACGTTTAGAAGAAAGTAAAGAGAAAGGGAGACGGCCAAGGGCCGTGCCTATGTCTGATTGCCTGCGCTTAGCGAAGACCATTTAACGGACCTATACGGACTCTACCACCCACTTTCCTTTTTATTTGGCGCTGCACGCGACAGCATTTCAATTATCACAGCGAATCCCGTTTCCTTTTTACAATTTTCCCCCATTGTGTGTTTTGTTTTGAAATTGTTTTGTTTAGATTGCCAGTTATTCCATGTGTGTGTTGCCTTTTGTGTGTGCCTCTGTGTGTGTGTGTGTGTGTGCGTGTTATTTACTCTATGTAAAAATTGATTTTTATTTTCTCTGAGTGTTATTGTTTTAATGAATGCTGCGGGCGAATCAAAAACAGTTGTATACGATTGTATTTAATTTTTTTCGGTAACTTTTAATAGCTTAAAGCCAAATTTAACTTTAAACGGACACAAGTAGAAGATCACCTCACCTCTCAAGCAGAAAAACAACAGGCAAAAGAGAATGAGTTGAGCGCACCGATGTTTTAATACGCTTTCTGCACAAACTCTTTTATGGAAACGGAACCTTTGTCCACACTTGATATGCCTTTCTTTTGTGAAAGGGTATAAGAAGAGTGAAGACTTTACACCTGCTTCGGTAAACAATATAAATTATTTATAACCATCACACACCACCCGTTTCCACATACTACACAGGACTTCTTTTGTTGTACCAACATATTTTCTACCCATTTGTTGGTGTTGCTGTTGTTGATGTTGTTTGTAGTTGCAACAAGTTGTTTCCGTGTTTGCCTTTTGTTGTCAGTATTGCTTGTTCTAGAGATTATGCGAGATACTCCTACACAACTATTTCATATGTTTGTATCTGTTTGCACCTCACACATTGTTTAGTTAACAAACAAAATGTACAGGACATCCTATTCTGTCCAGTCAAGGGCGTTTTAGCTCCCTAACTCTGTCACTCTTTCCCCCACCTCTCTGTGAGTTTCTAATTAGCTGCCCATAACTTTAGACAATGGCCAACAAGGAACAACAAACAACTCAAAAAGTCCGCTCAAAATTTAATGAAAGTGCTTACACTCGCTTTGGCCCTGGTTCTCGCTCTCGTTCTTGTCGTTTGCTGGCTTTGCCTTCGTCTCCGGTTCGCTTCTACTAAAAACTACTTGGATAAAGTTTTATTTTTTGGTCTCCGCCACATAAATGCTTTCAATTTTGCACTAATTAAGCTAAAGTTGTTTCTACTTGATGAAAAAAATTGACTTATTGTTGTTGCGCGCAAAAGTTAAAGAGGAAGTGTCTAAAACTATCCCCCAATTTAAATTGAGTCAATGAGAGCCCTTACTGGGTTTGACTTGGATGGGCAACCCAAGGCCAAATAGTGCCAATCAGTTTTAGTTGAGAATTCCCAATTAGTGAAATATCATTGAGTGGGTTTTATATTTATTAGGCCATCTATGAGAATTGCAAATTATGATCTACTTAATATCAACGTCTCTCTTTATTCGGATTCCTTAATGCCCGCAACTTATAAATATTTAACTCAATCTGTGGCCAGGATGGCGATGGTGAAGAATCTTGTTGTGGCTGAAGTTGTGGCGAGCGGGGGGAGCGAAAACTAGTTGATGCCACCTAATTGGAAACTTGACAACTTCGGTTGCAACTTGCGACCTTGTCACCTGCAGATTTTTGGTAAACAACTAAGAGTTTTCTGGACCATAAGAGTAGAGGGAGAAACGAACTTGTTGACATTCATTTGACAGTTGAGACGCACCGTAAACGGGCCACGAGTCACGGGGCAATAACATGGACAAATTTTAAAGCCAAAAGCAAACGCCATTTGCCACCGATTAAACTCTTGACGTATTTACGTCGGTCTGGTCCGTCCCGGTCGAATCTATTTTGTAAATTAGCATTTCAAATATTTTGACGAGGCCGTTGATTTGGTATATTTATCATTTATGCCGTTCCCCGGCCTAACTACTGACATTGCCTGCTCCGCGTGATAGAAATTGATAAATTTGCCATTTTATTTCACATTTTGGGAAGACAAAGTGAGTTTGATAGAGAGAGAGAGAGAGAGAGAGAAAGAAGCAGAGAGATAGACAGAGAGTTTTCCCATTAGTTTAGTGCAAATGCAATTAGTCAATAAATTAAATGAAAATTGCCAATTTTCATGCAAACGAGGACTGAACCCTGAAAAAACCCTGTCAAACAACAACCCAGGATCAAGGACAACGACAGCGAAAACGACAGAATTTTGTGCGTGTCTTGATATCAGCGGTCATAATTTCTGGTTGGCCGGCGGAGGACCAACGTCAGAGCATCGATCATCATTGGGGGAAAGAAAAAAACCCAACATGGCCAGGCAACACCAAAGAGAATCAGAAACACGCAACTCTTACAGCAAAAAATATACAGACAAAACACTGCTTGCTATAAATTGGCAAATGGAAAGCCCTTCAACTGCATGGGTCAACTAAAGGGTTCATTAAACCATTTGAGTGCTTGTTTTGCTTGAAACTCTATTCTGACGATTAAATTTATATCGCTTGGTCGGATCATTACACTCAGATCCGCCAGAAAATCAAAAGGGCGCATATGACGTATACGTAACGTTTGTTGGTTTTGTTAAACTGATCTTAAAAATCGCTTTCATACAACTCCCTCGTTAGTATTTCTAAACTATCTCTCTTTCCAATTTGGCGTTTTCACTTAGTCATAAAAGACAAATCTAAAGAGTAAAACAAAAAAAAAAAGGATCAGGGATTGTCCAGTAAGGAAACGACTCATTTTTCTTTCTGATTGTTTAACTATTTTGGCGCCTACCCTCGGATTGGTAGTAGCAGCAGCTGGTAGAATGCCAAAAGGCAGACGGTGAGACAAAAACGAACAGATAAACAGACAGCAAAATGATGGGAGTGGGCAAAAGAGCATAGGCCAGCTGTCTAACTTTAGATAAAGACACAGAGAGAAGAGGCTTGGCGCAAAAATTTATGACAAGTTAAACAGAAGCACAAGCAGCAGCGTTAGGAGTGACCTTGAAACACTTTAATTGACCTAAAAAAGCGAAAGCGTCAAAGCAATTGACAGTTTCTTAGGTTAAAGGATGGAAATTGTGAGTGCTTCGAAATGAGTGAAGAGAAATTGTGTGTGTGTTATTTTTATACTCTGCCCATACAAAAGCAAGAGAATAACCGAGTTGAGTTTGCCTTTGTCCTTCCATATCTTTATATAGCTGGTCCTTTTTCTCATCTTCTTTTTGGTTTTTTTTTTTTTTTTTTTTTTTTTTGGAGTTTTGTGTTTTAATGACCCTCAGCTTGAGTTGAGGTGAGTTTGAGGAATAACACAGCAGGTGTTTTCCTTTGCTACTGTGTGCTGTGGACCATCTGTGCCCACACCCAGCTACACACTTTGAGGTAACAAAAACCGTTCATACTAATTGATTTACGTGACAAAAACTTTGTAGACGACAGTCAAAGTGTAAAAAAAAAACACCGAACAGTAAAAAAACTTTTTTTTTATATTCTTCTTTTAAATTAATGAAAAATAAATAGCCATAAATATATTTAGAAATTTGTAAAGAGAAAACTCCGACAGTTCCCCCCCTCGCAAAATCTGAAATGCCACGTGTCGCGGCAGTCAAATAAATTACTCAATTCAAATAAAATGACAAAGAAGCGAGCAAATAAAGCAATTCGTTTAATATCCACAACGAAAATTTCAAGAAAACTTTAATTAAACTAAACTACAACGACGACGACGACAACGACAGGTTGAAGGTTTTTCGTGACCTCAGGTGCAAATGCGGTCACACCCATGTGGCAATACAGGCAGACAGACCGGCAGACCGACAGACCGACATACACACATACTTTCGCCTAGACAACAGGCAACACCAGCCAGCCAGCCACCATCAAAAACTGTCCACCTAAGGAAGTAGACAAATAAAGAACAACAACAATAATAAAAAGAAACTACAACACTAATACTAACATTGAGAGCTGTCAGCTTGTGGCTTAGCAGATATTTGTAATGCCCCACCGATCGGTGAGCACCATAACCGAGTGCCGAGTACCAATTGCGGCGTAACTGTAAAATTGTCGCAACGTGTTGTAAAAATTGGAAAGCCCAAATAAGTGTGCTACGTTTTTTCTCCAAAGAAAATGAACAATCTAATTGTAAGATTTCTGTTTATCAATGGAGCCAATTTGTGCGGTTTTCTTGGTAAAGGTTTCAAGATTTACCTAGTTTCTCTAACGACATCTACAAACTGTTTAAATTCCCGAAAGTTTTCAATGTTTACACTGAACATTTCATTTATTAACTTGAAAAAAAAGAAGCAACTCAATAAGAAATAATCAAAACCGTTTAAACTCTGGTCATAATAATATTAATGACCAAATCGTGACCAACTGCTCTCATCTAACATTTTCAATTTGGACTCTTGGCTTGGCTTGTCGCTTTTCCACCTTTGCGACCCTTTTTTTGTTTTGTTTTTTTATGCTTCTTTTCGAGGTTTTAGTACGTTTGCGTGTTTATGTGGGCGATTAGATTTTTCAGAAAAACTAAAGCATAATTAGTGAAAGTGATTTGTATCACCTGCGGCTGAAGGTACGGCGGGAGAGAAGAGATTCCGGCAGTTTAGCAATTTATTTTGCTTTGCTGTTGTGGAGTTGGTTGGCTGGGCTGGTAGGACTGGTTGGCTGACATTTCTGTCAGTTGTTGCTACTGCGCTTTGGCATTTTGTTTGTGCCATTTCATTTGCATTTCACACTCCTCCCGGCTCTTTTTCTACACCCACAACTACACTCCCAGCGCAGCTCAGGCAACCCATTTGAAGCCAGAGGGAAGGCCATAGCGTGCAGGCTTATCTGAGCTTAAGCTGCTGCTGCAGTCCTAAAGGCAAACCATCTACCTGAATGGCTTTTGTTCCCAGTCCTCACTCTCCATGAACGTAATGAAGTTGATGGAATGCATTCGGATGCAGAATTGTCCGCCTGCAGGCTATCATAGGGTGTTGTCGTTGCTGTTCTGGCTGTTGTTGGGTTAAAGTGGCCCGGGTATTAACGTAAAGTTGGTCGGATCTGTTGGATTTTATTTGCCTTTTGCTTGGCTCAGCTTTTAATATAAATTACTAATTAAAAGATGGTCAATTTGATGCAATCTAAAGCCTTTTCAGTGAATCTAAACTCAATTATAAAGTATTATAATATCGAATATATTTCTTTGCCCACTAAGTAAATTATCTTACTAAAATAAATCTCTCCTTTTGAAAATTTAATTTATCGAGGAATTAACTTTGACTCTTAAACCTTTTGAAGGTGCGTCGAGCTGTTTTGTCTGTCTGTGGGTCTGTTTGTGTATGTGTGTATGTGTGTGTGTGTGTGTGTGTCTCAGTGTACGTGTAGTCAGCCAATCAAAGTTCAAAAGTTCACATCATTGACAACGAAACAACTTTGACTCTGACTCTCTAGTCCAAAGTCAAATTAAGAAAAAGATAGCACGCAAGAGTTTGGGGGCAAACTTTTATCATTTTCACTGTCCAAAAGAGCAATAGAAGCCAGCATAGAGCATGCAGCATGGAGCATGGGGCATGGTGAAGGGGGCACGCTGTGGGATACTGGGGCACTTTGATAGTGCTCTGCGTCGCAGTTATGTATATGTAGTTCATGTTAAGCTGCTTAATTTTCAAATGGGTTGCCAATAGCAGCACGAAAAGATGCAAACTTTCCTTTGCACTTGCATTTTCTTGACATCAAATTTCGCTTTCTCAATGAGTTTTATAATACCCTCAACATAGAGAGAGAGAGAGAGAGAAAGAGAAATTAGAGAAAGAGAAATTAGAGAAAGCAAAACAGATGCAATTGCAATCAATCACAGTTGTACACAATGTACAAGAGAAACGAAAAGAATTTAAAGCCAATCATGCCTAAGATATGACTTCCTAAAATCTGAAGTCCTCGAAAATGCCTTTAATCTTGGTCATGCCGCTTACCCTCAAGCTTCGGGTGCCTTTCTGTACGTGAAGGCATGAAATTGGGTTGTCAGAGAGGGAAAGAAAGAGAGGAGAGGCAGAGAGAGAGAGGAGGGATGGAAAGAGGTACCGATGCGAAGACGAGACTTAGCCAAATAGCTGAAACATTCGCTTAAAAACGCAGAAAGGAAAGGAAACCGTCAGTCGGTTAATGGAGCTCATCACACTCACAAAACTGTAGCATAATTTTTGGGGCGCGACAAAGCAGAAAACAAAACAAATCGTTGTCGTCGTCGTCGTTGTTGTCGTCCTCGCGAAGCCCCAGCAACATGTTAAACAGACGAACAGTAAGGGAGAGAGCTAGAATGCCATAGAAAGAGAGAGAGAGAGAGCGAGACAGAGAGAGAGAGCGAGTAAGAGTGAAAGCTTTACTCTAAAAGCTTTTAGAGTTTTTGTTCGCCTGCATAACCTTCATCTTGAACTTCAGGGGCCAGACGTAAGAGCTTAGAGCGTGAGGTAGTGGGTGTTAGCAAAAGTTTATGTGTGCGTGTGCGTGTGTGTGCGTGTTTTTGTGTGTGGGTGGCTGCCTAGCTGAGTCCGAGTTCTATCTATCAAGTATGGTCTGAGAGAGTCTGCCTACACTTTACCCACTTTTACAATAAAAACAAATGCAACAGGAGGGTGTTCATTCATGAACGCAGATACTTTTAAACCTCTTCTTTTGAGAGAAAGAGATAACTGAGAAAGAGATAGAGCCATAGAGGCAGCAGCAGAGGCGAAGGTAATAGCAACGAGTAATATTGCAACGTTTTCGAAGAACAGAAATTTGAAGAAACTTTGTAAATCAAGAATTCATATAAACAAAGAAAATTAATTTCTACATTTTTTTTCGTAGAAATTAAAGTTTTTGATAAAATATTTTTTAGAAATTGAAAGTGATATAAACAAACTACAGAGCATTTTCCTGGAGGAACAAGTACTTTTTGAATATGCTGTAAAGGTTACTTTGCATCTTTAGAAATTGCATTCAATTCTTCAACAGTCTGTTTCTTCAGTCTGGTATATGCAATCTTAAATCATATCATTTAAAGTCGTATGTCAACTCAAAACATCTTTAACAGATCGCAAAAAATCTTATAAAATATTGCGTTGAGATCCTGTTTAATAAGTAGAATCAAAAATTGTAAATTTATGATCTGATTAGTTGGGGTTTATTAGTTTTTGAATAATCCGCAACTAGCTAAAGCTTTGGCGCTCTCTCAATTTATTCATGGCTTTCTCTTGCCTCTCACTATCGTTTAAGTTGGCCTTCCAATAGTAGGAGCAGCTGGTGTCACTCTCTTCAAAGCTCTCAAATTACAAATTCGCTTGCGCTCTCTCTTGGTCTAACTCACTCACTCGCACGCACACAGATAGGGAGACACATGCACACACAGATACACACACACACACACACACACACACACACACAGAAACGTACACACACTTCGCGTTTGCTACACAGAACGTTCTTATCAAACGAGACAAGCCGACTAGCTGGAAGCAGGACTCACATTTAAGGATAACAACAGGAGCGATTCGCATTTATAAGGTGAAACACAAAACTGGAGCAAGTCAGTTTGCAAATGGCAGGCAGCGCTGAAAGGTAGCAGCAGCAGCAACAGCAGCAATATTAACAGCAGCTACATCAGCAATAAACAAAACGCAGCAGCAACCAAAAAGCTTGTATCGAAATTGAAATTAAAATTGCAGTTGAAAAAGAAACGCAGCACGAAACAGAAGAGCTTGAATAACAAGCTGAAGAACAAGAAGAAGAGGAAGAAGCAGACTAAACCAGAGCCAGAGACAAGGATTGAGACGAAGTTGTTGTTGCTGTTCATGTAGCTAAACTTAAAGTGCGCGTCGCGAATTTTGAAATGAAACGTAAATTGAAAACTAAAATTGAAATGAATTGAGAGCGGAAAAACAATTAAAAGCCAAATTGCAAATTGCAGCCAAGGCTATAACGGGATCTCTCACTCTCTGTCTCTCTTTCTCCTTTCACTGACAACACACTACCCTCATCCGCCCCGCGACGGTCCCGTTTGCCGCATATAATTGCAAACTGTTGCACGGTTCTGTTTTGTATTTCGTTTTCTTTTTTTTTTTTTTTTTGTTTTTATTGCTCGCTCAAACCATAAAAATAAAAACCCATTTGTTGGTTGGACAACTAGCAAGGGTCTAACGGTAACGGTTACGGTAAAGGCAACAGTCACGGCAACTGTTGCACACACACATACACACATACTCATAGGCTATTTATTTAACGATCCTTTTTTCCCCAAACAACCTTGGCTCGACTCTATTTCTTCGTTCTCCACTCTCCGTTTTTCGTTTCTTTTTTTAAAAGTGCTTAACAAAAAAGTTGCATAAAAAACCAAAAATATGAAATGAAATGAAATAATTGGAATCGAAATACCCATAGAGAAAAACGTGGCCAACACTTTTGAATTTGCATTAAAATTTGCAAAATTTCCGCGCCGTGGCATGTTGAGTTATTCCAAGTGCCAATTTATGCAGTCATAAAAGGGAAAAGTTTTTTTTTTCGAAAAAAAAACCCAAAAAACAAAAAGGGAACCCCAATAGGAGGAAAAACGAGTTGCCAAATTAAGGTGAGTCCTTGATCCAGTTTGGTTTTATTTTTCTTTTTTGTGTGGTGCTCTTTCAATCGTTTACATTCCAATTGTCTGATTATTTATGCTTAATAACAATTTATGTCTAACGTGGTGAATTTTTTATTGTTTTTTAATTGTTATGAAATATTTAAAGAGTTCGTTTTTCTTTTGGTTTGCCTCTTTTTTTTTTGTCCTATTGCAGTACGTTTGTTTTATTTTCCTCTTGTCTGCCAGCGATATTAATATATCAATTTATTATTTATTAACATATTTCCCACATAAACGAGTATGTATGAGTATGTCTTTGTGTGTAGCACATCAAAGCAAAAGCAAAAACAAAAGCAAGAGGTGTATATTCATTTATCGTCGGCCAAAAGTTAAGTGTTAATAACTGGTTACAATACTCTAGCAAGTCGAGCATATTTCATTTAGCATTCAATTTGATTTTCTATCAATTGAATTGGGATTACTTTGTAAATAAAATAAATTGGATTCGTTTTAACACTGATCGCCATCATATCTCAGCCTCTGGGTTCCCTCTGATCAAAATTTATTTACTATTATATTTTCATCGATTTAGAATAAATGAATATTCATTTTTACTTGTGCGAAAAACGTAAAATTCGTAATCAAATATGTATTGGCTAACAAATCGAATTTAATTTGATAGTTTGAAGACAATATTTGTTCAAGAGATTTTTATTTTTGATTTGAGTTTGGATAATCAACATAGACACACATACACACACACGGACTTGCAAATGAAGTTAAACAAATCAAAACTGAGAGTCATATTTTGCTTTCAAAAGAATGAAAAACAAATATTGGCTCTCGCTTTTATGTTATTATTGATGATAGCCGGGGGCAACTTTAATGACTTCAGTCTTATCATCTAGGTATATTTATACATGAGAACTACATGTGTTATACCCAGATATATATGTATGTACAAACAGTTATATATGTATGTATGTATAAATGATTATTTATTAACAGGGTGACTAAATGTTCTCATATGTTGTCGAAACCAATTCCTGATAAATGATCTTCAGAAAAGCTTTTTCTCCAAATTTGCCCGTTTATCCATGCACTGCAGTCTTTTGGCAAACTTTTTGAACATTTTAAAGGACATCTGTCGTTCAAAGAGTTTATCATTTATAGACAACTCATTGTAATGGTTAAATTAAATGCTTTCAAATTCCAAAGGGGAGACATTTCTCTCATTTTACGTTTGGAGATCCGCCGCTGATTGATATATGTATAAAATGTATATAGTTCAAAAAAGGGGTCACGCTTTGACGAATCACCCTGTGCTTGGTGTTACCGTGGTGCAATTTGTTTCCCCGTACATATTTGTCATTCGCAGATTTACGGGTTGTTGTCTGTGAAATGCGCAGCTGTTGATGATTTTTATACTAAAATGACGATAAAGGAGATAAAAATGTAATAACAAATAACTGTACATATATACATATATAGAGAAATGCGTGTGTGTGTGTGTGTGCATGTGTGGGTTATGTATGAAATGTGGTTCATGTTGTCGTTGAAGAGGATCTGGCATAAATTACTTTTGAGGCAATTAATTAAAAACCAAAACTTATTTACCTTTTGTCTGTTGCTTTGTAATTAAAATTATTTGGCTAAAATCTGAAATAAAAGAACTTTCGTAGAGTTGAATATGTAAATGGGTATTAAATTTGAGTGATATTACTAATTTGGCAGCGCCACAAAATTAATTAGAAGTATTTTTACCACTTTTTCTATGACACACCTGACGTATGAGTGTTATAGTCTTTATATGTGCGGTGTGTGTGTGTTAAGCCACGTGTCATGGTAAAAACACAAACACAAATGGAACAAAAGAGATAACAAAATAGTTTCATATTGAACTTTAGATACTCTTCTTGTCCTTTGAGCCAATTAAGTTTATTTTATTCATTCTGAATCACAAATATTTGGTGTTAATTTTTGATTTGCTTTAAAGTGGTCTAGTCAAATGTAGTAATAACTTCTGATAGGCATAGCTCAAATATTTTAACCTTATTTGATGGTGATGATGTATGAAGACAAACCTCCTAACGAAATAAGAGTACCCAGCTTTATTTGGGGGTAATAGCGAAATGAGAAACAATTAAAAGCAAAGAAAAAGTAGAGCAAATAACTGGAGGACACAAACATTCGAAAGGTGCGGGCTCCCTAAGGAGAAGCAAGCGAAAGCAAAAGCAGAAGGTAGCCATAAGGCCATGGCTTTCATGTCAACTTTTGTTAATTAAATGAAGCACTTAACATCGAGACATATTTTTGTTAGACCTCACCACCTCACCACCTCCCCATTTCCCCAGTTCCCCAGCTCCACAACTGGCACTAAAATTTTCCCCCTTTTCTTGATATTAGGCTGGAGTCAAACTCTTCAAATTTATTCCTTTGGTGTTTTTTTTTTCTGCCTTGTTACATAATTTCTAGCAGTTCCTTTTCTTTTTTTTTTGTTAAGGACTATCATAATTTCCATTTTACTTCCGTTTTTTTCCGCAGTGTTTTTCTTTTTATTGCTCCAAGCTTTCCACTAACCGCAGGTTCGGGTGGTTTTTCCTTGCTGACCTCTTCAATTGGTGCAACTTCAAAGGACATTTCATTAAATCAACTTTCAAGTGCCCGGACTTTGGCCGTCTTTTCTCTTCCTTATTATTTTTTGTTATTGTTTGCTTTTGCTCGTTGTTTTGCATATTTTTTTTTTGTTTTTTGAAAAGGTTACAAGTTGTCTTTTAATTTCACGTAAACAGAAATAAATAAAATAGAATAGAACAAAAAAAAAACATTTTTTTTCCAGTTAGTCATGTTAATTTTTATTTTTATTGTATTTAAGGCACTTTCGTTTGTCTTGGCATCAGACCTTTTGCCTGCCTGCCTGCCGCTTGCCTTAGCCACTGTTTTCCTCCTGTGGTTTTTGTGGTCAGCTGCAAATGGGGCGTCAAAAAAAAAAATAAAAATAAAACACCCACACACACCGACATTTTGTTGAAAACTTTGCTCATTTTTTTTTTTTCTTCTTGGTTCTGGTGTTTGGGAAAATTGTTTAAGTTTTTTGTAAAAGATTGTGCAAAGCTGGGGCAAATAATTCATATTATATATGTGTAATGTTCGCTAATAGCTGTTTGATAGTTTTCGCTCTTCAGTAATGAATCGCACTGTCTTGTCTTCGTTGCCTTTGTGCTCTTTTGATTAAAGTTCTGTCACTCTCTTAAATAAATGATACAACAGAGTCGATCAGTTTATTGAGCCAGATAAGATCTAAATCTACCTTATAGACGCATTAGGAATTATTACTTGGATTCTCCTATCTTTAAAACGTTGTCCAGATTACAATCTGGTTTGTTCTTTTAACCAGCTCAAGGTCTTTTAAAGTGTTTGTCTGATTCTTCCTCATGAAATTGTGAAATTATTACTTGGATTCTCCTATCTTTCAAACGTTGTCCAGATTACAATCTGGTTTGTTCTTTTAATCAGCTCAAGGTCTTTTAAAGTGTTTGTCTGATTCTTCCTCATGAAATTGTGCTGCACTATAGGGGCGGGCGGGAGAAGTTTTTACTTAAGTTCCCTCAAACAGGAAGTTTTCAGATAACATCCTGAGTTATTAATAAGAAATAAAAAATAATGACAAATTACAAGGGTTTCTCCAGACAGACTTTGGGACTAAAGGCACCCTTACTCCATTCTCAGTAAATCCATATGTTGATACTAGTTATTCGTCTTTAATTTACCCAATTAACCGTCAAAATATGTGGATGTAATTTGCTGCTTTTACTAATTTTCATTATATACCAAAATAATGAAGCGTAATTTAATATTTGCGTATAGTATCAGATTGTAGTTTTATATTTGTATATTGTAATACTTCGAATGAATAGTTGCCATGGCGCCACCCATTAACTGACATTGGCGATTCATGTATGACCCACCCTCGCTGTCCGCTGTCCTTATCCCCTGTCAACTGAATGGGAAAATGTATGGAAAATATTTCAGTTATTTCTATCTATCCATTTCAGAAATGTCAAATCAGTATTCGATATGTTTCAATGAAAATGCCAAAAAATGTAACAGGAATTTTGCCACCAAGCAAACCTAACAAAAAAAAAGAAAAAAAAAAGGTAGAAAAAAATTGGGCAATTAACCTTATCAAGCAACGAACAAGTAGAAAGAGGGCGAAAAAAAATGTCAAGAAATAGACGAAACGCTGCCTAAAATGTATACCATTAACCAGGAGCCAGATGGAATGCTGTCGAAAGCAAAGGCCAAAGCAAGGCGAAGTGCTACTAAAAGGCGTAGGGCAAGAGAGAGGGCTGAGCCGAGCAAGGCAGGGCAAAGCACAGCAGATAGATGGGTAGAAAGGTTATGAGCAGAAAGCAAAAAGCAATTTCAAATATTTTTGTTACCTGCTTGTAGAAAATTTTTACGTCTTTCTGATTACGGGCCATGCTTTCGTTACGTTTCCTTCTTCTTATTTTTTTTTTCTTTTTTGACGACTCGTTTTTCTTCTTTTTTGCTTGTTCTTTTATTGTCCTTGTTGTTGTTGCGTAATTGTGCGCAAAAAAAGGGAGAACACGATGAAATGGGTTAAGGCTATAGAAGGGAGAAAAGAAAATGCTTTTCTTTAACATACAACGGCAAAAAGAAAAGAAGCTCGAAAACGAGCAAGAAAAGGACTAGACACATTTGAAATGCAAAGAAGGAGAAACAGCATTGCATACTTTACGGCCAAATTGAAGCAAAATGGAGAAAGAGGAATCAAGAATGAAGCATAAGTAATGCAGGAGTGAAACAACACAAGAAAAAAAACAAAAAACAAAAAGAGAAAAAAAAAAACAACACATTTTCATACCACTTAGTTTGTCATGGCAAAGTGCATATAAGCGAAAAACTGAAGCGATTACACACACATAGAAAGGGGATTGGGGAAGGTGGAGTGGGGAGGAAGTAAAACCGAGTTCCGATTTGCTGTCAAGACATCCATCTTTCTATCAAGTCAGCAAAGGACCAAGCTAACTCTGGCTGGTCTAAATGTTTCACAGATTTTAGCTGCTTAGTCAATTTCTTTAAAAACTTTAATTTTTAAAAAAATTTCCCGGAAAATGTTGTCTAAATTGCATAAACAAATTTTTTTTCCCAGAAAGTACCCGAGGACATGACTAAAAATTCACTGAGTTACAGCCAGGAATGCAGCTGAAATAATTGGTACTTCAGTTTTCAGGATTCCTTTTTATTTTTCATCAAAATTCAAATTTCTTGCAAGTTTTTCCACCTTCTGGTTTGCCTTTAAAGTGTTTTGTTGTTTACATTCTTTTAGTTTCGTCATTGAGAGTTTTGTTGTTTTCGTTTGCATATTTTGTTTTTAATGGCGAAATTATAGCAATATACTATTTTGAGCTGCACTGGAATGTGCTTTTGTCTGTTCAAGAAAGTGGATCGCCTTAAAATATTTGTTGCTTGCGTTGCATGCGCTGGCAAGATACGATTCTCTATTCAAGAGGTGGAAATGCTGCTGGATGATGGCATGGTTGAAGCAAGCGCGGGGGGGTGGTGTGGACAAGAGAAAGCTTTTTATTGTCTATAAATAGACATTAGCTCCAAACTGTTGCGCAGCAGCTGATCTAAAAATAGCAACACACACACACACATACACACATAGAGATATAGCAAGTGCTGGAGAAAATCCAATAAATGCGTAACCAAAACCCAGAAATTACTTGGCTCTTATTGTCTTAAGCAAATGCATAGACCGTGCCACATCCACACTCAAACTCAAGCACGCACGCACAACACACAGAAACACACACACACACACATACACATAAATAGTAGTTGTGTGTATATATGACCACTTAAATACATATTTGTATAGCTGTTTTTGGATGTTTATCAGCTTGTCGCATGATTGATTTATATATGCCAGACCAAGTCAATTCAATTCTTAACATTTCTGAGCTCTCATTTATTATTGATATTGAGCCAGAGGCCTAAGGAACCGTTATATGTATAAACATTCGAAGGGTATGTAGGAGTATGAAAGAAGTATGTACATATGTATATACATACATACAAGAGACAGGTGCAGGGGCACGCCTCTTAATTGTGACTCTCTTGGGAGTCGGCTGGTTTGGGCTTTGTTGATTTATGCATTAGCGTAAGCAGACAGACAAAGAGGAGCTAAAAAAAAAAAGCAACACCCATCCATCCCAACCAAGCAACCAACCAACCAGCTAACCAACCAACTAATACCATTGAAACTTTTTTCCACACACATGTGACAAGGTCTGGGTGACGATAAGGGTGAGGGTGAGGGTAGCAAAAGTAAACCAGTTTTGCTCTTTGCCTGGGCCTCAGCTGACTGTTTTATGTCTCCATCATAATTTTTCACACTGTTAATGTGCAAATGCCTTTGCCAAAGAGAACAGAGAAAAAACGCAAAAACGATAGAATGAATGTAAGGTAGAAGGAGATAGCAGTAGCAGACAGCAAACCAGGCACCTACTTAAAACACAACACACAACACACAACACACACCCACGCCCACACACACACACACACATACATACATACACACGCACACAGAGAGAACCACATAGGCACGCACACAGGAACATGCACAGACACAGACAACGCAGCAGCAGACAGTAGACATGTTCTTTCATGCACCAGAGCTGAGAATTTGGTGAAAAAACAATTATTTTAAAATCGTTTAGTTTGCTCAGTTCTTCACTTCAATAGTTATTGTAAGACTTTTTAATGACAATGTCTCAACAGTTTGTTAACTTAAATTGGGCAGTTGCTTGTGGCCAACAAATGGTTGACTAAGCTAAATAAATTAGTAACGAATAAATTCAATTGTTGTCGAAAGCTAGATGAAATGTTCCTATAAGTGTACGATGCTTTAAAACTAAGAATATTTAGGCCTGTTTTCGTATTCATTCCTTCGTACTCCTAGACAAATTTCGGACCTACATTACTTGTGTTAGTTCAGACTCTTTTTGTGGCTTTTGCCCATTTGTGATTCATATTTCATTCGTATATTATAATAATTCTCAAATAAAATTCAAGCCAACTTGTGAAAACAGCTTTAAAAAAGCTAAAACGACAGCAGTGCTGGGCATGAGTGTATGTAAAAGTTTTTCAAGTGTTAAATGAGATAACGTAAACATTGTAATACTCTCACTCTTTCTCTCTCTCTTTCTTCCTTCGCTCGCACTCCACTCCAAGCTCCTCTAACCTCTACTGCTACTTCTCTACTTCCACAGCCACTCAATTTCTCGTTTGCTGCCACTCTCTACCATTGTGAGTAGAAGTAACGGTAACTGGCTCTCATCTCATCTCATAGCAACACGTTGACAGGCTGACAGTTTTCGCCGCCTTGCCACTCACTGCCCCCTCCCCAACCACTACAAGCTCCCCGCAACCCAGCCCAACCCAGGCCACATCCCTTTTAGCCACTTGTCTTTGTCTACTTTGCTCTCTCTCTCTCTCTGCTTGCTTATCATAAAAATTATTAAAAAAAGAAAAAGTTTATGTAAAATTTTGAGCTAACGTTTATTGTTTAATACTGACATTTTGATTGCGCTTTTTTGTTGTTGCTGTTGTTTTTGTTTGTCTCAAGTGTCCTCATGGCCAAGTATTTGCAAATATTTAACGTTTTTCAAGGAGCAAAAAAATGCTAAGCCTACAGCTCTCCCCTTCCCCCATATTGTCATACCCTCTCGTTGAACAAGTTAATTGAGTTTCAACAACTTGTGGAATGGAATGGATAGGAAGGCCCCGGAGTCGTTGTGAAAATTGAATGGAATGCAAAGTGATAAAGTGAAGAAAATCATAGAGTTCTATATGGGAGGGCGGAAAAGTGTTGAAAAACGATGTTAATTAAAACAGTTAGACAAAAAAAAAACGAGGACTTTTGGAATTTCAAAGATTTTAGACTTCACTGAGTATGCAATTCAAAATATTCAACAACACTTAAGAAAATGTGGAAATATTTGTCAGCGATAAGAATTTTTCAACAACAACTTTTCAATTTATTGGTTATCAGTTTATTTCATTAGAAAGCTAATAAGAAAACTCTATTGAAAGGCAATTTAAAAGAGAGTTTCTTTTGCCATAGAGCCAATAAAATATTCAAGTCAGTGGGGTATCCGTTCTCTTGTCTAACTCTCTCTCTCTCTCTCTCTCTTTCTGTCTTTCTCCTTTTGTACATACGTACTATATAAATATATATTTCTGCATACGGATGAGCCAAGGATACCTCCCGCTAAGGCAAATGTCAATTTCGATTTATTGAATATGGCAGGCAGCAGTAGAAAAAAAATGGCGTTAAAATGAAAATTCAAAACGATGCCAGTCAACAAGGATGATGGTGATGACGATGATGATGATGATGATGATGTGGATGAGAGTGATGGCGGGCCGGGCCGGGCAAAACCAGAGCCAAAGCCAAAGCCAAACCCAGAGGCAGAACGTTTGTCATCCTTGTTGTTGTTGTCGTTGTGTAGGACTCCTTTTGCCTTTGCTTATTAGTTTAAATTGTAAACAGGAAGTGTTTGCGGCACCGGATATATATAAAGGGCCGATCGGCGAGAAGAAGGGGTGGGCGTAGCGTGGCGTGGCGAAAAATGCCTTAAGCTTGTCAGCGACAGTTGAGGCAAACTTTTAGCCTCAAGTTTTTTTTCTATATTCTTTTTTTTTTTTTGTATTTTCTTTTTGCTAAATGCAACTGTCGAGCATTTTAGTTGACTCTTGGCGTTTCTCTAGTGGTCCTTCGCTGTCAGCAGTGAGCCAGAAGGATGTCATTCTCAGACGGGAATCTCAGACATTTCAGTAATTCGCCAGTAAAATTGTTAGCCAATTCTTTTAAAGAGCCAGTTAAAGGGGTGGTCCTTAAAGTTACATTTTCTTGAATTTGAGGCGGGAGACAGCGCCGGTGGCTCATGTGGCGTATGCGTAATGTGTCTTAAACAAACAAAACAACAAAATTAATTAAAAAATCGCTTAATTATAAAAGCAAACATTAAATGTTGAGAGGCAGAGGAAGGAAGGAAGAGAGTGAGAGAGAAGGGGGCAGAGTATGTGAGTGGGCCCGCAAGAGGATTTTGGCCCACTTAACAAAAGAAATTGTTCTGACAACAATGCCACGGCTTTGCCTCTTTGCCATGCTCCCATGCCCCTCCTCCTCTTTCTCCTCCACCTCCTTCACGCCCGCAGCATCTCCCCCAACATTTCCGTCATTTCATTTAGCCGCTTTTCTTGACTAACAATTGAAGCGCAAAAAGCAGCAACATTTCGTTGGCAATTCATGTTGCTGTTGTTGCTGCTACTGATTTTGTTGTTGTTTATTGTTGTCTATCTTGAAGCTTGATGATTTTGTTGTTGTTAGCCATCTCCGGTTCTTCCCCTATGAATTGGTAATTGAAGTTGGGCTAGCAAAAACATCAATCATACTTATGCAGTTACATATTACCTACTGCTACTGCTTCTCTCTCGCTTTTTTTTTTTTTTTTTGGCTTGTTCTTGAATTTGTGACTAAATCCTGTTCATGAATTCCCCTCATCGGCTCTCTCCGACTGTTCTCCGTTCTGCTTGCTAAATATGACTTATTTTTTGTTGTTGTTTTACTTGTCCGGAATAAGCTAATTTTTTTTCTCATTTTTCTGTGCAAAAATCTAAAAGTTGCTTTTTGTCAGTTTTGAACCCAACAATGCCAAGAGCATTATGCATGAGAGACAAGTGTGTTGGCCACACAGGACCGGATCTCTAGCTAAATGAGAAAAATATAAATTTTGTTTTCTTAAGGGCCTTTTTTTTTTTTTTTTTTTAATATTTTAAGCATTCATTAATTTTTGAATAGAAAATGTAGCGAAAACTTGTTTCTTTCTTAAAATAAACCGAGTTAAATAATGTATAAAAAAAAAACGCAATGAATAATTGCGCGAAATTGGTCGATTTTCAAGTGGCCCCAAAAGTATGCAATTGAAATTAGGGCCTCTTTTCTGTGGACGATCTTTCATTACATGCATTCATACATTCTTTTGTAGCAGCAGCAGCGGTCCTGTCTGCTTTGCCCACCTCTCTCAGGCCTGGGAGCCTCTCGCTGTTGGTTGAATATTTTTCGATTCCCTCCGTCCCTCTGTCACCGGGCTCCCTGTTTTGGTACATGTTGTGGCATAATGGAACAGCTTACTTGTCGCATTAAGCTGCTTTCAATAACATTTTTGGCCAAACAAAAAAAAAAGAAAAGCAAGAAAGAAAAAAAAAACACAACAAAATACAAGTTTGATTGGAAAAGCTCAATAGCAGGAGCAAGTTTTACGGGGTGTGCTTGGAGAAGAGAGAACACCACCCGGTGATGAAGCGAGCAGTTGGGTGGAGGTGGTGTATCCCATTGTCTGTCCATTTTTATTATCATATTTTGTGTATGTTTCTTTTCGTTGCCGTTGCTGCTGTTGTTCTTTTCTCTGGCGCAAATCAATTGCCAAACAAAGGGACCAACACACACACACACACACACACACACACACACACACATACTCACGCAAAAAAAAAAAAACAAAAATGAAAATGGAAAGAAAAACAAAAAAATGCTATTAAAAATGACAAAAACGGAACAAAAACTGCAAAAAGCATAGATATACATTTACATACCATATACATATGTGTGTGCGTGTGTGTGTGCAGATACGACTATATGACAATGTAGCAATTGCTGGTCACGTACAACAACAACAACAACAGCAGCAGCAATAACAAGCAACAATGGGCCGCACTCCATAAAGGTTAAAAACTTTATAACTGACTAAAAGCGACAGCCAGACAAATGACCAACTTTTTCTTCTATCTCGCCCTCTTCTCTGCCTCTCTCTCTCTCTCTCTCTCTTTCTTTTTTAGTCTGGGCCAAAAAAATGTAGGGATGTCCTGCCATTGCCTGGCTGTAGGCAAAACACGAAGACAGTTTAATGTTCTATGCGGGCTTTGACAACAAATCGTAAAAATTTAACTGACAAAGGAACCTGATGCTGCTTCTGCTGCTGTCAAAGTAAAAACTGAAGGCTAAGCCAGCCAACAGTGTGCAAGAGAGACCCCAAACAGACACTGAGAGAGAGAGAGAGAGAGGGGGGACAGATTTTATACAATTTTAGTTTAGTTTATGCGTTAACTATTTATGCGTTTTGATTGATAGCTTGTAATAAACTATTACTCAAAGAGTTGTCCATTTATTTGGGATTAGCTAGTCTGTGTTCTCCTTGCCAACTTACTTGTGCGGCACTTAATTACAAAACTCAACTTAAACTGAACATCGCTACGTGCTTGTGCGTTGCTTCATTCACAAACTCGCTGTTACGCCTTTTGTTTTCGATCTGTGCTGCTTCACTATTCTAAAGCTTTTCCCACTTTTTGAGAGATCTCTTCTGAAATAGAAGAGCGTTTGTAAAATCTTTTTAGCACATTTCTGCTGATCAAAAAGTTTGACCATTTATTGGATACACATGAAATTGCTTACCATTCTGTGAAAGTAATGCAAAGTACTTGGTTTAATTGTAGAAAAATTTAAAATAGGCACAAATATGAATAATTCGTGAAATTCCTTGAGGCATGAACACGGCGTTAATGGTACGAAAAGCGCGAATTCCAAGTAGCAGCCTGTTGTTAAGCATTTTTTTTTGTTGCTCTTGTGCCTCTTCCTGTGTCTGTGTTTGTCTGTCTCCTCTGTTTGTCTAGGCAGCCATTTTGACAATGGATGTTGTTGTTGTTGGTGTTGCTCTATGCTGGTGCTGCCACATTTGTAATTGAATTGCTTTGCTATGTAAACGGCATTGCCACATCGCACAGACAGAGAGAGAGAGAGAGAGAGAGAGAGAGGGCCGCGTCTGTCAGAAGGAGCAAGGAAACGAACGGGAACTGACGATACAGAGAACAGCGACTGAGGTAGAGGTAGCACCAGAGACAGAGGCACAGACAGGGGTAGAGCGTGGCCCATAATCGAATTAGATAAGTTAATAACTTGATAAAAAGTTACAACATCCCGTTATTGTTGTAGCTGTTTTTACTGTTTCGTTTCCTTTTTTTTTTCCTTTTTTTTTTTTGGGCCTCGACATTGTGTTTGTCAGTTGTCGCTGTCAATAAACGCCAAATGAAGTTACTCAACTTGCCAGGACCAACAGGAAAGGCGGCAGCACCCAGAAAGACATTGGGAAAGGCAAAGGGCACAAAAATACGAGCCAACAAAATGTCAAATGAAAACAAACATAAAATTTGCAAATTGTTTGAAAAAGTTTTCCTCACTAATGATAGCCCATTGCCTATAGCTCTGACTAACCCCCGTTCCCCTTTATCCACTGACTGACTGGCTATGAATATAAACATAAATATAAACATTTTCATTTTAAATTTTTTGACGCATTGAAACATCTTTTTTTTCTTTTTCTTTTCCTTTTGTTGTTTTTTTTTTTTGGTCATACATAAAACATAAACAAACAAAGAAATCAGAAAGAACAGGACCAAAAGACAGTCCAAAAAAATTTGATACACTTGACGAAAAAAGTTGGGCTACACAACTGAACATTTTTGATTTGCGAATAAAATGGGCAATTGAAAACAATGTCAAAATATGGTTTTGTTTAAGTGAATTTGATTTGAAAAATAGATAAATATAATTAAATGTTACGACAACAGGAATAATAAATTTTAATCGTAGAGTTATGTGCAGGTCAGTCAGTTGGGCAACGAGTTCTGACCAAATTCCACAGAGACTTGATTTAGTTTTCGTTTTTCTTGAAGTGTATATTTTCAAAATATGTGATAATAATTTCCTGTATTTATTGGCTTCGTTATGAGACGGAAAGATAGAGAGACGAAGAGCGAATGGGAGTGAGAAAATGTGAAATGGGAGGCGTGGCTTACATACATAAAGATATCTTATCGATTTTACTTGGCCTCTGCAATAAAATTTATGCATAGCATCTGTAGATTTTGTGTGTGTTGTGCGTGTGCGTGTGTGTGTGTGTGTGTGTGTGTGTGTGTGATGGACATATGGCTTTAAGGAACGTGATGGCACATTAAAGCATGACCAACACACACACACACATACATACAGAGAGTAGCCAGTAGGACCACCACGACCACCGTCATCATGATAGTCATAGTTAAGGCCCGACACTAATCAGTTCAAAGCACATTGACCCACTTAGCCAGCAGCGACAGGAACAGCAGCGGCAGAAACGCGCCCAGTAAAATGTAAACAAAAACAGGAAAAAGCGAAAAAAACCTTTTAGCCAGCTTTTCCACGATGAGGGTGGAAAACAGTGGCAATAGCGAGCGAGCAAGCAAGCGGGGTCCTTTCATACTGCTTGGTCCTTTGCGTATGCTAAACCACTATAGCCGACTGTCAAGTCGAAAAGGAACCACTCAACCATATGGCAGAGAACCGGAGCCAGAGCCCACTGCCTGCCCCCCACATCGACAGGCGTTGACAGTGACCAGCGTGTTGCATTTTAATGAGTTTATTATGACCATAATAGAGCGTAAGAAAGGGGGGGGGCGGGGGGGGGGGGGTTAAAAGGGGAACATGGCCGCCATTGAGTAACGATGGGTAACAGCGGGAAGATCGGGTGAAATAACGGAGTGGCGCAAAGGCAAACAACAATTTTTATTTTTATTTATTTATTTTTTTTTTTTTTTTTGCTGCCCCGGTTAGGCGATAAATTAAACAGCAAGTAGCATGTAGCTTGAAGTCGGCTCGATTCAGCTCGGTTCGGTTCGGTTCGGTTCGGTTCGGATCGGTTCTTGTCTGGCCATTTGGCCCAACTGTTCAAATCATAATAATAATAATAATGATGTGTGCATAAGTGAATTGCTTTTCAGAGTCGCCTGGGTAAGATGGGGGTTGGGGGTGGGGGCGAATACTTCCATGGGTCCCCAAAGTCCCTTGAATATGACTCGACGGGTTTGACTCTAGACTCAAGTAATGAGCTTGAACTGGCTGACTAGGCTAAGGCGTGTCTGACACAATTTCAGTCCATATGATTTGCTGGCCATTGCCACTGAATCTTTGTTCATTTAAACCTGTTTATATTGATGAAACTAAAACGAATTGAGATCTGAAATGAAAGAACTTACTAAACTAATCAAATGATCGATAAAAAAAAAACTTTATATTTGAAATCTTCTTTTGTGTGGTGTTTGGATTTCTTGTTCTCCGTTTTTTTTTCAATATAAACTTTGAATACAATATATTGCGAAACACGCCCAAAATTCTCCATAGACTGACGCTGACCATGAATTTCACTTTATGGGTCAGACAAAAGCTATCATTGTGGGGCTAAAAAAGAAAAGCGGGGCAAGTTTCTTTGCTTCTATTCTCCCTTTTCTATTCTCTTTTTTTTTTTTTAATAAACACGCAACGCGCAAAACTTTTTTTTGGCACGCACACAAACACACACATATATACATATATATATGTGTGAGTGGAAAACTAACACAGTTACCAACAAATATTTATATGATTACTTGGGACTGAGAGAAGAGGAAAAAAAAGAGAAAGAAGAGTAAAAGTTTAGAAAAAGTAGAAGAAAGCAAAGAAACACTGGCAATTTGGCAGGCTAGCAAAAGCATTGTGTGTGTGTGTGTGTGTGTGTGTGTGTGTGTGTGACAGACTGAATGTGTCTATGTGTGCCTATGTCTGTGTGTGTGTGTGTGTGTGTGTGTCTAGTAAAAAGTGGCCATGTGTCTTTCGCGTTTGCCTTATTAAATTAGTCGCCGCCATCGCCGCAGCTCACTCAACTCGAACTCACTCGAAACGGAACAGCTGAAACGGAAGTTCTTTACTGGCATATACAAACTTTTTCAATTTCCTGCAGCGACACACACACACACACACACAAACACAAATTTTTTCACGTATGTGTGTGTGTGTGTTTGGGGGTGTGTACGAACAAGGTGTTATACACCCAAGTGAGTCTCTCCACCCACATTAGTGGCTGCCATTCATCTAAGCAGCATTTCACAATAGAAGCGACAACTAGCTAGTTTCCAATCCACGTAGAGTAGTTGCTTTTCAGGTCAACTTGTAGTTTATCCTCTGCTAAATCAAAGACACGACACACCCCTCCTCCTTTTCATCATCATCATCATCTTGCTCCATCTCTGTCACTCTTTCTGCTTGCTACTCACTGTGCGCTATTCGCTGTTCTCTGTTGGCTGCTCCTGCCACCTGGCTAATATTGCGGCGGAAATGGTTGGGCGAGGTCGAGCTGCCTCGCTTACCCATATTTTATCTCATTTATTTCTGGTAATTTACTTTGATTCATCGATTTTGTAACAAATATACGTGGTCAGGGAGCCAAAAACAAGAAAACTGAACTTAGATACTCTACTAGCCAGTAGATTGGTTATTGCCGGCGCTTGGAAAAATGTTTGTAAATAAAATTATTTATTTAATGTTAAATTGATTTTGTTAGTAGTTTTCCAAAAAAAAAAAACAACTCAAATTCACTAATTTAAAAGCATACAAAATCAATTGTTAAAAAAAACTAAAGCATACTTTTTTGAGTTAAAATCAACAATTTTGCTTAGATTGAAAGTCTATTGGAAATATCTTTCACCTGATTTTGTTGTCAGGAAAAGAAGAGCATTGGGAATTCATCATTTTTTATGACTTGGAATATATATAAATCGTATATCTTCTCTCTGTTCCCCATCAATTTCTTTTCTGTGTTGTATTTTCTGGCCATGCATCAAAATGTTTTGTCTGCTTGTGTATATCTGTGTTTTCTGTGTTATTATTGCTTTTTGTTGTTGTATCGAAATCTGATTGAGTTATTGAGCTAAAATTTTACGAAGAGCTTTTCCATTTATTGTAAGCAATTGTACACATGATAATAATAATAATCGTAATCATATATCTCTCGCTCTTCATTTTGTTGTGTCTCTTTCGCTTTTGCCACAATGAAAGGGAGTCTATAAAGACGATATCAAATTATCAGTATATAAAGTAACGGAAGGCTTTAATGTATGACAATATACACATTTATATTAATCATACGCCGTGTTGCACCCAATAAGCCGCAAAATTGGGACACTTTTTTGACAGTTATGCTAATAACACTGTGCAACAAAAGGTTAGATCTATTGAATTGACGTTGTCTATTGCCTCTAATTATTGACGAAATAAGAGAGGCAAAAAATTATATTTAGAGGTTTGAAATGGTCTTCTAACATTTCGCTCTTTTATGGTGAATAAACTTTTGAGGGGACCTACATAAATAAAAGCATTGTAAATAATATAAACGAGAATGTTAATGCTAGGTCGGGAAAATTAAGCAAATTTTGAAGCCTCTATCACATTGGTGGGACGGACAGTGTAACTTTTGATAGGCTCTCTGATGCTTATTTGACAGAATGAAAACAATGCGACAAGAACAGGACTTTTGCAATTGAATTGCTCCTCTTCAAGGACAACAACAGACACAAGCCCGCACACACACGCACACACATACACAGAGACCCATACCTCCACGTAGTTACGCACACACGCACAGGCACAAAATGTTTTCAAAAGGTAAAAACAATCAATGGGCATCTGAAAGAAGAACAAAAGGTTTGTTGCCACCTGGACGCAAGCCTCAGGACTGAGTTGTATGTCCATGTCTCTTTTAATCGATGATGGTTCTCATCTGATATATATATAAATTTGTATGTATGTATGTATAGGTGTGTGTGTACATATGTATATACATATGGGAAAAAGTATATATACATGTAGACATGTGTAGGCGCTGCCTTTGGGCTTCTGTTTATCGTTTGCAATTTGTTTTTACGCTGTCCATCTGAGAAACTGAACTTTAGTTTTATGGGACACGCCTTTTGCCTCGAGCTAAAAATAACCAAGACGTGTTTTGGGCCCCCTTTTCTCATACTTTCTCTGCCCTGCCCCCTTATCTATCTCTCTTCCCCTTTCACTCTCTCTCTCTATTTATAGCCTGAAGTTTTGCGCCAAATCGTAAGTTTAGCCACTCTTTTCCCATTCGTATTGACATTTAAGCTGCCACAAATTGCTTTTCTTCAACAGGGGGTGGTGCCAATAGCATTTACTCCTATCCATATGCTCATATGTGTCTTTGTCTCTCTCTCTGTCTCTTTCTGTCTGTGTGTGTGTGTGTGTGTGTTTCCCCAGTCGTTGTTAGCTTATCGTTCGACATTTACATAACGAAAAATGAATTTTTTCAAATTATAACAAATTGAATTTTCATCTCCACCCCCTCTTCCCAGCCATCGTTTGACAAAAGGGTGCAAGGACTGCCGAAAACCTTTACTAAATATTGACAGATGCCATTGCTGGGGGAGCCCACTAAAATTTAAGATAGCAAAAAAAAAAAAGGTAGCAAAACCACAAAATGTTGTCATAAATGAAATGGATGTGTGGTCCATGTTTACCATATGGAAAAGAAGTGGCAACTACATATGTACATACATAGCATATGGAATGATAGAAGCTTCAGATTGAAAGAGGGTATAATTGCGGCAAACATCTTGCAAACGGAGTTCGAAATGAATTAGCTAAATAATTCTTTGATCGATGAAATCAGAAAGACAAAGTTATGTAGTAGTTCCCCTGTGTAAATGTCCTGTTTTCCAATCCTCTTCTTATCCCTAGCGAACTGAACTACATCACCTTCTTGATTATTTTGAGACACTTTGTCTTAGCATTGGTTTAATTACATTTGTAAAATTTGAGACAAATTGTTAAAACACTCGTTTAATTTGCATCCTCTTACTCGCAAGAATGGCATTTAATTTGCCTTACTAATCACAGGCTAATAAAATGTTCAGCTGTCAGCATTGATTTGATTTACTCAAAAATGCACTTACAAACACACACACACTCTCGGACAGGACGACATTAGTAATTCTAGGCAAAGACCTTTCTATTCTAAGGAAGACTTACAAATTATTTCACATAATAAATCAAATTTGAAATGTCAAACTAGGCAATTCGAGTTGGCTTATCCACATGGACTTTGGAGACGGTTAGAAGGACGACGTGTAGCCTTCATTAGACCAAACATTTTATCTTTATGAATAGCCAATTAATGAAGAGTTTAAGTAAAAGATTTAAAGAGAGAGAGAGAGAGTGCAACTAGTTTTTCATTTGCTTGTTTCAATTGGTTTGTTGACTGTTCCTTCTGGCAGCTCAATCTGTCTGTACGTGTTTAACGCATTTGAACTTAACTGTATTGCTGCATTGTCTAGTGATCGGCAGATGGCATTTACCATTTCTCTGTCGACAGCTTTAACTTTTTTTCGTTTCTTTGCCCACCTTCCATCTTGCATCTCCTGTGACCCATTCTCCCTGGCAGTCAGTTCCCTTTTCTTTCAGCTATTCGTACGGTGTTCCTTCCACATGCTTCTGTATTTTGTATTTATGCGTTGATGTTTTACGTGCCCGAAATACCAAAAATTCACACACTCCCTTACCTAGCCACACACACATACATTTGTATCTTTGTGTATGTGTGTATGTGCGAGTGTGTGTGTGTGTGTGTGTGTATTTTATATTGTGTAAATGCTGGCAGACAGCGAAGCAAAAAGGCAACAGTCAGAGCCACTATATAGCCCGCTTTCCCAGTTGTTAGTTGTTTGCCAGCTGAAAAAAAAGGAAAAGAAGTACAAAATTTATTTTCGACTTGAGAATATCCACTAAAAGTGAATGATGTTTTTATTTTTCAACTCTTTGTTCCTTTTGTTCGTCAATAAGGGATCTTTCAGATTAATTGCATTTTGAATTTAAACAAAAATCTCTTTAAGCAATTAAAATGTGTAAAACTAATATACCCATTGTGTGAAGCATAGCATTGTAGGGTATATAGATATGCCGAAAAATACCGAAAAATGTGTGTGGCCCTGGAAAAGGGTTAGCATTTCATTTTAGCTACCTTTCCCTTTACCTCTTTCAACTGTTCCGTATATCTCCTCTCCCTCTTTCCGCTCTATTTCTTCTATCATCTGCAATCAAATGAAATTATGTGGTTTTTTTTTACTGCCGCTGTTTTCGTTTTTGTTGTTGTGGTTGTTGTTGTTGTTGTTGTTGCTGATGGTTTTCTATATTCAATTTCATTCGTCAAAATGCACAAAGTGAATTTGTTTGTGGCCATGTTATATTTTGTTCCCGCCCCTCTTCTCCCACTGTGTGTGTGTGTGTTTTTTTTTTCCATTTCCCTTTTTCTTTTGGCTCGTTTTTTTTTTTTTTTGTCGGGTAAACAGAAAATATTGATGCCCGACCATTAAGAAAAAAAAGCTTTTAGTGAAAATCTAAAACTGGAAATGGCATTTAGAAGGAAAACGAAGTGAGTATGATGTTGAGGAGATGAGGTGGAAATAGAGGACTGACTGTGGACATGGCAAAAGGAATTGACCAAACGAAGTGGACACAATGAAGACACTTTGACAGTTCTGTCAGTTTTTGCCTCGCTCGCTGGCTCGGCCGACCAGTCCGGCCGGCCAGCGTTGCGTCGTTGCACATTTTCATTTGCATTGTCTTCACCCGCCACTTCACTCCACTCCACTTCACTCCACTCTACTCCACTTCAATTCACTCTTTTCCTTTACTCTTTCACTCTGCACTCTCAACTCTGCATCTGGCAGTGACAGCATTTGCCTTTCTGTTAGTGATGTGGCAGATTGGTTGGGTGGTTTGGTGGTATGGGGGTCAGCAGCAATTGCTCCCTCGACATAGGCAACATCAACAATGTTGACATGCGTTTGTTATGCCACTTTTTCCTGCCCTCCTTCTTCTTGTATCATCCGCCTATGTTCATTCGCTCGTCGCTTTGTGGCTTTGATTTGACTTTGAGTTGGTTAATTCACAGAAGTTCTTTGTGGCAAAGCACCTCTTAGATAAAGGATCATCCCTAATTGTTTGGCCAAAACGACAAAGAAAACAAAAATTCCAATGAAAAATTTTTAATTAACTGGCATATTTCGTTTTATTGTCTCGTTTGGAATAACTTTAAATTTGCCTTAAAATATAAAAAACTAAGATTAAAATTCTTGATGGTTTCTTTTTAAGTGATTAATCACACTTTTTCATTGCCAATTGTTTATGAAACAATGGACACTGTCAAATTGATTTCTAAGCGAGATTTGGGTCAGTGTGCTCCATAATTGAGTGGAAAGGGAGTTGATAAATTATTCTAGAAAAAGTTTCCCAATTATCATATTTGGTTTCAAATATTATCATATTTCCAATACAATTTATATCAAAATTTTCAACTGTTGTTTTTTTTAGGGCAGCAAATATGCCATATTTAGCCAATTCCTTTGAGTTTTGTGTTCTTTTCTCTTTTGTTTTTGTTCTGTTGCTGGAATATAAATGAGTTCCAAATTGTCTCACTATTTGAATTAAATGGAATGGCAATTCGATTTCTATAAAGGGAATAAAACCAGAAAAGCATTTGAAATGTGCCATTTTCTTTAGTCAAATAGCCAATCATCAAATCAGCAAATTTCAATCTAAACCCCACACTCTAACCCACTGACTTGCCTTGTTCCTGCTCTGTGCTCCGTGCTCTTGCGTTCTCTTCTAATGCTTTACGCCCGAGCAATCAAGCATGAGATCCAGAAGGGAAAATAGGAGAAACAGGGCGGCAGCGATAGAGATATGGAGATGAAGAGAGTAGAAAGCAGAGAAACGGTCGCTTGGTCGGTCGGTCGGTTGGTTGGTCGCTTGCCCGCCCCTTCCTTCCTTGAAAGCAGAAACTGAAACCGAAAAGAAAACCAAAGGCAATTAATGGTCTAAAAAAAAAAGGAAAAGAAAAGAGAAAACACTGTAGTTGAGCCTGCGACAGGCGACACTCTAATTTACTTTTCGTTTTTTTTTTTTCTTTTTGTTTTGTTTCTTTTATTTTTGTTGCCGTTGGTTTTGTATGTGTGCGTTGCTTACCTCGAGGACACGTGGATTCAGGCCGCAGGACACAGACGAGACGACGGCAACCAACTTGAGTGCCTAAAATCAACAAACGGAAACGGATACTCCAAAAGCAACTAAAAGAGGAAATGTTACAAGGACCCCCAAAAGTAAAGGGAATAACTTGAGCAATTTCTAGCATTAAATTTATGGGCAGTGTGAGCAAGGTGCAAGAAAAAGGGAATGGGATATGCGTATACGTATATGTAATGTGTGTGTGTGTGGATAAGGTGAAAGGTTTCGCTTTTCTTTGGGCCTCATAAAGTGTTGCAAATTGTCATTTTTGTTGTTGTTGTCGCTGTTCTACCTGTACGCTGCTGACATTTTATGACTTTTCCTACCGAAAGCTACAAAAAGAGGAAAAAAAAAGAAAAAAAACAGCTCCCCTGTACGCAGCGCGTCTTGTAGAATACCCTGCATTAAGCTTCAAAATGGATTCGATAAGAAATTCGACGCTAATTAATCAGAACGAAACTCACTAATTTCTTTGGCAATGAATCTACTCCAACTTTCGTTAATCCTAGTAATTGAAGTCCACACTTGTTACAGGGTATCAATTGTTTCATTTACCTTTTTGCTCACACAGAAATTAAGCTCTAAATTAGAAACTCATCAGTTGAAGTAATTGCTGAAGCCGATTCGGTTTTATCTTTTCTTTGCAGTAGGAGCAGCAGCACCAGCAACAGCACCAGCAAGAGCAGGAGGAGCAGCTCCAGAAGCAGCAGCAGCAAAAGCATTCAAAGAAAACGTGCCCGGCATGATGTAGTAGGAGCAAGACAAGTCTAAGGATTTCGAGACGGTTTGCCTGCAAAAATGTTGCCGCATTGCCATCAAATTGTTTGCCTTTTGCGGTAAGTATTTAAACAACAATTTTATGTGATTTTCCTTTTTGTATTCCCGCCGTATACTTTTTATTTCTTTTTGTATTTGTTGATTTTCATGAAATTTTCATAGATTTCCCTTGATTTTCCTTGATTTTGGGGTCTGCGTAAAATCGCCCAATCCGCGCCCATGTGCTCAAGTGTCAACAAATTATTTCTGCAATAATTTTCATTGGCATTTCACTTTTTCTTTTTTTTTTTTTTTTTTTTTTTTTGGCATAATAAAAATAACAGCTGAGTTTTTACTTTTTTTTCACTTAACTTTGGCAAAAGTTCAAATGTCCAATAAAGAAAATGGAAAATGGCCTAAATCTACTTTAATTTGATCGATAGGGTCGGTCTTTGGCTTTCCCAAGAGTAATTTGATAGCATTTCATTCCAACTTCATTAAATATTTGTATTTAAATCAAATTAAATTACCTTTTTCTGTAAAAAAAGATTTAAAGGACTTGAAGATCGTGCAATTAAATCATTCTCTATCTCAGAATTCGTCCTTAAAACTTTATTTTCTATACCGCAAAAGCTGCTCTTTGCCTTTGCATATGAAGCCAAGCCTTTTATGATACTTCAAACTAATTATTAACTAATTATTAAAGCTTCTTATTTGTTCATTTGATTGTTGTAAATTGTTCCTTATTCAATTATGTGAGCATTTTACTAGAGAATTGTGGTTTTAAGTGGCTTTTTGGTTGAAGTTGAAGTTGAAGTTATCAACCTTTGAGGAGGGATGGTGGAGGAGGGGAAGGGTATAATTTTAGCCTAGTGAAAATTGTTAGTTGAAGTCAGCGTACTGCAATCTGAACGTGAAACAAAAAATATTCTTTGTTAAAAAAAATAAACTTGAAATATAATTTACTTAAAAAGGAACAAAAATTGGCAAATTGTCCTCATTTGCATATATATTTTTGTTTTTTTATTCTCGTTTACTTCAAGATTTATTCCATTGAAGCGTAAAGTATCTTTGCTCTATTATCATTGTTTATTGCCGTATGTTTATCACTTGGCCACAAATAAAAAATTAAAAAGCAAAAAGTTCTTGCTATTGTACCTCCCTTAGCCACCATCTTTCTCTCTTTTTCTCTTTCTCTCTCTGTCCATCTCCCAAGGCAGAGTAAAGTTTACAGCCAAAAGCCATAAAAATAGCACCAAAAGTTGGTTTGTTTCTTGCATGGTTTTTGTTTTTTTGTTTTTTTCGTCTGCCACGCCCACAAACAAGCCAAACATGCACCACAACAACGCCCACGAGTGGTTCATACATACATCTCGAAACAATTCTGGAATCCCCTGAAATGGGACTGACCACAATTTTAATGCCTTTTTCATTGTCTTTTCATAGGCGGCAAGGCAGACAGAGAGCGAGCGAGAGAGAGAGAGAGTGTGAGCAAGGGGAAATGGGGGCGTGAACCGACTCCATCTCTCTCTGCGTGTGTGTGTTTGTGTGTTCGTCCATTTTTCTTTCTTTTCGGTCATATCATGCACAATTTGGTCTTTTGCATATACTCCCTACTGTCTTCCTCTCTTCCTCTTGGTAAAGCAAATTGACGTCATGTCATCAATCAATCTTGGCAGCGACTCACGCCACCGTCACCGTCAACGTTAACGTCAACGCCAGCGCCAACGCACGCACCATCATTATCAGTCAGTAACTGTGAAATTTTTTTCTTTCATTTTGCTTTACGTTTTTTTTTTATTGAAAGTTTTCCTTTCTTCATGTTTTTAATTTTCATTATGCAGCTTTCCACATTGCAATGGCTGGCGGTGTGATTTATGATTTTTTAATGAGTTCGTTTTCAACATTTCTCCGATTTTTCTCAGTCTTAATCCTGTTCCATGTTCGCCCTTTCACTGGGCAGCAGCGGCGAGTCAGTGGAGCATGAAAACCTTTGAAAGAATACAATATCGGACACAAAGGGCAGCAAAAAGGGTTCAAGTTCATGGCCAAATTGCATTGACTGCTGCAATAAATATTCAAGTGGCGTAAATTTCTGAATAGAAGCTTTTAGGGTATGCCATGAAATTTTAATTGCGTTTTGGGGCCCAAACCTTCACCTTATCCCACTTGTTTAAAGAGTCAACTAGCCTGTGCTAAATGGTTAAGACACTGGAAAAAAAAAAACACTCAGAAAAATTCCAATGCCATTGCACAAACTTTCACCAAAAATTATCATGGATAATCTAACGATAAGAAAACATTTCAAATTCACATCGATAAAAATGTATAATTTTATATAACAAAAAAATTTATGTAAGTTTATTTTCAGTGTTGGCTTTTTTTTCTTTTCTCCCAAAAGCCAATTGTCGTTAACAAATTTGCCTTGCCCCTTACAACACTCTCATTTTGGGTGTGTGCGTGTGTGTTTTGCTGCGTTTTGTTTGCCCTTCTGTTCTGTCACATTATTTTTGCGCTGTTTTATTGCTCGGTTATTTTAATTAAAAACTTTGTTCAACTGACAATGCCAATTGCTTGCTTTCAGACAGCGTTGACTCGTCGCTTCCCCCGCTGAGACTGTCTTCAAGTTGTTTCAACATTTTGGAGGTTGCCTCAAGACAGGCAGACAGACAGACAGACAGACAGACAGGCGAAAAAAAAAAGACGACAGCAACAACAGAAACAAACAGAGAATATAAAGCTGTCGACATAAGGAGATACTTTTGTATCTTTTAGTCCTTTGTCCTTTGCCCCGTAGCAGCGACTTTTGCTATTTTTATGCTCTTAAGCTGCGGCATTAAAGGCATATGCAAAATATGTGAAAATTGTTGTTGCTGCTCTTATGTCACCTTGTTGATGGCGACAGACATTGGCATCGGCATTGGCATTGGCATCAGCATCGGCATCCTTCTTTCTCTCTTCATCTTCTTTGTTTCTTTCTCTGTTTCTCTCGTTCTAAACAAAAAGCGCAATGCAAAAAAGGCGCTAATCCTGCTTAACGTTTTGTTGACAGCTCTGCGGCAAAAGCATCAACAACAACCAGCATAAAACGTAGGCTGCTTGTCATATAAATATACATATATATATATATATATATTTATATATTTTGGTATATAGTACCTATATATGCTTTATATAGGTATTTACTTTAAAGATATAAAAATGAAAGAACACACACAAGACTGACTGACAGGCTTTTTTCTTCTCGTCCATGGGTTATTTATCATCAGCTTCAAATCCCCTTGAGGCTGGTCGTTTTTTTCCATTTTTTTTTTGGTATGGTATTTTTAGTGCATTTTTTTTTTGCCACTCTTAAGCTTAAAATATATTTATATACATATATATATATAAATGTTTATTTATGAAACGTTTTTGAAGACTTTGTGTGGGCACTGAAAAAGCCACTTAACTAAAATTAAGTAAAGTCTTTGATATTTATTTAAATAGGCATAAATTTTCTTTCTATTTCTTTACTCTCAATTTGAGTTCACTCACTTATAGTGTTATTTACTTCTTGCATTTTCATTAATTATTCTTTTCATCTGTAGCAATTTGTATTTAACCCTTTTCCCCTAAAACTTTAAACGCCATTCATCCTTTTTGCTTCCTTCATAATTGTATTTTCCAAAGAGCATAATTTTGTTTCTAATGTCAAAATCAGTTTTTCTCATAAACTTACAAACCCAAATGCAATATCCATTGTAATTCCCTCGTAACGTTAATAATCTCTGCTTTAATTAAAAAAAAGAGCTGCAACTCTAAATGGAATTAGTTACCTCTAAATATTTATGTATATTTTAGATGTTTCCAGGAAAAATGCTTAAAATTTCATAAGAATTAATTTTGCATTCCATTTTGCAATGTAACTAGGATTAAAATTTATGGTATAGTGATAAATATTTCTCTTATTTGTTTTGCCCATGGGTTGCATCCAAAGTTATGCAGATGTCACCCCAAAAAATTATAGATATCCCAAAGCCATATTTAAGAAATGTCCTTAGCTAAGATTCACATTTCCTTGATTTTTGGGAAGCCTTGCAATTTATTTATTTCACAAGATGAACTTTATTATGCTTTCTCTATTCCACTTTATGTGGCTATAGTTCCCAACTAGTTTTAGCGCTGAAGTAGTAGGCATTGCCGTTTGAAGTGTTCATCCTTTTTCTGGGTCTGTTTGCTGCAATAAATGATCTCAAGGATATTCATTTGACAGTTTTTAAGCCTTTCCTCATTTTGCATTTTATTTGTTTAGCTGGCATACTTTGCGTATACGTAATTGTTGATCAGAAAATTCAGTTTAAGCCACAAGATGACTATAAGTCACTAATATTTTGGTTATTTAGCGCTCTCTAGCGGCCATCGATTCCTTTTTTAATGTTTTCTGTTACGTTGTCATATAAAAATGCAATAAAAAAATGTGCACTGGCTAACTATTTGGGTTATCCTCGCATGGCCTCTGGCCGCTGCCGTCGCTTGGTTGAAATCCCTGTTTCGCTTTAGCCTAACTAACTATATTTATGTAAAATTGTTAACAAAAAAAAAAAAACACAAAAAAAAAACATAAGTGCAGAATGTTGGCTGCAGTTGTTGTTTCATAGCTTACATATTTTAGCGAATTTTTGAGCGCATCCCGCTCTTCCCCGCGCGTCATGTCAGCCCGTTTTGCTCCCTCAATGCTTTTTAATTACCGCGCATTTTAAGCAAACAAAAAGAGCGGAAAAAACCGTATGGAAATGTGTGTGCGTGTGTATGTGTGTGTGTTTGTGGTGTGTGTGTTTGTGAAAAGCGTACAATAAAAATACATTTTAATTGCAAAGCCCCCAACAAAAAAAAAAAGAAAAACTTAAAACGGGAGATAAAAGTACAAAAAAATGTATGCATGAATTGTTGGTGGTCAAAATCTGAAGATGATGGTGAACAGGGTGGTGGGCGGGGGCAGGAAATGTGGAAATGTGTGGGGAAATGAGTGCATTGCGCATACGCCGCATTGCCAGGGACGTAAATAAGCTGCGGCGCCTTTAATTGCAGACATGACGGCAAATGGAGAAAACGTTGACAAGACAAGCAGGGAGTCCGAGGAGGCGGCGAATGCAGGGGCAACAGTAAGGAAACCAGGGTAGAGGCCACAGCAAACAATAAACTCGGACTGGCATAAAGGCCAATGGTAACAACAACCACAGAGACAACAGTAGCAGCAGCAAGTACCACCACGAACAGAGCGAAAAAGACTGCAAAAGCAATTTTTATGTTGGTCTTTTCTGTGTGTGTGTGTGTGTTAACCCAGTAAAAATGAACTTAAAGCCAGCCAGTCAGCCAGGCAGCCAACCAGTTGGAAATGTTGAACCGTCTGGCAAACCCATAACCAACTTTCTACCCGCCTTGCCCCCCATCTTCCACCTTTTTATTGGAGCATTTTGTGCATTGAGCCGTTTTGGATTTTCTTGTAATTTGCAACAATGTGTGCATGTGTGTGCTTGCGTGTGTGTGTATGTATGTGAGCCTTAGCCAGTGCATCGCATCGCCTGGAGAGCATCTTCGTTCGTTCGTCTTCTTATTCTTTCCCCATCATTGCTACGAGCTCATCTCAGCTTTTGTTATTTGACATGTCAAAGCCAAACAAAGCATTTGCCTGATAAGTGTGTGTGTTTAAGAAAAAGGGGAGACGAAAGGACTGGATATGGGCATGAAGGGGTTGATGGGGTTGTGTGTGTAAAGGAAAGGAAACCTGATTGGCGTCAAAAAACGCATCAAACAGCAGACAACAGACAACAGAGAAGAGACAGCAGACAACAGTCAGCGGCAAAGGTGACATTCAAGTTCTGGTGTGCACACAAAGAACTAAAGCGTTTGTGCCAATCCGCTTGATCCAATTCTCGTGGCTTTAATTAACGAACGCAACAGAAAGCTGTTTCAAAACTAATTCTTCTAACATAGAGCAAATGATGCCACAAAACATCATCAACGAACCGGATGACTGACAAGTGCATTCTGCATGACTTTTCGACTTTCGACTCTCGACTCTTGTGTGTTGTGTGTCCGTCGATTGATTGGGAATATTGTTGGTTGAATGAATGCAGCATTTGGTGGGGATTATTCGAAAAGAAATGGGTTCGTTAGGAGTAGAGACGGATTGCGGATTGCGGGACATGTCGGGCTTGTGCCCGCACGAAAATCCTAAATTGCTTAAAATAAATGGCAAATTTCAATTCCAAAGCAAGTTTTTGTTAATTTTCTGAAATTTTGTATTCATGCTGGGCCCGATTCCACCTCTTATTGGAAATTTATTATGCCTATGCCAGAAAATGTTTTTCGAATAATACTCTAAACTAATTACTTGCCTTCTGGTTTCAGATTTCGCTTGAAATCAAAATCATTAGGCGACATATTGGGAGTGCTGTGATTTAGGGGTTTCATTCAATTTGTAATTAAATACTGCAAACAAGGTCAAAGCCCTTCGATCTACACCCATTCACGAAATGGGAGCCAATTTGAAACTGTTGCAATATCTAAAGGCAACGACAACAATTAAATGTTGATTTTCCCTGTTTTGTGCTGAGTTTTTCCCTCCGCCCGCCTTATGCCCGCTATCCACTGTCTTTCTCTTCTGTGTCTATCTGTTTCACTCTGCGGTTTCGGGCTACTTGACAATTAGGCAACACAGGGACAGGGACAGGAGAGAGAGAGAGAGATATCGAGTCACCCTGCCACTACATTAATTATGCATGCTTGTGTGTTGTGTTTCTCTCTGTGTGTGTGTTAGTATCTGTGTTTGACGCGCCTCCAATTTCCTGCAAAAATTTTCCATAGCCTTTACCTCTCAGCCTAACCCAGTCTCCCCCTATCCAGCCCCCCTCTCTTTGCTATCATCTGTCAATGATTAGGCCTCCAAATTATTTCAGAGAGACAGGGAGCGAGATATACGAAACCCAAATTTTGGTGTTGCCTTTAAGGGGTTACGAATGATAATTAGACGACATTGCCATTTCCTCTCTGTGACAACGTGGCGTATGCGTAATTTAATAGTTTTAATTGAACATTCCAACTTGGCTAGCTCTTTCTCTTTCTCTCTATGTGTGTGTGTGTGTGTGTTTCAAAGGATGAAAGTGGTTTGAAATTTGATTAGAGCATATTGCTCTTAAGACTTAATTAAACTAGGCCAGCATTTAATTAACTTAAACACATATGGCTAAACTTTTTGAAAAAAAAAAAAAAAAAAAAAAAAGAAAAAAAATTGAAACCAAAAAAACTTTATCCACTGTGTGCATTATAATTTGCCTTCTTTGCCTACATTGGCAGCTAATTGGAAACCGAAGGACTTTTAGTTGGATTTCTTGTTGCATTTATGTTCTTTGCTCGAGTGCAGGCAAAACTTTCTACATGCTTTTGACATTTTCTTTTGTAATTAATAGCAGCAGGATAATAGCAGTTGACGTGGGAAAGGAAAGGATCCCTAGATGACGTGGTTGTTGTTGTCAGGCCAGTTAATTGAATTTGTGTTGCATTTGCACAAATTGCTCATACGCCATGTGTCCGTGTGTTTATGTGTTCATGTGTGTGTGTGTGTGTGTGTGTGTGTTTTGTGCTTTAACAAATTAAGCTGCAGCTGCAGATGCTTGTGCTCTGGCCCAAAACCCTTGAGCGCATTTATCAAAGATGAAGACGACGACAACAGCGACGACGAGTCCTGCGCCCTTCGTCTGCTGTCCTCTGGATTCAAGTCTATGGGGTCTTGGGGTCTGGGTTCTGGTTTTTCCCTTCAATTTGATGGGGCGAGAAACTTTTGCATGTTCTGGCCATATTACTCAAAAGCTTGGCTCTCTCTTTACCTCCTTGACTTGAATTATTATTGTTGTTGTTTGTCCAGCTTCTACTTTCTTCTTCTTCGTTTAGTGTTTTTGTTTTTGTTGTTGTTGTTCTCCCAGTTGTAGTGGCGTTGTTGTATTTGGTATGGTTTATTGCATTTGACAGTGGAGGAGACCGAAAAGGATTGGTTCCTGTTGCTCGCCTGGTCAGGGCAAACAATGAAAACGCAAACTGTGCGAAACTGTGGAAAACTGTGTGAAAAGTGATGCATGTGCTGCACTTTTCTGATTTATGATGATGATGATGATGACGATGCTCTCACTCTCTCTCGCTCTGTCTTTCTCTCTTTCTCACTCTAATGGCCATAGTCCTGGGGCGTAAGGAGTCAAAAAGAAAATTTACTTGTATATATATAGAGAGAACGAAATTGCCACACTCATTCTTTGCGTAAGTACTAAACGGGTGCGGTGAAATGGCCAAACATCTGTCAATTAGGCAAATTTGCCATTTTGTTTAGTTTGAATTGAAGCATTATTATTAATTTGTGTTGACTTTTGAAAGAGAACTCCTTTGAAAGTTGTTAAATATTTCTATTTATCAGCCCAATTTGCAGCTGGAAACTTGCCAACAAATTTGATTTAAATGCCAATTATCATTTTCCATTGCCTGACTATCTGATTTGTGTGGGTTGCTTCAAGTGGCTCAGAAAGTGAGTTAACAGTTCTACGAGCGGTACAAGGTATTCATAAGTTGATCAAAACTAAGAAAATTTTCAGCTCAAAGTTAGCCTCTTTCTCTTTGGTTTATCATTGTGTACATCAAAATGCACTATATAGAATCTTGGTTAGCTCCCTCGGGTGATCATTAACTTGTTTTGGTGACTGTGTTTGGTATTTGTTATAAATACCTGCTTCAACTGGTACCTATTTAAACTGGTAATGCTTATTTTTACGGCCATTTGGCTAACCTTCAACTGTTGGCTGACTTTTTACTGCTTTAACTAAATTATATTTGTTATATATATATGTACATATATATTTGGGCCACAATTGTTAACGCGTTTCGCTTGCAGCTCGTGCGTAAAGTAATTTATGTTTTGCCACGCCCATTTGCACACCCTCACACATACACACACACACACACACACAAACACACACACACTGTTGAGAAAGAGAGAAAGCGGACAGAAGGACAAACACACACGGCAGTAGCTAAAGCCAAATAAGACATTTGAATGCCGCACATTTGTTAAACTCAGTTTTCTGTGCATTTTTTTTCTCTTTCTCCCCCTCTCTCTCTCTCTCTTTGCTTTCCTCTCTCCCTTGTTTGTTATTTTTGTTTTTCCTCATTTGGCCATTTGGCTTTTGAAATGTCGAATCTGAAAATGTCTGCTTTGGCTATGTAAACGAGTTTTCGCCTTGCCACTCACACCGCGTCCCAAACTCAGTCGCACCACCCTCACTCCTCAACTTCACTCTCTCTCCCACCCCTTACCCTTCCACCATTCCATTGTGTAGAGTTGGTTTCTTTTTTTTTTTTTGTGTTCCCTTTTTTTCCTTTCGATTTAAGGCCACATATCATGGCCATGGGGGACAGAGAAGTGAAAATAAATTTTATGCCACAGCATGCGTTGCCGTTTGTTGTTCAGCAGATGCTTTGTCATTTTCACGTAGCTCCATTCAACCCCTCTCCCCACCATCTCCATTCCCCATTCCCTTCCAATTCTCACAAATGCTGAACACATTCATCTCGACGCAGTTTGCCTTGAAAAATCTTGACTGGAAAAAAATGACATAAAGCGACATAATAATTTTGCCTTTGAAATTGCCTTACAATTGCTACCCCTGCCCCCGTCCCTGTCCTTGCCGCTTGGCCCACTTCTGCCTCCCCAAAAAAAAAAAAAAAAAATAATACCCACAAAATTGGAGCACAAGAAGGAGCAGGAGGAATGGCAACTGGAGCAGCAACATAAAAGTATATGCTTATTTTTAACTTTGCCAAACATGGCAAACAAATATTTCTTCTTTACCAGTTGCGGCTTTGGTTGACTTAAAAGGGATATGGAGAGTTCATTCGTTCGTTCCTTCGTTCGTTTTTTTTTTTTTATTGAAAAGCAAAATGAAATTTTTCCAAATTAAATTCACCAATCTTAAATGCAATGAAAATATCTCAAAAAAAAAAAGAGGAGAAATATGCTTTTGGATTCACATATTCTCATGTGAAATTATTAACGGTCATTTTTGGTTCTTGGAAAGTCCATCAAAGGGATTAAGTTGTGGGGATTATTAACAAGTGGACAAGGCGATGGCTTACAGTGGGTTATTCTGAAAAACTTCTTTTCTCTTTTTAGTTCCAAAAGAAAATGTAGTCATTGTGAGGCGTCGAATAAACCGTAAAAAATCTCCTTTATGGTTTAAGTTTAAGCAAAATATGCAGATTAAAAATATTATAGCATACTTAAAAGGGCTGCTGATATTTCCACGACTTTTAGTTTACACTCATTCAATAAACTCTTTTAGGCTTATAAACAACGATAAATAACCAATCCTTTTATATAGGTTTTAATTTTCATTGCTTTTCCATTTCACGCTTAAATTATTTAATGATTTTAACATTTGTGCCATTTAAATGGCACATACAACTTCTAATGTTTCACCATTAATGGCCAAGGAAATGTTTTAGAAATGAAGTTGTTGAAATAATAGTAATAAAAGTTTTTCAACTTTTAGTTGATTTTTCTCCCTACCCACACACAAACACACACACACTCACACGCACACACAGGAAAAAATATAGAAAAGTTAATTATAGTTTCGAGACTAGGCAAGAGGCCACATTAATGCAATAAGCATTTCATTTAGTTAGTTCCCATTATTATTATTATTATTTTTACTTTTTGGTGTTTTTTTTTTTTGTTTTGTTGATAGTTAGTTGAGGGTTAGCTGCCACACATGTCGTATGAGTAATCATTAATAAAAACTAAATAGATTGCTGCCAGAGCGAGGATTCATTAGCACACATACAGAGAACGAACACAAAGGGGGGAAAGAGAAAAATAGACTAACACCCCACACCTCACACATCTGGTTTTTTTTTTTTTTCTATTTTTCGGCCGAGGAGTGGTGGAGGGGGGCGGCTAGAAAGAAGTTTCCTACACTCTGGGGGCTTGGCCGAACTGACTAATTAATCTTAATTAAAGTCAAAGTTGGCTGCGAATTTAGATCAGAGGCGGGAAATATGTATAAAGGACAACAAGCCACACAAACACACACATGCACAGTCTGTATATGTGTGCGCGCGCGTCAGTTGGACTAGATGGCAGCTGTTGCTCTTCCTAAATCGGACTTCATTTCGTTTCTTTCCATTTTCATTTAATTGTTCCACATTTGTCTGCCTCTTAATGGCAAATTTACGTGCAACATATAAATCAACTTTCTATGTGTTATAACGTTTTAGGTTGTTGTTGCTGCTGTGTAACGTGAAAGGGGGAGAGGGCGGATTTATTTTTAGGCATTAAAATTGAAAAATACGTTTGCAGACATATATGTGTGTAGGTATATATATATACATACATAGATAACGCAGACAAAATGGTTTTTGCAAATTATTTATTTTGTTTTTGGCCTGAACGCTAATTATACAGCCAGTAAATAGGATTCTTGCTGACCAAGCAGCAATACATATACATATACCACTGATTGCATGAACTGACATACACACACACACACACGCACACAACCACAAACACATTGGCTTCTAAATGGTCATCATTCATTGCATTGTATTCTGTTTTTCTGTTTCCATTTTGCCATTTCAAATGAGAGAGAGAGAGAGAGAGAAAGAAAGAGACTCGTGTACACACACACACACACACAAGCACACCTACTAGACTCTAATACCTATTCTATTGTGCTTGATATGCCAAAAGAGCTCAAGTGCGTTTCATTATACGAAATAACACAGAATTTAATTCATCATAACAACCAACTGAAAACAATCACTGGCTAAAGCATTTCTCTCTGTTTCTCTCTTCCTCTCTCTCCCTCTCTCTGTCTCTCCTGTAATAATTGTGAACCATCTCTAATGCCCTTAATTGCCAGAATGAACAAGCATTGAACTGAACACATGCCAGAGAACTTAAAGTAATAAACAAATTGTCCATATTATCTCTTTTTTAGTAAGTAAAATAAAACAATTCCTGTATTTTATCTAAACTTGATCTTTTTTGAACCAGCAAAATTTCAATTAGAAAGTCTACGACTAACCATTAAGGGGTCCGTCTGGCATAAAAATAAATAGATAGATAAGAGTGGCATTTGAAAGTAGGGCCCCATTTGGGAAAGAAAGAGAAAAGTAAAAGACGCCAAACAACCTAAAATTAGAGAGTTGTATTAGTGATTTCTATATGGTAAGGACAGTTCTCTTCATTGATGTTCTTCAAGTGATTTTACCCTGTATTATTTATATCCTGCCTTTTCCTTCTGTCGCAACATCTTTAGGACAGTCAAATATGAAGTTTTTAATATACTCTAAGAATCGTTTCTATTTAGATGCGTTTCATTTCTGTGGACTAGCTTAGTTGTAGAGGAAGCTCTTTAATTTAATCCTCTTTAAAAAGCTTTTTATTTTGGTTTCCAACTCAGGTCCGTCCGTTTTATGTTGATATTGTCACGGGACTGCGATTGCATTGTGCAATTGTAAAGAACTAAAACACAAAAATGAGCCCAAAAAAACTAAAGCAAGTTAATGCTAAGCTAGTCACGTTTTTCAAGCCAAAATCCGAATTTCATTTCGTTTTGCTGCAAAAATTTGCCAAGCCAAATAATTAATTAACTAACTATTTGTTGTTGTTGTTGTTGTTGCTGCTGCGGTTGTTGTTGTTGTTGGCTGCTGGAAGCATAATTATTATGATTATTAGTATTTCGTGGGTAGCCCTTGCCAAAATAAAACTGGCAGCTAATTTATGGACCAAAAAGCGAGAAAAAGTAATAGCCTCAGTCATCGCTCCATTCCAGTTCGTTCCGCACCGCTCCGCTCCAGCTCCGGCTCCGGCTCCGGCAATCAGGCATCAGGCCAGGCCAGGTGGCAATTATTCATGCAGATCGATTAGCCGCTTTAGTCCAACCCAAGCCGCAAAATGCTTCACTGAGCTTAGCTGATTAAACGTTAATTAGAAACCAACACAACAAGGAGACAAGTCCTTACTGTGTCTGTGTGTATATATGTGTTTGTCTCTCTCTGTGTGTGTGTGTGTGTGTGTGTGTATGTCAATCAAAGAGAGTTGAATTGAAGTAAAATTAATTAGCTGCCAGCCAGCGCCTTGAAATGAACAAGAAATGCTTCACCTTTACAATTGAATCGATTGATAAAACAAAAAGACACCCAATCATTTTTCTTTTCTCGTTTCATATTCTCGACTTTACCTCATTCTCATTCTCCCGGGTTTTTTTTTATTTTTTTATTTTATTTTTTTTTTGGGCAAATCAAACAGCACAGCTCTTCGAGGACCTTCAATCAAAGACAAATACTAAAAGTGCCAACAGGGAGTAAAGGGATGAACGCTTGACTATGAGAATGATGATGGCAAAGTGCAAAATAAGTTGAATAGCTCAACGCAAAATCAGATGAAGAAAATTTCGGCCCCATAAAAGAAAATGGGCAACGACTTGCAGTTACCATTTAATTATGAAAAAGTCCATATAAATCGGAATCTATCTATTACACTTATCATCACTCTGGCTCCTTAGAGCTCAATTGTGTGTGTCGAGCATTGGCCAGTTCGAGCATATACTCTTTCGCTTGGCCAACAGGGGGTACATCGAAAATCAAAAGTAAAGAAGCAAATTGAATGTCTGCTTTCTGCTTTCTGGTTGCTGCTTGCTCTGCTGGCTTCTTTATTTGCTTTGAATGAAATATGCACAAGGGATGAGATATATCTTCTAATTTCGGTTGTCATTATTACGTTTAACAGGTTAAGCGAATTATGATTGTGTTTTGAAAATTTATTTAAAAATCTTTTAGAACAGTTTTGCATCTGTTGTTGATGGAAACATAATTGATGACCTTTTGCCTATGTCCGTCCAGGTCGTCTCCCCTTGATGAATAACCGTTTACGTAAGTCGTTTGTGTTGACAAAATGCTGATCATTATTTATAATATCGGTTAGGTTATCGGTTACGGGCTTGCAAATTGAATTTGTGACTAATGTTTAATCATTAGCATTCTGGAAACTGGAGCCCATTTAATATTATTTTTGGTTACCTAGCACAAATGAGATTTGCCTTTTTGTTCTATTTTAATTATTTGTAATCCGCACGACGAAAATATATATATATATTTATTTATTTTTGGGATATTTTGTATCGATTTTAAGCCTTAAATTAAAGTCGACTGCTTACATTTGTCTTCTCTTTTATAATGTTGTCCTTGTTGTTGTTTTTCTTTTTGCAGAACTCTGAGAGTTAAGGCCAAAAATTTATAATTACATAAGGAGGAAGCAAATCCCAGGGCTTTCCAAGTGATTAATTTCACAAAGGGGGCAACAACAAACAGCCGCAGCCGCAACAGCAACAACAGCAACAGCAGCAACAGCAACACGAACAATCTAAGCCAATTACTCCGGTGATAAGAAAAACGAAACGAGAAAAGAGGAGAGGAGAGGAGAGAGTAAGACAGGAAATCCAATAGAAGAAAAAGAGACAGAGAAGTAGCAGCAACAGCAGCAGCAACAGATGCCGCCATGAGTTTCCTTAGTTCCATGCAACAATATGTAACAAGTGGCATATCCAGTCTGGGCCTGGGCAATCGCCGTTTCTCCCTCTCCCGGCAGGAATCAAGTGAACATCAAGGAGCCGGAGCTGCTGGTGTTGGTGTTGCTGCTGGTGGCTTGGGTGGAGCACCTGGCAGTGTTTCCGTTTTACAGCAACAACAAGCGCAGCTTCTCCTGCAACAGCCACAGCAATCACAACAACACCAGCAGCAGCAGCAGCAGCAACAACAACAGCAACAACAACAGCAACAACAACAACAACAGCAGCAGCAACATTCACACGCCCACGCCCCATTGCAACAACAGGCAAGCATTGGCAGCGGTCTTGGCCTTGGGCTAAGCGGCGGAAGTGGCGTTGGCGTTGGCGTTGGCGGCTATGGAGCACCAGCTCAGCCCACAGCTGGCGTATCGGTGGCAACATCATCAGGCAGCAATTACCCAGCCGGCGGCGTTGTAATCGGCAATCCGAATGCCACTAATCCATTACTCGGTAAGTTTCATATTCCATATTTCGTTCTATTTATTCGTTCATACTTAGATTGATAACTAAATCAATCAGCTCAAGGCGACAGGTGTGTAACAATTATTTGGACCAAGACCTTGGCCCTAATTTCCCTACAAATGTGAAGCACATGAAAAGTTTATGATTTTCTCATCATAATAATATGTATAAGTTTACTTTAATTGAACTTTATTAAAACTCTTGGCGCTGCCAGGATGTTAAATGTCAAAATTTGCTGATTGATTGCGACTTTTACCACCAAGTGGGGAAAATGCAGGTGTCCTCTGGCTCTGATTGGCAAGTGACTCAGTATTCATTATCTTTCCCATTTATCACATATCAAATGTGTAATTAATTGCTGCCGTTTTTATTATTTATTTACTCAAAATTGTTTGCACTTTCTCGGTGCTCTCTTTTGTCATTTGGTTTGCCGGCTTTCGGACCTTTAAGTTTTAAATAATATTTTTCTCAAAGTTTTCATCAAGCAATTACTTAAAATTTTAACTAAAAGATTACACATGAATCTTTAAAATTTTCATTCTAAAACTCTCTCTCTCTCTCGCTCTCACACTTTCTCTGTGACTATTTGAAAAATGGTTTTTGGGTTTTTGTGCTCTAAAACAAATATGCCACATACGCCCCATTGTCTAAAGCATTAGTTTAGATATTCAGAGCTCAGCTGGCAAGGCCATAAATAAATGTCAACAACGAATAAGCAAAAAGAACTAAAAACGGAAACCAAAAGTACATACATATGTAGCATAAGTCCATGCGAGGGGCATTCAATAAGTTCGCTGAACATAAAAAGAAACTTTCAATTGTAATCTATGAAAACATTTCAAACCCTCGCAACAGATACAGTTAGACAGATAGATAGATAGATATGTAAACTGTTAGCCACAAAAATGTGCAAACCAAACGTCGAAAGTTTATTGAATTTTTGCGATGGGCGTCAACGTTGTCATCGAATTTTCGAAAGAAAAAAAAAAAAAACCAACGGGAAAAAAAAAAAATGAAAAATCATGGAAATCATGAAAATCACATTACAAGCCAAATGCTACCAGAAACTTTTACCCCCTAAGCAAAGCGAAGCGAAGCATTCCAAGAGAATGAGCAGGAGTGGGGAAGAATTACAGGATAAGGGACAGTAAGAGGGAGAGAAAGAGCGAGAAGAAAAAAAGAGGCAAAGCAACATATGCATAAACAAAATGTGCAAACAAATCCGCAGGAAAACTATGCGGGAACCAAAGCAATCAACATGCATATGTGTCTACTTCTAGGCTAGATCCTAGATCCTTGCCATTGGCATTGGCATTGCCGTTGCCGTTGCCGTTGCCGTTGCCGTTGCCATTGCCGCATTTCCCCTATGAAGCGAAGGCACAAGTCGTTTGTAGTTTGTAGTTGGCAAATGCAAACACATTTAAATGTCAGGATGAAGCAAAGCCCAGAGTGTAGAGCGTGTCCTGGCCACAAAAACCAATGTCTTCTTGGTGTACAGATTTCCGCCTGTCTATGTATCCATGTGTCTGTTTGTCTGTGTCTCTCTGTTTGTGTGTGGGTGTGTGTGAAACTATTCGAGCAGCAACAACAACAACAACTACTACTACATTGACTTGGCATTTGCTTAGATTTTGATTCAGTGACGTCTCTGCAGCAGCAGCAGTAGCAGCAGCAATAACGGCAGCAGTAGCTACATCATTTGAATGAAAATTGAAATTGGCTTATCTTGTTGCACGAGCCACAAACTGGCGGTTTTTTGGTGGGAGGGGCAGGCGAACAGTCGCAAAACCGCCAACGTGTAAGCGCATTTGACTTTATCCCAACACCATTCACCCGCACACGCTCGCTTACTCACTCACTCTCTCTCTCTGTCTCTCTCTATCGCTGTCTCTTTCTGTGTTCGTGTGTGTGTGTGTGTGATTTGTGGTTATATTCTATTCTTGTATGGGTTAACTTTCAACTGAGTTGACTACAAATTTTAAGGAAAATTTTCATACATGGTGCCCAAAAAATGTTTCTCTACCACACTTTGTCTCCGCCTCTCTCTTTGCCTTTCTCTCTCTCTCTCTCTCTTGCTGACTTTTGCCTCTCTGGGGCTTCATTTCCTTTCACGTTATTGTCCTTGCCACTGCCAGTAGCAGTTGCAGGCACCCTCCCACGTTGCATATCAAGGTTGTGGCTTGCATTTTGCCTTTTAGTTTTACCTTGAGTGAACATCGCTTCCAGCCAGCCGCATTGACCGCATCACATTGACTTTGACTTGAACGACTGGCTTCCTCTTACTCTTGCACCTTCATTTCTAACTTCCTGCCAGCTTTCAATTTTCAACTTCCTTCCTTCCTTACGTCCTTTCTTTTCATTTTTCGTCATCCTTTCTTCCGTCCCCGTCAAAGTCCCTTTTCTAGTTCTTTTTTGCTTATGTATCCCTACAAATACATACACACATATTGTGGCAGCATGTTCATCGCGTGTGTTGGCCACATTAGCCCATTAACATGCATTTGCCGGTGGCTGGCTTGCCCCATCTTCTTTCAATACACCCAATACATTTGGTTTTTAAAGCTTAAGCACACACTCAACACATTAAAATATAGCACGGACATAAAGCAGAACGGATCTCAATGAAGGCAACATGATGGTAAAATAAAATTTTAGTGTTTGCCTATGTGCTCGCTCCTTTAAAGTTTTATCAACCGGAATGCGCTCACAAAGGGCATAATCTATGCAAATGCCATCACACAGAGTTAATCAATATTTGGTATGATGTCACTTGGATCTACTCCCCCGAAATACATTTACTCAATGTGAACTAAAACTATGTATTAACTTGGCCCAGTAAAATCACGATTACCTAATAGACTTCAATTACTTTAATCTGTTTATTGGCTCGACTTTTATAGCAGTGGAGACTTTTTGTTTAATTGCGTTAGAAGTTATTACAGTGAAATTAAAAATAACTTTAAAATTCGATTCCCTTCATGGCCTTGATCAATGCTTTAGTGTTGGCGACTATCGATATGCATATGTGTTTTTCAACACTAACAATACATTCCTTGTCTCCTATTGACAATGTAGTTGAAGTCCATCAATCGTAAATTCAAATTAAAAAGACCTTAACGGACTCCGTCAACGGTTTGTTGCAACTTTTTCGCTTCAAGCATATTTGTGTGCATTTTATAGTATATTTTTTTGGGATCAAAGGGAGATTAATTTATTAAAGCATACTTATTGAAGCTATTTGACTTTTTGTATATCTTTCTTTTGTTCTTGACAACCTTTTTAAAAAATATGTGTTAAACCATTGATTTTGAATACATTTTATTCCCTTTTCACGTCACTTCGATTTGTTTAATGAGGATTTTTAACAACGTCCTCTTTTCATTTCAAATGACACATTCCCTTAAAATCTTGAAAAATGAGTAGCTCAATATTTAAATTATGAGTGAAAAACAACTTTTTCACTTTAAATTAACGACTAAATAACGATTTCTTTAAAAGAAGGAAAAACAAAGAAAAAAATCACCCATTTGCTGTATTAAAACTATAGCCCAATATCATGTTTTGATAAAGAAAAACCGAAACCAATGCGGAACGGTGGAAAAACGAATTTTAATATTTAGTGCGGCCTCCATTTGCCTTAGTTAACTTAAAAATTCTCTTCTTCATTGAATAAGAGGTCCTGTTTTGAGACTTTGCTATTCATTTAGAATATGCGTTTTAAAATCTTCAACTGTCTCAAATTAGCGATTATTAGCATATACCCATCTTGCAAGAATACCCGAGTCATTTTCTATCGGGTTGAGATCTGGAAAATTTTGCGTTTATCGCGTGCACTTAGCAAAGGTTTTCGTCTTGTTCGTTTTCTTGATTCATATTCTTTAGGATTGTCAGGATTCTTTTTAAGTTTCGTAATATACTCGAAAATAAACTCTCCTGACTCTCCCTTATCATACCCTTTTATGTTTGAATTCTGTAATCTTTATCTTAAACTATTTTTTTTTTTGTTAGATCAAAACGCCTAATTTGTTTAGGCTCTCATACAGACATTGTAGTCCTTATCTAAGCTATTTTTATAAATCTATTAAAATCAAAGATGGAATAATATAAAAGACCCGATTCCAATAAACTTTGCTCATGTACGAGTAGTTCGTCCTGCTGTCTGGCGCTTTCAAATTGAAATATTTAAAAGCTAATTTCCTTTATTTATTTTATATGCTCTCACTCTGATGGTGTTTTTTGTCTCCTTTTTTTGTTTTTTGTTTTTGCAGGATATCCCTCATCATCGCCCCATGGTTCACGTCGTCAATCACGTGCTTTGGAATGTTTGGCTCCGCCGCGTACCGGTTCGTTTCGGCAACGAAATTCACCGTTGCATCAGCCCGATCCACCGCCACGACCACCGTTGGCATTTTGCAAACGCCGCCTAAGCTGGCCCGAGGTGGATCCACGCTCCAATTCCGGGTAAGTCACAAAAGCGGACCTTATGGCGTCCCTTAATGTATAGTTGATGATGTGCGGAAAAGTCCATCCACCCACCGAGTGACCGAAAGACCGACCGACCGACCGAACGACCCACCGACCGTAACCAAAGGCGACAGCTAAAGCAAATGAATTTGGAAATTAAAGAGCTGCCTTCTATGGCATAGGGGATAGTAGATAGTAGCTAGGAGCTAGGAATGGGGCCAAAGTCAGGAGCATGTTTGCTTCTAATAATTAACCAAGGCAAAGGCCATACACACACACACACACACACACACACACACAGACGTAAAGAGACAGAGACAGAAATAAAGAGAGTACAGAGAAGAGTGGGGAGTGAGGAGGATACAGATAGAAATGTTAATATTTAGTCTGGCAGACGTTTGCACATGATGAGAAAGGTATTCGCATGTGAAATGCATAAATTATACAAGCAGAGAGAGAGAGAGAGAGAGGGAAGAGTGGGGAAAGTAAAGGAGATAGACCGAGATAGAGGGATGGCGCGGATGCCAGCAACAACTAATGAGAGCCTCTTTAGGGATTTCACAGGCAAATATAAATAACACAAGAACTCGTTGTCGAAGGGAGGGCCGGATGAAGAGAGGGAGGGAAGCAAAGGACTTACAAGTAAAATGAATTATTTACCAATTAATTAATGTACTTCAATTTTTGTTTTAAAGATTTTCCATGCTCATTTGTTGTTGTTGTGTTTTGCTTTTTTTTTATTGTGTTCCTGGAGGGGACAGATTTTCCATCTTACAGTTCCCAAACTCCCTCTCCTTCTTCTCACCCCGCCCAAATAAAACTTTCATCAGGGGAGCGACCTTCATAATTATGTAATTACAAAAGTTTCCAACACAACAAAACTTTCGATCTTCTTTTTTTTTGGCTGTCGGTTGCCTATGAGGCGTGGCAAGTGCGGGCCAGGACCAGCCTGCTGCTACCGCTGCTGGTTTTCTTTAGAAAACAGAGAAAAGTTTTCCACATTTTCACATTGAAAGTGTCTTATTTTAAAGGCTCTTTTCGGCTGACTCTCTCAATCTTGTCTATAGAATTATGTGTGTATGTGTGTGTGTGTGTTTGTGTCTGAGAGAGAAAGCGAGAAAGTGGAAATGGAATTATCTGTTAGTTGCCAAGAAAACACACACACACACACAAGATGCAAGGAGATGCAACATTATCCATAACCTGGCCACCTGCTACTCAACTTACCTTACCTTGCCTTAGCTTACCTAACGCCCTAACACAACAACACACACCCACACACACACACACCTGAGTCTAACCCTGAGTCACCTTTTGGCTAAACTGGGCTCCACCTTCATTTTTGCATAATCTGTAGAAAATGTGCGCATAATGAGCGAGAGTTTCTGGTATCTTGGTTTACATTTAATTAAGCTTGAAATGAGATTTTTAGTTTGGTTAGACGCTTCTTTGGTTTCACTTGGCAAAACCTCAAAAGATTTTCCTTGTTTTTACCAGCCAGCAACTGCGAATGACATTTCACTTAAATACAAATACCATTCATAACTATTCATATTTCATGTATGCATCTGTTAATTATATATTAATATGCATAATTAATTAGTTGACAAAGTGTTGCTATTAGCCATCTAATAACCAAAAAACCAATAAATTACAAACAATTTTTTTTTTTTCGTATTTGTCATATTAGCATCAATTTAATTCACATTAATAATAAAATAAAAAAAAAAAACAGACTGTAAACCAATGACAACAGCTAATTTATCAAATTGTTGACCAGTTTTCATTGAATTATAACAGATTTAAGAAAAAAATTAATCTACACAATTTTATATAACTAATTAAAAATAATTTGCCAGCAGTTTTTATATTAGTTGAAACTTGACTTGCCGAAAAAAAAGAAAGAAGAAATTTCATTAGACCTACAGCAATATTTTATACTCTATCTTCTCAAAGTTCTTTTGAGTCTCAAGTTTGCTCGGGCTCTTTAGTTGAAAGTTGCTCAAAATTGCATAACTTGAGTCGACATTCTTGAACAGTTTTCGTTTTATAATTTTTTCATAAGTTGTCAAAAAAATGTGCCATTGTGCTCATGGATTTTGTTGCTTATCAGTAAAAGTTCTTTGGAAATTGTTTTTTGAAAAACAATATTTACCTTTAAGTTAAATGCCAAAATAAATAAGAAAAACAAAATAAGAAGGAGAGAGACAGAGACAGAGAGACAGTTGAAGGAAAGAAAAAGCAGTATTACTTTTTTTTTTTAAGTATAAATAAATGGAAAGTAAAAGTTGTCAGCTGGAAAACTTTCTCTGCGAAATTGAGTGTTGCAACGCCAGCAACAACAACAAGCCAGAGAAAAAGAGAGAGAGAGAGAGAGACATACGACAAAAATCACAAATCACAAAGCAGAAAGCAAAGAACGACAAAAAATGTCATGCGTAAGTGAATGAATAAAAGTGTAACGACTGTGATATACCCTAACCATGACAGTTACCCTGTGCAAGAGCCTAATTTTAGTTACTTTCCATTCCTAAAAGGCCCCTAAATGGTTATTAAAGCAAAAGTAAATCATAAATTCTCTTAAGAGCCTTCTTAAATGAGAATCGATACCTAAAATTGCATCCGTATCTTGTTCTTCAATGATGAATTTATTGACCAATATTTGAAATGACAGCTTTTATTAGAACTTGTATATCCTTGCCATGGAAACAGGGTATCGAAATAAGAGGCAAGACAAACAACTGCCCTAGAAAGTTGAAAATTTAATTTTCATTTCGTATTTTTTGTTGTTTTTATTTTTTCTCTTCGTGTTTGTTTTGACAAACTTGACAAACAATGCAGTTGGAGAGCAGTGCCAGCAAGCAAACCTTTTTTTTTGTTTTTGTCATTTTCCTTAGCCTATCATTTACAGCAATTGCTGCTGCCAACCATTTTCACTTTCACACGCCCGACAGCAGACGGAAGGAGGGACAACGGTTAGGTGTCCAAAAACCCAAAAATCCAAAGTGAAAAAGTGTTGCCTACATTTCCGAGTGGCATCGACGGCGAAAAAGTGTTGCCTACAACATTTTTTTTTTTGTTTGGAAGTCGTTTCAGTTGAAAGCCGAAAATAAAATCTGCTCTGGCAACAAAAAGTTAAGCCGCTTAAACATTTCTCCGCCCGCCCCGCCTAGGCAACGACCCTCGCCTGTCTCGGTCTCTATCTCAGTCTCTTTCGCTTCCTGCTGAGTGTGCAAAAAAGTTAAAATGGTTTTTTTTTTTTTTAGCCACAGCTGCTGCCTTTGCCTTTGCCGTTGTCGTTGCTGTTGGGATGGCGGCTTCAAATCAAATGATTAGTCCTATAAGCACGCCATATATCTCTATTATATAGTAGATTCCACTTTTTTTTTCCTTGATTTGAACATTTGATTAAAATCAAAAAAGTTTATTTTCATCAAATATTCAAACAGCTAAATATTTGTAGACAATTAGCGTACAACTCGAAAGGCAAATATCAAGCATACGCCTAGTGGGGCGGGCAACAGGCATTTCGGGTCGACCCTTATCAAAATTGAAATAGGTATGACATTCTGCATACATTTATATGTATGTAGTAGGGGATGGTGGCGATAAGGGGGAAGGATAGGGATAAACGTGGGTCTAATGGAGGGATGAGGGGGGTTAGTAGAAAAAGGCAGCATATTGACAGTGCCAATTAAAGTTAGACACTGACACTGACAGTTCCAGTTAGTCAATTTGAATACATGCTCACCCACCCACACACACACACACACACACACACACACACACACACAACTCTTTATCACTCTTTGAAACTCCTATTCTAATCTGCTTTCTCATTTGCTCTCTCTTTCTTCTCGCTCGCTCTATCTATCTCCATCATTTTAGTGTACAGGAAACGGATGGCTCATATTTTGAGAATTTTACTTCTCTTGGCTGGAAACGTGAAAATCGTCGCATGTCGGCAACGCGTGCCGCGGAAGCACGTGCCGAGGCTAATCCCGAGAATGAACGTGATCCACCAGCACCCGAGGAGTCCATTGACCGTCAGGATGAGAAGGAGAAATTGTACATTGAAGTCTTGCATACCATAGCCAATACAGTGGGCGCTCCAGCGCCAGGTGGACAGGTGAGTTAACAATATCCCCTAAAAATAAACGAAAAATGGGAAAAAAGGAATGACAACTTTAAGCTTAAAGAAAATAAATCAGTATATTAAATCAATTTACTGCGCTACGTTGACTTCCAAATGCTCTTCTTCAGCATTATTTGATGCTATGTTGGAGAGATCGAAGTCTGGATAGTTCATAGATCCATTCTTGAAATCTTTTGCCGACAATGAATGTCTAAAGATCCCACAAAGACTTAAATTATTTTGAGATGCGAGAGAGAAAGAAAACTAAATTCCCAATAGAGCAAATGGGCACTTGGCCTTCAGTAATAATTTGATTTAATATTAGATATCTCGTCCTTAATTCAGCTGAGGTTACATAATCAAAATGTTAATGCGTTTCTGGTGTAGATTACTAACATGGTTATGAAATCATGATACCCTAATTGATGGATTAGCTTTTGTGTTGTGTTGGGTTGGGTTGGTTGACTTTTTGGGGTTGTGTAAGTTATGCAAATAGTTGCAAAATGAAGGCAAATTGGCGAGAGGAGATACAGAGAGAGAGAGAGAAAGAGAAAGAGAGAAAAGAGTCGTTCCAAATTCAATGATGGAATATGTCCTTAATCCGGCTTATTTGGTTAAAGCCCATTACATGATAAATGTCTGATGGCAGTTTTTGAAGACTTTTAAGAGAAATTCAATTAAATATATTTTCAAGTTACTCACAATTGCTTTATTTCTATGATGGCCATTTTTAAAAGTAAAAAACAAAAAAAACAAAAAATAAAAAAAAGAGAAAGAATAGGACAGAGAGAGAGAGAGGGTGGGAAAATTTTCCAATATTTTCACAATATATATTTCTTTGCCCTTTTCATTTGTGTTCCAGCTTCAGCTCCTGCTGCTGCTGATGTTACTCCCTTTGCTCCTTGCTGGCTTAACTCGAAGTTCATTTTTCAATTATCGTTTTTAATTTACTAGTAAGAAAAATTGTTAGATGGCCAGCAACAACTAATGAAACTTGAGCCAGCTCCAGGGAAAACCGAAGAGGTGAAGACTTGTGTAATGGCATGCAGCAGAAGGGTGAAGAAAGTGTGTGTGTGGGGGGGGGGGGGGGGGATGGGAAGGTTATGCCAGCATAATAAAAGTTTTATTTAGCAGCGGAAAATAACTTTAGTCCTGCTGTGATTGAGTTGAGCTGAGTGAAGCTGCTCAGCTGCTCCTTCAATTCTCGCGGGAGCTACGCAAGAAGTAAAGCCGATAGAATGAGAAACGAGTAACTAGAGCAAGAACAGCCATGAGCCAGAAAGAAAGAGAGAGAAAGAGAGAAAGAGAGAGAAAGAGCAGGAGTCGGAGACTGAGAGCGGCAACCGGTGGGGCAGGCAGAAAGGATACTTAGTTATTTGCCTTGGCCTGAGCGCTGCGGGAGACTTTGGCATTCAAGTTGGAAATGACCGTTTTTATTTTCATTTTCTCTTTGGGTTTACCCCCCTTTTCATTTTTTTCTTTCGTTTTGTTTTTGTTTTTTTTGTTTTTTTTTGCATTTAATGGTAAATAATTACAAATAAATGCGATTTACTCAGTTCGGTTTATCGTTGACTATTGTAATGGAAATTAATGAAAAATGCAAGTAAAACACTCGAGGGGAAATCATCAAGGAAAATTAAGCAGAAAATGTATATCCTTTCCCCCCAATAATAAATAAAATATGCCAACTATATTGACTTTAACACAAAATGGCCAATTCGTCAGCAGTTGCTGTTGTCTGTGTTGTTGTGGCATGTTCACAACTAAAGTCAAATTCCATAGCTAAGCAGAGAACGAGAGAGCGAGAGACAGAGACAGAGAGAAGGAGAGAGAGAGAGAGAGTTGCCAAGTTGTTGAACTCTTAATTAAGGAGCCACTTTTGATAAAGTTAGACATCCCTCCTAAGAGAAGTTAATTGTGTTAGAGCTATAAATAAAGCAAGAAATACTCAATAGAAAACATTACACGAACCATAATAATGCGATAAATTAAGTTTCCAACTTCTCTCTCTCGTGATAACAAAAGGACAATCAAATTGAGTTTCAAAATGGTAACTGATAAACCAGAAAATGTTTCAATTTTAGGCATATTTCGGTTTTCGTTTCCCCTTCAGGTGAAATGCAATTGACTTGTTGTTGTTGTGTTGGAAATTGTTGAGTAAGTTAAATCTTTGTTTTCTAACATTTTTCCATTTCACAATGTTTTACTTTGTGCCTAAGCCTTTTATTTTCATATTTCTAAATGCAAGAGAGAAATAATTGGTATAATTTTTGTCGATTTTAACCATAAAAGTCAACAGTCAGTCAGTCGAAATTTGTATGCCTATCGTAAGATAGCTCCTCCCCTCTCCTCCCCGTATATAATCTATTCAGTCGTAGATGCCATTCATGGATGACTTAGCATTATCCTTATATGTAAAGCATTTTGGTGGTGTTAGGTGTAAATGTGTGTGCTTAAATTAAAAACTCATAAATTATAATTCGATAAAATCAATCACATTGAAAATTTTTATATATAATAAAATGGCGATTGAAAGCTGAAAGATAAATATCCAATTATTTGGAATTTTTATATATACAAAATTGCGCTTTGGCAACGCTTGCTGTCTCTTTCTATCTCCCACTCCCGTGGGTATTCATAATGAAGAAATTTCATAATTTTAAATGGACGCTGCTGCTCAGGCTGTCTAGGCAATCAAATCAAATCAAATTAAAATAAAGTAGAGAGAATTTTGATGATGAAAGCATTACATGAAGCGTGATAGAAAAATCAAAAGTCTGTAAGCTAATAAATTTTGAAGAAGATAAATCAATAGAGAAAGAGATTGCGAGAGATACACAGAGAAAGAAAGAGAGAGAGAGGGAAAAAACCAAAAACACTCACACACACAAAGAAGCGAAAAAAGAAATGAAATTTGTAGCTAGCAGCTCGAAACAAAACAGAAGCCAATAAATATGAAATGAAAGTAGTGAAAATGAATCGCGAATGTCCTAAAAAGAAGGCAAAGAAAAGGGTGTGAAATATAGGGCGCGGTTTTTTTTTTCAACTAATTGTTTAGAAAAGAGTTTAAAAATTTTTTATAAGAAATACTAGAAAGTAAATTCCTGACTAAATTTTAATGAACTCTGATGCTCTTTCAATTCTTTTAATGATGTATCAACTTTATTAGATGTAATAAACTTCAAATTGCTTACCTTTCAAAAAAGTCTCCCTGAAAAACATATTTGAATAGACTTTATTAAAGGCTGTAAAGAAGCGCTTCTCATATTAGGCTAGTTCGAAACTTCATACTAGTTCATCATAAAAAGGATTAAGCCACATGGCTTATGGGCTTAAATTCCTTAAATTTCTTACCCAAACCTGTGTAATGTCTGTTCTATACCCTATTCCACATATGTATATACATACATACATATACATCTATAAACAGGGTGTGAAAATATGCAAATTGTGTTTTTTTGCTTTTCGAATTTTCTTTTTTTTTATTTTTTTGTTGTCTGTTGTTAATGATATTATAATGTTGTTTGTTGTTGTTGTTGTTGCTGCTGCAAATGAAAATGACAAAATAATTAAATTACCAACGAAATTTCTACTGACACAAACATACATATGTGCGTGTGTGTGTGTGTCAATGTCACCCATTTATTTATTCTTACTGACTCCACTGATATATCCATTCTGTTTATGTCTCATTCTATTTACAGTTTGCTCATTACAAGGACGAAATGTATCTGCATGCCCAGCGCGCCTTTGGTGTCAATCCGGATCGTCATTATCGTCTGCTGCATGCCTCGGCCGAGGATAAACCAAAAATAATTGTGCTCTCAGCTGTGGTAATCGAGGCTGATGGCTTGGAGGCGAAAGATGCGAATGGTAAGCGTCAATCTAACAATTTAACAATCTATCAATATGTCAATGTGTGTCAATATATGCCCGCTTGTGTGTGTGTGTGTATGTGTGTGTATCGGCAAATATTTTTCAAGTTATAGAAAATTTGATTCTGTGGTTAGATAATTGCATTATGAGGCAAATCAAAAAGTCAATAAAGAGAGAGAGAGAAACGCCACCGACTGTGGCAATGGCAATGGCATCGGCATCGACATCGACATCGACATCATGTGCGTTGACTATGTGTATACTTTCATTCATTTTTGGTTTATATTTGGTATTTGTTGTTCTTACAACAGTTCTTGTCCTGCTCTGTTCTCTAATGCCCCCAGCCCGCTTTGCCTGGTTCGTTCAATAAATTTGCAATTTAATGCTACCCATTTTCGTTCATTATGCTCGAGAGGCAACAGCAGACGAAGGCAACGCAATTTCGCATTTTAATGTGCTCAAGGATGTGTAAGGAATACGTTGAGTGCTGCTCCAACTGCTCCTCCAACTTCTCTCTAGCTTCAGCTTCAGCTCCAGCTCCATCATCAGCTTCGGATACTTCTGTTTTCTGCTTCTGCTTCTGCTTCTACTTCTACTTTTACTTGCGCCTCTGTTTCCATTTCACCCATGCTAGTTTAGTGTTTAGTTGCTTGCCCCTCCCCTCCCTCTATTGCCATCTGTTAAATGTACTGCTGACGACTGCCGTCTGGGAAAATGAGGAAATGTTGAGCATTGGGTTAGAATGGGGCCAGAAGATAGACGCAGCTATTTCATCTACACTCCGCTTCACACAAATATATCTATCATATATATACATATGTACTTATAAACCATTTGAAACCAGATTTTTTGGACGTTAACCATAATTTTGTAAGCCAATTTATTTGAATTTAATAACTTGACTTATTTTCTTGCCGAACTCGTTTTCTTTTTAAATTTTAATGCATTTGCGAATAGATATTATCGAATTCTAATTAACTCGAACGGCATTTAAACAATCAAAATTTCTAATTATATGGACAATAGTCGTCATAAATATGGCACGCACTGTGCTGCCTATAAGTTTGATTATTTGTGTGTGTGTGTGGGTGTGTGAGTTGCCAATGAATCGTGGCCATGGCTACTGCGTCTCCTACTCCATTTGCCCTTGATGCTGCTCATGATGATGATGATGATGATGAGAATGATAATAATGACGATGACGGAGAGCGAGTGAGTGAGTGAGTCAGTGAGCCGCTTTTGTTTGCTCTCGATGGGCAAATAAGCTGCAAGTGTTCAGAGACGAGGTTATATACTGGGCGGGTGGGAAAGGCGAAAGGGCGAAAGCAGCAGCCGCTTACCGCGTCAACGAGTTCAGTTTTCATTAGTTCGAACAGATGCATCCAAGTTCCAAGTTGCCCACGTAAGTCTAGTCGAGCATGAAAAGTAACAACAACAACAATAAGAACAACAACAACAACAACAACAGCCATCATTTTACCCGGTCATTATATTGAGTACTTAGCTCTCAAAGGTCATGTAAGTGAGTGTAAGTAAGTAGCAAAGCATATAAACCGAATTGGCAAATGAATCAGGTTACAGGTACACACACACAAACAGACACACACACACACACATACATTCACAGAGTGTGATAGTGGAAAATTCGTTTCCATTCGGGAAGTGCCATTGAAGTGTATTGGCTTTTACCAAGCAAAAATTTCATATCCAGCAATTCCTTGTTCCCCTTTTAGAGCTGCCCCAAGAAGTATGCTAGCTTTTGCCATTTCGAGCCATTTGGAATATTTTTAGTTCCACACAAATTTTACGTTGGAATTGTATAATATTTATGAGAGAATTTGTATTCAATTCAAATTTATTTCATTTGACTTTCATTGAAACAATTTTTTCACTTTAATTTACCACTGATTGTTATGTGTGTGGTTGTGTGTGTATGCGTGTGTGTGTGTGTTTGAGTTTGGGGCGTGGTGTTTGGAGCCTGGTGGTGTTGTAAATCACAGATACTTAATAATTGAGGCGGCACTTTATGCAAATGAAATGTTAATCATACGCAATGTGTGACCCCAGACAGCTGACGCTCATTGCCAACGGGGTCTCGACTCCATTAATTGCCATTTAATGTCATCAGTCGTAGCTTTCTTCATTAATGATGCACAATATCTGTTTCCCCATCTTCATCTCTGTCTCTGTTCTGGCTCTGTCTCTTTATAGGTTTCTCGGATCCGTATTGCATGTTGGGCATTCAACCGGATGGCGATGCTGGAGGAGGAGGAGGTGGTCCGCCCGTTTCGCCGTTGCCGCTGCCGCCGACACCACGTGCTTTATCGGCGGACATGAGCGGTGGCTTTGATAATAGTGCCACAGACTCGCCACCGCATCGCAAGCATAGCTTTCGCTTGAGCTTTAAGCGACGCGATGGCGGCTCCGGTCGACGGGAGCAGCGCGACTCGCTGGGCGGACCAGTGCCGGCCAAGTTAATCAAAGCGACCAGCATTAAGCCGCACACACTCACACCCAAATGGAATGAGAAATTCAAATTGTAAGTGAAACGAATGAACGAATGAATTTTCGGCGTGGGGCGGGGGCGGGGGCGGGTGCGGGGTGTAACCATTTAAATTCAATCACGCAGCAATTGTTGTTAGGCCCAAAAACCGTTTAGCATAGAGGCAGCTTACGCGGCAGAAGAGTAAGGAGAAACGAATTATTCAATTACCAGACCATACAAATGGCAGCTGCGTGCTTTTACAATTTAACTAAAATTCTTGGAATTACAATAGGCTCTCGAGCCCCTGTTGTTGTTGTTGTTGTTATTGTTGTCGTCGGGATACTTCATTTACGGCTCATTGCCTGATAAATGTTCTCTTCTTGCTGCTGATGTTTTTTATTAAACACTTTGGAAACATTGTGTCTGTGAGACCAAGAGCTCTGAACTCTGAACTTTTGCCATTTGATCTCTGTGTCACATGCTTAAACGATTCCATTTTCCAATCCAAACCAAGCCTCTGAATCCTCCTCAGTCCACCAAAAAAAAAAAAACAAAAAAAAAAATGGTTATGCATAATTTACGACCAATGTATAGCAAATGACACTTTAAACCGAAATCGAAACAAATATACAACCGTAATGAAATGAAACCAATCGTCTTAATTGCATCATCAAATTCCTCAGCACCCACACAAGCAACAGATTTGCTAAAAAACGAAATGCAATCAAATTTATGATGCAATTCTAATAAAATGCCATAAACATGGCAAAGTCCAAAGCGCAGAGAACACAAAGCAAATGGCAGTAAAAGAACGAACGATTGAATAAACATAAAATGTCATGAAAATGATCTTTTAACAGAAAAACAAACTAACAAAGCATTTCACGTACCAGAATACTTTAAATTTAATGAAAATATCAAGAGATTATTCTCTATAGAGAGGGCCAATAATTACCAAGCTTACTGCAGTAAAAGATCATCTTGGTTCGTCATCCAGGTGCAAATTGTCTGTAAAGTGCTACTACGAAGACTACCCTCACTAGCGTCTAAGCTTTAACTAGTTGAGAATTAAAAAGCACAGCTTATACCATTTCACCCTATAAGCAAATTACAAAACGTTTTTATTTCATTATTGCTTATATTTTTGTTTGACCTTTTCACACCTTTAGCGACATCGATGACATCAATACGGACACCTTTCACTTGGACATTTGGGATCATGACGATGAAAGTTGCGTCATGGATGCCGTTTCGAGATTGAATGAAGTGCGCGGTGTAAGGGGCTTGGGACGTTTCTTTAAGCAGGTATGCCAATCGGCGCGCCAAGGATCCCAGGATGATTTTCTAGGATCGGTGAATATTCCACTCGCTGATATACCCTCGACCGGAGTCGATGCCTGGTTCAAACTGGAGGCACGCAGCCAAAGGAGCACAGTACAGGGACGCATACGTCTCAAATTGTGGCTCTCGACCCGCGAAGATCGCGGCAATGCAACCGAAGAGCCCCACCATGAGCAGCAAGTCCATAAAATTGAGCAATTGCAATCGGTATTCATGCAACACGAAGTGACCACACATGAGCCATCGTGGACCTGGTGTGGCGATTTACCAGGTCCAGCATTGACCATTTTACATCAAACGGCAGTGCAGGCCGATCTATCGGATTTACATTGCGCCATGGCGAGGTAAATAACTGCAATCTGTGATCTACATATATTTTTGTTTCTATGTTTTCCCATTTGTTTGTTTTAGATATGTGGCCGCCGCTCATTTGAATCGGTCTACTCCATTGGATCCAAAATTCCTGCATCGTTTGCTTAGCGATGTGGAGAAGCAATGGAATCAGCCCAATCAGGAGGCTCTCAGCCGTGATCTTGAGCAATGGCTTGCCGAGGCAATGAATGGTTTTGTGGAACGCTCTCTAAATCAAATACGACGACATCGCGATATATTTCCAGCATTGAATCCTCCATCATTGATACGTCTGGAGTTCCTGCTGCGATGTCTCGGTCTATTGGGTTCGATGCGTGCTTTTCGTGCCGTCTGCCCCTTCAACAAGGGCGTCCGTGGCGAGGTGGTCAATGCCTTGCGCAAGGGCTCCATTATGTGGGGCCAGAATGTTTTACGTGAATCGCAGTGTTTGCCCAATCCATTATCGAATTTTGTAACAACATTAACGGCCGATATCCAGCTGGGTCAGACCTACTATCATGCCCTCTTCGACAAGTGAGTATCGGGGCCGGGGGGAGAAACTCACTTTTGGGTTACCTACCTACATATCTACCTATCACCTTTGTGTTGTTGCACTGAATTAAATATGTTCGACACGTGTCGCACATAAAACACGCTGCACCCCATTTCATATCATTCCATTTCTTCAATTCCTTCCTCAATTCAAGGGTCGTCTGACTGGGCAAATAAAATTTACAAAAGCAGTTTAACAAAACAACTAGAAAACTTTTTCCAGAAAGCAAAATAAAAATAAAAAAAAATAAAAGAGGAATTGAAGATGGTTAGGTGTGGGAGGACGACGAACTAGATGTTGTCCCTCGTTCCATTAGGTTGCCATGCGAACTGCATTGTCGAATGTTGGCTGACTTGACCCAATTGAATCGAACGAACGAACGAACCCACGCAAATGGCGTCATTTTCCATTCCAACTTAGTAACTGGCATCCATTTAGACTTGACTTGGGGCGGTTGCTAGATGTCTGTAAACAACTTTACAGTTGTCGACTCTAATCATTTCGGGGGGCGCATTTGTCATTTGTCAATTGGTCAAAGTCATAAACCTCATTAATGAGGGGCCACAAATTGGTTGCCATGACAGTTTAGCAGCGCAGACTTGAACGAACCCTTAAAAGTGGAGGATGGTGGAACTATTCAGTTAAGGTCTATAAAAATAAATACAAATTAAGAGGCAACTACTGTAGAAAATGGTCAATTTCTTGCCAGGTATAGATTCGAATCAGTAGCCATTACTGTTACATGTCCTGTTCTTGTTCCTCCTATCCGGATAAGTTCTTGCAAAACTTATATATGTATGTACGAATCTAAAACAAAAAAGAAAATATAATTTCTGCTTAATTTTTGGCCCAGGACCAAAAGTATCCACTACTACTTCTTGTAAATTCTTTTAATTTCATTTCAACTAAAGTTTGCATTTAGTTGATGTAACTGTATTTAGAATGTATAAATGTAGAAGAAGAACTAGTAAGCTTTTAAAACCATTGTTAATTTGCCTTTCTAGTCATCATTATTATAGACAGTTGCATGGGTTTTAGAATGTTACTTTTTGTCGTTGTATTTGTGTGCAAAAATGACTCCCATTTGGACTAATCAGTCACATATTTGCCCCAGTTAGTGAGGCCATAAAAGGGACCTTAATGAGGGACATCAAGTGGCTTACACACACATAAGCCTCAAATTAATTGTGCTGTCATAAAAATGCTCTCCCGTTTGCCCTCCCATGAGGATGGCCATAGACAACAGATAGAAGAAAGAAAGAGTCCATGGTGGAGCAATAACTGACAAGGTGAAGAGCGTACGCCAGAACCGAGTAGAGTCAAGAGTAGAGCATATGACCTAGACAAGAGAACAGGCCTTCGAGTGTGCTAAAAGAGTGGCTCGGGTGGGTGTCGGGTGATGGGCTTGGGTTTGGTGGAAGATGGGTGAAATGTTGAAAGTTATCAAAGCTAATTGCATCATTTAGAGTGAATCCTTTTTCTCTTTCATCGTCTGCAGCACCAATGGCATTCAGTACTTTAGCATAATCTACAAGCAATATGATTCAATGGTGGGAGATGAGATCTATAGCCGCATGGCAGCTGGTCAAGTGCCGGGCGTACGGATGAATCTCTCGCAATATGCTGTACTGGAAGGCGATCAGGAGCCAGTGGACACGAAACCCTTTGAACTCTTCTTGGCCCTGCAGGAGTTTTGTCAATTGAAGCGTCATTTATCGGCCCAGCCGCAGCCACCGGAAAAACCGTTGGCATTGAGCAATAGCCATGAATGGTTTATACCCACTTTCGAGCGCTGGATGATGGTGAGCAAGGCGAAGGCATTGCAACGCATTCGTGCGGCCATTCGCATGGATGCCATCTGTGAGGGTGAGCGGATTGTCCGCTATAGCAGCTCCTCGGTGGATACGGCCAGCACATTGCTGAATATCAAGGAGTTCTGGAAGGTAATCAATTGGCCCGATGAGGATACGGCCATAATGCTTGAATCACAATTGATTGATGTTGTCTGCTCGGCGGCCATGCACTATTGCGACCTCATACATACAGCTCTGGCTGATAGTGGTTACTACGAGCAGCAGGGGCCATTTCGTTGCTCCGATGATATGTGTGTCACGGTGAATAATGTCGAATATGTGCGTCGGACTTTGGCCGAATTCCGTTCGGATGAGCAGCCGCTGGAGGAGTCGGCCGACAATTTACTCGAGTCCAGCTTGACGCATATGGAAAACCGTTGCGAGAGAATTCTATCGAAATTGGCCCCCTTAATGCAAATGTCGCTCCAGAAGGCTGTATTCCACTTGGCTTGGTCTCCCGACTCTCTTCCGGCCAATCAGGCCATTGTTCCTCTGCTGGAATACTTGGATTGCCATCTGGCCGCTCTCAACAGTGCTCTGCTCACGAAGAACTTTAATCGTTCGTTGCGTTTCATATGGAAAACCGTTTTGGGTGAAATGTCACGACAAATGGAAACGGGCGACGAGACAGATAAGCCCACACATTTTCACAAAAGACTCTATGAGGCATTGCAGTTGCTGGTTGATTTCTTTCATGCTGAGGGACAGGGTTTGCTATTGGAATGCCTACACACGGAAGATTTTTGGCGCATTGAGCAAAGATTGCAATTCCATAAAACGGATACAGATCGTCTCATCGATATGTTCTACATGAATCGTTTGCGTGAACAACTGGTGGCCATTAGTCCCGGCCCGTATGGCTCATTGGCTGTGCGAGCCTATTTCAATCACGATTCGTTGTGTGTGGAGGTCTTGCATGCCAGAGATGTTGTGCCCCTGGATCCAAATGGTTTCAGTGATCCATTTGTGGTGATTGAACTATTGCCGCGACGCATATTCCTTCATTGCATGGAACAGCAGACAAATGTGCATAAGGTAAGGCAAATCAGAAAATTTTATATCATCCTCCATTTTCAATTCTCTGTCTCTGTCTCTTCTGTTCGATTGCAGCGCACACTGAATCCAATTTTCGATGAATGTTTCGAGTTTTCGGTCACCCTAGAGCAATGCCTGACCGAAGGAGCCATGATTTGTTTCACTGTAATGGATCACGATGTCCTAACAGCTAATGATTTTGGTGGTGAAGCCTACTTGGCTCTGGGCAATATACCAGGAGTGGCCGATTATAGCACCAGTGTGGATAATTTTCATGGTCTAAAGCAAATTGAGTTGCCGCTAATGCAGCAAAAGGATAAATGTAAGCACACAAAAAATAGAAAGATAGAGACGGATAACTTTCAATTTATTTCATTTCCCTTTACATTTTCATTTCCTTTTTTTTTCACTTTTTGCAGGCAATCCCATTTTGCAGATCCTTGAACTACGTCTGAACGACAAACAGGCACAGGACTTTGTGCGCAAACAGAAGGCGCGTTTCATCAATTGATTCTTAGTCGTTGGTCGGTGGACAGGTGAGCGTTTGTAAAACGTATACATATATATGAACACACACACACACACATACACACACAATTGATTTCTTCGAGTTGATTTTGCAATGTAATTGCTGCTATAATCGCGAATTATAGTAAACTAAATCATTAACGTATAATAACTAAAGTGAAACTAAATGTATTGTACACTAAATGTAATTGTACCTACTTAAATTGTAGCTGCTATTCGACAAAGACAAGACTCCAATATTCCTAATACATCTCTAGCCCCCATCTCCGCCCCGGCCCCGCCCTTTCCCCACCCACACATCTAAAGTTTTTTTTTTTTGTAGGTACTAAGTGTAAGATAAAAAAAAAAGAGAAAACACAAACAACTATAAAAAAATATATGAGAAATTCCAATGGTGCAAATGAAAAGTAAGAAATCTATTGACAGACAGGCAAATTGAATTTTTGTTTTCTTTCAGAGATATGGTAATACTGGCAAACCGAAAGTATACCACCTTCAGGCAAATGAACTAATAGGCAAAGTTTTTCATTGATGTTTCTCAGTTCTCAGTTTGTTCTATAAGAAAAATTCTATAAATTTAGCCATTGGCTAAAAGTAGCCAAACGAAGCAACTTCAAAACTTGCTTTAATGCCAATATCGAAATTTCAACACCCACTTAACAACAAAAGCAAAGGAAGATTTCATAATTTTGCTTGTTCAAATTTCTTATTGACCCCAATAAGTATGCTATACAAAATTATGTTATTATTATCATGAAAAAGTGCTTGATCAAACAGTTCTAAGCAAAACTAACGAGTTGTTCTTGTTGCTTAGACTACCTATCCTCTCTCCTGCCCCCCGCCCTTGTATTCTCATATCACAAAGCGAAAGCAAAAGAAAAGTGGCAAAACAATTTACCTGTCTGCATCGAGACTTTTCTGTTAGACTTTAGAATGCTTATTGATAACCCACACATTTAGATATATAGTATGGAATTTAACTAAAAGCAAAAACTATTGCTGAAGAGTGTTGTCGCACAGCTTACACGACGAACTGTTACGAATCGTGTGTACGCATGTGTAAATTTACACTAAACTACACAAAAATTGTATACAACACACACGATACACATTTTTTGGGTCAATTTAAACGTATAAATCATATATACGATTACGAATATGAATATTAAACAAATTTAGCACACAAGATTTCTCACAGCCTATAAACAATCAAAAGAAAGTAAGAAACAAAACAAAACTTAAACTGAAACTTAAAATCGCGTAACTCCGAGCTTCTTTAAAAACCCAAAAACAAGAACTTTACCAAAGCCAACAATTTATACACACTCAAAAAAAAAAACAAAATATATATATATATATATATATATATATGGATATATATACATATAAATGTATATCACGCCCAAAGGACAGTGTAACTAAAACTACAAATATTTGTAAACTATTTTCTGAGCACGGATTTTGTATAAATTTATTAGGGACACACACATACGTATACATACTCACACACACACACACACAGATGCTTATAGCAAGACGAAAGCCTTTAGCTCTTTGCTTTTTACATGTATATGTATACATATATTGAAATCCGCCCTTCACCCACTAAGACTATTAGTCCCTTCTACCCCACCGCCATCTATTTTCTTCCCCTCTCTCTCTCTCTCTCACAAACACTCTCTGACACTCTTTTTCTGTCTGTCCAACAAAAGACACACACAATTCACACCTTTTTAAGCCTTCTTCTCTTTGATTTACCATCGAAACTAAATTTTTTTGGGAAGTTAGTTGGCTTCTACTGTAAATTTTGTACTATATACACTATAAACCATTATATAGATAATCTTTAAACTGTAAAAGTAACAACTTTTTATACCTTTCGCTGAAAGAAAACTAAATTTTAAAAACAACAAAAACAAGAAAACAATTGCACAAACAACAAAAAAAAAAAAAAAAAAAACATTAACAAAAAAAAAAAAGAAACAAAAAAAATAACAAAGAAAAACATATGACAAAAACGAGAAGAATAACTACGGCCCAAGTCAAATTACAAAAAATATTTTTAGTATTTACACAAAATCCAAGAACAAAGATCAAGAAGAAGAACACGCGAACTTTCATTATTGTTGATTATGAACAAAATGAGCAAAATTATGCGGCATACTAATTAAAGTGTATAACATTAAAAATAAATACATAAAAAATATAATTACATAGACATACATGCATACAAACACATACACATATATGCTTACATATATAAAGAAAAAATAAATCAAATAACAAAATAATATTTAGTTAATAAGGCAAATTCTCATACGTTGTTTTTACCCTCGCCCCCTCATCCCACCAAAAAAAAAAAAGAGAAGAAAATGTGAAGAAACAAATAACCACTTAACTGAAACAGAATCTATAACTAAATCATTGGCTTTGATTTTTCTTTTATTCTACTAAATTTATCATCGCCAAGACATCGACTTTGCATGTAAACTATATACATACATATATATATGATCTGCGTGAAATTGTGAGAAAACATCGAAATAGTAGCTAATTGATCATATTTTCTAATTTGAACACTCTCTTCCTTTCATGGACACCAGCAAATTGCATTTCGGTAATTCGTTTATCTTTGAACCGTAATTGGTTATCGGTTGAATATAGAATATAGGATTTCTGAAAGGTATCTTCCTTTCAAAGTAAAAACCCTCAAATTAACTAGAACCGATCGCTATTAATCGATATACTTATGTTTTCGACAAATTGGTTTCATTACCGTGAAAAAAAACTATCGAAAATAAAGTATGAGAACTGCAGTAATCGGTATCGGTTATTCAAGAGAATAATCGTTTCGTTGATCCAATTTAAAGTCCTTTCTGTCAAACAAGGATCCTATCCTTCGATTTGATTGCATTTGCTGTTCTTGTTCTTAATTTTCTGTTCTCCTTTGTCGTCTATTAAAACGCATTTCTTTTAATTGTTAATTTTTCGCCGCTGCTCTTTCCTGACTAAAGCAATGAAAAAATAGTTAAATAAACCTAAATGTATACCTAATAGACAAATAAGAGACACACAAACAAGCAAACAAACAAACAAGCAAACTTACATACATATAAAACTGTGTTGAATGGATATGTGTACCTATGATAATTTCCTACAAAAAAAAAAGAAAATATATATACATATATATACTGTGTATCAAACAACAATAAATCAAATCGAATCAAATTTATGCATATTTAAAAGCAGAAAAACAAAACACAAAACGCAAATGACAAAAAAAATCAGAAACTGAAATTGCAATTGAAGACCAAAAGCATTTCCAGCTACAAAACAACTGAACAAGGCCAAAAATGAACAAATACCTAAATATATATACACACGCGTATATATATATAGACATATATATGTATATGTATGTATGTATATATATATATACAAACAATTGTTGAGTACCCTTAACAGAGCCCTCCTACATGCATATATACAAATGGCAAATACATGCATTTGCTATATACAAGCAAAGACTACAACAGCAACAACAAAAAACCAACAACAACAACAACAGAAAACTATTTTTGATTATATATATACATATATACATGTATATCTGAATATTATATGTTACCACACACAATTTGTTGTTAGCAATTACCAAGCCAAGGCAATCCTTTATACAAAGATACAACACAAAACAACAACAACAAGAACAAACGTTTATTAACTTGTTTCTCTCCACATATACATATAAATAAATATATATATATAATTTTTTTTTTGGCTAATTGAAAAAACCAAAAACAAACAACTCTTTACCGCCGAAACAAAAAAACCACAAAACAAAAAGAAAACTCTTTTGGAAATACTTATAAATAATAAATACAATACAATTGATAAACAAAAACTACTTGAATGCGAAGAAAACAAAAACAAAACTAACTGTAAAACTGTAAAGAACCGGGGGAACTCATTTGTGCTGGTTCCTACGATCACATTGTTTTTTGATCTTGAAACCGAATAGCGAAGCAAACTCTTAGCCAAACAAACAAACAAACAAACAAGCAAACAAACAAACAAAACTACAACAAGAACTAACTAAATTCTATAACTGTTTTAAGTAATAAGATCAAGAAAAGCAACAACAAACCCAGCAACACACAACATATTATAAATGTAATTTCAAAACAAAAACAAAACTAAAACACACGAAAAAACCAAACAAAAAAAAAACAACAAAAAAACAACTTAAACTAAAAACACAAAGCTGCAGAACAAGAAAAACAAAAACAAAAAGAAAAACCATTATCAAATTCAATCAATAAATGTCAATGAATAATTAATTACAAATTATTGAATTTTTTAATTATTATCTATTTCCTCCGTTAGCCTTGACTTTTTCCCCATCAGTTTTCATTATAAACTCTTTGAATCGAGTGCGTTTTCTTAACAGAAATAATCCACATTTCCACACTGCTTCCAATTTATTTTCAAATAAAATTTTACAGTTGGCAATTACTGATTTAATCCATTTTGTCAAGAACTCTCTAAATTCTTCTATTTTTTTATCCAGAAGTTTCCATGATTCAGCAAGGCGGACCAAATGCGCGGTTAATTTCCTTCTCTTTCTCTCTATCTCTCCACCCCCAACTTACGCCAACACTGCATTTGCTCACTCGCACACACATGCATGTACTCATTTACTAAGTAACGCTAGAGAGCGTGATTAAGTGGGAGAGCGCTTCTTGAATTTTTTCAGTTCTTCTTTAGTGAAAGAGAGAGTGACGTTCGACGAGAGAGCGTTCCCGCGCTGAGCTCATAGAAAAGATGCAGCTGAGGGGGAGCGCATATCAGTTGTTGGGGTTGCATTGCATCGTTTAGTTGTCTGTTTTCTGCGTCGTTGTTAACATTGCCAAAACTGATCGTGGAAACTGATATTGGAAAGTATTTTTAAAATACTAATTAATTCTTTTTATTCGGGTGACGCAAGCATTTAGTGCCCTGGACTGTTGGCATCCAATTTTTTTGTATGCCATCGTATTTCTCCCAATTTAAACAAATGTAAGTGAACAAAAAGTAACTTTAAAATTATTGACTAATCACTCATAGCAAATGAGAATAAGGTTCATATTAAATCATAAAATGCAAATCTCACGTGGTTGAAACTCTGAAATAACTGTTGATTTTGCTTGATTTTTTTTTTGCAGCAACCGTTGGAATACGTTTTAAAGGCTTTTCACGTGTGTTTTCTTAAAAAAAGGAGAGGAACAAAACCATTTAGCTAATATCCTGCATCCTTTCTGTTCCCTTTGAGCTGTTAAGCTTGAGTCACTCTTGACATGAAGCGCCACCAAGCATATCCATCCAATATGTTAAGCTGGCGATGAAAATAAATTGTCGTTTCGCTGTCAAACGCAGAAAGATGGAAGGAAGCGAGGCGAGGCGAGCCGAGCCAGAGAAGAAGGCGGAGACAAACACAGGAAACAGATGGTTGGCCTGCGGTTGGTCGGGTATGGTCTGGTTTGTGGCCTGAGCCAAAGTGTTTATGGAATTGATTTCAGTGCATTATCTGACAACGCATCAAAGGAGGCCCGTGTTCGGCCGGTTGTGTTACGCTGGCGCTCAAAGGAAAGAAGTGTGGCAAAGCTTTTATCTAAATTAAATCCAAATACACGACGACGGCCCAAGCCAAAGTTCAAATCTTCCTTCTTTGCTTCTTCCGTTTTGCCGTTGCTTTCGTGTGTGTGTGTGTTTTTTTTTTCAACTTGTTTGTTTGCTGTTTCATATAGTTGCACATGACGTGCAAATGATTTGCCATTTTGAGGTGGCAAAGATGAAAACTTTATGCCTTTTCCATGTATGCATTAAAGTCCTTTGGATTCCTCAGACATATTTATAAGGCCTGGATGGGATTGAGACCCTTAAAACTTTTTTTCATGGCACGCATCTGCAAAATCAGAGCAGTAGCAGCAGTTTTTATGCAACTTTTATGACACGGAGGCAACTTTTACGACTTTGCCGACTTGCAGTATGTGTGTTGCCCCAAAGAACAAACGTCAGAGACATAAACAAACACAACACAAAACCGAGACAGAAACAGCTGAACAATGAGATGGAGATGGAGACAGAGCGAGAGCGAGAGCCATGTGAATTGCAATGAAAAACTAACAAAACAAAAAGGGCAACATGAACCATCTACGCGTGGGTTGACATACCAAAAATATATCATCAACTTGACTGGCTAACAGACAGATCCTGAAAATTTTAAAGCCAAGACAAAGCCGTCACTCGGAACTGGAAACTTGGAACTGCGAACTGAAGAACCACCGAGAGACAATGAAAGGCAAATGCATCCAACTGCTGCGACAATTGCCCACATTCCCGCATGTCGACGACGACATTGAAAACAAACAATAAGAACGGTACGAACATTTTGTATACCCTATCCTATTCTTGTAATATATTTTCTTAAAACGTTTCCACATCATAGGTATCCAAGTGAAACTACAAATTTTTCCTGAAGAACTAGTCAGATGAAGTTGCAGCAAATAAATCATCTGGTAAGTGAATTAGAAATATATGCTTTCGTTTCATTTTGATTAGTTTTATGACTAGGAAACTAAATGTGATAGCTTGATGGTTGTAGATGGCCAATAGGAGAAAGGTTGTTCAACTTATTTCTAGTTCTTTCTTTCTATATAAATTCCTCAAAAGTTTTCAAATTTAACATGACTTCAGCTCGTTAGTTTTTTCAACATAAATGGCATTCCCTTACTAGATCCCCACATGTTAGACTAATTGGTAATAAAAAAAACTTGTTTTTCGGTGCTTTAAACCAAGTTCTTGGGGTAGAAATCTCTCTAAAAGATTTCTTGTGAATGCACATAAAACGTTAAAAGAGAAAAAAGTAAGGGAAAAAGAATGAGAAATTTCGTTTACTTAGTGGCATTTTTCATTTTCGTTTGTTTTTTATGTTTTATTTCTGTAGCCAAGCTTCTAGTTGAGTTGAAATGGCCGTCAAGCGGAAATTCAAAATGCGCCATATTATTTTAGTCCAGTCGTCGTTGGTTGGCTTTGTGTGCTTTTGTGCCCGCGAGCAACATGCTGATTTACATATACCGTTACAACAACAACAAAGCACACATTTATATATCCCATGCACATATATATGTATGCATGTATATATACATATGTACATATATGTATGTATACAAACATATTTATATCTGCACAAATATTGCAAACAAAATAGTTTAGCTTGAAATGCACAGTGGGGGCAAAGTTGTTAAAAGAACGCATAATGAAAGAAAGTTTTTAAAGGAGTTACGCATTTATAAATTACATTTAGCGTTTTGTAATTAATTTAAAAATTAGAAAACTTTATTAAGCTAGCAATTTGTAAAATCGAGGTCCACTCGAAGGCGCAAAGAAAAAGTTGAGATCTTTTCAAATTGAATAGGAGCAGCCTTACCAGGAAAAAAAGAGACAGAGAATAAGGTAGATAAATATACACATAAATACACATAGTTAAAGAGGGGGGGAATAAGACTTGGCCTCATTATGGCCTAATGACCTGATGCAAATTAGACCCTTTCAACAAGCTGAAAGTCACGTGCGACAGATGGTCAAAGTGCTAACTTGTCAGGCCTGCTTCACGCTAACAACGCAAGGCCCCCCGTCATCCACCTTACCCTACCTTACCCCACCACACCACACCAGACTACACTCCATGCCATTACCTGCTCCTGGGCCTGCTTCGGCTACCCACCTTTGGCCAAGTCTCTGTCATTGTTAGGCTCTGCACGTGTTGCAGAACTTTCGGTTAACGGTTATTAAATGCACAAACAACAACAATAACAACAGCACTACAAAAAGTGCAAAGTGCAGCAAAAGAGAAAGAGCGAGAGCGCAACCGGCAAAGAGACACATATTAAAGAGAGCCCAAAAGGTGAGACAGAGTGAAAGAGAGGTAGAGAGAGAGAGAGAGTGGGTGTGGGAACAAGATCGAGCATAAAACCAGTTACGATCTGTGCTTCTTCGACCAGTTTCGTCCATTTCAACTTAACAGAGAATTTGCAATTTAACAGAGGGTTAACAGAGTCTCATTTCGATCTAACAGGTTGTTTTTGAATTTTTCAAACATTAAACATAAATTTACGAAACAAGTTTAAAAGAACTTAATTTAAAGGAATTAATTTATTTGCAATGAATTGAAAATTTTTATAATTTCTGCTACTCAAATTTTTTGGAAACGTTCTAAAAACTTCCCACTTCCAATGCTCTAGAGTTGCTCAAACTTCATAACTTCTGTTAGCGCTTGGAGCTTCTCTCTTATGCTCTCTCGTCTATGGGGTTTGGAGACCGATTTCATGAAGATCAGTTTGAGTTGAGATCGCAACGTTGGCGCTTCGTCTAATGCGACGACGCTTAAACACGGCAAACAACAAAAATAACAACAACAATATCAACTACATACATACGATTAAATACAAATACAAAAATTTTGTTTAAAGCGCAATAACACAAAAATTCATATATATATATACATATATATTCGGGAGTATATGTATATGTATATAGTATATGTATTTTTAGACCGATTACGTGAGTGTCATTTAAATTTGAATTCGTGTTCTGGTTTTTTTTTTCTTTCGTTTTGCTGTTTCTGTTAAATTTTGTGTTTATTTTTTGTTTTTGGTTTTTTGTTCAAACGAAAAAGGAGAGAAAAATGTTTCTAACAAGCAAAAATTGCTAAGCCCTTTGGCAATGTACATGTGTTTGTGTGTATGTGTGTGACTTAGTGCTGTTGTGTGCGTGTATGTTGGTGTGTGTGTGTTGGTGTGTGTGTGTTGGTGTGTGTACATGTTGGCCGAAAACCTGCTGCTATTATTAGCCTAAGCCAAGAGATTATAAGACTGCAATTTGCTGAAAAAATAACAACGAAAAAGCAGACAAGTTTTGCCCATTGTTGGCTCTTTACGTTAATGCTGAAACAAGGTGTACCTCTCCCGCCACCCCATCACAACTAATCCATCTCCACCGATTATCTAGGGTCGGTCTCTATGTGCAAACTACTTCTTATGCACATTGAAACCCCCACCCCCATAAATGAAATAATCTAGAGTCTATGTTAATTAATAGAGCCATAATGGCAAATTAAAAGCCTCGACACATATTGCGTCATGCCACATTATGAAGGGATCGTGGGAAAATGACGTAAACTCTCTCACACACAAGCGATAGTTATAAATCAAAGGCTCGTTATGTGGTCTATTTGTCTTTAAAAAAAAGGGAGAGGGATAGAGAAAGAAAGAGAGAGAGAGAGATGAAGTAGTGTGATTTATCACCTGCTCTCTTCCCCATTTTGTTAACAATTTATAACGTTTTCATTATTGAAATGACCTTCAATTTTTCATCAAGAATCAGAGACTTTTTTAACTTAGGCCACCATTCTAAGATTCTAACATTAAAAGTTAACATTAGCCACATTTTGGTTTTAAATTAACCAAACTTTTTTCTCTCAGTAATAAATGTTAAACGTTTAACATCAGTTTGATTTCAATGATTTTTCCTTATGTATAATTCGGTTAAACTATGTTTCATTTGTAAGAAATCTACTCTCTAAGTGAATATACCCATGTGTGCGACTGATTAATGGGTATAAAGCATCAAGAAGAGGCATTTAATGTGTGTAAGTGTTAAAACGCCTTTCATTCACACAATTTCAGCGATTATATCATACTTCAAAGAGACATAATGATGTTGGCTGTCATTTTGGCTAGAACTAGTAAAAAGCAGATATAGGAATTCGGATTTTGGCCTACACAAGGCAGCAATAATAGCAGCAAGCACATATGTATGTAATTTAAATATATCATTATTTCTATATTTCTTTTTAGGAGTGAAGTGTAAATGAAATGTGTCTGAGCTCAGAGTAAAAACTAACAACAACCTGTCGTTCTCTGAGTGAGTGTTTGTGTGTGTGCGTGTGTGTTGGCCGGGCGTAAAAGCGTTAACAATAAATAAGCAAAACAATAGCAACAACAGCAGCAGCGGCAGCAACAAAAACAACAACAACGACAAACACCAACAACAACAATTTACTTAAACTGTATAACAATGAGGAGAGAAGGTAAGCCAGTTTTTATTTTTGTTGTTCACTTATTTATTTAGTTCGTGCATTGGCATATCAATTTTTTTTTTTTTTTACCATACACACATACACATTTTATTTGTATGTGGGCTTATATAGATGTATATGTATATATCAACCGATACGATACGATACCATCGACCCACTATATATATATGTACATATATTCTAAACTTGTTTTGTGTCGATTTTGGCCAAAAGGCAATCGAACAACAAAAGAAACTCAAGTGCATCAGCATCTGCTCATTTCCGCAAATTGTCTTGTCTTTTCGCGTGGGTTGGGGGTGACCCTGAATATGAATACAAAAATCTACAAAGTTATACATATACTAAGAGGTATGTATATACATATGTATATGAAAAAAATGTAGTGACAAAAACACCCCACACATAAAAGGCAAAGAGCTTTAAAGATTTGCCTTTTATGTGCCCACAGTCCAACAATATGATTCGGTCTTTATTTTACCATTTTCATTTCCATTTCATTAATATGGCCACTAAACTGACTCTTCGAGTCTCCTCTCGGACTCTCTGACTCAAGTTATTGCCTCATTTTGGTCTTGCTGCTCGTTGCTTATGTCATTTGTCAGCGAACAGAGACACCCAAAAAAAAAAAAAAAATACAAAATATAAAATAAAAAAATAAAAATAATAACTGCAGGAAAAGTTACATTCAAGTTTTTGCTTCTTGTTGTTCAAAACAAATTGCTGAGTAGCAGAAATTTATATATTGATTTCCCGTATCGAATACCTATACCAAAAATCGAACTTATTTCCAATACAAAATTGCATGTTCGTATGTCTGAATGATTTCTCTTTTTTGTCTGTTATTTCCTCGGGGGTCATTCGAGTTTCTCGCGTTTTACCTTTTGGTAATAAGTCGACTTTGACTTTAACTGGTTTCCATCCCATTTGGCTAAAAGACTAAAAACAGAAATTCCGTTTTTAACTCTTTTTCTTTTTTTGTGTAATCAACATTTTTTATTTATCTTTGCGTCAATGGGCGGCGTAATTTCCTCTATTAAATTTTGGTTAATTGGACCCCTTCTTGTTGCATTGAATCATCCAAATTTCGGGCAAGAGAAGCATCACCTACAAATTAAGCCTCAGAATGATTTATTCTCGATTTCGGAATCTTACAAACAATTTATTGTCATATGTAATTAAAGATTGCAAATTACCTGCCATAGTATTAAATTTTCAGCAAATAACTTTTTGATTGAAGTCTTCAAACAAACGAAATCTCCAACAATTCAATTGAAGATTGTATGATATGATAGATGTGTATTTCCCCTATGCATGCAAAACGAAAGAAAATCGTTTCGAAAAACCAAAAACAAAAAGTAATCTCTGAAAAACAAAAACCTTGCCTAAGATATTATCATCATAAAAGATGTCAATTCATAGGGCAAACACAATGAGCATAACATTTTAAAAATACTTAAGGTTTAAATCGTCTCCCATAGTTAAATCTCTTCCTGCACCCAACCACCAGCCCCTCCGCCAGCCATCTGCCATCTAACGTCTGTCTCTTGCTACTTCTCTTTTGCATTTCTCATGCAATGCGACTAAGCATAACAGAACTTGCTTTAGCTTTTATTTTCTTTTATGATGTAGTATTTTTTTTTTCCTTCTGTTGTGCTCTCTATTATTTTGTTGACATACCCCATATTCGTGTAGCTTCAACGGGAATATCAGGTTCTACCAAATGTATCCAAATATTACTCACCGACTTAAATGACAATTCGCCTAAGAAATCTTCTCCTTTAAGGAGTTAGTGGGGAGAAAATACATATAGAGAAATTGTCAAAATGGAATTTAAAATAAAACTTCGTAATATAAAAGTTTGCTACGGGGAAGATTCGAGTGTCCAACTTTGTTAGTTGTTGAATTGACACTGCGAGGTATCTGATAGTCGTTGCCAAATGCTCAATGATAGGAATTTGCCCCTCTGGGGGCCATGTTTAGTTTTAAAAGGCAACCGTGCTTAGCACGCTTACCAAACCAATAAAAGTTACACGGACAACAACAACAACTATTATCAACTAAACAGAAATTCAAAACCAAAGCCAGCGGCCAAGTGTTTCCATTTTTATTTTCTGTTGTGGTTGCTGCTGATGACAATATTTTGATAAAAATAATAATAATAATAATAATAATTTTTGCTGTTTTCTGTCTCTCTCTCATTTTTGTTTTGGTAGCAATTAGAAGTTTTGTGTGGCATCTTCATGGTTATAATGCCATTGCAACACACACACACACACCCCCCCCCCCACCCCCTCCCTCCCCCACTCCTCACTAACAAACAATAAAGATATGGAAATTTTTGCCAAGTGAAATCAATCAAGGCGCTAATCATCAATTGGCAAGTCAGTCTGACAGTCAGTCAGTTAGTCAGTTAGGTTATATAAAATTAAATCATAGTCTCTTGTGCAATCCGAGACTGACTCTCGGTTTAACTTTATGTTTGCGTGTGAAACTAACTGACAGACAGACAGACAGACAGACAGACAGATGGACGGAGAGACGAACTCTAGCCAACAATCATAGATACATAGATAGTCAGATAGATAGATATACAGACATATATAATTATCGTCGTATGGTAGGTCTAATAAGTATTTGTGCTGCAACTTTCATATGACATTTGAGAGCTGCTGCTGATGGCGCGGATGACGGTAGATGATGGTAACTCTGGCCACATATGTATTCGTGGGTAGCCATCAGAGTATATAAATATATTTGACTCTTGAAGAGCACAATACTTATTAGACTTTAGGTCCGACTTGAATGGACTTTATTTTGTTCAAATAACGTAACAGGCGCCATTGATCTTGAGTTACTTTTAAGCAGGAGAGTTAGAAGCAAGTTTTCACAGTTTTCTAAGACAATGCGTAAATAAACCTAAAACTAAAACAAATGATTAACCCACCTGTCGTATACGTTATGATTTTTCATAACATTTTGCTTAAAACCAAATTTTTTCCAATTCCATAAAGTTAAATTCTTAATTGATCCATTTTCATAGGCAGTAAACAATATAACTAAAATCAGGAACATTTTGCCATTGATCCTTGTATGGATCGCTCCTTTTTACACTTGATTTAATCATAGCCAAATATTGAAAAACCAAAATTACATTTTCTATTCAAACGTTTCCTTGAAAACTGATGGAAAACCCCTCGCCATTTGGTATGTGCGATTGTTGCTGCAATTGAAATCTTCAGACGAAGTGGTTGACGATGTGGCTGATGATGATGTGGATAATGATGTCATCGCAACGTAATTAATGCCTCGTGTCATTACACAAAATAAAAATCACTGACATTCCACACACACACACACACAGTCGCACACACAGACACAAACAGTGTGTAACGGCAATAAGATGGCATAGAAAATTGCCGATCAATCGATCGTTTAATCTATTAATCGATCTACACCAGCTAAATATCAGTCCGCATATCAGTTTTGCAATAAACTTGCAAATTTGTTATCAAAAATTTAAGGAATTTATTGAACAAATCGAAACAAGTTGAGATTCATTTTTGGTATTTGTCGGGTTTCACATAATTAAACAAAAGCAAATGAAAACAATCAAAACGAAGGAATTCAATAATGAAATTCAAATTCTTTACCTTACATTGTGTGTGTGTGTGAGGTCGGGGATGAAGCGGTCAGAGGTGTGCGGAACGTCATTGTCTTGAGTTCAGTTTCAACATCTTTGTTGACGATTTGTGCTTGGATTTTTTTGGTTTTCAATTAAACAATTGAACAATTCAATACCCTAAGCAAAAAAAAAAGTATGCTGACTGGTTAAAAAATCACTTTTCTTTTAAAATTTCCAAAAAAGTGAATGAGAGCCAGAAACAGAAGACAAGAGAAGCGCGTTGGCGTTTAGGCACCGAGTTCCCTTTTCTAGGGTATCTGCATAGTCTACGTTAATTTATTCTCATCTCATCTCCCCCTACACTTGACTTTAAAGTATTTTCAACAAATTTCAATCTCCGCCCACAGGCAAAAGCAGAGCCAAGTGCTTGAAAATTATAGGTGCATATGGTTACCAGCTAAATAATATATATATAAAAACATAACAATAAGAGTCACAGAGCTGGCAAAAATTTGACAATAAAAAAAATTACACACAATACACACACACACACAAAACAAAATAGGTAACAACAAAATAAAAAAAAATGGCTCCACCCCTCAACATAAATCTTTATGTGATTTTAGCCGCCGCCGCTGCCGCCAAGAGACCGAAAAGACCTTGACAATCTTTGGCTGGCATTTAACAGGCAAATGTTGAATTTAACCTTACCAACAAGTTGGTCTCTGTGTGTGTGCGTGTGTGTGTGTTCAGTTTGCATCATCTTCATAGACAAAATACACATATTTATCTTCCAAACTTGTGAATGGATTCGTTGTGGCCCCAAAAACTTATTCATTGAGTTTAAAAGCTTCATCTTTTTAGTCATCATGTTTCGCTTCTCAATTAGTCAACACACATTTTGATGTTTAATTATGATGTTATATATTATATTAGCTATATATACATATATATATATATATATATATATGTAGGTAGGTACGTACCTAAATATATGTATATATTTTTTTTAAATGTCAGTGAATCACTTTAAATAGTCACTTAGTTTTAATTGGATTGTTAATTAACAACGTTTGTTTCTGAGCTGATTTCTTCTTACTAAAATTATAGAAAAGCATTGTTTAAACTTTAGCAAGTCTTAAAAAAAAGATCCACCTCAAAATCTTAACACATTTGGTTCCATACAAAATGCTGTCATTGGCGCAAACGAGAGGAAGTTTTAATTGTTTATGAGCTTGGTTTAATTATTATTCATTTCTCAACAATCTAAATTATATATTATATACTTTTCATTGATTTGTAGCTGCCTTGGTCTTTTTTGGGGTGATCGTATTCTTATCTTAAAAACACACAAAAAGGAGTTAAGACTATGATTTCTGTGGAGTCCTTGTTTTGGAGGTTTGAGTAAGAAGTTTGTTTTGATAATGGTTATTCCGATTGCTAGAAAACTTTTTTTTGTTGCTTTGCTTGTGCAGTGAAAGAATGGAAAATCGTAAACAATTTGCAATATTAATTAATCTTTGGCCAAATCAAATACCAGTCTTGTGCAAATAAAGTTTGTATCTATCAACGACCATTCTCTGGGCATTTTCGAATGGCGACAAGCAGCAGCCAGCAGCCAGCAGCCGGCAGCCAGCAGCATTGGCAGCAGCTGCAAGCTGAAAGCGTGGGAACCAAAGCAAAAGCCCGTTTTTTTTTTTTTTGTGCTGACCAAAAAGCCAAATTGATGTGGATGCTGGAGCTTAGACTGTTAGCTTAAGTTTTTGCATAGAGGTTTCTTATTTTATTTGAAGGCATTGTTAAGACATGTTTTTTTGTTTTGTTTTGTGTAAGATAAAGTTTTGTGCTAGTTGGGCAATCAAATTGAAGAAGCATCGCTTCAAAGTCATCCGTATATACATACATAGGTAAAATAGTATCTTTGAGTGCGTGCATAAAACACTTGTGCAGTTATTTGAACTAGTAAGAGAGTTAAAGAGTGCTAAAGTTGGAAAGAGAGAAAAGAAAACAAAAGTCATAACGGTTTTTACGAAATTTTCCTCTTTCAGAGAGAGAGAGAAAAAGAGAGATAGTCTTTATCATGCCACACTGCCCATAAATATATGTGCCGCTACTCTGACTAGGAACTGGTTTTAGTTCAACTTTTGGTCTATCTAACTAAACCCCCATCCCATCCATCCCCTGCCTGCCTCTTGGCCAAGCAAACACTACGGAGAGTCAAAGCGTCAACATATATTTATTATGCGCATTGTTTTGGGTGCCATTTAGACCGTGCGCCAAACAGACAAACACACACACACACACACACGCACACGCACACACACACAAAGAGAGTTAGAGATACCGCCTCACGATATGTGGATATATCCCCATACACATCTGTATCCACTCAGCGGCACTTAGAAGCACCACCAAACCGCATAGTTACCTTTGCCGACACTTCAAGTTACAGTTAAAATAAGAATAAGCGAAACACCTGACAATGATCTCTATCGTTCTCAATCGGTTCTGCTTTGGAGAGCATTTTAATGCCTTCTAACCAAATGCCCAAGTGTGTTCCTCTCTCCGTCCTCCTCCTCCTTTCTACCCTCTCGTCCATATTGTATGGCTGGAAATCACATTTGTTACCCGCAATATACGACACCCAAAAGTAATGAAAAGCAATTTAATGTGCATACTTAACCAGAATACTATATACTTATGTATGTAGGTATATCTGACTTGATGTCTGAGAATGGAACAGTGCGACGGGGGGGAGGGGACTAATGGTGGATAAGGTTAGTTCAATTGCAATTAAATGATCTTTAGAATGTTGTTTATTAAACTACTTAAACAAAGATTTATCTAAAAATTCTCTAAATCAATATATTAGACATCTAAATGAAATAAATTTATTTGATCGAGTAAAAAGCACAGGAAGAAATCAACTTGTTAAAACGAAATTCGACTTGAATGTGCAAGAAATTGAAACTCTAAGTTATTCAAATCATTTAAATAACTCTTAAAACTTCTCGTAGACGATAAATCGACTTCTCTCATTGCGCTTGCATTATATTTTAGTTTCGCTTACTAACACCCAAAGCTGTATTCGTCCGTGTGATTTGAGTAAATATGTCCAAATGACTCAATCATTCATTTATTTATTCTCATTCATATTCGCATTCTTTGTGAAAATAACGCAGATTGCAATAATATTTCGAATACTTTGCGTATCTCTCTACTTTTATTCATTCAATTCGCTTTAGCATGAATATCTTATTTGCTGTTTTAAGTCAATTTGTTTGCTTTTTTTAGTGGTCATGGCCCACTTACGATCTTTTGGATCGTAAACTAACAATTTCCGAATAGGATTCTACTTGCAATTGATTTGTTAAAAAAAGGGAACTTCAGCTTAAGCTAATCAATCTCACGTTCGCAAACCTGGCTAATCCCAAATCTCTCGTTGCCTGCTGCATATGTCGAGGTTTATTTGATCCGCCGCCCCCTTCTCCCCGCACCATCTACAATTTTTTCTTGTTGAATTTTTGACAATTTTGCCCATTGGCAGTTTTGCAAGTTTCTGAAAGATTTCACACAGAATGTTTTTTCATGGGTTTAGCAAAGGCTTACATGGTGGCTTTGCTTGTACCGTGTATTCCTATCGAGAAAAAGGTAGACTCCAGACACACAAAAGTATGCAATAACTTTTGAATTTGTACTCGATTTTCTCTCAATGGAAAAAAAGGAACTAAAATGACGCATTCTAGATCCAATGGTTGCCAATATTTATAGGATATCTTGGTGGTTGTAGCCTCAGATTATTTTCTATATGTTTTAGGCCACAGAAAGCCGCCCCATAAGGCGGCTTACATTTTGGACAACTGTTGCGTTTGATGTTCCTGCTGTTTGTTTTTTGGTTTTTTGCCCATTTTTGGCCCAGTCATACACTTGGCATTGGCAAATCGCTAGCAAGAGACTCGTGTGCTAGAAAGAAGGGGCGAGCTAGAGGTTCCGGAGGGGGCGTGGCGTTTTGATTGAAATTAATGTATCAAACGTGACGCAGTCGAAAAAAATATATATATATTGTAAGGGCCCAATCCAACAGTAAGGTGTTCTTACTTCATCATGCGAACAACAGCTGGGTTGCTCCGTGACCAACTAGAATCCGCCGGAAGGGTGGGGGGGGGGGGGGTAGGTTGGAAGCTTTTATTTGTTGTTGTTGTTGTCATTGTTATTGTTGTAGTTTTAAGTGAGTTTGCAAAAAACAAAACAAGAAAAAAATCAAACCGAAATAAAAATAAAGGGAAAGAAAATTGAAAGCTTTGGCAAGGCTGATGTGCTGTGCGACCCATCGACGACCGACCGACCGACCGACCGACCGACCGACCGACCGACCGACCGACCGACCGACCGACCGACCGACCGACCGACCGACCAACCGACCAACCGCTGTGGCTTTAGCTTTTGGCCATAAAGTCAACTTTCTCTTCACGAGTGTTGAGATTTAATAATGTTTACCCACAAAACAAACAACAGCAAAAAAAAAAACAAAGGTATATGAACAAAAAAAAAAAAAAACGAAACAATAATAAAACGGCAATTGTAACCTTCTTTCCTTTTCTCTGTGTCTCTATATGCTTTGGCTTATTCTTTTCATTCTTTTATGCTTTTTGGCTCACACTCGATGATTCCTATTTCGGCTTGTCCCGTCCCGTCTCGTCGTTGGCCATTGATTTTAATGGCTTAGAAAAATTAATAAACGAAATATGTGGCCAAAAGCTTTATCGCACTTTCATCAGCCAAAAAGGAGGGCCCGCACTTGGCCACATTAATTAATTTCATTCCTTTTGCTCTGAACGACAACATGAGCATGAGTCCCAGTCAATCCCACTTGGCCCAGCCCCGCCCCGCCCGCCCCGACCATTTATGGATAGAAAGTGGTTGTAACTTATGGTTTTTGGATGGGTTTTTTGAATTTCGTTTTGGTTTTTTGTTGCCGGTTTTTTTTTTTTTTCTTATTTTGGAGTGAGGGTTGTCCAAATATTTTGCCAACTGACCGCCCATTTAAATTTTTGTCGGGCGGTGGGTTTTTTGACATGGATAATAGGACAATGGCAGCTTGTAAGCGTCACCACTTAACGTACAGTGGGGCAAATCTGAAATGTGGACTGTTTGGGTTAGTGGAGTCTAAAAATGCCTTTCCCACTTTCCATTGACTTCACCTTCTACTTGTAAATTCTGATATAGATCAAGTGCAGAGTTAGTAAAGTTTGTGCACTTTTCCATTCCACTGTGGACAAAATGAAGAGAACAAAATTTTAAATGCTGCTCATTTTTCAACTCTTCGCCCTTTTGGTATGCGCCTAGCCCCCCGAATTGCCCCACTCTTTGGTAGCTTATTGCCAGTCTGCGGCCTCTTTTTGCCCAGTTTGTATGTATGTATGTGTGTTAGTGTTTTTAATAGCCAGCAGGGTTAAAAATTTAATGGAAAAACGTTTTAATAAATCAGTTAAGTGGTCTTGCCGCTTTATTTTCTTCTTTGCTCTTCTTTATTTTTATTTTTTTTTTTTTTGCGGCTAATTACACGCATTAGCAGCATTGCCTAGATCCCCAGTTCCAGTTCTCTCTCTCTCTCTCTCTCTCTCTCTCTCTCTCTCTCTCTCTCCCTCTCTTTCTGGACAGATTGGGAATCAGAAGAAAGAGTGTTAACAGCCGCCTCCTGGGATGAAGCACTGGTCTGGAGCAGGTCTGCGACCTGGACTTAGTTTTAGTCTCGGACTGGTACTTCGGAATATGGACAATGTTGCCCATGCAGAGAGCGTAATTTAGCAATTAAAAGCGATTAACGCGCTGGCCAGGCACAGGCAGAGGCACAGGCACAGACACAGGCAGAAGCAGGGGCATCAGCTTCGGCACAAGCGTCGGGCAAATGACTGTGACTATGGCTACTTAACGTCTTTCTAAGATCAACACTTTTAATGGCCGCCACCACTAGTTGGATTGTTATTGTTGTTGTTGGCAGCTAAATCAGCATCAGGCATCCAGCATCCAGCATTAAGTGTTTGTGTTTTAACAATGCAATCAAATTTTATGCTGATTATTGTGAAAAAAAGAAACAACAAAAAAAAAATAACCCAAAGAGGAAACATGCAGAGCCAACCAAGCAGACCAAAGAGCCATCTACCAAAAAAGTCGTAAAATCAACCAAGCTAATCGCTTAAATAACATTCACAGATAAATTTAACAATTTTCTTTGGGGCTCTGGGGCAAGCAGCAGAGATGGGGCAGCAGAGATGCGGCAGAGCTGTTCAAATTAACAAATTCTATTGTTTAACTGTTTCACTGATAAATTAAGGCCATAGGCCAACAAGAAATGTAACTGTTTGGTATTAGAATCAGCTTAGACCAGACATCATCATCTGGCCGGCCCCCTTCCTTCCCTCTCTCTCCTGTTGGCAACATTTTGGATTAGGTTTTCAATCCCCAAAATGTATCATTCATTAATCTACATATATTCTATTCATTTATTGCATATCAAACTTGAAAAGAAATTACTTGATTTTCAATAAGTTATAGCAACTAGATATCTGATCTGAAAGTTTAACGTAGCAATAGACTAGATATCTTGAGGATAGTGAAAAGAAGGTAAATAATGAAGCAATTTCAACATGCTTTAAGCTTAGCAAAATGTTTGAATTTGGGTTACGCCCCATCAAATTGTCGGTCAACTTTCTGTACGGGAGTTTAAATGTTTTGCAAAGAGAATGCATTCTTAAGCCGTTCTCTAAAAATCTGCATATGGCATCTGTCTGTCTGTCTCTCGCTCACTCTCCTTCTCTCTCTCTCTCTCTCTGTCTCTCTCTCTCCCTTTCCCCTTTTGGTTTTGTCTCTGTTGCTTATGCTCCTTTTCTTTCTCCTATAAATTTATAAGCACAAATATTGTAAGACTTGTAATTTTTGTTTTGCCAAGCAACTTTTGAGCCTGTTTCCCTCCTATGCTCCAGCTTGTGAAAGGCAATTGAGTGTGTGTGTGTGTTTGGTGTATGTGTCTGTGTGTTACACTTTTGTCCCAGGCAACTGCTGGCCTGCGGTTCTAGTGAATGCCTTGCCCCAGTTTTGACAGAGGAAAAACTTTCTAAACCGCGCCCCGAAAAACTCAACTGTTAAGACGACAAAATGTGTGGCCATGAAATTTTCATGGCTTTGACCAGACCAAGACAGCCTAGACCAGACCAGACCAGACCAGACCAAAGCAAACCAAATGCGAAGCAAGTTGAGGAGTCTTAAAATATTTGTTGAACCTTTTATGACACTTGACCACAAAATGATGAAGCCACCAAATTGGCACCCAACTAAAATAGTTGAAGCCGGCAAGGGGCAGTGAGCCGGGAGTAGGTAGCAGGAAGCGGGAATCGGGAGGGGGTAGACTGCATTTTTGTGGTATTTTCTCACTTTTGTCTAACAGAAAATTACTACGAAATTAACTTCTTGTTACGTTTGAGTTGGTTTTTCTTTCGTTTCACTTGTAAACGACTTCCGTTCGTTGAAACGAGTTGAATGAGATTCAAATGACGGCGATGGCGACGACGACGACGGTGAACGGAAGCGGCGAAAGTTGTGAAATCCATCATCAAAGACCGAAATGCAAAATTCATGTATAAGCCATATATTATATTGAACCGTAAAACCCATAACACCCATAACCCATTCCCATTCCCCACTTGCCTTGGCAGGCCTTATTAATGCTGTTTATGTTGCGTTAAATGGTTTGGGTAGGTTCTCCTCTCGCTCGCCAAGTCGTTTGTTTCTTCTTTTTTCATTTGATTTTTGTTTTTTTTTTTTTTTAGCGTCAAAGGTAAATATGAAAGCAAATACATTTTAATGGTATTTCGACAAAGAAAAACCCCAAAAAGGCTTTAAGGCAAAGAGCCCTAAGAAAACAGAAATCAGACAACAGAAAAACCAGAAACCACACAAAAACCGCATAAACAAATCAATGTACTCAGCAGAGGTAGTGGAGAGTTCGGGGGTGCCGGGGGAGCGAAGGAAGATGAGATAGGCACACTAGGGAATTTTGCAACAACATCAGAAAATCGGCCTTTGATGCCCGCCAAGTGATAGAAAATGGTCAAAACCATTTGAAAGAGAGAATCTAGTTGGGTCCTAGTTGTTGGTGAAGATTGCTGAAGGGATTGGTGGGGGATTGCAAGACAGACCACACACACACACACACACACAATCCAAAAAAGGTTCTATAGGGGTTTGGCTGTTACGATTTTTCATTTGACCCCGCCCCCTACCCGCACGCGCACACTCACTAGAGATCCCTAGGGCGCAAAAATCACTGCATTGAACTTGAAAGTTTCCAGAGATGGGAAAATAATAGAGGGGCAAGCAGTTTTGTGTGTGTGTGAAGGTAAGGAAGAGACAATTGTATCGCGATTGACCGGCAGGCAACCGAAACTCACAAATGTAAAATGCATACAGCTGAAATAATAATAAGAAAAGGGCTAAGCCCCCAAACGATCCTCCAAAACCCAGAAAGAGACCAAAAAGGGGCCGACATTTTCAGCTGCTTCTGAGATGGTGTGCAGGGGGATTAGGGCATGGGATAGAGAGGGGGAATACTGAAGAGATAGCTGGATAAGGAAGGAGGTTGAACTTGACAAGCCTTCCTGCCGGATAACTAACGACACCCTTTAATTGGCTTAATCGAAGCAATAACTCAATTTTATCAGTAACAAGAACATCAAAAAAACAAAGCCAAGGCGATAATAATATTCATTTAAATAACAAGGCCAGCAACAAAGCCAACCGAGGAGTCGCCGCAAGTGAAACCTATATCTGGGGATATATGTAAAGACGACCTATCGATACCCTCTCTCGCTTTCTCTCTCTCTCTCACTCTCTCTCTCTCTTAAAGTTTACCCACTGCATTAGCATTAGTATTTTTTAGTATACGTATTTTTCATATTTTTCGGGATCGCAGGATTCCTCGTGTCTTCCTGTTAATTCTCACAGTATCTGTTAGTGTTATGTTAAAGAAAAGTGTTGGTAAACGTTTGCTTGTCATTTTAAGCTAGTCATCCTGACACACCACAGACTATTATTGGACAAATAGACGAATTCTACAAAATGTAGAAAGTGCCCAAGTATTGAATCCGAATGTTAAAATGCGATCATTTACCTTAAGTTGGTTTATACTTCCGCTTATCAATTTGTTAGCGACAAACCCTAATTGAGTGGACTTTAAGTTTTAAGCTTAAATTGATATACTCTTTTCTATTACAAGGGTAGTAAAGAAAGAAATCCTCAAGCAACTGAGAGCAGCCTGTAATTAAGTTTGCGGCATCATCTGGCCCGGTCTGGTCTGGGCTGGGATGGGATGGCCTGGGCTAGGACCAGTTTATGTAGTGCGTTGTGCTTTTTGCTCTTATCGCGCTTTGAGCCAAGTCTATCTCGAGTGTGTCACCTGTCACCTTGGCCACCATAGAGATGGAAGACTGGTGGAACAAGCAGCAGAAGGTAGCCAACTAAGGATGAGCGACCGAAAAGTTACGTGACCAAGTGACAAATTGCAACAGCAACTTCAATATTACACACACACACACACACACACACACACACACACACACACACACACACACACACACACACACACACACACACACACCCTATCCACCTCCACCTTCACCTCCACCATTTGCATTTCCATGTCATGAACTTGAAAGAAAATTTCTCGAAAAACTTTTGTCGAAAGGCATGGCCTGGCGTGCGGTAAAAATTGGTGACACAAGGACACGCTGAGGCACTGACAATGGGACAAACGGGTAATGGCAATGGCATTGGCGAAATGTTCCAATGGCAACACCAGGTGCAACGAACTGAACTTTCTGGGTGTGTCTCTCGTCAAATCATAAATAAAGCTAAATAACCAAATAGAATTTTACGGTTTTCTGAGTGAAATGAACTGAACTCAAGTGGAGTGGAGTATGGAATAATGTGAAGTGAGTGTGTTTGTGTATGTGTGTGTGTGTGCGTGCATGTATATAAGCTTATCGATAGGTTTATTTGCTTACGCCCACGCCTTGAAATGGAACTAAAAAACGATGCGTTGCCTCCTGAGAGCTCTCAAGAGATTTACCAATTAGACTTGAAATAAGAAGTCAAATAAAAGACGGTAAACGCTGGCCAGGGCCGGACTCAGGGGTGGGTAGGCGGAGCTACTGCCCGCTAAATAAAATCATTTTGCATCATATATTTATACTTTAGAAACATTTCCCAAAATATTCCCACAAGTATCCTAGGCTCTCGTTTTTCTTAATCTATGTAGTTCTGACTTGAGCTAACAGAAACAATTGGTAATTGTTCGTCTCTTTCTATGCAAACAAGTTGCTATTTATAAGAATAAATTATAAGATTAAATCCAAAATTGGTCCTTTTTGATATACATATGATTGTAATAATCGTTTATTACATTTTACAGGCAGTGTGTGGAATTGCTAGTCGAGAACATTTGCCGTAAACTCCGCCAAACGAACTTCTCCGCTTGAACGAAATCCTCATTTAAAATTATCGACAAAAAATAGGAGCAGAAACCGCCGATTTGAAATGCATGAACGTCAAGTAAAAAAGTGAGTTACTTTTGCTTCTTAGCTAAAAACTAAATTAAAAATAATTCCATTGCTCTTGCTCTACAGATTGAAGGGAAGCCACTATGTGGCCACCCATGGGCGTCTCACTCCAGATCCACCATATGTGCATTCGAATCGCGGTTACTCGGATGGCGAGGAATCGCATTCGCATCGTGCACCCTCCACTTACTCCGAATACACATTGACCCATGAGCGGATTTCACCCCAATCCCAGCAGTCCCAGTACAATTCGTCGCGCAAAAAACGTTCAACGAATGGCAGCGGCGGTGGCGGTGGTGGTCAATACCTGCAGCATAGCTATAGCCACAGTCAAATGGGCCTATCCAGTTCTCCAGATAATGGGGGGCCACGTTCATTGAGTGGCCCGCCGCCCACACGTCAACCGCCTAGGGCTCCATCCGCCTTGAGCTATGATCAGGCAGCAGGAGATGCTGGCAGTGATATATATGTGACCAGTGCCGCATATAAAGCGCCCTCCGAGATTAGGTAATGCTTAGATTTTTCTACCTAGATGGAATTTGATTAACTAACTGATTCTCCTCGTTCTCTTTTTAGCCGCTATAGTCATCGTCCAGTGTCACGGGGAGCACCGCGTAGTGTCTATTCGGTGGCCAGCACTGCCAAAACGGGACGAAGTGCCCGTTCGACTACCAAACGTGGAGCCAAAATCGAAACAATGTCGGCCCCAAATCCATTCTGTCCCAATGTTAAGGGCGTTTGCTGTTTGATGCTTTTACTCAATTTGGGCCTCATTCTGGTCACATTGGGTTTTGTTGTTGTGGTTCAGTTCTATGAGCCCGTCTATGTCTGGATATTGGGCATTATATTCCTGATCTTTGGCTTCCTCACACTGATCGGCTGCATGATCTATTGTGTGTATGTGTGCCGGGATGCCAAAACGCCATCGCAAGTGCGCAACGAGGATTTGTATTGGACGCGTCATTGGCAAAAGAATATTGGTTATACCCCACAAGAGATCAACTATAAGGCGGATAAATACGATAACTATTCGGATCGGTATTCGGTTAGTAAGCTAAGTGGTAAATATTCTGATCGCGAAAGCCAACGCTACTGATGCATGAACCAAGAAATAGAGTATCAATTAAATTTGTGCTGGAAATTTTGTCTAAAAAGACACGAATCCAATGTTGGAAGGCGTACAGGAAGGAGACGAACCCCTACCTGTGCTCCACCTAATCGTTATGTGTAATATACAAAAGTACACCGGTTTTTTTTTTAATTTTTTTTTGTATCTACTCTCTTCTACCATATATATATTGTGTAAATCTAAAAAATCTTATCTAATTTGTAAGACTAGTTTCTATGTTTAAGCGGTTATTAACAAGGCCCTCCTCAACGTACCTGCTGCAAGTTGTTTGCTAGTTTGTATGTTATAAGAGAGAAAGATCACCTGATGAGAGGATGATGTAAAAGAAGAAGAGGAAGTTGGATACATCAGAGTATTTTTGTAATCTGCCATATTTGTCAACGATTGACCGAGTTTTTTGCTAAACAAATTCTAACTGAAAATGTTAAAAAAGTAACCATAAATAAAACATAATAAACATATAAATCTATATTAATACAAAGTAAAATTTTATTGAAAGCACCTTCAAAATTAAACTTACAAATTTTTATGTATACACAATATTGACATAACGTAAAAAATATGCTTAACTCAAACAATTGTTCGTAAAAATTCAAATCCATTTAAGTAAGACGTCAAACACGAAGCTTAACTCAAACAATTGTTCGTAAAAATTCAAATCCATTTAAGTAAGACGTCGAACACGAAAAAATTCAAAAAGATCATCATCAGTTAGATAATCGGCTTTCCGACGACGTCTTAGTTTATGCAAAACTCTCCTGGTTTTTCGTATATATTCCTGTCTTTTGGACTTATTGAGTCTGTCGAAACAATTGTGGGATGGGTCCAAAAAAAAGGGCATATAGTTATTCAGCAAACAATGCAATAATTTAAACATCATCTAAGACAAAAAACAAATCTTTAAAATTTATTTAGAAAACATATTAAGAAGATTAACTTTCTCGTATTAGTAGTATTCCTGGTGACTTTATCCAAGAGATCTTAGATCCTCGCTTTTTATTGCATTCGTTCAGATAGAGAGATTTAAGCATGTAGCTTACGAGGCGGCCCATTTGATTGGCATTACGAAAGGCTTTCATCAGCCGTAACGAGTTTTTGAGATTTGCTTTCTTCTCCAGAGCCAATCGCTCCCAATAGGGAGCAGATATGATAAAGGAGCGACTGTCATTCGGGCAGTTTGCTTTATGATATTTCCGGGGCACAGCAAACCAGTCTAAATTTTGATTTGGCACTTTTTTCAACCCACGAGGCCATTTATCCGCCGAAAATCGAAAAGTGGGCACAAAATCAAAGTCTATAATGCATTCACTTTGGGATTTCTTGGTTGCTTTAATTGTGTGAGCGACTCCAGTGCCACGGGAAATATATTCCAAGCTGTAGGAGCGTCGACGACTAACTTTGACATCTACAAGACGAGTTAACGCAACGGATATACTCTCTCTTAACCACTGCTGCAGTTCCAGGCGATCAACATAATATTCTTTGTCATGTCTTCGAACACACCGATGCCCAAAATTACCACCAACCACACGTATAAAAACAAATCCAGGAAAATTTTCAACGTAAACTGCCTCAAGATCCAAAGGTAGGTCTAATTCAAGATTTAAATCAAATTCATTTGGCAAATTAATTCGAATATCATCTAGAAAGCTGCCAGCCAAGTGAAGACCTCTAAAGGCATTCCTAAAATCTTTATCATATGAAGAGATGCATTTTATAATGCTATTTTGTATGATCTGCGCATCCCTTGTCATAATCTTACGGGCTCCAGGTGGAAATGAAATTCGATGTAATGCATTTTCAATGCCCTCATCAAACGTCATTACCTTCTCTCTGCTGGAATTGGAGGAGGATTCGTCTAAGTAATAGCCCATGGTTTATATTTCGGGGAAAGCACAAAATTTGGCAACTTTAATGCGTTCGCGTTCCAATCAATATACATTCACACTAATAATAATCAGCTGAGATTGCACTTTACCGCCATCTGGATCAACTAGATTTTCATTCAGTGTTGCCACTTGGGCGAAAGAGTAAGTGCATGTAAAAGTTAATTCACCCGCGCACGCTAATTTGACAAACTGATTATTATAATTGTTTTTCGTCATATCCATCATGAACAATAGCACCTTGAGCACGTAATTAACTTGTGGGTCTATTATTATATTTTGATGGGTCATACTTACGTTCAGTTCATGCATAAAATGCGTTTCATGCCAGTCGCATATTTTGTTTACACGATCATCAGAATAGTGGGCGCCACTATGTCATTTCAAATAACGGACAAGCCACTTAGAGATATTGGGCCCAATGAAATTATGGTAAAGCTTTAGCCATATGAGGTAAGAAAAAACGCAAAACAAACCAAACAGCAGCGATAATGTTTGCTTACATAAAATACACAACTAATGTGTGTATGAGTATGAGCTAATAATAACAATGAAAAACTACAACATTTTTTTGTCGATAAGATTCACATGCCATTAAGCTGAATATTTCATTTTTAGGCGCTCGATTTATTTATTTAGCACGACGGCGGCGAAGGAAAAGCGCCTGGCCTGGCCTGGCTCTCCTTATCAGCTGCGACCGGGTAATACAGACATATACACATAAAAAAAGTTAAAATTGATATACAATTTGGTAAAACAACGAAGACGACAAAGTTGATTTCAGTTGGCAAACGAAACGAAAAGCGAACGCGCATACATATCAGCGAATATATAGAAAAAAAATTTATATACATACATACACACTGCTATTGGACAATTGGCTTGTTGGTTGGTATTCAAAGTGGAGATTCCATTATCGCCCAGTTATCGAACAGAAAAAAAATAAAACCAACAACAAAAACTAAACGCCAAATTAATTGGCGCATGTTACGTTTTTGCCTTTTTGGTGTCCGGCTCGACTTTTAGTTGCCAAACAGTCGTCCGTCCACGAGCACGAGAATTAACGGGCTAAAACCGCGGGCGCGAGAGAATCAAACCAACCACCCCATCGTCGCCTACACAACGATATCTGAACCTATCCCCCTCCTCCTTTCGACAGCGAACAAAAGCCACCGATCAGTCCAAAATGTATGGGGCCAGTGGATCGGTCATTAAACATTTCCCATCATTGAGAACGGCCGTACTATGGGCCGGAATACTTGGCGTGGTATGTAACAATAATATCAATATCAAACTCCTAAGTCTCATCATATCTCTTCAATGAGAGATGACCGCGACCTCATTGGCCACTTGCCCCACTTCCAGATAAGAGCAAGTTTTGACATTTGTGGTACAAATTGAAAGCATAAAGGCACTTCTTTTAATTGCTCCCTATCATCATCATTTCATTCATATCATATCACACAATCAGGTTAGGAGTACCCCACAAATGCACACACACTTCAGAAAAGCCTAATCAGATCAGCTAGTCATAATAAAGAAAAACAATGAAACAAACAAAACACGAAAAAAAGTGAAGTAAAACCCCATAAAGTTGTATCATCTATTGACTCACCGAGCAGACAGTTCATTCAACATGCACGGGTTGATTCGTTAATTTTGAGTTAAAGTTGATTAATTTATATGTATATTCCAGTGGTTTGAGTGCAAGGAAAAAACATACATCAATAAATAGTCACTGATAAGTTGACCTCGTATAATTAAAATCTCTCATTTACATTTCTATATCTAATTTTTTGTTCTTTCTTTTCCTTAGGTGCAATCTGTTATCTGGATTGGCCTTACGATAACATCCATTTTGGCATATTGCTGTATTCTGTATATAGCGCCGGAGCTTAATTTCGGCACCATGATTAAAATGGTCTTCTTTAAAGTGTACTTTTACTCGGATTACTGCAAAATGAATGTCGATTATTTTCAATCTTGGAATTATACCATATTAAATAAGGTCGAAACGGTTTTCGATTCCACACAATTACTGATCTGGGATGCCGTTTATTTGGGTGTCGCCGTTTGCTGGTTCATTGTGTCCATTGCGCTATTCCTGTGTGAGTAAGAACCGTTTGCGAAACGGATAGATAACGCATATTGAGCTTCCATTCACCTTATATATGTATTTATGATTCATTGTGGATTGATGGTTTTATCTATCAACGTTTTACACAAACGCCAACTGATATTCTTTTTCTTTTCATAATGATCCAAGATAAAAATCAAAAGAAAGTCCCCAAAATTGTGCAATCGAGAAATGTATACAAAAGTGATCCCAATTTTATAATGACTATCTACTTTGAAAAAAAAAAGAAGCAATACGTTTCTTTATATAGCGAAATAGCGGCTATAAAACTGGAAAAAAGAAATAAACCAATGCGAATTGTTGGTATTTCTTTTGTATTTTATGGCATTATGGCCTTTAGTTTTCAGAAAAAAGTATTTGCTACTCCATCTCCATTAAGATAACTCAGAAATGATCGATAAAGTTGATATATAGACTTTTAGATAAACAATTTAAGTTGCATATGTACATATGTCTATCCCATTTCATATCTTTCTCTTTCTAGTTGTACGCAAAGACAATGCCAAGCAAACTCTGGCAGCCATTTACACTTGGGCGTTTTTCGTTCTGGTCGTTTGTGCCATGGATGTTACGGCTGGCGTTATCTTCGGTGTTGATTTTGGACGCTTCCATTCGGCTGCTTTGGAGTATAACGCCTATTCGGTAAACGATGGACCAATTGAGGTAGATGCCGCCAATCTAATGGCAGGTGGAGTAGCCGCCATTGCTATGATGATCATATCCTTTAAGGGTTTCATTTTATGGTTCATAAATGTTGGCCTCTTGATCTATTTACTAATACGAGCCGTTCGCATTGCCACCGATAAGGATGGAACGGTGAGTAAGACTTCCAAATTCCAAATGACATCATTTTTTCTCATTTGTGTCTATTGTTTAACTGCTGCTACTACAAATGTTATAAATAATAAACGGAACGAGCAAGTAAGCTCTCAACCCAATCAATATAAAAGAGGCGGAGCACAAAAATGTGTACTCTATATCTACATACAAAAATAAAAGAAGCGAAATTATGAATCTAAATAGGTAAAATGACTTCGGCATGGCTAAAGTTAGCTTTGCTCTACTGATAAGACCGACTGCCTGCCTACCCGACCGCCCCGTCGGCAGCAACAACAACCACAACGACATTCTTAACAAATTGGTTTTAGGACTCGCTCACTCACTGGTCTGATATTGTGTTTTAATTGGAATTTACGTTGAAATTTGAACTGATGATTCATACATAAATCATCGAGATCATCAGATGCCATATATTCCCTATAAATTCTTCAGCCTCTTCTGTTCTAATCTGTCTGATAATTTTACAGGATACTTTGTTTAATCCTCGCAAGGATTCCAATGATATACTGACCACCAGACCCCCCATACGCGCCTATGGGGAAGAAGAAAGGTAAGTACTATATAGGAATACACAGACGTTTACTGAGCTCAAATCGTTTACAGAGTGGAAAGTCGTGGCTATAATAATGACGTATTCGTACCGGATAATCGCTCAACTGCCGAAACAATTGAAGTCAACGAGGAAGCCATTATTCGGGCAGCTCATTTGTCCCGCGATGCCAATCTATTGGATAGACGTTTCCGCAATATTGATGCCTTCCAACAGTATCCGGCGCCAAATAATCGAACACCTACACGCCAAGCGTCGCAGGCCCCAGTGCAGCAGGAAACTATATTGGTGGCTACGAATGGCTACCCCATGCCGGACTATTCACCGCAATTGAGTCCCAATGGCAATTTGCGCCATCATCAATACCAATAGGAAAAAAAAGTATTGTTTTGTTTTTTTTTTTTTGCATAATATAATTCTCAAATAGTGTTGCATATTCCTCATCCCACCTGCCCGTCTTCTTCGATCAGCCGTATTCCAAAGAAAAGTGTAAAATGCGTGTAGTTCAAATTTTATAATCATTATTATAAATATTTTTTTTTACAAGCTAATTACAAGTTAACTATGCAATTTGCAGTTGTAAATATGTATAGTAAATAAGAACACTTAGTTATTATTTAATAAAAACACGCTAGAGCTGATAAGAGCTGAGGCGATAAAGATAGAAAGAAGAGAGCACGATGGCACGAGGCCCCCCAGCAACGATTTTAAAATTGTTATTCCCAAAGAGCAAAACAATAATCAGAAGTGTGAGAAAAGAAGAGCCATGTGATAATTAAAGTAATATTTAAATGCGCGCCCAATCAGGCATGATTGTAACATACATATTGCCTGTACAGTTGGTTAACATAGTGCTGTTAACGCAATGTTATATGCAACAGACAAATCGCTTAGCGATGGAAAATGCGGTGTGACAGTGGCACGTGATTGTGAACTTCAGAAAATGTGTAAAATTTAAATCATACACATATACTGTGAATCTAGTATTTTTTTACAGTGATGAAGTGCGAGTTTGTAGTATTTAAATAATGTTACATTGCCGTCACTGACTAAACGAAATTAATTTTTCAAACTGTGACTTTTAATATTTTGTCAACCCTGTTACTCATTCACGTATTCGCGGTATATACTTTGTTCGTCTCTAGTCAAAGTGCCGGGGTCAACCAAAACGAAAAAGTTCAATACAAAAATATCAAAAATATTGATAAGCCTGGCCGTCACTGACTCCCCGTACGTTTCAGAATACTGAATAGCCGGGTGTTTAACGTAAACGCTTGACTTTTTTATTTTCATCACTTTTCAACCACAAGTCCAAGGGAGCAGAGGCAGCGGCTAGTTCAAAAACATTTAAGAATAATGGTTTTCATTACGAAATTCGCACGTTTCGGTGTACAGGTTGCTGCGCGGCACATGCGAGCCTCTGCCACGCCCCTTGCAGTAGGTCAATGGCGTAGTTTTCATATTACTAATATGCTGGATAAAGGTAAATAGGCGGTTTATGCAACATACAGTTTTAGAGTTATTGCAAAATTCTTATAAAACTGTCAACATTCTCATTTATTCCTTGCAGAGCGTCGCTACACAGACAAGCACGAATGGGTGGAACTTTTGGATGCCAACAAGGCCATTGTGGGCATTTCCAGTTATGCCCAAGAGGCTCTGGGTGATGTGGTCTTCGCCCAACTTCCCGATCCCGGAACAGAACTCAAACAAGACGACGAATGCGGAGCTTTGGAAAGCGTAAAGGCAGCCAGTGAGGTGTATTCACCTGTGAGTGGCAAGGTAACAGAAAAGAATTCTCTGGTGGAGGACACGCCAGCCCTGGTCAACACAAGTTGCTATGAAAAGGGTATGTTACGTTATATTTTCGATTGAACACGTTTCTCTAATTTTATTCATTTTCTCTTCTAGGCTGGCTTTTTAAGGTCTCCCTCAATGATCCACAAGAATACGAGAAACTAATGACTGAAGAACAATACAAGACCTTCCTCAGCGCCAGTGGCGATCACTAGAAGGGAATATAGTGGAAATTTAATACCGAAAAAGGAAATGGAAATGGCAAATGAAAACTGCCATCAAAAGATTTCCACACATTTGTTATCTCTCACGTCGCACAGAACAAACTCATACCACAACAAATTATCATTGAACTCACACACCACACCACACCACACCACAATTCGCATTGTTGTTGCATTTAAGAAGCAAAAATAAACTGTAAAGCCCAAAAATATCAATCTACGTTGCTACGAATGATGACCTGCGGGTTGCCTGTCTAGTGACAGCTCCCCCATGGAAACTGTCGCTTCTGATAAGAAATACAAATGAAAGAGAGCACAGCGCAGCAAGAGAACGAGAAGTAGCAGAGATGTCATGCTCTTAGATTACAGTTGAAGGAACTGAGTTTAACTCGAATTTCAATTGTCGGATCGCGGAGTTTCCATGATTTACATAGAAAGGCTATCTGGGTTCGTATATTTTGCCAAAAAAAAAAGAATTTCTATCTATGTAGATATAAAAAAAAAACCATCTTAAGCTAACTTTGGCTAGCCGAAGTTCATAAAGACTTGTATAAGAAAATCTCCGAGTCAATGTAATATAACATTGAGTTTAATCAAAAAAAGGCTAACAATAAGCTCATTGATACAAGACTTTATTTGAATTGTTTTTCTTATTGGAATCTTTTTAAAACTATTTGCATCACATAAATGTACGCTTTTAGGCATCATTTGACCTTGTTGGTCAAATGTTATAGATGCGAGTTGTTCTATTTGATTGTTAAACGTTTATTTCGATATAGAAAATAAGTTTTATGTATTGTTATTCTTCTTTGCCCCAAGTGTCATGTTTAAATCAATTATAAAGAATGGTTTAATATTCTATTGCTCAAAACAATAAGATCAACGTCTACATAATCATTTGTTTAGCGATATATACCATTATTATAGTTTAATCGTAGAATTTTCATTTGCCTAAACGTCTCTTGTAACCAATTCTGTTACTAATGTTCAAGGCAACTATTGAACATGACAGAGAGCGAGAATTTACTTTGCATCTCTTTCACTCATTTCAAATAAATTGCCAGAAACGCTCTCTCGCTAAAGTAAATAAATGCTAATAATTGACAATCTATTTAAAAAAGGGCTAAAAATATTGCTATAAAATAATGACAACACACTTACTAAAACTTTTCGAATAAGCGATTTTACAGTGAATACTTGTTGGTTCATTTTACAGATTTTTCTTTTAATATCAACAGAAATAAATGCGTGATACAATGGTTTGAAGTAAGGGATTGCAAAATTGTAAATCGGATCAATGTTAGCTTAATTGGCTGAAAGAAACCGTAAATTTGCAAAATTGAAAGTCGCCAGGATATTAAACAATCTTGTTTAATATTGGTATCTACCAAGAGCCTTTAACTATAGAAAATGTTTAGTTTTCCTGCTTTCGATTATTCTTTTTCTGTCCGAGTTATATGTTTTATTTGGGTTAAATTATTAATTTTTCAATTGTTTACGCGAAGTATTAAATTTCAAAATTGTAAGACGTTTCTATAAATTCAAAAAAATACAAAACGATTTAAAATGTTTACTTAAATGCCTTACCTTTGCAATTCTTTAAATAGGCAAATTTTTAAACCATTTCGAAAGGCTACATCAATTATGAACTGTCATTTAAATTTTTAAAATTATTTTTTAACCCAATTTTCACATTTATTTTTTTTTTTATTTTCATTTTTTACAAAAATAATTTTAATTTCTCAAAACTTTGATGTTTTAAAGACTATAATCAATTTGCAAAAAAAATTAAGCAAATTTCAACGGAAATTGGTTGAGATATAACCTGAAAAATTGCATTTTCTCCACAACTTCACAAGGCTCTAACTTAGTACAATTTGGGACGATTTTTAAAAATTCTTATCTTTAGTTGCTGCTTTGAGTATCTTTTTTCTTTTAAATTTAATTAAGTAAATAACTTGATAACGTCTAAAATCGAGTCAAAATTAGTTTTTCCTAGTTTTAAATGTTTTGATAGAAAACTAAGCTATACATAGCTTATTGATCTCGGGATGAAATTCCGATATGAGCAATGGCACATCATCCACGATCCCTACCGATCCGAACCTAATCTTTTAACTTAAAACTCTGAAAACAATTTTTGTTTTTCTTCTCACCGTTCTTAATGGCATTTGAAAAAAGAAAATCAGTACTAAAATTCTTTCCAAATGGTGAGAAAAATGGCTAAATTAATAGCTAGGAAAAAAAATTATTAACTAGAACTAAGTATAAGGCCCACTTAAGAATCTGTTTTGATAGGGTATGCAAGCTTCGGGACAACCGAAGTAAGTCGGGCCCTCTAGTTATGATTGTAACGTCTACGATTTGATTTTGCGTCTGTTGATAAAAGCGACAAAAACACAGACGATACGGAACTTAACCAGAACCCTGAAATTTCCTCTCATTGGCGTCTCGTACACACACTTGACACACAATCAATTTCTGTTGTCGAGACGATTGCAATAGACGATTTTGGAATGGGCATGGCACACGCCGAGTCCATGTACACGAGATGTGTTCAACGGTATAAGTCGGAGTCGGCCTGGGCATCACCTGATTAATGTGCTGCTATACGAAGAAATCTAAAGGCGACAGGGCACACACCTACCTCTCTGGAAATTTTATGCCGTGATTGTGATAAGGATGAAATCGAAGTCGCTGTCGCTGTCGATGTCCATGACGGTGTCAGCGGACGTCTGTCGAACTATGCGATGATGCTAAGATAACGCCACTTGGTGATGACTTTCCCATTCAATGTACATTCAGTTTAAAATTGAGAAAGTCAAATTCGGAAAATATTTTCATTCAGAGTCCGTTATGAGATGTGGCAGCTGATAATAGATTTGAATTTATATTTGTATTTGTATTTTACAGGTAAAGACCACGGTGCTTGTTTGCAAGCTTTTGCCGTCGCTCGCCAAACAAGCCGAAAGCTCAATGGAACGAATTCAAAAAGCTTGGCCATGCTCGATTTTAACTGACAGTGCTCAAATTGAACTCATTCCGTGCGGTACACACAAGACACAGCGTGTGGCTGCTGCTCGAGAAACACCAAACCAAAACACACACTTACTCAAAATAAACACACACAAAACACTCAAGGAAAGGGATAATTGCTTCGCAAGGAAGAAATCAAACCAGAGCAGACCAAACCACAGACCAGGATATATAGGAACCAAACAAAATTACACAGACACAGATCAAAATGCCAGCGGAAAAATCAATATACGAACCAAATCCAGCCATTAGTCAAAAGGCTTACATATCCAGTTTCGAGGAGTATAAGAAATTCTATCAGGAATCATTGGACAATCCTGGCGAATTTTGGTCTCGAGTGGCAAAACAATTCCATTGGGAAACACCAGCCGATCCTGAGAAATTCTTGCAATATAACTTCAACATTTCCAAGGGACCCATTTCAATCAAATGGATGGCTGGAGCCTCCACCAACATTTGTTATAATCTGCTCGATCGTAATGTCCGCAATGGATTGGGCGATCAAATAGCCTACTACTGGTGAGTACAATCCAATATATATAAGTATGTACATATATATATACATACATATGTATGTACATATGTATGTAAAACGTTCAACTAAGCGTAGGTCATATGAAAACAAAAGTTGTTGTTTCTTGTCAAAAGGACAACAGTATTGATTTTTCTTTTCTTGTGGTAGTTATGAAACTCGCGTGACGTAGGTCTATAGGTCCCGACGTAGGTAGGAAGGTAGTCAGGAAGAATGCTTTTCTGCGCAGCCACCGAAAATAAGAAACAGATGTTCCTTTACTCTTTTGGGTGGATGTTTGGGGGGTTGATTTACGCTAAGGTCAAAGTAAATTGCAAATTTACTACACATTTAAAATGAGAATGCGATAAATGTTGGCTCAACTCAACCAATTGAAAAAAGATAATTTATTACTTTAGGCGCGCGTTTCGATGACAGTTGAATTAACAGTTGGTTTAATCGGTATTTCGATATGCATGTGTCTATACATACGTATACATACATATACCGACATACATACATATATCGTATGTCTACTGCTGCTTCGGCTGGGTCAATGTCAGGGTCAAGCTTTTAATACTTCAGGGGCGTCCCCAAGTAGAGGCCCCCTTCTTTGTTTTTTTTTTTTTTTTTTTTGTTTTTGTTGACTCTGACCTGGTCAAAAATTAAATCCATTTCCTAAATAGTGTTTTTTTTCACTTTATTGATTTGTAGTTCCCAGCACATGCAAATAACTAACTGGAAACTGGGTACGGTTCCCAAACAAACAAATATTAAATAACAAATGTTCTCATCTTGCGAATTTGTTGTTTAATCACAATATTTATACATAGTTGCTTGGAAAGTGCACTTTAGGCCAATTTCGAGTATTTCCAAGGGCTTTCACAACGCAATTAAAATCAATATTTTTGTTTTGGTTTTTTCAAAGTTCAAAATCATTACCATCTCATCATCATCATTTTGATCTTTCGCTGGCATCATCTGGACTGTGGGGCTGGGGCTTTTGAACAAATTTAAATTCAATATTAATGCGGTTATCTGGGGTTATCACGGACGTAAAACCGTATTTTGTTGTTTAAGGCGCGTGTGTGTAAGTGAAATGCAAATGAAAGTCAGGTAAAATGCGAACGGGAAGGTCATTAGAAAGAGAGCTTTAAGCCAGCGGGTACCCCCGTTGCCCATTTTCCATTTCGAAAACTATTGGCTATTGACAGAGTTATAGAGGGGTTTGCGGGGATAGCCAACTACAAAGTGGGCTATCAAAAATATGTGCACAATCTGCACATTGTCGTCCTCGCTTTCTAAATTGTAGATAAGATAAAAAGAATAGAATAGTGAGTTCTGTTCCATCGTGTTCTATCTCTTCGAGTGGGTGAGTGTGGCTCTCTCTGTGTGTGTGTGTGTGTGTGTGTGTGTGTGTGTGTGTGTGTGTGTGTGTGTGAGTGAGTGGTAAGCCCAATTTGCACGTAATGAGTAATAATTAATGCGCTTTTTAAGCAAAACGCTTCACTTAAGCGAGATAATATATTGAATTTTGGTCTGAACTTAAACTATTGACGTCTCGTTTCGTTTCGTTTTGATTCGGTTCGTTTCCAAAATGAAATTAAATCAAATTATATACACAAAACGCATGGGGAGCCTCTATTATATTATGTAAGCGATTTGACAAGGCGGCGGCGTCGGCGCGCAAAATTGTTTATTCAAATCGATCGCAACAACAACCAGCACACACACACAACACAGATATAACAATGAGAAAATGTGAAATATTTTGTTTGATTTTCATTTTGTGATTTTTAAAGTGTGTCAGTCAGTCTGGGCCAAAGAATCGGTTGAACTTTGAAAAATGATGATAGAAATGTGTTAAACGCTTAAATCCCAAGCAATTTAACATGTTATTTACAGTTTGGGAATCATTCTAAGAAGCAAAAACAAAAAAGAAATCACGCGATCGAACGATCGTTGGTCTGATTCACCCCCGCTCTCAGCCGCTACCAGCACAGCCATCAAGTTCCAAATGGTAGAGTAAGAAAAATGTGAGAGAAAGAGGGAGAGATAGTGCTAGATAAATCATCTGTAGACACCTGTAATTATAATGTTAATACCCTTTGCAAAAAGAGAGAAATATACATTTGGTGAAATTGTTTATATAGAGAGTAATGTACAGTATGTCTTATCGAAATCGTATTCCAAATCTAGCACAGTTGAAAGTAGACAACTCCCTTCCTATATCTGTCTCTGGTATTGTTTTATATTTTGGCCCCAACGCGTCTTATGTCAGACGAAATTAAGAAAATATTTCAGTCACTGTCAAATCAGCCGCAGCAAGAAGCATCAGCTGTTTGATCATACGATAATGTCTCTCAAACTGTAGGGCCTCCATAGTTAGTTTAGCCCCGGCGTCGGCAACAAACAAAAACATTCGATTTTAATTTTATTTAGACACGCGTATTTAACAGCTGTTAACGTTTAGATAATGTTAACACAATCGCGTGCAGGAGAGGCTAGTCAGTCGGTCAGTCAGCATAACTACGTACATCCATATGTATGTTTTGTGAATTTTGATAAGGTTCTTCCTCCACTTCTCTGGTGGATGGCTTGCTGCTGGCCGGCCACGCGTCTTGTCGCTGCATGGAAAATTTCTTGTCTACTGATTTGTCGGCTAGATTACATTAAGTGCTTCCCAATTGAAAATTACACACACTTGAGAGATGAAATTAAATGTGTCGCGCCACATTTCCCCAAAAAAAAAAAAAAATACAGCGGCCGCGGCGGCCCATCATAATTAGTCACGCACAGAAATATTTCAAAGCCTGATAAGGTTATAGTTCCGCCAAAACTGTACACAGTTAGAGGGCAACAAGAACAGCTGTTAAACTGTTGCTGCCTTGGCCTTGAAGAGAAGTGCACGATTAACAGCGGTTTTTGTTACAGTTTGACAAGCACTACTTGTGTTAGGTATTACACACTCAGAAAATTTTCGGGGGAAAGTTGAATTTCATGAAGGTTGATGCGTGTTTTATTTATTTTTATCATCTTACTAATTGCCATACAAGTATTTCGCTCAAATGTTAAAATATTTCACCAAACGTTGTCCAACCAGTCACCATCCAAACAGCAGCGCCAAGCAGATTGTGTATATCCATTGAAAAGTGAATTGAACTTTGTTCACTTTAACCAAAAATAACCCAAAGAATACGTCACAAAATATATTTTTTATTTTTTTTATTCTTCCTGCTTTCTTTCCGCCCCCTTCTCCACTGCCACCGGCAACCCATCCAACCGATGCCACCGAAAGGCAACCGAAACGTTTTACGACCGGCTAATTCTTATCGGTAATTGCTAGTCTAGTATGTGTACTATACATATATATATATACATATATATTCTATATACATATATTGCCTGGTCATTTACCGATCTATGATTTATACTCCTTTGTATTGTGTGCTTTTTGTTGTTGTTTCTTTCTGTTTTTTGAGTCATTTGAAGTGCACATTGGTGATGTCGAGTCTAGACAGGTGGGCGGTCGGTCGATTGGGCGTTGAGCGTTAGTAATGCTTGTGTCATAGAACCTTGTTTACCTTTTAGCCAATTGCTTTCTCTTAGATTTTTGGCCTTCAATCTGTGAGTTGGAGATTTAATTTACATATGTATGTATATATCCGCCAGCACTTGGTTCAGTCACGACTTTTCTTGCATTTTTTTTTTTTTTTGTGTTATGTTTCGTTTTGTTTATAGTGAGAAACTGTTGCTAAAAGCTTTTGTCTAGTTTTACATTTGATTGTTAAATTGAATGTATTTGGGTTTTCGCTACAACTAAAAGTCCACACAGTGAGGCCATCAAGTTAACGAACAAGAAACATTATCTTGTGTGCGAATACGAATTGCTCAAACTCTCTAATCAGTACGAATGGTTGCTTCTTTTAATTATTATGCTTATCATTTGGCTTTCTTTATTTTTATTTGTTTAAGTAATTGCCCAGCACATTATCTAATATGCGTATATAGTCATATATATGTATATATAAAATATGTGTCCTATTCCTTTAAAATTATCTACGTTTCTGTTGTCAAATTGATCAAGATTCGAGTTGTCGGCAACGTAATTATTAATATACTTAAGCAATCTTTTACTATGGAAAACTATTTTGGGGAAAATAGTTCATTTAAGATCTTGAATGGCAGACTTTTATGGACGAGTGTAGGGAATGGCAGGTGCAGCTGGTGTCTAGGTAAATACCCACTTCCATTTATACTATAGACTTCTGTTGCTAATTGTAGAAAGAAACAAAAATAGAAGGGCTTCAAAAAAATTATGTTCAATCGAATTAAGTTGCAATTAGGAAGCCTCAAATTGATGTAAATGATATAATTGAGAGCTTAAGTGGGGGGACACCCAGTATTTGATTGAGAAATTGGGCGAATTGCCAGCAGAGTGCTGGGTGGGCAATAATGGGATACTTGCTCACCTACTGCCTTCTGCCTACTCTCTGCCGTCTACTGGTTCTGTCAATGGCTCTCTACTATATATTGCTTCCTCATGGTTTTTCATTCTTTTTGTTGTTTTTTCGTTTCCACAGGGAGGGCAACCACCCCGACGATTATTCGCGCGGTCTCACCTACCGCAAACTGTTGGAGGAGGTCTGCCGCTTTGCCAATGTCTTGAAAGATCATGGCATTAAGAAGGGTGACCGTGTATCCATTTACATGCCCATGATATTGGAGTTGCCCATTGCCATGTTGGCGTGTGCCCGCATTGGCGCCGTCCATTCCATTGTCTTCGCCGGTTTCTCGCCCGACTCGCTGGCCGAGCGTATTGTCGATTGCAAGGCCAAACTATTGATTACGGCCGATGGGGCTTGGCGTGGCGAGAAGCCCCTCTACCTGAAGGCTCTGTGCGACACGGCATTGGAGAAGGCCGAGGAGATGGGCCACTCGGTGGAGAAATGCATTGTGGTGTCGCATTTGAAGCGGGTGACTCCCTGCCAGGCGGACCATGTGGAGGAGGAGATACCCTGGACCGATGATCGTGACTATTGGTGGCACGAGGAAATGGAGGACAAAGAGCCAGCCTGCTATCCCGAATGGATGGATGCCGAGGATCCGTTGTTCATGCTTTACACCAGTGGCTCAACAGGCAAGCCCAAGGGTGTCCTTCACACGACAGCGGGCTATCTGCTCTATGCAGCGACCACATTCAAAATTGTTTTTGATTACAAGCCAGGCGATATCTATTGGTGTACAGCCGATGTGGGCTGGATTACTGGACATACCTATGTGGTATATGGCCCATTGGCGAATGGCGCCACTTCGGTTATTGTGAGTACCAACGGATTTTGATTAGATTAGATCAGCATGTGAGGAATGGGCCTATTGAAATGCTATGTATTTTCTTCTTCCAGTTCGAGGGCACTCCATTCTTTCCTGGCAATGATCGCTACTGGAGCGTCATTGACAAGTACAAGGTCACTCAGTTCTATACGGCCCCGACGGCCATTCGGGCATTGATGAAATATGGTGAAGGACCTGTCCTAAAGCATAATTTGAGTGGTCTCAAGTAAGTTTCTTACTTTTGTTCTTCCTCTTACCTTAGCTAATCCATCTAAATCTACTACGCAGAGTCCTTGGCAGCGTTGGTGAGCCCATCAATCCAGAGGCTTGGCTCTGGTACTATCGCTATATAGGAAAAGAGCAATGCTCCATAGTAGATACGTTTTGGCAAACCGAAACGGGTGGTCATGTCATAACCCCACTGCCTGGTGCCACACCAATGAAGCCAGGATCGGCTGTAAGTGATTGACTTCCTTTCCTTTTCCAGCGTGATAAATTTCATTGAAATTTTTTTATGTTTTGCAGTCGTTCCCCTTCTTTGGCGTCAAGCCCATTCTGCTCGACGAATGCGGCATTGAGATTAAGGGCGAAGGTGAAGGCTATTTGGTCTTCTCGCAACCCTGGCCTGGCATGATGCGTACCCTGTACAACAATCATGAACGCTTTGAAGACACCTATTTCTCGAAATTCCCCGGCTTCTATTGCACTGGCGATGGGGCTCGTCGTGATGCGGACGGCTATCTCTGGATCACTGGACGTGTCGATGATATGTTAAATGTTTCGGGACATCTGATGTCAACAGCTGAAGTGGAATCAGTGTTAACCGAACATCCACGTGTCGCCGAATCGGCTGTGGTATCCCGCCCGCATCCAGTGAAAGGGGAATGTCTCTATTGCTTCATTACGCCCAATGAGAATGAGAAATTTGATCAGAAATTGATAGCGGACCTCAAAAAGATGGTGCGTGAACGTATCGGACCATTTGCCATGCCGGATGTAATACAAAATGCTCCCGGTTTGCCCAAGACGCGATCGGGTAAAATAATGCGTCGCGTATTGCGTAAAATAGCTGTCAACGATCGCAATGTGGGCGACACTTCGACCCTGGCGGATGAGCAAATTGTCGAACAGCTTTTTGCCAATCGTCCCGTGGAGGCCAAGTAGATGCCATCACGCCACGATTTTGCCATTATCCCTCTAAGCATTTTTGGCTAAAAACAACATGTAAATCTCCCCTCTCCCCCCTTAACCTAAATTTTACATACTTACTTTTATTACTTACCACAATTTAGTTCCTAAGTCTCTTTTAACCAATTGCGTAAGTAAATCCATGACAGGAAATTTTAGTTATTCTTGTTGATGATGATTCTCCATTTTGTTCTTGTTTTTACCGCCCGTTGATTTGTTTTGTTTTTTTTTTTTTTTTTTTCTTGTAGAATTGGTTGTTTGTATATGATGTATCCTATATCCCACGGTATAAGTAGCTAAACTAATTTTGAGCACGTTGTCAAGAATTTGACTTACTTTGCTATCATTTTGTTGTATATGTAGAGTTTTTTTTTTCTTTTTTAGAGTTTAAGTTTTTGCTATAATTCGTTGTGATAAAAACAAATTTAATTATACACACTTATATATTGTTGATTATGTATGTAATTTTAGTAGAATTTTATATATATCTGAATGAAATATATATACACATGATTCCAGTAAACCAGCTAGCAACAAAATATTACTACACACACACACAGACACACACACACAAGCACCAGTGCATTTTGTTTTATTAGTTCCTGTTTCCATTTGTAGAATGAGCAAAATTTAATTTCTGATTTTGTTCACTGATCTGGAAACAAAGAGTCATATCTACGTAAGGTTCGCGCAATGGTTAAACGTATTGTTTTTTTTTTTTGTTATTGTTTTTAGCCCGTAAGATTCAAAGAAAACGATACATATCAATGTTGCTAACAAAACTAACAAACCAAAAATCATTCCTATAATTCGATATATACCATATATATAGTATATAGATATATGTGTGTGTTATATGGTCAGAAGACTTGCTGCAACGAAAACATATCATTGAAGTTACTGCTGCAAAAAAGAAACGCTAAATACCTACATAAATATTTAAATCTTAGAGTATGCGAAGTTGATCATTAAGTTGTAAGTTTATCTAAGATGAAAATTTATAGCTTAATGTTTGATTTTGCTAGACCCTGCTATATATATACCTATATACATACATACATATACACAATATTTAATTATTGTTAGAGCGCTGGTATTATACTTGTTATTTATGAAACGAAACAAAAGTACCAGGTCTCGATGGCCCAGAGAGGATAGAGAAGATTCTTGTTCCCAATTATGATATCCCTTAAAATATTTCTCATTAATTTTAATGAGATATCATAGTCGAACGGACACGTTGTCTTGGGGTCATGAGTTTTCACTCACAAATATTTGGTGAATGTATAAAAAGAAAGTTGTTAGTTTTACAGAGTTTGCAAAATGGTTAGATGAAATGTTATATGAATATATATATATATATATATGCATATATATTTATCGAGATATATGTGTGTATGAAAAATAAAGTTTATTGTTTCGACGGGTTGCTTTTTTCTGCCATTTTTGTTGCTGTATAGTTTTGTCGCCTTTTTTGAGAAATTTAAGGATATTGACGATAAAGATATATGGCAAACATGCATCAGGTCAGCTGAGCCCCCCGCAGGACTATTGGACTTGATGAGACGAATTATTTGACATAACTTTCCTGAGATATTCGCAGAAAATTAAGGAACATTTTCGGGAGAATAGTGAAAGTCCCTGAATGCAGATCGATAGTCCCGGTACTGGAAATTTGGCATGCATATTCTGGCAAAATCGGTAAGTATCCTACAGAGATATCGAAAAAGTAAACCTTTATTTTTCGTTTTTCAGCTTCTAAATCCACAAATCCTGCCACAGGACGAAAGGACATGGATTTCTAGCATGACGAGCTCTATCGATTGGCACAAAAAAAAGTATAAGTCAACTAAGGATGCAGGGCAAGATAATTTTGGAAAACGCCTTTTTTGTTTATTTTAAGGACTTTTCAGGACCTTATGTCAGTGACTGCTTCTCGAGTAGTACATTGTAAGTAAATAGATGCTAGTATTCGTAAAACTTCGGGCCGAATTGAAAAACGATTAATCTTTTAAATTTCCGTTACCCTCAGCTGCTCAGTTAACAATACACAGCGTGCTGTAAGACGCACAACTTAACAGTGCTCAGTCGTTTTCGATAGTTATTTAACATCGTGCTGTTAGACGCACAACACTGCAGTGCTTAAACGTTATCGAAAGATATTGCGTAAAGTGCAGGTAGCCGCAATGTTTTTGAAGTTTGCGAAAATGCTGGTAAAACGTGGTTGATAATTATATATACGCCTTGAGCCTGGTATCTGCCAGAAACAATTACTTCATTTTAACGAAGCAAACTTTATAAAATTGAATTTGTGTGTCATGTACTAGGCAAGAAGGTGAATACTTTGAAGAATTTTTGACGCTAATAAACGCTTTTTGCCTTTCAGCTCTAAGAACTCAAAATTTTCTTATAGGACGAACAAATATGATTTTCTAAGATGTCCTTAATAAACTTTATTTAAAAGCATCGGAAAAAGAAGCTATTATCCAAGGAGGTATAACTTGAAATATTGCGTGAAGGAGCTATTGTAGCTTTCTGCAGGACTTTCCAGGATTTTTTAGTTTCCCATGGCGGTCGACGGCACATCACCAGGACTTCAATCTGGTTATAGGACATCCGAATTGTCCTTCTCCTTTTCGACTTGTAATTTTTTTTGATTTCATTATATTTTTCAATCATGAAATCCAAAGGAGAGAACATCGTAAAAGAACGCACACTCCTTTCTTGCGACTTTGCCATTTTTGCGACAAAAGACCAAAGATCATTTTTTGGAGGATGTTAAAAATCCTTAAATGCAGATCGGTAGTCCTGATTCTGGATGACTCAAAAAGGCATGTTCTGGCAAAATTGGTTAGTATCCTGCAGAGATGTGGCTTCGAGAATGTAACTCCTTTTTCGTTTTTTAGCGCCAAAATCCACAAATTCTGCCGCAGGACAAACAAATCTGAATTTCTACGATGTCCTTGACGAGCTCTATCGAATGGAATCACAAAATAATGAGTTATCTAGGGATGCATGAAAGAATTTTTTTGAAATAGGTTCTTTTTAGTCATTTAAAAGACCTTCTTGTGCCAGCCGACGGCGCATCACCAGGACTTCCATCTGGCCAAAGTATATCCCAATCGTCCTTCAAATGGCTGAAATATGCGAATTTTTCCGTTTTTCGACTTGTAATTTTTTGCTAAGTCCTGGAAATGCACGAAACGAGGAAAAAATCGTAAGAAAACGCAAAATCCTTGATATCTCAGCTAGATGATAGTCCGTGACGAGACGAGTCGATTGACAATAATTTCGTCCTGATCCTTTAAAGGACTCGCGAGATATTCGTTATTTTTATTTAAACAAAAATGTCCCTTTTTTCAGCTCCCAGAAGGACCAAATCGCATCCTGATAGTCCTTGAATTGGCCGAGTTGTAAGGACTTTTATGGTTTTTTTTCATCAACTTGGTCATTTTTGCGACACAACCCCCTTACAAAAATCAAGGATAATTTATGGAAGGATAATGGAAATTCTTGAATGCAGATCGATAGTTTTGGTCCTGGCGTCTCAGAAAATTCCTGGCAAAATCGGTTAGTATCCTGCAGAGATATCGCTTCGAGAAAGTAATCTTCTTTTCGTTGTTTAGCTCTAAAATCTACAAATCCTGCCGCAGGACGAACTGACATGGTTTTCTGGGATGTCCTTGAAGAAGTCTACCGATTGGCATCAAAAAAAGTATGGGTCATCTAAGGATGCAGGACAGGATTTTTCAAAAATGTCCTGTTTTTTATTCATTTAAAGGTCTTTCCAGGAACTTTTTGTATTAGTCGACGGCGCATCACCAGGACTGTCAGCTGGCCAAAGGATATCCCAATCGTCCTCCAAACAGCCGAGGTATGCGCATTTTTCTGTTTTTTTTGACTTGTAATTTTTTGCTGTCTGAAAATGCCCGAAACGAGGAAAAAATCGTAAGAAAACGCAAAATCCTTGATATCTCAGCTCTCCGAAGGACTATCGGGATATCCCTTTCACAGATGATAGTCCTTGACGAGACGAGTCGATTGACACTAATTTCGTCCTGATCCTTAAAAGGACTCGCGAGATATTCGTTATTTTTATTTAAGCAAAACGTCGACAAAGTAATCCTTTTTTCGTTTTTAGCTCCAAAATCCACAAATCCTGCCGCAGGACGAACTGACATGGTTTTCTGGGATGTCCTTGAAGAAGTCTACCAATTGGCATCAAAAAAAGTATGGGTCATCTAAGGATGCAGGACAGGATTTATGTGAAAAATGTCCTGTTTTTCGGTCATTTAGAGGACTTTCCAGGACCTTCTTGTGTCAGTCGACGGCGCATCACCAGGACTTCCATCTGGCCAAAGCATATCCCAATCGTCGTTCAAATGGCCGAGATATGAGCATTTTCCGTTTTTTGACATGTAATTTTTTGCTGTCTGAAAATGCCCGAAACGAGGAAAAATCGTAAGAAAACGCAAAATCCTTGATATCTCAGCTCTCCGAAGGACTATCAGGATATGCTTTACACAGATGATAGTCCTTGACGAGACGAGTCGATTGACACCAGTTTCGTCCTGATCCTTTAAAGGACTCGCGAGATATTGACTATTTTTGTTTAATCAAACATGTTCTTTTTTTCAGCTCCCAGAAGGACCTTCCAGGATCTGATGGTGTCAGTCGATGCGGCTCATCAAGGAAATCGATCTGACTAAGGCGCATCCTGATAGTCCTTCAAATGGCCGAGTTGTAAGGACTTTTATGGTTTTTTTTCGAAAACGGCCATTTTTGCGACAACCCCCTTACAAAAATCAAGGATAATTTATGGAAGGATAATGGAAATTTTTTAATGCAGATCGATAGAGTTGATCCTGGCGGTTCAGAAAATGTATGTCCTGACAAAATCGGTTAGTATCCTGCAGAGATATCGCTTCGAGAAAGTAATCCCTTTTTTCGTTTTTAGCTCCAAAATCCACAAATCCTGCCGCAGGACGAACTGACATGGTTTTCTGGGATGTCCTTGAAGAAGTCTACCGATTGGCATCAAAAAAAGTATGGGTCATCTAAGGATGCAGGACAGGATTTTTTTGGAAAATGTCTTGTTTTTTGGTCATTTAAAGGACTTTCCAGGACCTTCTTGTGTCAGTCGACGGCGCATCACCAGGACTTCCATCTGGCCAAAGCATATCCCAATCGTCCTTCAAATAGCCGAGATATGCGCATTTTTCGGATTTTTTGACATGAAATTTTTTGCTGTCTGCAAATGCCCGAAACGAGGAAAAAATCGTAAGAAAACGCAAAATCCTTGATATCTCAGCTGTCCACAGGACTATCGAGATATGCTTTATACAGATGATAGTCTTTGACGAGACGAGTCGATTAACACAAGTTTCGTCCTGATCCTTTAAAGGACTCGCGAGATATTCGTTATTTTTAATTTAAACAAAAATGTCCCTTTTTTTCAGCTCCCAGAAGGACCAAATCGCATCCTGATAGTCCTTGAATTGGCCGAGTTATAAGGACTTTTATGGTTTTTTTTTCGTCAACTTGGTCATTTTTGCGACACAACCCCCTTACAAAAATGAAGGATAATTTTTTGAAGGATAATGGAAATCCTTGAATGCAGATCGATAGAGTTGGTCCTTGCGGTTCAGAAAATGTATGTCCTGGCGAAATCGGTAAGTATCCTGCAGAGATATTGCTTCGAGAAAGTAATCCCTTTTTCGTTTTTTAGCTCTAAAATCGACAAATCCTGCCGCAGGACGAAAGGGCATGATTTTCTAGGATGTCCTTGACGAACTCTATCGATTGGCATCAAAAAAAGTATGGGTCATCTAAGAATGCAGGACAGGATTTTTTTGAAAAATGTCCTGTTTTTTGGTCATTTAAAGGACTTTCCAGGACCTTTTTATGTCAGTCGACGGCGCATCGCCAGGACTACCATCTGCCCAAAGGATATCCCAATCGTCCTTCAAATAGCCGAGATATTCGCTTTTTTCTGATTTTTGGAATTGTAATTTTTTCTAAGTCCTGAAATTGCCCAAAACGGAGCAAAAATCATAAGAAACCGCAAAATCCTTGATATCTCAGCTCTCCGAAGGACTATTGATATATCCTTTACACAGATGATAGTCCTTAATAAGACGAGTCGATTGATACTAATTTCGTCCTGATCCTTTAAAGGACTCGCGAGATATTTGCTATTTTTGTTTAAGCAAAAATATCCTTTTTTTTCAGCTCCCAGAAGGACCTTTCAGGATCTGATGGTGTCAGTCGATGCGGCTTATCAAGGAAATCGATCTGACCAATGCGCATCCTGATAGTCCTTGAAATGGCCGAGTTATAAGGACTTTTATGGCTTTTTTTCGAAAACTTGGCCATTTTTGCGACTCACCCCCTTACAAAAATGAAGGATAATTTTTTGAAGGATAATGGAAATCCTTGAATGCAGATCGATAGAGTAGATCCTGGCGGTTCAGAAAATGTATGTCCTGGCGAAATCGGTCAATGTCCTGCGGAGTTATAAGCAATTTTAGGATAATTTTATACGTTAATTTAAATATTTATAAAAAATTTGTTGCATACTTTTAGTGAATTTTGTAATAAAGTAAATTTAACAGAAAATTTTTTGCTGAGTCATTTGGGTTTGGTTGTTGTTGTAATTGGTGTTTTTGTTGTTGTAATGGTTGCTGTTGTTGTTGTTGTTGCAGTGGTGGTTGTTGTTGTTGCTGTTGTTGCTCGAAAATACGAAAAAAACGCACCTGAAAAAATTGAAGTACCAGGCGAACAGAAATGCATAGCAGGTAGATAATTTCTTAAACACTCATATAAGTATGCAGCACTTTTTTGCAAACGGAACGGCCGGCGTTCGCTGCAACGTACATTTTCAAATTTTCGCAACGGCTAGTTTTGAATTTGCGTCGGCCGTTAAATTCAAACTGGAAAAAATTTTAAATCATCCACCTACTAGTCACTTCTGTTGGCCTGGTGCTTTGCCTGTTTTTCGGTACAAATTTGCGACTCTCGCGGGCTGAAAATTGGCCGGTCGTTTCGCTTAAAAATCCAGCTGAAACACCAGGCCAACAGAAGTGACTAGTAGGTGGATGATTTAAAATTTTTTCCAGTTTGAATTTAACGGCCGGCGCAAATTCAAAACTAGCCGTTGCGAAATTGTCCGTTGCAGCGAACACCGGCCGTTTCGTTTAAAATTTTTTCCAGTTTGTAAAAAAAGTGCTGCATACTTATATGAGTGTTTAAGAAATTATCTACCTGCTATGCATTTCTGTTCGCCTGGTACTTCAATTTTTCAGGTGCGTTTTTTTCGAATTTTTGAGCAACAACAGCAACAACAACAACCACCACTGCAACAACAACAACAACAGCAACCATTACAACAACAAAAACACCAATTACAACAACAACCAAACCCAAATGACTCAGCAAAAAATTTTCTGTTAAATTTACTTTATTACAAAATTCACTAAAAGTATGCAACAAATTTTTTATAAATATTTAAATTAACGTATAAAATTATCCTAAAATTGCTTATAACTCCGCAGGACATTGACCGATTTCGCCAGGACATACATTTTCTGAACCGCCAGGATCTACTCTATCGATCTGCATTCAAGGATTTCCATTATCCTTCAAAAAATTATCCTTCATTTTTGTAAGGGGGTGAGTCGCAAAAATGGCCAAGTTTTCGAAAAAAAGCCATAAAAGTCCTTATAACTCGGCCATTTCAAGGACTATCAGGATGCGCATTGGTCAGATCGATTTCCTTGATAAGCCGCATCGACTGACACCATCAGATCCTGAAAGGTCCTTCTGGGAGCTGAAAAAAAAGGATATTTTTGCTTAAACAAAAATAGCAAATATCTCGCGAGTCCTTTAAAGGATCAGGACGAAATTAGTATCAATCGACTCGTCTTATTAAGGACTATCATCTGTGTAAAGGATATATCAATAGTCCTTCGGAGAGCTGAGATATCAAGGATTTTGCGGTTTCTTATGATTTTTGCTCCGTTTTGGGCAATTTCAGGACTTAGAAAAAAATTACAATTCCAAAAATCAGAAAAAAGCGAATATCTCGGCTATTTGAAGGACGATTGGGATATCCTTTGGGCAGATGGTAGTCCTGGCGATGCGCCGTCGACTGACATAAAAAGGTCCTGGAAAGTCCTTTAAATGACCAAAAAACAGGACATTTTTCAAAAAAATCCTGTCCTGCATTCTTAGATGACCCATACTTTTTTTGATGCCAATCGATAGAGTTCGTCAAGGACATCCTAGAAAATCATGCCCTTTCGTCCTGCGGCAGGATTTGTCGATTTTAGAGCTAAAAAACGAAAAAGGGATTACTTTCTCGAAGCAATATCTCTGCAGGATACTTACCGATTTCGCCAGGAAGGGGGTTGTCGCAAAAATGGCCAAGTTTTCGAAAAAAAAACCATAAAAGTCCTAAGAACTCGGCCATTTGAAGGACTATCAGGATGCGCCTTGGTCAGATCGATTTCCTTGATGAGCCGCATCGACTGACACCATCAGATCCTGGAAGGTCCTTCTGGGAGCTGAAAAATAAAAACATTTTTGATTAAACGAAAATAGTCAACATCTCGCGAGTCCTTTAAAGGATCAGGACGAAACTGGTGTTAATCGACTCGTCTCGTCAAAGACTATCATCTGTATAAAGCATATCTCGATAGTCCTGTGGACAGCTGAGATATCAAGGATTTTGCGTTTTCTCACGATTTTTTCCTCGTTTCGGGCATTTGCAGACAGCAAAAAATTTCATGTCAAAAAATCCGAAAAATGCGCATATCTCGGCTATTTGAAGGACGATTGGGATATCCTTTGGCCAGCTGACAGTCCTGGTGATGCGCCGTCGACTAATACAAAAAGTTCCTGGAAAGACCTTTAAATGAATAAAAAACGACATTTTTGAAAAATCCTATCCTGCATCCTTAGATGACCCATACTTTTTTTGATGCCAATCGGTAGACTTCTTCAAGGACATCCCAGAAAACCATGTCAGTTCGTCCTGCGGCAGGATTTGTAGATTTTAGAGCTAAACAACGAAAAGAAGATTACTTTCTCGAAGCGATATCTCTGCAGGATACTAACCGATTTTGCCAGGAAGGGGGTTGTCGCAAAAATGGCCAAGTTTTCGAAAAAAAAACCATAAAAGTCCTAAGAACTCGGCCATTTGAAGGACTATCAGGATGCGCCTTGGTCAGATCGATTTCCTTGATGAGCCGCATCGACTGACACCATCAGATCCTGGAAGGTCCTTCTGGGAGCTGAAAAATAAAAACATTTTTGATTAAACGAAAATAGTCAACATCTCGCGAGTCCTTTAAAGGATCAGGACGAAACTGGTGTTAATCGACTCGTCTCGTCAAAGACTATCATCTGTATAAAGCATATCTCGATAGTCCTGTGGACAGCTGAGATATCAAGGATTTTGCGTTTTCTCACGATTTTTTCCTCGTTTCGGGCATTTGCAGACAGCAAAAAATTTCATGTCAAAAAATCCGAAAAATGCGCATATCTCGGCTATTTGAAGGACGATTGGGATATCCTTTGGCCAGCTGACAGTCCTGGTGATGCGCCGTCGACTAATACAAAAAGTTCCTGGAAAGACCTTTAAATGAATAAAAAACGACATTTTTGAAAAATCCTGTCCTGCATCCTTAGATGACCCATACTTTTTTTGATGCCAATCGGTAGACTTCTTCAAGGACATTCCAGAAAACCATGTCAGTTCGTCCTGCGGCAGGATTTGTAGATTTTAGAGCTAAACAACGAAAAGAAGATTACTTTCTCGAAGCGATATCTCTGCAGGATACTAACCGATTTTGCCAGGAATTTTCTGAGACGCCAGGACCAAAACTATCGATCTGCATTCAAGAATTTCCATTATCCTTCCATAAATTATCCTTGATTTTTGTAAGGGGGTTGTGTCGCAAAAATGACCAAGTTGATGAAAAAAAACCATAAAAGTCCTTATAACTCGGCCAATTCAAGGACTATCAGGATGCGATTTGGTCCTTCTGGGAGCTGAAAAAAAGGGACATTTTTGTTTAAATAAAAATAACGAATATCTCGCGAGTCCTTTCAAGGATCAGGACGAAATTAGTGTCAATCGACTCGTCTCGTCAAGGACTATCATCTAGCTGAGATATCAAGGATTTTGCGTTTTCTTACGATTTTTTCCTCGTTTCGTGCATTTCCAGGACTTAGCAAAAAATTACAAGTCGAAAAACGGAAAAATGCGCATATTTCAGCCATTTGAAGGACGATTGGGATATACTTTGGCCAGATGGAAGTCCTGGTGATGCGCCGTCGGCTGGCACAAGAAGGTCTTTTAAATGACTAAAAAGAACCTATTTCAAAAAAATTCTTTCATGCATCCCTAGATAACTCATTATTTTGTGATTCCAATCGATAGAGCTCGTCAAAGACATCGTAGAAATTCAGATTTGTTTGTCCTGCGGCAGGATTTGTGGATTTTGGAGCTAAAAACGAAAAAAGGGATTACTTTCTCGAAGCGATATCTCTGCAGGATACTAACCGATTTTGTCAGGACATACATTTTCTGAACCGCCAGGATCAACTCTATCGATCTGCATTAAAAAATTTCCATTATCCTTCCATAAATTATCCTTGATTTTTGTAAGGGGGTTGTCGCAAAAATGGCCGTTTTCGAAAAAAAAACATAAAAGTCCTTACAACTCGGCCATTTGAAGGACTATCAGGATGCGCCTTGGTCAGATCGATTTCCTTGATGAGCCGCATCGACTGAAACCATCAGATCCTGGAAGGTCCTTCTGGGAGCTGAAAAAAAGAACATTTTTGATTAAACGAAAATAGTCAATATCTCGCGAGTCCTTTAAAGGATCAGGACGCATATCTCGGCTATTTAAAGGACGATGGGGATATCCTTTGGCCTGCTGACAGTCCTGGTGATGCGCCGTCGACTGGTAAAAGTAGGTCCTTTAAATGACTAAAAAGCAGGACATTTTTCAAAAAAATCCTTTCATGCATCCCTAGATAACCCATACTTTTGTGATTCCAATCGATAGAGCTTGTCAAGGACATCAGTTGTTTGTCCTGCGGCAGAATTTGCTGATTTAGGAGCTGAAAAACGAAGAAAACGATTACTGTTTCGAAGCCTTATCTCTGCAGAATACTAACCGATTTCGCCAGGACATGCATATTTGGGTCCCCAGGTATCAGGACTACCGATCTGCACTCAAGGATTTTAAAGATTCTTTCCGTAGAAAGAAAATTGGTGTTAATCAACTCATCTTTTTATCTGTGTGACGCACATCCTGATAGTCCTGAGGGGGGCTGATATATTAATGATTTTAGGATTTTTCCATTTGGACATGCCCTTTTGAGTCCTCCAGAATCAGGAATATCGATCTGCATTTAAGAATTTTCAACATCCTTCAAAAAATGATCCTTGGTCTTTTATCGCAAAAATGACAAAGTCGGAAGAAAGGAGTGTGCGTTTTTTACGATGTTTTCTCCTTGGGCTTAATTCCAGGATTAAAAAATTTAATTATGCCAAAAAAATTAAAAGTCGAAAAACAGAAAAATGCGCATACCTCGGCCAATAGAAGGACGATTCGGATGTCCTTTGACAAGATTGAAGTCCTGGTAATGTGCCGTCGACTGGCATGGGAAGCTAAAAAAACCCGGAAAGTCTTTTGGAAAGCTACAATAGCTCTTTCTCGCAATACTTCAAGTTCTACATCCTTAGATAATAGCTTCTTTTTCCTTTCTTTTGCTTTTGGATAAAGTTTATTAAGGATATCTTAAAAAACCATATCTTTTCGTCGTATGGCTAAAATTTTGAGTTCTTAGAGCTGAAAGATAAAAAGCGTTTATTAGCGTCGAAAATTCGTCAAAGTATTCACCTTCTTGCCTAGTACATGACACAGAAATTCTATGAAGTTTGCTTCGTATAAAATGAAGTAACCGTTTCTGGCAGATATATTTGTTTGTGTGTGCGTGCGCTATACCCGCACTCGTTTGATACGTTGCCGTGGTGCCGTTTATCCGTTTATCGATTCCAACCAAATCAACATCCGATCGTGTTGTCGCGTCCTTTTATATATTGAAACTTTCAATGCTACTTGTCATCATATCGTGACTTTGGCTTATTTCCATGCTATCAATGCTATTCTTCTTAGAGTCTAGACTGTCGATCTTTGATTTGGGGTCTGGTTCTGTTCCAGACAGTTCGCTGATCTTAATTGCAATACGGCCTTGGTGTCACTATCGTCCCGTTCAAGCTTTTGCTTAAAAAGTGCCTTAATCGTCTCGGCCTGACCCGACGGCACCACTTCAGTACGTGTCACTGTGCGGGTGACTTTGGTGACGATCACATTACCACCGGCAGCACATTTGTCGCTGCCATTCGACTTGTTTAATTCGAAGTATTCACCTTCATGCCTAGTACATGGCACAGAAATTCAATTTTATAAAGTTAGCTTGGTATAAAAATAAGTAATCGTTTCTGGCAGATGCCAGAGCTCAAGGCAAATATATAATTATCAACCACGTTTTACCAGCATTTTTGCAAACTTCAAAAACATTGCGGCTACCTGGACTTCACGCAATATGTATCGATAACGATTAAGCACTGCAGTGTTGTGCGTCTAACAGCACGATGTTAACTAACTATCGAAAACGACTAAGCACTGTTAAGTTGTGCGACTAACAGCACTCTGTTAACTAACATCGAAAACGACTGACTACTGTTGATTTGTGCTTTTAACAGCACACTGTTAACTAACTTTGGGTTATAACGAAAATTAAAAAGACCACTGTAATCTTACCGCAAACGGAAATAAATTTACTTTCTAGAAGCCATATCTTTGCAGGATACTAACCGATTTCACCAGGACATACATTTTCTTTAACTCCAGGATCCAATATTCTATTAATGACATTCCTTGTTTGTTCATACAAGAAGTCGCAAAAAACAATAAATGTCTTTGTAGCCCAGCCATTTGGAGAACGATTAAAGTCCTTGATGGTCCGCAACAATTAGGATTATGTGATCCTGGAAAGGCCTACAGGAAAGACGCTTTCTTCTAAGAAAATGTAGCGAATATATTGCGTGTCTTTTGAAGGATAAATAGGAATTGGTTTCTAACAACTCGAATATTCCTTTTTTTAGGTTCACGATAAATTTCTGCAAATTTCTGTAACCAAAAACTTTAATTTTGTAGGATACTATGTATTTTGGGCATAGTTTTTTTTTTTAATATTTAATAGAGAAGGCGATACTTCAAATGATGTTACCATAGTCCTTTAAACAAACAAAATTTTGACACTTTGAAACTAAGTAAAACAAAAAAACTAGACCAATTTTTTTACGTTAAGCATTTTATTTGGTTATTAATACGCGTGTGGTTTACAATACAAATAATTGTTTTTGTTTTTCAATATTTCTTGCATGTTTTAAACACAAATATATATATATATTTATTTATTATATATATATATATATATATATGTATTTATTTCGTATTTTATTAGATCCCATAATGATGGTGATGTTAAAATTTTTATATTCTGCAACATGTGCATTGAGATTACGAAAGTTAGCTGCGGTAGACGTTGGCTCTGATGTGTATGTATGTTGGTGTTAACTCTATATGTATGAATGTATGAAGGTTTGTATCTGTAAATCGGTTGTATATTTAATTGTATTTTAAATTTTCTCTATGCATTTCTATTGGTTTGTTATATTGCATATTTTATGTATGTATGTATATATATTTCTTTGTTAAAATATGCAAGCGCAAAAATCTGCTTGGTTTTTATTTTTGGGTTTCTTTTTGTTATTTTTTTGTCATTTTTTTTCTTTTTGTTTTTCTTTTTTTTTTTTGTAAAAAAAAAAATAAATTGAGACTTTAAAAGCAGTTTGCTTTGCCAGGCTTTGACTATATCTTTACGTCCCCGTTTTACACAACATGCGCTCTCGTTTTGTATAATTTGCTTAAATTAATCTACCATAATAAGCGACTCATTCATTAATAGTTTCGTACATATAATAACTACATCAAATAAAAGCAAAGTTTTTCGTTTTTTTTTTCTTTGTTTTGTTTTGTTTAAAGTATTTGTTATTGTGGTATTCCGTTGCAACGTGCTGCTGGCACAAAAGCATTGAAATTAAAATTAAGAAATATATTTTGTTGTTGGTTGCGATTTCCTTTTAAATTTTTAAACATTAAAGCCAATAATAGAAAATGCATTCATGGATAGCTTATATCAATCCATGTAATTCATATTGATGTTCGCTTTTGCAATTTTAATAGTTTTTATAAACATATAAAATATATTATTCATTTAAAAACTTGTTTGCACTCCATGTGCATTAAGAATGTGAGAGTAGATGGAAAATGTTAAATTTTCAAATATTCAATTATTTTGTTTTCTTTTCTTTTCGTTTTTATCCTTCTTGAGTTCTACATAAAGTCGGTGATTTTTAGGCCGGGCTGGTTCAGGTGAAGATAATTCTCTGTTGCCGCTGTTTTCGCTCAATGCCTTAGTTAAGCCCCTTGTCTGTAAAAGCAGAAAAAAAAATGATTAGTGATTGACAGTAATACATTGAATTGGAGTATCTGTGGTTGGGGGAAAGGGGGAAGGGCGGCTAGTACTTGTATGGATACATACTCATACAACTTTTCACTTTCAAATTGAGCTCCATATGTACATGGACTAAGTAAAAACTTAAATCAAAACTATAATAAGAAGCTGTGAAGCCTTGCCTTGTAATGCTTACCTAGCCAAATAATTTTTGTGTCACTGTTCAAGACCCAATTTCTTAAAAGTTGTGTGTGCTTGCGCTTTATTTGCGCTGCTGTTGTTGTTGTTGTTGCAGTTGCTGTTGTTGCATCCTTTGATCTCCTTCATCCTCCACCACCGTCGACTCATCGTGCGACCAGAAACTGGCCGACATTTGCGATGACGACATAGCACCCACACCAGGGAACGAATCCTCCATGAGCGTACTAGAAGCACAGCTGGTAACGCTGCCCGACATCTGTGAATTACCCGCACTCGTTTGATACGTTGCTGTGGTGCCCGCCGAGCTGGTGGTCTGCTCAATGCATAGATTTAACGAGTCCACCGAAATGTCCTTTGACATGCTGCTTTCATCTAATGGAGTCTCTTGTACTCCCCCACTAACTGTCGTGGTGGTTATCACTCGCGTAACAGTGTGCTCATGGCCATCGGCATCGGTGCTGGTCGTTGTGGTTGTAGTTGTGGTTGTTAGGCCATCACCCAATGTTACGCCGCCACTGCTGACGAATTTTGACATTAGATCCAGTTGCTCGTCTCCAAAGGATTCAATGCTTTCCTGTCGCGAATGCCGTTTATCGATTTCAAGCGAATCAACATCCGATCGTGTGGTCGCGTCCTTCGATATATCGAAACTTTCAATGCTACTTGTCATCATATCGTGACTTTTGCTTATTTCCATGCTATCAATGCTATCCTTTTCGGAGTCTAGACTGTCGATCTTTGATTTGGGATCTGGTTCCGTGGCAGATAGTTCGCTGATCTTAATTGCATTACCACCGGCCTTGGTGTCACTATCGTCCCGTTCAAGCTTTTGCTTAAAAAGTGCCTCAATCGTCTCGGCCTGACCCGACGGCACCACTTCAGTACGTGTCACTGTGCGGGTGACTTTGGTGACCATCACATTGCCACCGGCAGCACCTTTGTCGCTGCCATTCGATTTGTTGGACTCGTCGGAGCGGGAGAGCAAGGCTGCTTCTTCCTTGGCCTTGATTTCGATGAGATGGGCTTCAATACAAGCATTTTCCAGACCTTCAAACTCCTTTAGACTAGATATGGATACATCGTCACCTGGAGCGGTGCCGCTTCCACTGTGCCGGACGACATAGCGGCGCGTAAAACTACCATTGCTCGAGTCTGTGGAACCTTGGTGTGTGCGATTTCGGTTTTCCAAAGAAATAGCCTGCTCTAAGGATTCAAACTCTTGCAAGCTACTCATGGACACGTCGTCGTGTTCGCCACGAGAGTGATATCGCCTAGCAGCCAGCACATCGTATTCTGGAGTACTTGAGAATGAGTCCTTAAAACTGCTGATGCGACTACTGCCCACTTCAAACTCGCCATCCTCTTCCTTAATGTCTTCAAGAACGGCTCCAGTGAGGTCGTAGGGATAGCGTAACTGATTATCCGTTAGCTGCATCTCTACCCAACGCTTATTCGCTGCTGCTGTGTCGCTAGAATCACTCTCCTCCTGCTGCTCACTGCTGCTGCTTGCTCCTGTTGGCGGGCTCTCTTCGAATTCGAAATTAAGATCGTCCTTATAGAGCTGCGATCCAAGTTTGGGATCCGCTGGCGCTGACTTAATGATAATTTTTTCAACATCTTCGTCATGCTTTTGTTCGTATTTCGTGGGTTTTATTTTCATGCTCTTGCCACCCAGATCCACTTCGTTGGCTTCCTTGGCTACCTCCTCAATGATGACGAATTCATCGGAGATGTCAGGTTGCTCAACCATTTCAAATGAGTCTGGCGAGTCGGGAGCACGATGGTCATCGTAGTCGGCTCCGACCTCAGCCCGCTTAAGTTCCTCTAATTTTTGTTTGTACTGCTCTTGAACGCGTCGCTGAAAGTCTTGCTCCTTCTCTTCAGCAATAGCTTTTTGATAAATAGCGGCATCGCTGGCCTTATGTAATTCCTCCTCTGTTCGGACTTTATACAGAGTCTTCTCGGGGAACTCATCGGCGTCTTCCTCCAAAATCGGTGACTTCACATCTTCTGTTACCATAATGTCAGGTATATTGGAATAATCCTGCATATTTTGCGAAGGGCGGCGTTCTTCCAGCAAAGCTTCTGCTTCTAGTTCTTCGGTAGCACTATCCTCAACTATAACCTCCGCCACTAATTGGGATGGGGTGAATGGTCGTTTCTCTAGCTCGCAGCTGTGATCCATTTCGGCTGCGGCTTGTTTCTTCTTTTTACTCTTTCGCTCCTTGGGCGATCGGAATTGACGAGCATACTCCGATTCGTAGGGGTCTGTGTCAGACTCACTTTCCGATTCCTTGCCCTCGCCCAATAATGCCACCTCCTTGTCTAGGTTTTTGAGAGCATCACCGGAAATTGATGTACTTTCACTTCGTCTGTGGCCACGTTTTTTCGACTCGCCACTTGGCGGTGTACTGGCATTTGAATCTTGAGGAGAGTGCTCCTTGCTTTCCATTTCCAGCATGAAAGTGGCATCCTCAGGTAACGATGCACCTGGAATGGGATCATCGTGGCCATATTGAAAACCTTCTATGCCCGTCAGTGAAGATGAACCGGCCGATCCAATCATATCGTCAAAATTCTCCACTACAGTGTCAATGTTAGACGTACTGGACATGCTAACGGAGAGTATGCTGCCCTCATCCAAGCTAGAAGCTAGCTTTGATTCGTCAATTGATCGCCTAGCATCGCCGTGATACAATAAAATATCCTCGCCCTTCTCGCTTTCCCGCGGGCTATCGGCCTTACCATCGTCTATTGGATAGGCTAGCCCCCAAGTGCGTTCCGATTCCTTGGGTTTGGGATACTCCTCAATTGTGACCGTTTCAACTGTTGGCTCCTCGGTGATCGGTTTGGGCTTGAAAATCATCTCCTGGGAGCGCTTCATCAAGCTCTGTTGTTCGGTGATCGGATATACTACACCGGGCAGATCCTGACTTTCATCGCTATCATCATCGTCGGCACGCAGGTCACGCAAATGTGCCAGTTCTTCGGCTTCCAATGCATCGGCTTCTGTCGAAGATGCTACCAATGTCTCCGACAACTCAGACACATCGATGCTTCCTAGATTGGCAGAGGTTTCTGACTGCGAGTCCAAACTACGCATGCTTTCGTGGGAGCTAAGGCTTTTTCCACTGCTGCTGCCAAGAGTGCTAACAGCACTAATATACTCCGTGCCCTCACGGCATGTGGATGTAAAATCTCGAGCCGTTTGGTATTCGCTTGAGGTGCCGGTTCCACCAGTAGCCGACAGCAGATTCTCCAAGTCCGATGACATGGGTCGACTCTGCGTTTTGTCAAAGCTCTTGTGGTAGCTGTCGCTAGAGCTAGAAGTATCAACATCGGGAATAGACCAACGATTAGTTGAGTCTGTCAGGGACTCATTTTGCAGTCTATGAACTACTGCATCCACGGGTCTGATTGAATGGTCTGAGACAGCTTCCTCTAAAGCACTTGTGGATATGGATTTATCGGCGGCTAGCTCCTCAGCTACTACGCTAGCTGTGGCTAATTTCTCTGTATAGTAATCCTCCATGGAGCTAAAATCCTCTGCTGTCTCTGTGGAAATGAATCCCAGCGATGCCTGCTCTTCCTTAGTCATGTGCTCCTCCATCGAACTTAGATCTTCTGCCGTTCCGGTCGAGACAAATCCCAGAGAACCGTGTTCATCACGTTTCTCGACGCGACTGAACACGTCTTGAGCATAATGCGCCATTGCGGCTTGCTTGTTTAGGGTTTCCTTAATTGTTGTATCGAATAAACCTTCGGGGGGTTGTGTACTATCTATTGACGATGACTGTAGATCGGGTATACCAATAAATGAAGAGATATCTTCGCTCTCAGTGCCTACTTGAAATGCCTGGGATACGGAACCTAACTCAAAATCCAATGGCATTTCCTGCATTATGCCATCGTCTTTGCTGGATGTTTGCTTAATTTCGATTGACGCTACTTTCGGGGATTCGTGTATTTCTGCAAAAGAATCGTTGGCTAGGGATTCATCAATAGTACTCTTTACACCCGACACTGTGGGTTGTTGGGGCGAGTGCACCACTTTTGGCTTGCCAACTGTGGGTATATCTTTCTCTGATGTCTCCCATTCACTCTTTTCCAAGGGCAGCTCAAATTTATCTGACGACATGACTTTTTCGGCAATTGTATTAACAATCTCGGGAATTTCCTTGCTTGACTCATCGGGATCTTCGCTACTCGAAGGCGCTATCTCGATGACAGCTCGACCACTGGAGCCAGTTGATGTAGTTAGGCTTTCCTCAGTGGTTACTTTGGAAAGTTTTGGTTCGCCAGACTTTTCCTTGTCGGCGTTCTCCAATTCCAAAAGATCGTTTCTTGTTTCGGAGCCTTGCCTGACAATTTTATTGTCCAAAGCTGTGGGATCATCGCGTTTCATGGTCACAAACTCCTTAAAAACATCATTGGCCTCATCAGAGTCAACTGAGACCTCCTTCATCAAGGATATATCTTTGGCGTCAAAGCTCAAGTCACCAGGGGCCTCTTCCTCCTGAGGCGTGATACTGGCTGACTTAGTTGTCGTCTTGGTAATGACATTTCGACTTGATTCACCTATATAGAAGCTCGTCGTCTTTTCGGCTCCTTCAGATTTTTCGGTATCAGCATCATCAACGGATATTTCGCTTGTCGGCTCAAAGCTTTCCGTGTGATCCTCTGAGGCCGTTGTCGTGGTGGTAGCCGTCGTGGTAACTAAATCTCGCAGCTGTGAACGGATGGACAACTCTGTGGATGGTTCGTCTGTCTTGGAGAGCTCCTCTGTGAAATCAAAACTACGGAGACTAACACTATCTGATTGCTCACCCAGAGCGGCTAGATTCTCAAACGGTTCCGTGTGCTTAATGGGGGCAGCACGTGGCTTTGGAACTGGTGCAGCGGCGGCATCAACGTTTATATCAATTGGTATGTCGGATTTTTGCTCTTGACTTGGAATGGTTGTGCTGTCGGTATCTTCGGAAGCTGGGGAGCTTGCTTTGAGTACGCGTGGTTTTGGTGTGGGTGTGTCGTGGCTGGTGGTCATGGTCGTGAATGTATTGGTGTCTACCACCGACTTAGCTGCTGTATCTGTTGTGGTTGTGGTTGTTACAACAGCCGACGGTGGTACGGGAGTGGTTTCGTTTGAGTTGGGTATATCGCCGCCTGTTTCTACAAAACAATGGGTGTGAAAACAAAAGCAATTTTAAAAAGTGTCGTGAAAGTCGAGAACAGAAGATGAGGAAGAAGAAAAATGATTATACGATTAAAAGACAGGAAACAGGAAACAGAATTGGTTGTGATCATGAATAAGTAGAGAGGATAGAGAAAATAAATGGCATTCGAATGAACAGGGGGCAGGTGATGAGGTATTTATTAAGTTTGCCAGAAATATGTTAATAGGATAGAATAGATTTCGTAAGTGTGTGAATGATACGATAAAAATTATTTAGCATGCTTACTGTTTACTTTAAATCAGTTTAAAAATGAATGCAAAACGAAAATAATTAAAACGTAAATATTAAATGCAATTAGAGCTCAACTTGAACAAAAAGTTTCTTTGTTGCCGCCAGTTTTTTCGTTTTTTTTTTTTTTTTTTTTTCTTTTAAGACAACGTAAATCAAAGTTAACAATTTACATATCTAGATTAATAATTGTTGTTGGTTTGTAATCTACAAAAATCACCAATTGAAGCAGAAAACAAAAATCATAGGAATGTTTTATGCGATTGCACCTTTGGCATTTGCCCGCAATACCTGAAGTTAGTTCTTGCAATTGTATATCATTATCGGGCGTTATTTGATTCTGCGCCATATCGGCCATTGTGTTTGTTGTGGGCGACACACTGTCGTCCCAACTTAGCTTCGAAAATTCACCCTGCAAGATGCTAATTTCGTCCTCCTGTACAGCCGTTTCGAATGTCTCATTGAATTGGGCACTGACCTCGTCCATGTCAGCGGCAAGTTTCTCAATTTTGTGATCGATGCGTCTAGATCGCACCGCAAATTTATCATCATCTACTAGACTAGACACTACTGGGGATGCTGAGTGGTTGGGTGGGTGGTCATACGAGTTGAGATAGACATGGCAATGGAGGAGAGCAGGTAAGCAAACAATACAAGAGAATGATTATACATCTAGCTAAAGGTCTAAAGATTCTAATAACTGATTCCTACCTATATCCAAGTATATGTACATATATATATAATATGTATCTCTATATATTTATCTAGGCTATTGTATGACTACCCCACATTATCATACTAGATATTTTACCTTTTGCCGTTGATGAAATTGCGGTAGCAACATGGAAAAGTGGTTGTGGTTGTGGCTGGGGCTGGAGCTGGGCCTGCTGCTGCTCTTGGAATTGTGTGGTTATTGTGGTTGTTGTCGCAATTGGTGTATTTTGGGCATGCAAGGGTAAATGTATGTGCTCGTCAGTGAAACTCATATTATCGTCAAATGATTTGCCCGACATTGATTCAATGGTCGGTGACTTGATAACATCAACACCGCCAATATCATCGCATGTAATGGCATAGTTTTCACTTTCAGAGTTGTAATCCTGTTTAGCAAACTCATGACCATTGGGACGTTGCCCAAGTATTTCGACACTCTCCTCGAGCACACGATCCACAAGGACAGTGGCTTCCTCGCGAATGCGGGCAACAAGATCTGCGCCCTTGTCATTATCATTATCATCTGCAATTGCAACTGCTGCATCATCATCATCATCATCATTATCATCATCATGATCATCTTCACCTTCACCAACAACTTTAACATCACCTGCAAGACAATTGCACATATTGATTGGTAGATAGAAATTGGATAGATTTGCAAGCTTGGAAAACATGAGCGGCGTGAAAAGCGAATGCGATAGCGATAGCGATAACGAGAGTATCCCATATAATCAGTATAATGGATTATTCAATGTGCAATTTAATGTGGCATAGCATAATGATTTTGAGAATGCGGTGAAAGTGAAGTTTGGTGAGATGTGCGACAACAAAAAACTTATTCCCTGCCAACGTATCTCTAGGGCTGCTTTGCGTATCAGCTTTTTATATCAAATGAGCTTTAATTGCATTTTAAATCAAATTACTAATAATAATAATAATAATAGTATGAAAGAATTCCAACACTTATTGTATGAAGCGCTATGAAATGTTTGCTTAAACCATAAAAATATTAATAAAATGATTTACATACCTTTTGAGATCTTTGTGATATCCAGTATGGACGAGTCAATTGATTTCTCTTGAATGGTTTCTGCAACAGACAGGTATACGATTAATAAAGTTTCAATGGATTTCAACAATAATATAAACATAAATTTATCCTAAAACTACTTTAATGATAATCTACAAAGGTAAATGAAAATGAACGATTACGCAGACTCAAAAACAAGGACGAACAGAACATATTCCAAAGAACTTTTTGTTAGCATTAGTTTTACAGAATACGTATAGGTTAGTTGGTGGTGATGTTAGTTAATTAATAACTAATAATTAGTTGGTTAGTTAATTTGAACGGCACCTAAGTGACTAAAAAGAACTTGTTAGTAGTATGACATGGGGCACAGAGGTAAGGCAGATAATAACAATAATAATAATAAGTACATAGTAGTAGTAATGCGATTATTTATCAGGCTGTTTTTTTTTTTTTTTTTTGATTTGTTGCTGTTTTTTTTTTTTTGATTTTGTGGCAGAAATTGAAACAGAAATATATTTATATACTAAATGTAAATTATTGCGTTTACTTACAAAATGGTTGAGTGTATGTGTTTGGTTTGGTTTTGTTTTTTTTTTTTGATTTTGTTTTTGTTTAAGTAAAACTTAAAGGCTATTGTTGAAAATGGATTTGGATTTGTTTGGCAACTGATTGGGATCGGAATTGAAATCGGGAAAAAGACACTAATTGCCTCCTCTGGCGGCTGACTCATCTGATTCGACATATTCAACGTCAGTATGGGCATCTCTGATTACGCCCTTTATATGCAGCTTTTCCGCATCGGCATTAAAACACTGACCGGTCCTCTCATGCACGACCGTATAGCTCTCATTCAGCATATCGTTTAGCTCCTTGCTATTGCTGTTGGCCACTTTAATGGAGGGTGGTTCGAGGCCATCTTCGGCCTCTGATGGTAGCTGCACATCCTCAATGTCCGTGTTCTGTTGGCTTATTATTTCCTCCTTCTGCAAACGCAAGTGAAAAGGTTGCAGCTTGATCTTGCTGCATGTCTTCTCACACGACGGTGGGATTGGAGATGGTGCATCGGATGCGTCCGAGACTTCTGACACCTCATCGGTAGATAGGTCTTCGGCATCGGTTAGCTTATCAGCATTTTGGCTCGATCTGGCTTGGAGTTTCAGTTGTTCCACACGTTTCACGCCAGGCGGTATATCACACTCACTCAAGTCCATGTCCTCGACATCGGTAACGCCATCTTCCTTAGATTTCACTACCTCCAAAAGCTTGTTTTTGCCCTTGCTTAAAGTGCGTGTCTTTAGTTTTTTGCGACGATTGGTGCCCGCCACAAAAATTTCTTCGACATCAGTTACCGATTCCGCATTTGAGAGTACTTCCAGGCGTTTATTTTGTTGCTGCTTGAGCAGTTCATTAGAAACGATAACTTCATTCTCGATTAGACCAGCACCGGGGACTACAGCGTCATCGACTATCGATTGATTGAGACTCCAGTCCTCGGCGCAAGAGTAGTCCTCTGAGTCGGTGTGTATGGCATCCTTGACATACGGATTATAGATGCCAAACTCGTAATTTTTATCCATGGGCATGACATTGGTGATAGTGTCGCCGTATTTGTCCTCCTTAAGTTCCACCACTTCACGATGAGGCAATGGCAGAGCTTCAGGGGCCACAGCAGCTATTTCGGGCAAAGTGCTGGAAATGGAGATGTCCTCGCAGTACATGTCTTCGATGTCAGTGAGACAGGTGCCATCATCACCGGAAGCTAGAATAATGGCACGTGGTATGGGTTGCTCGTCGTCCTCCTCGTTGTCAAAACTGTCTTCGGCTGCCGAATCATCGATGCCCTCAATGTCGGTGAGCACTTCCTCGTTCTTTGCCGACAGCTGCAAAAAGTGTTTACCCTTCCTCTCACTAACGTTTATGGTTGATTTTGAATTGCGTCTTGGTTGTCCACTGGCACTGACAAATGCCACATCTATGGGCGTCATATTGGAGTCGCTAACACTTGCGCTACGAGCGGCTGCACCTTCAAGCTCTGAGTCGCTTCCCGAACAGGCAATTTGACAAACTTCTTCGCTACCGCTGCCCGAAACTTCGAGCACTTCATCCTGGGATGCGCCGCGTACGCCAATGCCGGTGCAATCGGACATAGCTGAGGCCAAATCGCTAATGTCGCTTATTACGGAAACGTCCTCATACTGATCAGAGTCGTCTGGGTGCTTTTCTCCATCGGCGATATTGACGCGCCCCTGATCCCCCACCGCATTATCAAGGTCAACACAAACAGACTTCTCGCAGCCATAGTCCACTTCAGAATCGGTATCATAGTCCTCACAGTCGGTCAGATAGTCGGCCAGGCCATTCAAATTTTGGGCTTGCAAAAAGTTTCCGGCTTTTATTTCGCAACTCTCCTTGGCATCGTTGTCAACAGCTTCCTGATTTTGCAACCCTTGCTGCAAAAATTCACGCAACGATAGTTTCAATTCGGGATAGGCCGTACTTTTTTCTTCTTCATCAGAGTCGGTTGCGTAGTCTTCAACATCGGTCACATCATTTTCGAAAGGACTCGACTTAGGCTTGGGCCTTGTTTCGCATGCAGTGCCCGAGCCACGTCGTGATCTTGGCTTCAGAACCTCGGCCTGACTATCGAAATCTTCGACATCAGTGACGCCTCCTGCGTCGCCATTGCGTCCATAGTCCATGTCATTGCTTTCGGAATCCTGGGAAGATGATGATGATTCGGAATGGGAAGAGTGCTGTTCGGTTGTTACGGATATAGTTGGAAGTTTTTTTGACATTCTGGTGATTTGCTTGTTTTTTGTTTGTTAGTTTTAAATTCTTTTCTTAGGGCTGATCAGTTATTGGTTTAGGTAATTTTGCGTTTGCTATTTGTGGAAAATAAGTTTAAAGTTAGGTTAAGTAAAAAGCATTTTTAATATTCAATATTAATAAGAAAAGTTGCGGAAAGTGACGAGAAAAAGGGCCCTTGAAATGATGGGTATCGTAGCTAAACTAATCTTAATTATTATTAGTGTGCGCGATAACTTACAACAAGCGACTTATTTACCTTTCACTGTGCTGCTCTTCTCCACCTCAGATTCCTGTTGGCTTTCCGTCGCCAGTACAATGCTTCCACTTGCACTTTCCACATGCATTTGCAGGGAAGTGTCTAGAGCGACTCCTGGTACGACCATGCTAGCGTGTTGGTAGTGGTATTGCTGTTGCTGGTGTTGGTGTTGCTGGTGCTGCTGGTGGTGTTGATGCTGTTGTTGACGGCGTAGCGTCTCTTCGATCAAGGCTAGGGGACTACGTGTTGGCTTTGGGGAACCGGGACTGGCAGCCAACAGACGCTCTGGATCGGCTGTGCCAAACATTGGCAAGGCAACCGAGTCAGAGAGACTGGAATCGGTGGTATCGATAAAGCTCACATCAAATTCGTTAACGCAGCGTTGTTGATCGCATGTGGATGGCGGGCGCACTACCATGGTCGTATGTTCAACATCAAATTCGGGCTGACGGTACACAACTTCCAGAGGTCTATCGGGGCCAAAGGTCTTGGTGAACACCTCGCTGGTAAGGACCTTGCGACTATTGCTGCCGCTACCGGAGGATGATGAGGTAGAGCTTTTTGTACTATCACTTGATTTTATGGAACGTATGGTTATCACCTCGCAGTCGTCATCAATGTGGACAGTGCTAACAGCACTTGTTGTCGCTGTTGGTTCTCGATGCACACGTACGGTCGATGTCAACGTCGATGTTGGGGCCTTCTCTTTCTTTGCCGACAGCTTGAGGTTGGTCATGTCCTTGTCAGTCTTATGACTGACCGTAACAGAACGTACGCTTCGCCGCGTGCTATTTGAGGAGCCGCTGGCACTGGTTGAACTTGACTCGTTCATCGTATCTTTCATCTGTTTTTCAAGTTTTGGCTCTATTGAACTGCGCGCTGCTTTTTTGGGGGTCATGTTTTCTGTCTGTTGTTTACTTACTGTACGCCTAACTATTTTCTTATTGTCTACCTGAGGTTTCGTAACGGTTTCATCACTTTTACCCATTGGCTTAGTTGCAGTCCGGGCTATGGAAGACGCGCTAATTGGAACTTTAGTGCGCTGTATGCTAGCTGTCGTTTTCTTTTTCAATGCTGTCGCCGCCTGCTTGTTGTCTGTTTCTATGGAAGTTCTGTAGGCAATGGTTTTAGTTATATTAGCTGATTGTGTCTTCATGCTTTTAGTTGTTTGGCTCTTGGAGCCTATCACGTTGGTTAATTTATTTTCTTTGGATGTTTGTCGTTTATATAAGCGCTCCGTGCTCTTCACTGATTCTCTACTTTCGCTTTGGGAACCTTTCTTGTTTAGAGCAAGGAGCTGGGGTTTCTCACTGGACAATTTTTTAGGTTTTCGTTCAATAGACGTGGTTCTTGTCAAGGCACTTGTCGAATTTTGTGATTTATGTGTACTTTTGGTCTGGGGTGGAGCAGGCGATTTGGGTGGTGCTGGCGATTTCGGCGGTGCCGGCGTAATACTGCGATTTTCAGCATCGGCATTGAGACCGAATCGCATGCTGTGAGCCAATGTAGGCTGCATATATCTATGAGTGGCTACACTTTCAGTTTTTGTAATGCTTTTCCCCGTAATTTCCTTACTTGAACGTGCGCTAACCGTCTTTATTTGTTTTGAAACATCTTTTTTTACTGTTGACTTAGTCGCTGCCTGAGCTACATTTACTTTGCTTGGGGGACTAAACGATCTAATTGAGGTATTGTATGGTATTCGTGTGACATCTGTCTTGACTCTCGGCCTCGGGGTAGTAGCTCTACTATTCTCGCCTTGGGGATGGCTCTCGTAAAATATAGAACTTGAAGCTGGACTAGATGATCGTTCGAAATGAATTTCACTTATAACACGACTTGTTGCAGATGCTGAACTTGTTGTAGTCGAGGTTGAACTAGTTACTGACCGTCTGGACTCGGATTTAGCTGGTACCCTATGCTTTGCAGAAGATGTTTTCTTGACTGCCGTTTTTGGCCTAGACGACGCAATTGCAGCTTTAGCAATATCTGTCCTATTCTTTGCTTTATCTTCAGACTCCTTATTAGAAGCAGTTTTTGCCCTAGATAATGGAATCGAAACCCTCTCATTATAAGCCTTATTCTTTGCTATATCATTGGTCTTAACTTGGGTCTTTCTTGCTACCAAACTCCTAGACCTTACAGTTACTTCCTTACTAGTCTTACTTTTGAACGCTGTGTCTAATTTTTTTTCGTTTTTAACAGAACTTGAAGACTTTTGCACTTCATTTAAATTTACAAAATAGGCTATTGGCCGCACTTCTTTTAAGTTTACATCTTCTGTCGATTTAGCTTGCACTTTGTCACTAACAGTTTCTGTGAGTTTTTCCAACGATGAACTTAAGTCAACAGTGGCGGCCTTCAGGGTTTCTTCTACAATTTGTTCCACTGTACGATTATCCACACTCTGAACTTGATGATCACTATGGATCAATCGCTTTTGCAACTGCACATTCTTAAGCGTTTGATCTACAATTTTCTGTACCTCTGCGTCACCTGCCCTTAAAGTGTCTTCAACAATTTGTTGCACTGACCTGTTGTCATCGGACCCTTCAAACTCTACTTTGGACTGCGTCAATATATTTAGATCGACCCTTTCCACATCTGCATAGTTTTTGGGAATTGGTTTTGTTGTCTCCGGGGAAGTCTCGAGTTTTTTTCCTTCCCGAACAGTAACAATATCGTCTTTAAGGTCAGCCACTATGCTAGTAGTATGCATTTGTTTGGAGTCAAAAACTTGAGTCGTAGTCACAGTACTCGTTGTGGTTGTAGAACCGAAATCTGTTTTGATTGGTTGAATTGGCTTATCTTGGGGTTTCGGGAATTCCAAATTCTTCATCGGTCTCATCATCTGAATAGTCTTTAGAAATTGGTTTTGTTGTGTCAAGAGGAGACTTGGGTTTCTCTTCTACCTTAAGAGGAGTTTTGTCGCCTTTTGGCTTGTCGTCTATCTTAGGAGGCGTCTTGACGCCAGGAATGACAGGAGTTATTGCCGATGGAACGGGCAGAATGAACTTGTCAGAGGTTTTCGGAATTCCGAATTCTTCATCGCTATCATCATCGGAATAGTCTTTGGGAATCGATTTTGTTGTGTCAAGAGGAGACTTGGGATTCTCTTCTACCTTAAGAGGAGTTTTGTCGTCTTTTGGCTTGTCGTCTGTCTTAAGAGGCGTTTTGTCGCCAGGAATGACAGGAGTTTTTGCCGATGGAGCGGGGAGAATGGACTTGTCAGAGGTTTTCGGAATTCCGAATTCTTCATCGCTATCATCATCGGAATAGTCTTTGGGAGTCGGTTTTGTTGTGTCTAGAGGAGACTTGGGCTTGTCTTCTACCTTAAGAGGAGTTTTGTCGTCTTTAAGGTCAGTTACTATGCTAGTAATATGCATTTGTTTGGTTTCAACAACTTGACTCGTTGTAGTCACAGTACTCGTTGTGGTTGTAGAACCGAAATCTGATTGGATTGGTTGCATTCTCTTATCTTGGAATTTCGGGATGCCTAATTCTTCATCGCTCTCATCATCGGAATAGTCGCTGGGAATCGATTTTGCTGTGTCAAGAGGAGACTTGGGTTTCTCTTCTACCTTAAGAGGAGTTTTGTCGTCTTTTGGCTTGTCGTCTGTTTTAAGGGGTGTCTTGTCCCCAGGAATAACAGGAGTTATTGCTGATGGAACGGCGAGAATAGACTTGTCAGAGGGTTTCGGAATTCCGAATTCTTCATCGCTATCATCATCGGAATGGTCTTTGGAAGTCGGTTTTGCTGTGTCTAGAGGAGACTTGGGTTTGTCTTCTACCTTAAGAGGAGTTTTGTCGTCTTTAAGGTCAGTTACTATGCTAGTAATATGCATTTGCTTGGAGTCAAAAACTTGACTCGTTGTAGTCACAGTACTCGTTGTGGTTGTAGAACCGAAATCTGATTGGATTGGTTGCATTGGCTTATCTTGGGGTTTCGGGATTCCTAATTCTTCATCGCTATCATCATCGGAATAGTCTTTGGGAATCAATTTTGTTGTGTCAAGGGGAGACTTGGGTTTCTCTTCTACCTTAAGAGGAGTTTTGTCGTCTTTTGGCTTGTCGTCTGTCTTAAGAGGCGTCTTGTCGCCAGGAATGACAGGAGTTATTGCCGATGGAACGGGGAGAATGGACTTGTCAGAGGTTTTCGGAATTCCGAATTCTTCATCGCTATCATCATCGGAATAGTCTTTGGGAATCGATTCTGTTGTTTCAAGAGGAGACTTGGGTTTGTCTTCTACCTTAAGAGAAGTTTTGTTGTCTTTTGGCTTGTCGGATGTCTTAAGAGGTGTCTTGTGCCCAAGAATAACAGGAGTTATTGCCGATGGAACTGGGAGAATAGACTTGTCAGAGGTTTTCGGAATTCCGAATTCTTCATCGCTCTCATCATCGGAATAGTCTTTGGGAATCGCTTTTGCTGTGTCAAAGAGGAGACTTGGGTTTGTCTTCTACCTTAAGAGGAGTTTTGTCGTCTTTTGGCTTGTCGTCTGTCTTCAGGGTGTCTTGTCCCAGGAATGACAGGAGTTATTGCTGATGGAACGGGGAGAATAGACTTGTCAGAGGGTTTCGGAATTCCGAATTCTTCATCGCTCTCATCATCGGAATAGTCTTTGGGAATCGGTTTTGTTGTGTCAAGAGGAGACTTGGGTTTCTCTTCTACCTTAAGAGGAGTTTTGTCGTCTTTTGGCTTGTCGTCTGTTTTAAGGGGTGTCTTGTCTCCAGGAATAACAGGAGTTATTGCCGATGGAACGGGGAGAATAGACTTGTCAGAGGGTTTCGGAATTCCGAATTCTTCATCGCTCTCATCATCGGAATAGTCTTTGGGAATCGGTTTTGTTGTGTCAAGAGGAGACTTGGGTTTGTCTTTTACCTTAAGAGGAGTTTTGTCGTCTTTTGGCTTGTCGTCTGTTTTAAGGGGTGTCTTGTCTCCAGGAATAACAGGAGTTATTGCCGATGGAACGGGGAGAATAGACTTGTCAGAGGGTTTCGGAATTCCGAATTCTTCATCGCTCTCATCATCGGAATAGTCTTTGGGAATCGGTTTTGTTGTGTCAAGAGGAGACTTGGGTTTGTCTTCTACCTTAAGGGAGTTTTGTCGTCTTTTGGCTTGTCGTCTGTTTTAAGGGGTGTCTTGTCCCCAGGAATAACAGGAGTTATTGCCGTTGGAACGGCGAGAATAGACTTGTCAGAGGGTTTCGGAATTCCGAATTCTTCATCGCTCTCATCATCGGAATAGTCTTTGGGAATCGGTTTTGTTGTGTCAAGAGGAGACTTGGGTTTGTCTTCTACCTTAAGAGGAGTTTTGTCGTCTTTTGGCTTGTCGTCTGTTTTAAGGGGTGTCTTGTCTCCAGGAATAACAGGAGTTATTGCCGATGGAACGGGGAGAATAGACTTGTCAGAGGGTTTCGGAATTCCGAATTCTTCATCGCTCTCATCATCGGAATAGTCTTTGGGAATCGGTTTTGTTGTGTCAAGAGGAGACTTGGGTTTGTCTTCTACCTTAAGAGGAGTTTTGTCGTCTTTTGGCTTGTCGTCTGTTTTAAGGGTGTCTTGTCCCCAGGAAAAACAGGAGTTATTGCCTTTGGAACGGCGAGAATAGACTTGTCAGAGGGTTTCGGAATTCCGAATTCTTCATCGCTATCATCATCGGAATAGTCTTTGGGAATCGGTTTTGTTGTGTCAAGAGGAGACTTGGGTTTGTCTTCTACCTTAAGAGGAGTTTTGTCGTCTTTTGTCTTGTCGTCTGTCTTAAAAGGAGTCTTGTCGCCAGGAATGACAGGAGTTATTGCCGATGGAACGGGGAGAATGGACTTGTCAGAGGGTTTCGGAATTCCGAATTCTTCATCGCTCTCATCATCGGAATAGTCTTTGGGAATCGGTTTTGTTGTGTCAAGAGGAGACTTGGGTTTGTCTTCTACCTTAAGAGGAGTTTTGTCGTCTTTTGGCTTGTCGTCTGTTTTAAGGGGTGTCTTGTCTCCAGGAATAACAGGAGTTATTGCCGATGGAACGGGGAGAATAGACTTGTCAGAGGGTTTCGGAATTCCGAATTCTTCATCGCTCTCATCATCGGAATAGTCTTTGGGAATCGGTTTTGTTGTGTCAAGAGGAGACTTGGGTTTGTCTTCTACCTTAAGAGGAGTTTTGTCGTCTTTTGGCTTGTCGTCTGTTTTAAGGGGTGTCTTGTCTCCAGGAATAACAGGAGTTATTGCCGATGGAACGGGGAGAATAGACTTGTCAGAGGGTTTCGGAATTCCGAATTCTTCATCGCTCTCATCATCGGAATAGTCTTTGGGAATCGGTTTTTTGTGTCAAGAGGAGACTTGGGTTTGTCTTCTACCTTAAGAGGAGTTTTGTCGTCTTTTGGCTTGTCGTCTGTTTTAAGGGGTGTCTTGTCCCCAGGAAAAACAGGAGTTATTGCTGATGGAACGGCGAGAATAGACTTGTCAGAGGGTTTCGGAATTCCGAATTCTTCATCGCTATCATCATCGGAATAGTCTTTGGGAGTCGGTTTTGTTGTGTCAAGAGGAGACTTGGGTTTGTCTTCTACCTTAAAAGGAGTTTTGTCGTCTTTTGGCTTGTCGTTTGTCTTCAGGGTGTCTTGTCCCCAGGAATGACAGGAGTTATTGCTGATGGAACGGCGAGAATAGACTTGTCAGAGGGTTTCGGAATTCCGAATTCTTCATCGCTCTCATCATCGGAATAGTCTTTGGGAATCGGTTTTGTTGTGTCAAGAGGAGACTTGGGTTTGTCTTCTACCTTAAGAGGAGTTTTGTCGTCTTTTGGCTTGTCGTCTGTCTTAAGGGGTGTCTTGTCTCCAGGAATGACAGGAGTTATTGCCGATGGAACGGGGAGAATAGACTTGTCAGAGGGTTTCGGAATTCCGAATTCTTCATCGCTCTCATCATCGGAATAGTCTTTGGGAATCGGTTTTATTGTGTCAAGAGGAGACTTGGGTTTGTCTTCTACCTTAAGAGGAGTTTTGTCGTCTTTTGGCTTGTCGTCTGTTTTAAGGGGTGTCTTGTCCCCAGGAAAAACAGGAGTTATTGCCTTTGGAACGGAGAGAATAGACTTGTCAGAGGGTTTCGGAATTCCGAATTCTTCATCGCTCTCATCATCGGAATAGTCTTTGGGAATCGGTTTTGTTGTGTCAAGAGGAGACTTGGGTTTGCTCTTCTACCTTAAGAGGAGTTTTGTCGTCTTTTGGCTTGTCGTCTGTTTTAAGGGGTGTCTTGTCCCCAGGAATAACAGGAGTTATTGCTGATGGAACGGCGAGAATAGACTTGTCAGAGGTTTTCGGAATTCCGAATTCTTCATCGCTATCATCATCGGAATAGTCTTTGGGAATCGGTTTTGTTGTGTCAAGAGGAGACTTGGGTTTGTCTTCTACCTTAAGAGGAGTTTTGTCGTCTTTTGGCTTGTCGTCTGTCTTCAGGGGTGTCTTGTCCCAGGAATGACAGGAGTTATTGCCGATGGAACGGGGAGAATAGACTTGTCAGAGGGTTTCGGAATTCCGAATTCTTCATCGCTCTCATCATCGGAATAGTCTTTGGGAATCGGTTTTGTTGTGTCAAGAGGAGACTTGGGTTTGTCTTCTACCTTAAGAGGAGTTTTGTCGTCTTTTGGCTTGTCGTCTGTTTTAAGGGGTGTCTTGTCTCCAGGAATAACAGGAGTTATTGCCGATGGAACGGGGAGAATAGACTTGTCAGAGGGTTTCGGAATTCCGAATTCTTCATCGCTCTCATCATCGGAATAGTCTTTGGGAATCGGTTTTATTGTGTCAAGAGGAGACTTGGGTTTGTCTTCTACCTTAAGAGGAGTTTTGTCGTCTTTTGGCTTGTCGTCTGTTTTAAGGGGTGTCTTGTCCCCAGGAAAAACAGGAGTTATTGCCTTTGGAACGGCGAGAATAGACTTGTCAGAGGGTTTCGGAATTCCGAATTCTTCATCGCTATCATCATCGGAATGGTCTTTGGGAATCGGTTTTGCTGTGTCAAGAGGAGACTTGGGTTTGTCTTCTACCTTAAGAGGAGTTTTGTCGTCTTTTGGCTTGTCGTCTGTCTTCAGGGGTGTCTTGTCCCCAGGAATGACAGAAGTTATTGCTGATGGAACGGCGAGAATAGACTTGTCAGAGGGTTTCGGAATTCCGAATTCTTCATCGCTCTCATCATCGGAATAGTCTTTGGGAATCGGTTTTGTTGTGTCAAGAGGAGACTTGGGTTTGTCTTCTACCTTAAGAGGAGTTTTGTCGTCTTTTGGCTTGTCGTCTGTTTTAAGGGGTGTCTTGTCCCCAGGAATAACAGGAGTTATTGCCTTTGGAACGGGGAGAATAGACTTGTCAGAGGGTTTCGGAATTCCGAATTCTTCATCGCTCTCATCATCGGAATAGTCTTTGGGAGTCGGTTTTATTGTGTCAAGAGGAGACTTGGGTTTCTCTTCTACCTTAAGAGGAGTTTTGTCGTCTTTTGCCTTGTCGTCTGTCTTCAGGGGTGTCTTGTCCCCAGGAATGACAGGAGTTGTTGCTGATGGAACGGGGAGAATAGACTTGTCAGAGGGTTTCGGAATTCCGAATTCTTCATCGCTCTCATCATCGGAATAGTCTTTGGGAATCGGTTTTATTGTGTCAAGAGGAGACTTGGGTTTGTCTTCTACCTTAAGAGGAGTTTTGTCGTCTGTTGGCTTGTCGTCTGTTTTAAGGGGTGTCTTGTCCCCAGGAATAACAGGAGTTATTGCCTTTGTAACGGGGAGAATAGACTTGTCAGAGGGTTTCGGAATTCCGAATTCTTCATCGCTCTCATCATCGGAATAGTCTTTGGGAGTCGGTTTTGTTGTGACTAGAGGAGACTTGGGTATGTCTTCTACCTTATGAAAAGTTTTGTCGTCTGTCCTTAAGCGGTGTCTTGTCCCCAGGAATGACAGGAGTTATTGCCGATGGAACTGGGAGAATAGACTTGTCAGAGGATTTTGGAATTCCGAATTCTTCATCGCTCTCATCATCGGAATAGTCTTTGGGAATCGGTTTTATTGTGTCAAGAGGAGACTTGGGTTTGTCTTCTACCTTAAGGGGAGTTTTGTCGTCTTTTGGCTTGTCGTCTGTTTTAAGGGGTGTCTTGACCCCAGGAAAACAGGAGTTATTGCCTTTGGAACGGCGAGAATAGACTTGTCAGAGGGTTTCGGAATTCCGAATTCTTCATCGCCCTCATCATCGGAACAGTCTTTGAGAATCGGATTTATTGTTTCAAGGGGAGACTTGGGTTTGTCTTCTACCTTAAGAGGAGTTTTGTCGTCTGTTTTAAGGGGTGTCTTGTCTCCAGGAATAACAGGAGTTATTGCCTTTGGAACGGGGAGAATAAACTTGTCAGAGGGTTTCGGAATTTCGAATTCTTCATCGCCCTCATCATCGGAACATTCTTTGGGAATCGGTTTTATTGTGTCAAGAGGAGACTTGGGTTTGTCGTCTACCTTAAGAGGAGTTTTGGCGTCTTTTGGCTTGTCGTCTGTTTTAAGGGGTGTCTTGTCTCCAGGAATAACAGGAGTTATTGCCTTTGGAACGGGGAGAATAGACTTGTCAGAGGTTTTCGGAATTCCGAATTCTTCATCGCTCTCATCATCGGAATAGTCTTTGGGAGTCGGTTTTGTTGTGACTAGAGGAGACTTGGGTATGTCTTCTACCTTATGAAGAGTTTTGTCGTCTGTCTTAAGGGGTGTCTTGTCCCCAGGAATGACAGGAGTTATTGCCGATGGAACTGGGAGAATAGACTTGTCAGAGGTTTTCGGAATTCCGAATTCTTCATCGCTCTCATCATCGGAATAGTCTTTGGGAATCGGTTTTATTGTGTCAAGAGGAGACTTGGGTTTGTCTTCTACCTTAAGAGGAGTTTTGTCGTCTTTTGGCTTGTCGTCTGTTTTAAGGGGTGTCTTGTCTCCAGGAATAACAGGAGTTATTGCCGATGGAACGGGGAGAATAGACTTGTCAGAGGGTTTCGGAATTCCGAATTCTTCATCGCTCTCATCATCGGAATAGTCTTTGGGAATCGGTTTTATTGTGTCAAGAGGAGACTTGGGTTTGTCTTCTACCTTAAGAGGAGTTTTGTCGTCTTTTGGCTTGTCGTCTGTCTTAAGGGGTGTCTTGTCCCCAGGAATGACAGGAGTTATTGCCGTTGGAACGGCGAGAATAGACTTGTCAGAGGGTTTCGGAATTCCGAATTCTTCATCGCTATCATCATCGGAATAGTCTTTGGGAATCGGTTTTGTTGTGTCAAGAGGAGACTTGGGTTTGTCTTCTACCTTAAGAGGAGTTTTGTCGTCTTTTGGCTTGTCGTCTGTCTTCAGGGGTGTCTTGTCCCCAGGAATGACAGGAGTTATTGCTGATGGAACGGGGAGAATAGACTTGTCAGAGGGTTTCGGAATTCCGAATTCTTCATCGCTCTCATCATCGGAATAGTCTTTGGGAATCGGTTTTGTTGTGTCAAGAGGAGACTTGGGTTTGCCTTCCACCTTAAGAGGAGTTTTGTCGTCTTTAGGGTCAGTTACTATGCTAGTAATATGCATTTGCTTGGAGTTACAAACTTGACTCGTTGTAGTCACAGTACTCGTTGTGGTTGTAGAACCGAAATCTGATTGGATTGGTTGAATTGGCTTATCTTGGGGTTTCGGGATTCCTAATTCTTCATCGCTCTCATCATCGGAATAGTCTTTGGGAGTCGATTTTGTTGTGTCAAGAGGAGACTTGGGTTTGTCTTCTACCTCAAGAGGAGTTTTGTCGTCTTTTGGCTTGTCGTCTGTTTTAAGGGGTGTCTTGTCTCCAGGAATAACAGCAGTTATTGCCTTTGGAACGGGGAGAATAGACTTGTCAGAGGGTTTCGGAATTCCGAATTCTTCATCGCTCTCATCATCGGAATAGTCTTTGGGAGTCGGTTTTGTTGTGTCAAGAGGAGACTTGGGTTTCTCTTCTTCCTTAAGAGGAGTTTTCTCGTCTTTTGGCTTGTCGTCTGTCTTCAGGGGTGTCTTGTCCCCAGGAATGACAGAAGTTATTGCTGATGGAACGGGGAGAATAGACTTGTCAGAGGGTTTCGGAATTCCGAATTCTTCATCGCTCCCATCATCGGAATGGTCGTAGGGAATCGGTTTTGTTGTGTCAAAAGGAGACTTGGGTTTGTCTTCTACCTTAAGAGGAGTTTTGTCGTCTTTTGGCTTGTCGTCTGTCTTCAGGGGTGTCTTGTCCCCAGGAATGACAGGAGTTATTGCTGATGGAACGGGGAGAATAGACTTGTCAGAGGGTTTCGGAATTCCGAATTCTTCATCGCTCTCATCATCGGAATAGTCTTTGGGAGTCGGTTTTGTTGTGTCAAGAGGAGACTTGGGTTTGTCTTCTACCTTAAGAGGAGTTTTGTCGTCTTTTGGCTTGTCGTCTGTTTTAAGGGGTGTCTTGTCCCCAGGAATGACAGGAGTTATTGCCGATGGAACAGGGAGAATAGACTTGTCAGAGAGCTTCGGAATTCCGAATTCTTCGTCACTCTCATCATCGGAATAGTCTTTGGGAATCGGTTTTGTTGTGTCAAGAGGAGACTTGGGTTTCTCTTCTACCTTAAGAGGAGTTTTGTCGTCTTTTGGCTTGTCGTCTGTCTTCAGGGGTGTCTTGTCCCCAGGAATAACAGGAGTTATTGCCGTTGGAACGGGGAGAATAGACTTGTCAGAGGGTTTCGGAATTCCGAATTCTTCATCGCTCTCATCATCGGAATAGTCTTTGGGAGTCGGTTTTGTTGTGTCTAGAGGAGACTTGGGTATGTCTTCTACCTTATGAGAGAGTTTTGTCGTCTGTCTTAAGGGGTGTCTTGTCCCCAGGAATGACAGGAGGTATTGCCGATGGTTCTGGGAGAATAGACTTGTCAAAGGGTTTCGGAATTCCGAATTCTTCATCGCTATCATCATCGGAATGGTCTTTGGGAATCGGTTTTGTTGTGTCAAGAGGAGACTTGGGTTTGTCTTCTACCTTAAGAGGAGTTTTGTCGTCTTTTGGCTTGTCGTCTGTCTTTAGGGGTGTCTTGTCCCCAGGAATGACAGGAGTTATTGCTGATGGAACGGGGAGAATAGACTTGTCAGAGGTTTCGGAATTCCGAATTCTTCATCGCTCTCATCATCGGAATAGTCTTTGGGAATCGGTTTTGTTGTGTCAAGAGGAGACTTGGGTTTGTCTTCTACCTTAAGAGGAGTTTTGTCGTCTTTTGGCTTGTCGTCTGTTTTAAGGGGTGTCTTGTCCCCAGGAATGACAGGAGTTATTGCCGATGGAACTGGGAGAATAGACTTGTCAGAGGGTTTCGGAATTCCGAATTCTTCATCGCTAGGATCATCGGAATGGTCTTTGGGAATCGCTTTTGCTGTGTCAAGAGGAGACTTGGGTTTGTCATCTACCTTAAGAGGAGTTTTGTCGTCTTTTGGCTTGTCGTCTGTCTTAAGAGGCGTCTTGTCGCCAGGAATGACAGGAGTTATTGCCGATGGAACGGGGAGAATGGACTTGTCAGAGGTTTTCGGAATTCCGAATTCTTCATCGCTCTCATCATAGGAATAGTCTTTGGGAGTCGGTTTTGTTGTGTCAAGAGGAGACTTGGGCTTGTCTTCTACCTTAAGAGAAGTTTTGTCGTCTTTAGGTCAGTTACTATGCTCGTAATATGCATTTGCTTGGAGTCAAAACTTGACTCGTTGTAGTCACAGTACTCGTTGTGGTTGTAGAACCGAAATCTGATGGACTGGTTGAATGGCTTATCTTGGGGTTTCGGGATTCCGAATTCTTCATCGCTCTCATCATCGGAATAGTCTTTGGGAGTCGGTTTTGTTGTGTCAAGAGGAGACTTGGGTTTGTCTTCTACCTTAAGAGGAGTTTTGTCGTCTTTAGGTCAGTTACTATGCTCGTAATATGCATTTGTTGGTCAAAACTTGACTCGTTGTAGTCACAGTACTCGTTGTGGTTGTAGAACCGAAATCTGATTGGACTGGTTGAAGTGGCTTATCTTGGGGTTTCGGGATTCCGAATTCATCATCGCTCTCATCATCGGAATAGTCTTTGGGAGTCGGTTTTGTTGTGTCAAGAGGAGACTTGGGTTTCTCTTCTACCTTAAGAGGAGTTTTGTCGTCTTTAGTCGTTACTTGCTCGTAATATGCTTTGCTTGGAGTCAAACTTGACTCGTTGTAGTCACAGTACTGTTGTTGTAGACCGAATCGATGGAGGTGAATGGACTTGTCTGAGGGTTTCGGAATTCCGAATTCTTCATCGCTCTCATCATCGGAATAGTCTTTGGGAATCGATTTTGTTGTGTCAAGAGGAGACTTGGGTTTCTCTTCTACCTTAAGAGGAGTTTTGTCGTCTTTTGGCTTGTCGTCTGTCTTAAGGGGTGTCTTGTCGCCAGGAATGACAGGATTTATTGCCGATGGAACGGGGAGAATGGACTTGTCAGAGGTTTTCGGAATTCCGAATTCTTCATCGCTCTCATCATCGGAATAGTCTTTGGGAATCGGTTTTGTTGTGTCAAGAGGAGACTTGGGTTTGTCTTCTACCTTAAGAGGAGTTTTGTCGCCAGCTACTATGCTAGTAATATGCATTTGTTTAGATTCAACAACATGACTCGTTGTAGTCACAGTACTCGTTGTGGTTGTAGAACCGAAATCTGTTGGATTGGTTGAATTGGCTTATCTTGGGGTTTCGGATTCCGAATTCTTCATCGCTCTCATCATCGGAATAGTCTTTGGGAGTCGGTTTCGTTGTGTCAAGAGGAGACTTGGGTTTGTCTTCTACCTTAAAAGGAGTTTTGTAATTTTTATAGTCAGTTACTATGCTAGTAATATGCATTTGCTTGGAGTCGAAAACTTGACTCGTTGTGGTTGTAGAACCGAAATCTGTTTTGATTGGTTGAATTGGCTTATCTTGGGGTTTCGGGATTCCTAATTCTTCATCGCTCTCATCATCGGAATAGTCTTTGGGAATCGGTTTTGTTGTGTCAAGAGGAGACTTGGGTTTGTCTTCTACCTTAAAAGGAGTTTTGTCGTCTTTAGGGTCAGTTACTATGCTCGTAATATGCATTTGCTTGGAGTCAAAAACTTGACTCGTTGTAGTCACAGTACTCGTTGTGGTTGTAGAACCGAAATCTGATTGGATTGGATGAATTGGCTTATCTGGGGTTTCGGGATGCCTAATTCTTCATCGCTCTCATCATCGGAATAGTCTTTGGGAGTCGGTTTTGTTGTGTCAAGAGGAGACTTGGGTTTCTCTTCTACCTTAAGAGGAGTTTTGTCGTCTTTAAGATCAGTTACTATGCTCGTAATATGCATTTGCTTGGAGTCAAAATTTTGACTCGTTGTAGTCACAGTACTCGTTGTGGTTGTAGAACCGAAATCTGATTGGATTGGATGAATTGGCTTATCTTGGGGTTTCGGGATTCCGAATTCATGATCGCTCTCATCATCGGAATAGTCTTTGGGAGTCGTTTTTGTTGTGTCAAGAGGAGACTTGGGTTTCTCTTCTACCTTAAGAGGAGTTTTGTCGTCTTTAAAATCAGTTACTATGCTCGTAATATGCATTTGCTTGGAGTCAAAATTTGACTCGTTGTAGTTACAGTACTCGTTGTGGTTGTAGAACCGAAATCTGTTTTGATTAGCTGAATTGGCTTATCTTGGGGTTTCGGGATTCCTAATTCTTCATCGCTCTCATCATCTGAATAGTCTTCTACCTTAAGAGGAGTTTTGTCGTCTTTGGGCTTGTCGTCTGTCTTAAGAGGTGTCTTGTCGCCAGGAATGACAGGAGTTATTGCCGATAGAACGGAAATAATAGACTTGTCAGAGGGTTTCGGAATTTTAAATTCTTCATCGCTCTCATCATCGGAATAGTCTTTGGGAGTCGGTTTTGTTGTGTCTAGAGGAGACTTGGGTTTCTCTTCTACCTTAAGAGGAGTTTTGTCGTCTTTAAGATCAGTTACTATGCTCGTAATATGCATTTGCTTGGAGTCAAAAACTTGACTCGTTGTAGTCACAGTACTCGTTGTGGTTGTAGAACCGAAATCTGTTTTGATTAGCTGAATTGGCTTATCTTGGGGTTTCGGGATTCCTAATCCTTCATCGCTCTCATCATCTGAATAGTCTTCTACCTTAAGAGGAGTTTTGTCGTCTTTTGGCTTGTCGTCTGTCTTAAGAGGTGTCTTGTCGCCAGGAATGACAGGAGTTATTGCCGATGGAACGGGAGAATAGACTTGTCAGAGGGTTTCGGAATTTCGAATTCTTCATCGCTCTCATCATCGGAATAGTCTTTGGGAGTCGGTTTTGTTGTGTCTAGAGGAGACTTGGGTTTGTCTTCTACCTTAAGAGGAGTTTTGTCGTCTTTAAGGTCAGTTTCTATGCTAGTAATATGCATTTGCTTGGAGTCCAAAACTTGACTCGTTGTGGTTGTAGAACCGAAATCTGTTTTGATTGGTTGAATAAGCTTATCTTGGGGTTTCGAGATTTCTAATTCGTCATCGCTTTCATCATCTGAATAGTCTTTGGTAATGCTTTTTGCTGTGTTAAGCGGAGACTTGGGTTTGCCTTCCACCTTAAGAGGAGCTTTGTCGTCTTTAAGGTCAGTTACTATGCTGGTAATATACATTTGTTTGGATTCAACAACTTGACTTGTTGTAGTCACAGTACTCGTTGTGGTTGTAGAACCCAAATCTGTTTTGATTGGTTGAATTGGCTTATCTTGGGGTTTCGGGATTCCGAATTCATCATCGCTCTCATCATCGGAATAGTCTTTGGGAGTCGGTTTTGTTGTGTCAAGAGGAGACTTGGGTTTCTCTTCCACCTTAAGAGTTGTGTTGTCTTTTTGCTTGTCGTCTGTCTTAAGAGGCGTCTTGTCGCCAGGAATGACAGGAGTTATTGCCGATGCAACGGGGAGAATGGACTTGTCAGAGGTTTTCGGAATTCCGAATTCTTCATCGCTATCATCATCGGAATAGTCTTTGGTAATTCGTTTTGTTGTGTCAAGCGAAGACTTGGGTTTGCCTTCTACCTTAAGAGGAGTTTTGTCGTCTTTAGGGTCAGTTACTATGCTAGTTATATGCTCTTGTTTGGATTCAACAACTTGATTCGTTGTAGTCACAGTACTCGTTGTGGTTGTAGAACCAAAATCTGTTTTGATTGGTTGAATTGGCTTATCTTGGGGTTTCGGGATTCCTAATTCTTCATCGCTCTCATCATTTGAATAGTCTTCTACCTTAAGAGGAGTTTTGTCGTCTTTGGGCTTGTCGTCTGTCTTAAGAGGTGTCTTGTCGCCAGGAATGACAGGAGTTATTGCCGATGGAACGGGAAGAACAGACTGGTCAGAGGGTTTTAAATTTTCGAATTGTTCATCGCTCTTATCATCTGAATAATCTTTGCGAATTGGTTTTGTTGTGTCAACAGGAGACTTGGATTTATCTTCTACCTTTAGAGGATTTTTGTCTTCTATTGGCTTATCGTCTGTTTTAAAAGGAGTCTTGTCCACAGCAATGCTGGAAGGTTTTGGTAATAAAGCTCGCTGTATTGATTTGTTTTGGTATTTATAAATGCCAATCTCTTCATCACTACTATCATTTAGGTCTCTAGTTGAAGAATCCAGTTGTTTTCTTGGTGATGTGGGAAACTTCACTGTTTGTTTTGCGGCATCAGCAATTAACTCAGTTTCTGTTTTTGGATGCTTGCTTACAACTGTTATATGTTCTTTAGGTGCCTGCGCTAGGTTTCTGATCTTTTTTATCTTTTCCAAATGGTCAAGCTCTTCGTCACTTTCACTTTCCTCTGGTTTTAGTTGCGGTTTAGTCTTTGCATCAGATGGAAATTTGGCTGTTCCTTTATCAGATGGCAATTTGGCTGTTTCTTTATCAGCCGGAGGAGGATTGTCAATGGTCTTGGAGACCGATTTCTGGTGGGATTGAAGCTCGTCAGATTTAGTATCGTGCAATGTAACCATTTCTTTGTATAGTGGAAAATTGTCCGTTTTCTCTTTTAGTTTTTGAGTTGACCTATCAATTACTAGTTCACTTAACTTCTCCTCATATTCCATAACTACGTGCACAAATTCTCTTGTTTCTTGAATATCAGATTTAGAAATTGAGTGCAACTGTTCAATAGTATGCGAAATTTTGGGGAAACCTTTGTGCATTTTATCGTCACTTGATTCTATTGGAAATTCTTCCTTATCACATTCCACTTGCCGCTTAATTTGACTGTCTGCAATAATTTCAGATTCAAACTCTTTAACAGTCCTTGAAACATTATAGTCTAGTACCTCGTGCTCTAGGAACTTCGCTGTTGTCGTTTTCCGATCGTCGGCTACCAATTTCATCTCTGCATCATGTTGCTTTTCAAAAACGTTTGCTAAATTAGAGATAGTGCGCTTTGAGCATTTCTTTTCACAAGCATCTTCGAGGTTTTCAAAACTAGTGCTTGACTTGGTCGCAGACGAAACAGGAGAAACTACTTTTTGCTCTGGCATTTGTCGCTGAGTGTTTAAATTATCTAAAATCAAATCGGTGTCACTTAAAATCTGTTGGTCTATGGATAAAACATCAGCCTTTCGATCTTGTGCATCACGTTTTCGTGGACTAAATGGCTTGGCCTCTAAGCTCGCGATTGGATATCTGCGTTCAATATCCTCTACAAATTCCTTTACCTTTGGCAATGTCTCCAATGTGTCCTTACTTACTAAGTCTTTGTGCTCATCAATACTTTCAATTAAAATCATTCCAGGTACCTGTTCTACTTGCCTATCTAAATCTATTACCTGCTCTGCAAAAGTCTTATCCGTTTCACTTAAGTCTTGGGCCACTGTAAACGATTTGCGCTTCTCACAAATTTTCTCACAGACTTCTTCTTCAATCTGCTCCAAGTCAATTTTAGTACGTTCTATGGCCTCGATGGGTGACAGCGTTATGACCTGAGTGGGTGGTTCACATTTAACCATACCTTCCAATGTCATATCTTCCTTTGTTAGAATTTGTTTTTCTAGCTCTACAACATCTGCTTCTTTTCTATCATCTCTCAGGGGTCGCTTTTGCACTGCGAAAGGAATGGCCGACACCACCGCACCGCAAATTTTATCCTCAATGCTCTGCACCACCTCCTTCACCACAGGCACATTGTCTCCAATATATTTGGGGGCGGCACTTGGCTCCATTTGTTCTGTACTGCTGCTACTCTCTAAACGTATAATATTACGTCTAACAACTCCACAACTCATTATCTGCTCGAGATACTCCCTATCGCTCGCAGTTGTATCTTCTGCCTCCGTATCAGCGTCAACTGTTGACTGCTGTTTTGCTGTTTCCTGTTGTCCTGGCTCTAAATGGGTTGAATCTATTTTTGTGTGGGTCGATGTCATAGTCGTAGTCATGGTCGTTGTCGTCTTCGCAGATTGACTACTTGTACTCATTTCTGGAAATGAGGTAGTGTCTTGTGAGTATTCTGATGTCGGGACTTCGGGACGAGCTGCCATTTTATGAAGCAGCTTATCAGTTTCATCTGTACTTGTAAAGGTTTTGGGTTTTACATTATGAACACTGCAGTGCTCTGTTTGAGGCGTTCCGTGTGATGGCAACAATATAGTTGGGTTATACATATTGTTTTTGTTTGTTTTGTTGTTATTGAGTAGAAGTAGAGTAGAAAATAAGGCAATATAAAGACAGTTAACACCGATTACAATTAAACCAGTGAATTATACATGGTATGGGTGGGGTTAGTCTATGTACACAGTGCAATTGATTGATGGCGACATACATGTACATCATGTACGACGTTTTGACTACAAAGCTATTGGTACGCCAAAAACCCAGCAGCAGGCACAAACATGCAATACATAAATGCTTTTTGCTTATGTACGAGTAATTGGTTTTTATAGTTTAGTTAGTTGAAAAGCAAAATTATAACACCTGAATGGACACACATGATGGCCAGGCAGATGTGCGTTTGGCTCGCTGCATATAAGATACGAGTACGATATTTAAATTGAGATTGAGAATAATATATGTATTTTTTGATGTATGCTGCATATGACGTCGTGGATTCTTGGCCCATTTCTGCACACTGGCCGGCCCGCTGCAAGTTAATCAATTTTCGCGAATCAATGGCCCAACAATTTGAGCATTGATTGGATTGTTATGTATGTAAGTAATTTAATTACTATATGGACGTTTTATTACGTTTGCATAGTTTTCATTCGCAAGTATTTAAGCAATGGTTCATGTTTAATGTGAAATCAAAAAGGCAAAAATGAAGTAGCAAATACTGCAAGAATATAGGAATTACCCACGACATCATATGTCACATACGTTAATTAGATAAAAGCTCAACTAAATGGTGCAAATACAGGTACAGGTATGGGTACGGGTACAGGTACAAATACGGGTACACGTACTATACACATCTTTTGCACTCAATGAAATCAATTAATTAGAGATACATATGTATAAGTAAGCGCTCTGGGTGGTGCACACGAAATAAATGCTGATATAAGTATTATGGTGTAGTTTTTTTTTATGTTTTGTTTTTAAGCCGCAAATAATCACAAAGAAATACGAATACGTTTTAAAATATGTATGCAGGTGGGATAGATATGCAGATATTTATGTTGTTTATTATTTAGATACTATTTAAAGACGCTACAGTGAGTTCGGATGTTCTGAGACTAAACATTCAGTTACAATAGTTATTTATCGAATATGATAGCAGTATAAAGTTAATATTGCACGAAAGGGCTTTTTCGTTAACGACCGATGAAAATCAAATGACGAAAAGCAACTGAACATACATAATTGTATAATTGTTTGCCGAAAACTAATCAAACATAACATATGTAAATACTAGAAACAGAAAGCCATGGTGGTTCATTGGAACACATATATGTATGTAATTAAGTATGTAATATGTATGTTTTTTTTTTTTTTTGTAAAATTCGATATTCCACATATTGAGATCCAAATGCATGAGGTCACACCGTCGGAGATCTTCATTTATGGATCACAATATGCTCTTTTGCAATAGTTTCTCATTTGAATTTTGAAAATCGTACGCCAAAGGTGTTTATCTTAATAAAAAAAATCTTGTAATTATTATTTACTCGTAAGTATACATAGATTATTAAATGGTTATAGATAATATGTATGTAGTATATAGAAGGAGTTGATTTAGTTTCCTTGTTCTTTTTTGTTTTCAAATTGTTTTCTTTTTGTAAGTTGTTGTAGCTTGCAGTAGTTGATCAAAAAACCATAAACTGAATTGCTTAAATAATTGTTGAAAATTGCAAACGTAATTATTATGTATAGTTACATGGAAGGGATATAGAGATAACAGATACCTATCAATACGATACCCATCTGAGAAATTTATGGAGTCTTTTGCAACTTTTCAAATTGATATTGAATGTAATTCGCTTTGAGAGAACTTACCATTAAATTATTATAGACTTAAAGTTACTTTAGTGTTGTTTGCTTCTTAGTTTAAATTAGTTAAGATTTGGGTTTTTTCAAAAAATATATTTTTGTATTCTTATTTATTGATTATTAGTTATTTAGTTATACAGACATTGAATGAAGGGTTAAACAACAAATCAAGACACGAATATCCGATTGCAATTCACACATAAAAAAACAAATTTTTTTGTTTGTTCAAATACGAAATTACGAAAATCCGAATATCCATATAGCTTTGTTAGTTATTTAAATGGTTATTCAATTATATTGCCGTCAATAATATTCCCGATATGGCATATAGTGGTCACCGTATTGCGCGTACTTGGTAAATAGAAATTTGTAACTAAATCTGCACCAAATGTAAGCCAAGTGCTAGACTACGAAAATGCACGAAACTAAATTAAATTAAGTATACGCCAGCGCGTACATTTCGCTCGGTTGCTTTATGCCCAGCTGGCTAGCTAGCCGGGTGGTTGGCTAGCTGACCGATTGCCAGCTAACCTAGGCCCCCATCATGACATAACGGCGCAAAGGCAGTTATGTGGTTGGGCAAATAGTATCTACAAATTATATAAAGTCGACTCAATGGAAAACAGAATTAACTGTGAAGCATTTATGGAATGTACATACTTCTATATCACACTCTACATATGTATATGCCCATTTGTCTATGCATATCGATTCTACTCAATTATGAAAATTTTCTGAGTTTAAGCACTATTGAAAGTAATTGGGAATAGTCACCGAAATTTTTGCAGGCTGTTGTCTCTGTAATTATTGATTATCTGTTGACAGCCAACGATGTTGACATTGTGCACCTTTGAATGTTATATATTCACTTTCACGATGGCGCCAGCTGAACTATTGGCGTTTTTTTTTCGCGCTTTCTATGTTTCTTCGCCTATTCAGGTTTTCCTAATTTCCGAGACCTTTAGCTGCAAACGGACCGTGTGTTTTGCTGGTGATAATTGGATTAGCTAACCAAGAACTACAACTACAACTGAAGCAAAGGTATTTATTTACCTTAAACAGACAGGTATCTATCTACTAGATAGCTAGGGGATGAGATATTGTCACCACATTCATTCAATGAGCTAGGAATTTATTTTTTTTATGGTTTTCACTTACAGACTTTTTTGATTAAGATACACACACTCAGCAGTTGTTCATTTATAGTCGTTATGTTGAAATATTTATCAATAAAAAAATTACGTTAAGTATTCTCGAATCGCAATCGATTATAGTTAAGTAGTTAATGAATGGTAGTTTTCGATTTCGTTTTCGGTTTAGTTTTCTTCTTTTTTTTTTTATCTTTTTTTGCATACAAAAAGCCTTTGGATTTGAAATCATGATGTTAAAACGTTAAACAACCGAACAGTATGGAACAATATAGGAATAACTGAATGGGTACAAAACAAACCGAAAACAAAAATGTTGATATTTACTACAAATTGTGGCATAAAATCAATATACGAGTATGTATGTAAAAATCAAAGGTGTACAAAAATATATGCAAACAGAAGAGGGAATCAATAAGTAAATTTACATAACAATTACAAATTGCATAGAAAAGGCAGCAGCTATTTTTGGGTTTTCTTTGTTTTGTTAAGATATAGATTCAAAATGTTTCACTTACCAACTATGGAAATGGCAGAGACGCGCTCCAAACTCGCCTCCGTGGTGGAGTGCAAAGTTGTCACAGTGTCGGCTAGATAATCTATTCCAAATGAAAAGTATACAATCAATCAAATGCATCTCTTTGGTATTTTGGGTTAACTTACCTGACTCTAAGCTAATGAGTGGCGCAGTCTCTTCCGTCTGCTTCTCAATTTTTGTGTCACTTGGTGTGGGCGGCGGTGTCTGAGAGTGTGGAATGTCGCTCGCTAGAAAATGAACCAAACAAATATTTCGTTAGTAGTTGCCATCAAATTAGCGAACAGATGGAATGGCTACCTATTTGCTTGAGCTCATCGGATATTTCAATTAGACCTTCGCTCATTTTTTTTGTAATTGTTTCGCCCACCGATTTGCAGAACTCTGCATCGGTCAGTGACTTGCGTGGCTCAATGGACACTGGTGGACAGAGCCCATCATCTTTGATAACCTCGCTCGGCACGATGTTGGGAACGAGTTGGGTTTGTTGCTCCATAGCTAGGAAATCAGAAGTTAGCTTGCGTGTGGTAAACGGCGACACTTCGCCAATGGGTGCGGCCAATTCAATGCCATCATCTTGGATTAGTTGTGTTTTATCCGGCACTTCCTTAGCATCTTTTGTGAATTCATTTGTTTGAATAATGTCTTTTGTTGTTGGTTTGGATTGCAACTGAGTCTGTTGCTCCATGCTTAGGAAATCAGCTGTAAGTTGAAGCTTATCCAGTGGTTGGACCACATCTTTCTCTTTCGGAACGCCCTCACTTGCTTTTGTCAAGGTGATTTTTGATTCTTCAATTGCTGCCTTTTTGGTTTCGACTTTTGGTATCTTACTCGCTGGCGGTGCAGGCTTTACTAAGATAACAGAGTCCGGCTCAGAGGCTATTAATGATGTTTGACTGGATTCGATTAGCTGCTCTGCAGGCTGCTGGGGCATAGAGGGCAGTTGACTCTTCTGCTCCATGGCTAGAAAATCGTGTGTCACTGTTTTTGGATCAGCGGTGGTAATTCGCTCCTCGATTATGTGGAATGTCTCGACAACGTTAGCAACCTTTTCGGCTACTTTATCTTCTTTGGGGGCAACAGCAGTAGATTTTTCAGTTGTAATCACCTTCTCTTCGATGTGGTGGAATGTGTCAATTAAATCACTCACTTTATCAGCTAGGACCTCAGCCTTGGCTGCAATCTCTGGCTTTTTGGCTGTTGCCTTTTCATCTGGCAGTTGACTGGGTAAACCAGTTGTCATAATGGTGGCAGTAGAAGTAATAACTTCGTCCAAGATTTTGGTTTCCTTTTCAATCAACTTCTCAGACGATTTTCTCGGTTCGACTTTGGGAATTTTACTGGCTGCTGGTGTGGGCTTGGGCTCAGCTGCTAGCTGTTCGCCCTGTAGAAAATCTTGTGTCAGTTTTCGTGCTTCTGCATCACCGATCTTTGGCACAGCATCGGCAGCACCTTGGCTCTTGACTGGTATTTTGGAGGCTGGCTTTTCGGGCTTTTCGATTTCCGGTTCAACTACAGTACGTGGAGCTGTAGTGGGCTTAAGAGGCTCCTCACTTGGCTTTTTGACAAGCTTGGGTATTTGAGTCTTCGGCTCGCCGCCATGAAAATCGTACTTTACCTTTTTTGCCTCGAAGTCAGCAATTTTTTCCTCTATTGTTGTTGTCTCAATAAGTTGTACAGATTTGACCTGCTCTTGGGAGATCTGCGTTTTGGTATCCTCCAAGTGTTTTTTGGTCTCAGTGACCTTCGTTGTTTCCGCTGACATCTCCTTCTCTTCCTTGTGTACTTCATGTATTTCTTGTTTGCCACCTTCGAAGGAGCTAATTATATTCTCCACCTTTTTGCTGGCAATTTCAGTAACCTCGCTAATAACTTGCTCCACTTTTTTGATGGTCTCTTGCGGAACGGAGGCCATGGGACTGGTCTTTTCCTTCACCTCCTCAACGAATTTCTCGTGAATGGCTGTCTCGGTGGCAGTCACAGCGGGCAGTTGGCTGCGTTTTTCCATTTCCAAAAAGTCTTCGGTCATATCCCGAGCTTCCTGGCGTGTAATGGTCGTCACCCTACTACTACTGGTAACTCCATTCTTTTTCTCAGTTTTCTCGGCCGTGCTTATATCTTGTACAATCTTGTCAACTTTATCGGGTGAGGGTATTTCATCTTCCTCAGAACTTCGACCGGAAGATTTGAACTTATGCGTTAATTCTTTGTCGAATTCGCTCTTGCTCACTTCCATTGAGTCCATTTTTCCCATTTTCATTTTAATCACCTGTTCGGGGACAGTCGCACCCTTTATAATGACATTGTCAGCTGGCAATTGCATCAAAATTTCCGACTCATGAATAGCCTTTTTATCCTCAATTAGGCTCTTTCGTTTGATTTCGGTTATTTCTTTGGTGATTTCTTTCTTTTGTGTTGAGGCAGGTATGGAACGCTCCATTGAAAGGCGCTTCACAATTTTCTCACGTCTTTCGGCCACAGTGCGCTTAGCTTGCTCTTCATCAGACTCAGACTCTTCGACTTCCTTCTCCTCGGCAGAGTATTTGACTTCCTCACGTTCATTAATTTGCTGTATTAGCTTGCCTATTAATTAAGAAGATTTTTTTCGCTTAGTTGGTTAGAACTTTTGTGATGTAAACTATGACTTACTTTCTCTGCGAACCAGCTCCTCCACAGATTCCGAGTTTTTCATGATGTCCGTGTCATCGAACTCGCGTGAATGTGAGAGACGCCCACTCTTGCACTTCTTCATAATGTCGTCGCGTCCAATGTTCTTGAGCGCCGACTCCAGGGCCAGAATATCATAGTTGGGTTTATCCTTATACAGACGAATCATGCTTTGCGCCTGTCTGGCAATACTATCGGTATTCTGACTAATAATTTCATCAATCTCGTCCGCATTGATGCCAATCTCTGGGGCCAATTGTATCCAGTCTTTGCCCAACAAGTTAGACAAGTCAACAATGCGTATGTCGCCAATGTAGTGATCATTCTGATGTTTGCTTAAACTAAACATTGAGGTTCTATACGCCGAGCAGGTGACCGAGTCGGGAATTATGGCCTCAGGCAACACTATGTTCAGTATGCAGATGGGTTGTTGTGGCGGCTCACCCTTAGCCACCTTGGGCTCCTTCATAAACAGGGTGCGGCCCACAATGTCAGCATGCTGATCCTTTACACGGACCGTGAAGGGCAAACGGTTCTCGCGGAAGGCTTTAAACTGCAGCTGGAGTTGATCACCCGATTTGGTAACAGGCACCAAATTGCCAGCCATTTCAATGTACTGTGGCTTACCCTCCAGCACTTCGACATCTCGGCTCTTAGCCACCTCCGTGTAAAGTTCATGTTTCTCGAGCGTCTTATCCTCGCGATCGTCAGTCATACAAAAGACACGCAAACGTGCCTCAAACGGTTCAATTTTCTTGGCAAACACCACAAACTTGGCTATGAAAGGCACGTGAATAACTTCCCTGTATATACATTAATGAATGATATTTATGAATAATTGTTAGCAAATTTTCCCCATTGAGTAATAGACTCACTTGTACAGCTCGGTGGCCATTTTGGTGGCATCCGAAATGTTACGACAATCCATTAACCAGAAACGTGCCGAAACGGTTGTCGTAAACGAGACACAATCGTTAACAAAAGTGAGGGGAGTTGAGCCGGTAACATCTTCCCACTGGGCTCGGGATGGTCCGCCTGGTGGTGGAGTTAAGACAAGAGGGTTAAAATTTTCTGGCACTCGCCGGGGTCTTTAAGTTTTTCTCTCTCTATTTTTTCTTTGGGGGGAATACAATACGCATAGACTACATAGGATTTGTATGTATGTTTATGTACGTAATGTAAAACTCTTTGAAAACTCTACTTTTGTCTCATTAGCAGATAATACAATAGTATGTATGTATATAATTATTGAATTAAAATTTGAAAAATTGTTCAACTAATTTATTTCAAATGAAAAACACATAAAACTCAATTAAAAAACGTTTGTCAAGAAGGTAATATATAGTACGATTGTGTGTTAATTACAAAGCAATTATATGGAATAGAGGAATAGAGTATTTGAAAAGTATTTGAGTATTGTAAGTATTATAGAGTATACGGAGTAGTTGAAATGTAATTAGCGTAAAGGTTAAAGAAGGATCAAAAGGTATTTGGTATGTATTTGGTTACGATATTATGTGATGTAGATTGTGTGTGTACGTGTGTGGGTGTGTCTGAGTGTTTCGGTGTGTGTGAAGGTATGTATATGAAATGCACGTAATACTGATGTGTGTGTGTCTATTTGTGTGTGTGTGTGTGTGGATGCGTGTGGCATTCGATTGGTTTGTGTGGGAGTGTATTCTCATGGGCGTGGAGTTTGGTTAATGGCGCACTTTGTTTTTTATTTTTTTCAAGCATAAAATGTATTTAGTTTTTAGTTTTTTTGTAGGGCTGCAGCATTTACAGAGGTACAAGTACTAGGTACGGGTACTTGTGGCGCTTACTTTGAAGCCGGTTTTCGTAACAACATGCTTAATAATTTGAAAATAAAATTTCTTGTTTGTTTATCATTTAATCTTGTTTTTTTTTTTCTTTTTCTTTTTCTTGAATGGCAAATAAGTGAGCGTGTCACGTGTATTTTGTTAGAGTGTGTTTTGAACAAACAAAACGGAAAACAATAAAATCAGAAAACAATTTAAGAAACCAAATTAAGTAAAAACAATTGAAATTATATAAGTAGAAACTAAATAATAATAATGAAAATCAAATCGATAGAACTGTCAATATTTAATAATATGTAAGTAAATATATAGATTTATATATATATACAGGAAACAAAACATCGTTTATATCAAAAAGCTTGCCATAGCATTAGCTTGAATTTCCGATTTTCAAATAGATATGTAGGTATATGTAGTAGTAGTAGTATTGGTAGTAGGTAGTATCTTTCGATAGTTGGACATTTATTGTTCGGTTTCAGAAAAGTTCTCTTTGGTGCCACAAACAGTAGAAATTCAAAATTGCTTATTCATACAATAATATTATATTATATTTTCTCTTATTTCTTTTTGCTTTTAATATTTTTTTAAAAATTGTTGAATTATTATTTTTTTTTCATTTTTTTTAGTTTTTTTTTTTGAAAAACAATTGATGTATACAATATTCTGCTTTATGGTTTTATGTAAATTAGTACAAAAAAAAAGGAAAGCAATCAACATAATAGAACATGTAGTAGATTTGCACACTCAAAACAGAACAATACTACAATCAGGTGCACAACATTCCAGAACTAAAACGAAAACGAAAAGTTAAAGAGAAGGGAAACCACCAGCGAACCAGTTAAAAACTCAAGTAGAAGTGAACAAAATGTGAACAAATCGAACTGAAGAAATCAATGAAAACGTAAAAAGTACAAATTTAAATTCGGCACAATCAATTGGCCTTGCTTTCAATATATATTTATATATGCATGTAAATACGGTTTTAATGGCCCAAAGAGCAACTTTAGTTATTAGCATTTAAGACCTACAAACTCTTCAAAACGAAATTGGAATTGTGCAATTTAGGTAGTTTTTTTTTAGTTATGTATTAATATTGGAAAAAAACCGCGTGCAGTCAGAAAGTTTTTGTTTTGTTTTGATTATTTTTATTAATATTACTTTTTTTTGTTTGGTTGGGTTTCTTTATTGTTTGTTAATTGTATGTTGTTGGATAGAGGAGAAGAGAACGGCAGCAAAAACGTTTGCATGACAAGCTTAAGATTCATAAAGATTAGAATAGAGAGAAAAGTTTTGGCTTACTTCAAAAATTAAGCAGAGCTGTTTGGCGCTAGAAGCACAAACTGCGAGCATAGAGAGAGAAAACTATGCACCGACTCTTGTGTGAATAAAGGGACGGGAGGGGAGGGACCAAAGAAACATCCTTGTCCCAACAGAAAGTTAGGCTACGAGAGCTTATTTCCTTTTCTTTCTTTTGGGTTTTCTCGCATTTTTTTTTTAAATTTGTTTTTTTTTTGGTTTTGTTAGATGCAGCGCAACCCGAATTTCAGCAAAATGTTTAGAACCAAAGATGAAATTAGGAACGAAAGGATAATTCAAACAATCGAATGTACGCAAATCATAATCATAATTAAATAAATACTATTCAAAGCATAGTAGTTAAAAAGTTTGAATAAAATAATTTTTTCTTTTTTAAAATATTTGCAAAATAGTTATTCAAACAAGAGAATTTTTGGTAGTAAATAAAATATGCAGAATTTTCAAATTTCTTAGTACAATCAACTTTTGTTTCATTTTTCTGGTTTTTTTTTTTTTTTTTTTTTTGTTTCAAATTGTTCTTTTCAATTTTATTGTTTGCTTAATTTTCAACTAGGTTGTTTTTTTTTATTTTTCATAGAACAAAACAACTAAACATGAACAAATAATTATTATTCTTTTAGGTTGTAAACAGTCTCAATTTGAAACTTCATACATGTTTGTGAATTTCTGATTATTATTTTTTTTTTTTTGTTATTTATTTATTATTTTGTTGTTTGTTTGTTTTTTTTTGTGACATTTTTTGTCATTGTTTTTTTGTTAGTTACCTTTTAGAGACCTTTTCCGAAACACACCTTCAATGGATTGAGAAAACAGAATGGAATGCGTGCACACACATATGCAATGACGCATTAGTACGAAATTATAGAACAATTAAATATGTTTGGTTTTCAATTAGGAATTGAATTTGAATTGAAGTTCGTTTTTTGGGTCTTTTGTTTTTTTGCTCAACGGAAAACGTAAACGTGAACTTAAGCAGGAAACTTAAAGTAACGTAACGAAACGAAACAAAACGAAAACAGAGACAAAGAGAAACGGAGAGATAACTGGACCAAAAACACTGTACTTAGGCACAATGAATAGAATATATATGTATATAGAGAATAGAGAGAAGAGACGACAGTGAGAGAGAGAGAGAGTATGATATTGATTTGAGGATCGATCGTATCTGCATCTGTATCTCTGTAATAGTAAGATTGTAGGCTGTATCTATAACTGATTTTGTATTTGTGTGTGTTTGTTTTTGTTTAGTTTTTCTTTGTAAGTGTGTGTGTGTGTGTGTGTGTGTGTGTGTGTGTGTGTGTGTGTGTGTGTGTGTGTGTGTGTGTGTGTGTGTGTGTGTGTGTGTGTGTGTGTGTGTGTGCGTGTGTGTGTGTGTGTGTGTGTGTGTGTGTGTGTGTGTGTGTGTGTGTGTGTGTGTGTGTGTGTGTGTGTGTGTGTGTGAGTGTAGCTAATGTATGTATGAACGTATCTGGGATGAATAAAGAAGTTAAGTTGACTACGACTCGCTATAGTTTCCAAAAAAGAGACTATGGATTAAGAGTTACTGGATACTGCCGTAACACAATTAATTAATGAGTTAGATTAACAAAAGAAACAACAAAAGAAAAGAAAGACCCGATCAGACACAAGCACAGTATATATAGTTCGATATATATATGTAAGTAGCACATGGTTTCCTAATTCATTTTTTCACGTACAATTGGCGTACAATTTACTTGTTCATTTTAATGAGGATAATTTGGTTTTGTTTTTCACTGTACAACATTATAAAGTAGGTACGAAAGTATGTATGTAAGGTAAATAAATTGGATAAATGGCATGTATATGTATGGTATATATATTTATAGTACTGATACTTGTATTCTAAATGTAAAAAAAATTATTTAACTAAAACTGAGAAGGTAACAAAAAGTAGGAACAATCAACCGAAATTATACTTATATATAATTCGAAATCAAGCTAAAACAATCATAACGAAATTAATATATATATGAAGGTAAATGAAATGAAAGCCTGAGAGAGAACGGGAATATAGAGTGGATTCAGGATTTAGGAATTTTTTACTCATAAACACATCAACTAACAGAATGTAAGTAATGTAAGTGGATAAGTTAACTGCTTGGAGCACATTTCACAACAACACAAAATATTGACAGATATATATTTTTTTTTTTAGGTTGGTATGTAGGTAGGTTGGCAGAGTAGGTAGTTATGTATGTATGTATGTAGTTGTTATTGTTGTATGTCTGACAGATCGGTAACAGCCACAACTTACCTGTTATCGAACACAGCAAACGCAGAGTTGGTGTATTGCCCGAATACTGATTAATCATGCCCTGGCTGTGCGCCTTCGGGGCGGGCATACTGAGGGTAATGGCCTTGTGGAACTTGCGACGACGTGGCTCGACCGTTACAATTGGCGATACGGCCACCCCGCGACCCAGTAGCTTAGCAGTTAGATCGGGATCGACCGGTTGGGCCTAGAAATGTAACAAATTTTGTTTCGACACTATAGACAAAAATCGATTTTTGGCCACGCTTAATTCAATAATTATTAATAATAATTATATACACTCATACACACACACTCACACACACACACACACGCACACATGTTTATACATATGATCAAAGTAAACTAAACTGAATTTAAGAAAGAAAAAAAACAGTAGAACAAACAAATTAAATAAATAACTTAATAAAATCTATAAAGAAAAAAAAAAAATATATATATACATATATTCGAAATATGCGCATTTTGTTATCAGATCTCACAGGAACATAAAATGTACATAAAGGAAATGAGTTTTTGGGCTAAATGGTGAACATTTTTTCATTCTCTTTTTACTTGATTTTGGTTTTTAAATTTTTAAATTTGCAGCTTTATACAACGGTTAATCTGCTTCTTTTTTTTTAGTTGTGAAAGTGTTTGGTGGGGTAATTGGTTTTTTAATGCATATCATTCATGTTCATGTTTGATTCATGTATATTTTTTTATGTATGTTTCAGTTAAAATACACATCATAAGTTTGCTACAAACAATAACAACAATGTTCAAGCCCATTTATATCCCAATAAATTTAGTCATCAAAAAAACTTTGACTACAACATAATAATAATAATGTTAAATAATATTTGAATTATAATTTACATCATTGAGAAGAAGTTAAATGAAAGAATACAATAGATAAATATTATTTTCTATCATTTGTTATTTTACAAAAATAAAAAATAAGAAAAAACAAAGTAGAAAAAGTAAATGTAATTAAATGTTTGCAAATTAAACGTGCTAAAACAAAATGAAAAGAAATCTTTTTATTTTAAATCCGAACTGATAAGTGAGAGGGGCCATTATAAAATCGTTTTTTGCTTACGTCATGGCTAAAATGTTACAACTTCGTTAGGCAACGTTCAAAACCGAACCACCCAATTGTAACTGTCTAAGCATTATAGATCACAATATCGATTATTGTATATCGTTGTTAATTGATTCATTTGAAAAAGCAATTGAATTGACAATACGAAAAATTAATCAAAAATCAAAATGAATTAAAACATTTTCATTGGCATAAAGTTTTTGTTGAACTAAATTTATTGGGTCGATTAAATAGTAAGTAAATATGCGTTTCAGAGAATCGTTCATATTTTTGGTATTGTTTTGGTTTTTGGTTTTTCTTTTTGTTATATAATCTTATGCACATGTAGTATGAATAAGTAGTAAGTAATATATATAATTGATTATACTTTTTTGTTTGATATAAGATCTGCGTTAGTGTCTTATTTGATTGGACAATTAATTAATATGTTTTAAGCTAATATATGAGATAAGAAAAAAATAAGCGATCGCTTGATCCATGATCAAAATAAATAGATTTAATACGAGAGAGTAAGAGATATTATCATTTGCATTATCATTATCATTTCTTATAGTCGCATCTGTTTTGCTTTTTTTTGTTCAGATCATCATTATATAACCGATTGGCTCCACACATCGAGTTTAGTTTTTAAATGCCGCAAAAACTCCATTAATGGTTAATTATCAAACAAAGTGCACATATTTCATAAATAACATTTAGGTCTTTTAAAGAAAAGCAGTTAGTTAGTTGCTTGGTTGGTTGATCAAGGCAATATCATCTTCCTACTATATATATGTATATATATATATATGTATATGTGAATATCGTGTGCCCTTTCTAGTTAGCTGACTATAGTAGTGGCTATATATGTTTGTATGTATATGTGCTATAAGTATACACATATACATATATATGTGCTATAAGTATACACATATACATGCATACATCTTATATGTTGTATACAGAAATGTGTATTTCAATCTAGTTAGCTTGAGGCTTCCTTCCTACCCATCACTACTACGTATAGTAGGACTTTTCTTAGGGGTTCGGGGAGGGGGTTAAATCGGGTTAACATATATATATATATATTTCTTTTGACTGTTTATGGATATATGCAAAAATTGCAAGTGCCATGTGCCGTAAGTTAAATACTTGTTTGGTTTTTTGTTTCTCTCATTATTTTTTGTCTTGGAAAACATTTCGTTTGTTCTAGTTATTCTTATGGGATATTCGTTAAGGAAGTTAGTTTCAAATGCACGATAAGTTATTCATTAAATTTGTTTGTTGACAGCATTTGGAATTGTTTGGATTGTTTACCAAATTAGCGAGAAGCGCTTCTTCTTGGGCACATGATTAACACTAATCTTGCGTAGCTTCTCGGGCGCAACGCCTTTGCGTGGCTTAAAGAGGTTTACCTGTAGGCCGACTTTGATTTTCTTGGTAAGTGCTCCCTGGGGGAAGACGGCCTGCACCTGTGGTACCACAGTGCTGGACACCATACCACCTTCGGGTCCAATGGCATGAACTTCCTGTCGTATGCGCGATACCACTGCAAAGTACTGTGGAAAATCGTAGGTAACAAATCGGCATACATGATTGCCAGCCTGCTCTTCCAATTGAGCGATTTCTAGGGACGAAAACAAAAATGAATGAAGAGGGAAAAGGAATTTGAACAAGCGAAATACTAACCTTCTGGCTCAAAGCATTGCTGCATCACATCGTGTATGATCTCCTCGGAGTTGTCAATGGTGTGCTCACGCCAAGTTTCACCATTATCCGAACGCAAGATAATAATTTCACGCTCTTTGCCACGCAGCGAGGCGAAATGCGGTACCTCCATGACAACGGGCCCAATGAATTTGGTCGAGCATGGTCCCAGCTCGAGGACACGACTGGCCAGAGCCTCGCCCTCCATCAATTGGGGCGGATGCATGGTCCGTTGCGGCTTCACATAGCGGCAAGTCACCCTTGTTGGCTGGCAGGTAGAACGCGATGGAATAATCATACGTACACCACTGTGGCGGCAACCACGCATGGCCCCGCCTCGGGCGTCCACCAGGAAGGAGACCAAGAAGCTCTTCCAGCTAAGTTTGCGGCTGCACACACACAGACACATAGAGGATATGTTTACGACTTATCTAGAGGACAACTTTGTTTGTGTACTCACCCCACATGTGGTGGATCCTCGTGACTAGATCCATTGGCTATATAAACACTATCAACGGTGGCCTTAGGCGAATTGCCATAGACCTGAGCCTTGTGTGGACTAACAATCTCCTCGCCAATGGTCGGTGGAACACCGGCGGCATATTCAGCACTATGGATCATACGATTGGAATCCATGCGCTCGTCGCGAGTTACGTCAATGGGTAGCGAGTCATCGCCTAGGGATTTCATTTCATCAACGGTCAGATAGCGATAAGGTTGATCGGATAGCATATTATCTTCGCCTAGATATTTGTAATTGGTTTTTGTTTTTTGGATACGATTTCGATTCGGTTGCATTCCAGCGCATTTAGGCATTTGTTTCAATTAAGCGCAAGACAGAGTCCAATTGGCCATATAGCGATGTTGTTGTTGTATCGTGTTTATATAGTGTTGTTGTTGTTGTTGTTGGTTTTTTTTTTTTTTTTTTGCATTAAACATGAGAGCGCAGTGCATTGAAAATAGAAGAATGCAAGTGAGTTTTGATTTTAGTTTTAACAATTTCGTAAGTTAATCATGCTTTAAGATATATGTATTTATGTAATTAATCATTTATAATAGTAGTAGTAGTAGTAGTAGTAGTAATAGGGAATGATACGAGAGTATGTAAAGCTAGCATGACACCATTTAACAATTGTATTAGGAGCTTATTAAATTAAATATTAATATAAATAGTTGTTGAGTTTTGCATGCCGCGTTACAAGCAAATAGTTTTATATGTACTTATAAAGAACATTGATCTGCACACTGATAAATAGCTCCCCACACTCGGATAGATATAGTAGAACAAGCCGCTCTGTGTATATACACTTTGCCGATCTTTTACAATCAGTGTCAATATATAGTTAGTTATATTTAGTTTATATAACTACATTAGCTTATGTAACAGGGAATGAAAAGAAAACTCGGAAAATTTTTTACAAATTTTGAAGAAATAGATATAATGAGATTTATAAGAAGATTTGGCACCAAGAAAGGTTCAGTATATGTGTATGCGTATTTACAGCTAAGCGAAGGCTAACAAAACTTGACTAAAAGTTTTCCTTTAATCTCCTATGAACTCAAAAACGTTACGTTACATTACATGTTCCTGTCCCAGGAAAAATCTCTTTTCAAAAACTATGAGAAACAAATTTAGAAACTCTTTTCATTCCCTGTGTTCAGGTTTATATTGTATGTACATACATATGTTTGATGTAATTCAATTGGTTCAATATAAAGCAGACATTCATAGGTATACATACATACATATACTAGTAAGTAGTTTGAGTCGCTGCTCTATAAGTACAACAACGTCAAGAATTATAGTAATTAACACACACATGTATACGAGGCAACCATATAAAGTGCCATCACAGACGGGGGGTAAATGGTAATAAAGTTTAGTTTTTGTTTTTTAAGCATAGTCAATCGAATTAATAGCCAATTGGGTGCACTTGATATTGGCCAGCGTTTTGAATGAGACAATTAAGTACGAATACGAGTAGAGAGTAGAGAGAGTAGAGATTGCAAATTGGCCTTACTAGAGACATAGAGATTATCGCCCTGATAATATGGCAAATAGATATGAGTGTCGGGTCGATGGCGATGATCACGGTGACATTCACGTTCACGGTCATGGTCAATGCCAATGCCAATGCCATACTCGTAGCATGCGTCCAATTCCCAATTTGTGTCACCTGACGGCACACATTTAAAAAAGCGAATATTTCTTTTGTTTGGTTTGGATTGGTTTCACTTAAAATCTAGACATAAGACTAACAGCTTGAAAGTGTTTAAATTTGGTATGTGCTCTGGCTTGACTAGCATGGGCTGTGACAGTGGTTTTTGGTTTTCTAATGGTTGTGGTGTAGGTGGTTTTTGTTGTAAGCTTTTCAAATTGATATACTCACCGCCCTCTTCCTCAGAGTCGGACATAAAGGACTCGTGCATTGCCTCGGGTGCCACAACGCGATACTTCTCTTCGGTTTGGGCCGAAGCAGCAGCTGCATCATCCTCTTTGGTAATCGATTTCAATGAGTCCAAGACACTAATGTAACCCAATTTGCGGGCAATATGCAATGGGGTCTGCCCATTGACAGTCTGGGCATTGGCATTGGCCTTATGCTCCAGCAGCAAGTTAACAATATGGCAATGTCCCTGCTGGGCTGTCTGATGAAGTGGCGTATAGCCAATTGAAGTGGCCACATCCACATTGGCTCCATTCTGCAGCAGAAAACGTACCATATTGGCTTGGCCGAAATGGGAGGCGACATGCAGCGGTGTATATCCAGCCTTGGTGGCCATATCGATATTGGCTCCATTGCGCTGCAATATTTCGGCCACATTCACATTATCTTCCTGGGCGCACAGATGCATGGGTGTTAGACCATTCTTGGCCGGATGATTCACAGCTGCCTTGTGCTCAATTAAGAGATTCGAGATTTCGGCATGTCCCTCCTGACTGCTCAGATGCAGAGGTGTAAAGCCGGCCTTGCTCTCAGCATTTGCCTGAGCACCATACTCCAACAGGGTGGTGGCAATATCCATCTGGTTCTTGCGCGCCGCAATATGAAGTGAAGTGTGTCCATTCTTGGCAATGGCATGCGGACTGGCCCCCTTCTCGAGCAGCAGCAATGCCACCTGCTGGTTATTGTAATGGCAGGCCACATGCAATGGGGTAACGCCATTCTTACCCTGAGCATCCACATCGGCCTCCTTCTGCAACAGCAATTGCGCAACCTTGATGTGACCATATTTCGCTGTCAAATGCAATGGAGTGAATCCCTTCTTGGTGGCTGCATCCAAAGCGGCCCCGTTCTCGATCAATACAGCGGCCACCTGGATTGTTATTTGGGGAAAAGTTTTTAATTGTTTACGTTAATCAAGCATTATCATTTAAGTGTATGTGTGTGTATAAAAATTATTACATAATTGAAAAATTGTTGAAAATAAATACCAAAATAAGTTGCAACATTTATTTGTGGTCGAAACAGGAAACGGAAAGTATTGAAACAACAATTAATGATAATACTCAATAACGAAAACTAAAAATAGGTACAATAATATAAAACGTTAAAACGGCAAGAACTTAAAAATCAAATGAAAAACTCTTGATGACGTATCCAAAACAATTGCATCAAATAGACAGTGTCGATGTGGTCGGTAATCTTTTTAGCAATCAAATCTTTTACCTCATCCTGGCCCTCCTTGGCTGCAATATGCAAGGCAGTATACATATCCTTGGTGGTGGCATCCACTTGTGCCCCGTGCTGCAGCAGCAACATGACAATATCCACATTGCCCAATCTAGAGGCAATATGCAATGGTGTCTGCTGTTCACGTGCCCGGGCATCCACTTGAGCGCCATTGCGCAACAAAATGCGTATGATGTCGGTCTGCAAAAATTGCAAAGGTGTTGATGATGATGATCGGAAGATAGTCGAGATTGGATATTAGATCTACAAACCTGATTGGCTCTAGCCGCCAAATGCAAAGGCGTCTCGCCACGCACAGTTGGCACATCGGGACTGGCATCATGCTGCAGCAAATAGATGACAATATTCATGCATCCCATAAAGGCAGCCACATGCAACGGGGTCAGTCCACTCTCTGTGGTGGCACTAATGCTGGCTCCATGACGCAGCAACAGCTCCACCACCTTCAAGCGATTCTTCTTGCAGGCAATGTGCAATGGAGTGAAACCGTTGAGAGCCCTAGCATTGGCATCGGCATTGCGATCGAGCAGCAGTTTGGCCACTCGAACATGTCCGCAATGGGCAGCCACATGGAGGGCAGTCAGATAATCGACGGTCACCTCATCCACCGGTGCGCGGTGATACAGCAAGATGCGAGCGGCATCCACATGCTCTCCCTGGGCAGCCATATGCAAGGGTGCAAGTCCGTTCTTGGTCTTGGCACTGATGGGAGCACCGCGTTCCAATAACATATCCACCACCTGTTCATGGCCCGATCGAGCGGCGCAGTGCAGCGGGGTAAGGCCATCCCGCGTCTTCGCCTCAATGTTGCCGCCCTTCTCCAGCAGTAGCGAGACCATATTCGTCTTACCCCACTTGGCAGCCACATGGAGGGGGCTAATATTGTGCTTCGCCGAGTAGTTTACATCGGCTCCCTTCTGTATCAGCAAATTGGCAATATTCTGATTGCCATAATGCGAGGCAATGTGCAGGGGTGTGAATCCTGACTTGGAAGTAACATCCGGATTGTGGTCATTCTATAGGTAGATAGATAGAAAAATCGTCAATACCTCAAATCTTTACTTAACTCTTCCAATCGATTTGCACTCACATCCAATAGCAGGGTAGCTGCCTTCACATCATCCTTTTTGGCTGCAATATGCAGAGCGGGCAGGCGAACCTTGCCACGCGTATCGCTCTCGAGCAGTACAGCGACAACCTTGTCGTGTCCCTGCTGCATAGCTACGGCCAATGGCGTAAAGCCATCCTCGGTGGCCAGACTCTGATTGGCTCCATTGGACAGCAGAAGACGGACTACAGCATCATGATTCTCCTGAGCAGCCATATACAAAGGAGTAAATCCATTCTGTGATTGCACATTGACTGAGGCATTGTGCTCCAGCAGCAATTTAACCACCTCCTCCTGTCCGGCTAGCGATGCAATGTGCAGAGCAGTGTTACCCTTCTTCGTTGCACTATCCACAATGGCTCCACGGCGCAATAGCTCCGAGACGACATGTATGTGTCCATCCTTGGAGGCCAGGTGCAGAGCATTTAAGCCGTTCTATAAATCAATCAATCAGTCAGTCAAACACTTGGTCACTTGGTTTCCTTTTTATTTATTTTTTTTTTTTTTTTGTTGTTTGTTGATTGAACTTACCGCATTGCTCGTATTTATGTCAATGTTGTTCTTCAAATGCTCCAGCACGCGCTCCAAATTGCCAGCGCGAGCGGCACGCAGAAATGATGTGTTGCCATCGCCCTACAATTGCATTATACATATATCGTATTTGAGTATCACAAATAAACCAACGAGCACTTTTCAAATTTATTGAATTTTTTTCAAATTTTGACAACGATAAAGAATTATTCTAGCTATTATCGAAATGTTGACCAGTTCAAGTTGTTTTTGAATAGCCCAGACAAAAAATTAAAGCAGTAAAGAATTTTTCAAAGAACTTCAATAAAAAACAATAGATTACGATGCGAAAGGTTCTTTAAGTAATTTTTATTGATTGATTAAGGTTTCATCGGTTTAATTAAAGCTGTTAATTGAATAGTCGTAGGCTATTCATTAAAAGGTATGCCTAAATTTAAGTGAGGAACATTTGTTTCACGAATTAATAACTACCTCCTACTAAATGATATCATTGTGAATGACCCTCATCATTTTGGTTTGTAATTGGCATTGTAATTTACAACAGGCTAAACAGCAAATTGGAACATTAATCAGGAAGAAAGGTCAAAGATAAGCAGCAAGGAATTATCGACCATGAGCTAATGTTATATCAGTGCTAACTTTTCCCACCTGAAGCCAAGAACTGTTATACAACTGTTTTTCTAGTGGGTAAGAGGATGGCTAGAGTGGGTACTAGGAAAAGTTGCGTGCTAAATGCGTATTCATCATGTGGCCAGATATGGAGAGGTGGTTCCGACTCGAAGTGGTATTGATCGTGGCCAAGCTCCAGTCAGTTTTGCCAGCTTCATAGAAAATTTGCATATTGTGCACCTGTCGTTACTCAAGTTCAACTTGCCGCCCCGCCAACGGTCAAGGCGAGGGGTCAACATTGGATGTGGCGCAGGTGTATTTCAACTTAATGGCCAACCTTTTCTCCCACCCCAAAACCCAGCTCGCACACCCACAACCATAGCGACCATGTTCGATTCTGGTAGCGTTTTTCCCGTTTTCTGCGCTTTGTTTATGTGTGTTTTTGTAGTAACTACCTTAACGCTCCAGTGGCTCTTGGCTCTTGGATTCGATATCGAAAATGACGTCATGTCACCGACTGACTAACTGACTAAAAAGTGCAACTGGAAGGCAAAAGCAAGCAAACTTTTCGCGACTGGAAGCGACAAATTTCGCACTTTGCCGACACCGAAAGACGATGACACCGAAATGACCGCAACTCAGACACCCGCCAGACCCTTTGTTTCCTGTTTTAGCAATTTTAAGCTGTTGCAGTGTAGCAGCAGTCGCTAACGGAGGCTCGCTTATCCCTCCCTTCCACCCACACCGTCCTAGACCCTCTTCAGTAAATAGGAAGTCAGTGTAGTTTAGTCCTTTTCTTCTTCATACAAAAAAAAAAACTCATTTCGTATGCCCTAAGCATACATACTCATACGAATTGAAAAGAAGACGAGGCTTGTTTGCTAAAGTTTTTTTTCCCCTTTTTTCTACTTCAAAAGGGAGAATTAACGATGCCAGACATACTACATACAAAATGTAAACGTGTATGTGTCTGTGTGTGTGCAAGCATTTGTGTGTGTAGGGGCAAAAGTTCAAAGGTCCTTTAGCTTGGGCATTGTATAACAAGCTCAAGTCGGTCCAAATTGGGTGCTCAAAGTAAAGGAGTTTGTTTGGGCGAGCCTTGAAGTGGATTTGCTTTGAACTTGGTAGCGGGTTTTCAAATGATTTTCATAAGTGCCAACATGTTTGGGTTCAATTTAAACTCACATGTAAATTCAATCATTTTGAATTGAGTAAGCAACGCAAGCAAATTGAGCTGCAGCAGCTCACAGGAGAAAAAAAAGATTGAAATATGACTCATATTATGGATTTTTTCACCATCTTGAAACAAAATGTCGCATGTCATCATTAAATTTAACCTAAATCTCTAATACCGTAGCCAACTAGTTACTGCCACAAGCACACGCACATACCACACCCAGTTCGAATACCAAACATACCAGTGGGCTACGACAGTGGGAGCCACCACCAGCCATTACCAGCACCACCTGGTTTCAGTCCCACTTGCCCGCAAAAGTGCCGACAACTCCTGGCAATAGCTATTTATAGCCCATTGTGTCCCCTATATAGGAGATCATAAACTACATTAATGCAAGCAACGCCCACAATTACCAATCAAAATGAGAATTTAAGAGAATGGCAAAAAATCGATATTCTTTTTAGAGTCAAGCGAAATGGTCTACCACTCATTTATCACAATAAAAAGTTTTCAAAATCCTTATTTCTAACGTAGCAGATTCAAAAGGAATTCATTTAATTCTTGCTTTCACACTGCAATTGGACATTTTCTTCTACAGTCAGACAATGAAAAATCGATAATTCGCAAAATGGACGCCAACATGGCTGCCCTGGTCGGTCGAGATTGAAGGCTGAAAATCAAGCGAAGATTTATTCAAATTGTTACCTGAGCAGCAGTTTCTGTGACCATTTTGCCAGGCAATGCAAAATGTCCTTAAAATGTTTAACTTTTTCTTCCGTCTGTATATATATATATATCAATTTTATATATATATAGTGTAGAGAAATTGTGTAAGCGGCTCTCGTGCAATGTCGTCACTGATTAGTCATATTTTTCGTTCACTAAAAAAAAATCTCTTCTTTCGCTTCTCGCTTCGATTTTGCACTTTTCACTTGGCTGGACAATTGGACTAAGGACTGACTTCTTGAATTTTAAATGCACTTCTATCGATTTTTCCTTGGGACCTTTTTTATATAAGCTACGACGATGAGTGCAAGGGTGTGTGCGAGGACTGACTGTGTGTGTGTGTGTTAGTGTATGTGTATTTGTGTGTGTGTGTGTGTGTGTGTGTCTGATTGGATTCCTTTTGATGTTCACACAGTCCCTTCTGAATTCACGTTTCTATTTTTCTTTTTTTTTCTATTTTTCTTTTTGAGGAGCAATTGTTGGCTTTGCTGCCGTATTCTTCAATGTTCAACTCCAGACTGGATGAGTTGCCCAAGTGAAAAGTCCTATGTGTCGTGGTTGAAATTTTTCGTTGTTATCGTCATCGTCGTCGACATAGCCAGGATTTTCGAAGGACCTGCGCACTTGAATATTCCAATTGGAATACGCTGCCCTCGCCGCCCTCGGCGTTTATACCACCACCACCACCGCTATCACCACCCAGTCCAATTCGATTCAACCCAACCCAAGGGTAGGATAGTATGAGTTTCTTCTCGGTGGTTAGTGGAAGTGGAAAGCGGAAGCAAAAGGAAGAAGCGAACCAAAAATCCCTTGTGGCACGTGCGTTTTGTTTTGTTGACGTTTTTGTAAACTTGAAGTGGCAATGGAAGTGGTGGCAAGCACGTGCTGCAGCTGCATCGAATGGAAAGGACACCGTGCTCCGAAAGAACGTACGAATTTCTAGTGTGAACTGAACTAAATATTTATAAGGACCAACGCCTATTTTACAGATACTTATATATGTACATATAATGCAGCTGCTTTTCAGCTGGTTAATGCAAATAACAAAAGTCGCCTCAAGTCCGCCTATAACTTGGCTATTTTACTTTAGATTTTCATGAAATTTGGTAAGCCGATACATACTTATTATTAGCAAATGTATGTACATATGTGTACCAAAATCATCACGATATTTTAAATATTGCGGAAGAAATTCACTTTTCCCAAATTTCAGGGGTGGAAGGGGGGACTTGATCTGCATACACACTATACGAGTCTGCATGCCAACTTTGGTGACTCTAGCTCTTATAGTCTCCGAGATCTAGGTGTTCATACAGACGTTCGGACAGACATGGACATGGCTGTTGATGCTAATCAAGAATATATATACTTTATAGGGTCGGAAACGCTTCCTTCTGCCTGTTACATAAATTGTGGCGACTTTATTACCCTTTTCACTATGGGTTCAGGGTATAAAAACTATACTTCAATATGTATTATAACAAATTATAACAAGAATTAAGCTAATACTATTACATTAAACAGGTCACAATTTTTCATACATTTTTAAAATTTTTCTAAGTATTGCCTTGATGGTTTTAAAGCGTTGATTTGATTTGCTAATTTTTATAATTTCAAATAATTAAAATCTTGGCAGCCGTTCAATATGTTAGGGTTATAAAATTGTTTACCTAACATTTGTATCGCATTTAAAAGCCAAAGAGATATGGCCTATAGTTTAAAAGTTTACTAAGATGTAGCCTTATGACTTTAGGATAATTGGCCCTTCAATTCAAAAAAGTTCTTATTAATTTTATAAACAAAGATTTCTTTTCCGATTAAACGACCTTTGCAGTTGGCAAAAGAAAGTGTTTATCTTTTTGTTACGATTTTCCTAAATTTGCTCAAAAAAAAAGGATTAAATATCAAATTGAATTTCATGTAAAACAAAAGAAAAATTTTAAAATTACAAGAACGCTAATAGTTGTTTGATAACGTTATAGTTATCCGACTGAAAGCAGCGTTTGTCTTAATTAAGTTTGTAAATTTTATAGGATGTTACTCTTCACTTGCTTTTGTGCGGAAAAACTATCCTAACAAAATACAAATTAATCTTACTCTCATTTCATCGCATTGCATGCATGTTACAGCCAGCTGTGCTCAAATTACACATTAACACATTAAACTAATTAGCTAAGTAAACCAAGTAGAAATCATCCCACTATATAGCTGACCATTCCCTCCCTCTCTCTTTTCTCTTTCTCTCTCTCTCTCTCTCTCTCCTCTATTCATTTTCTTGGTGTTAATCTAGTCCTGGGCAAGGGCAAGGCAAGGCAGCTGCGTTTGTTGACTCAGCGTAAACAAAGGTTGCTGCTGCTGCCGCTTAGTTGACTCGTATATAGAATCCACAGTTGGTTGATTGGGTTGGGCCGCTTGTGATTTCCACGATTCCACATTGTTGGCTGGCGCAGACGCAACGTCTGACTGGATTTTTGTTTATTTCCCGTTTCGAAGCTGGATGGCGGCGGGTCTAATTCGAAAATCACACCCCTCCAACACCCTGGGCTGGAGGTGGTCTGGACTGGTGCACTAGCACTAGGATTCCCGTTGTCACGTTGTGCCAAGTAAGCCAATGCAAGGAACGACACCATTTCAGCAAATTTATATATACATATAGTGGGAGGATTTGGCTTTCTTTTTAATGGCAAATTAGGCAACAATGTGAACACAAAAAGGGGAGGAGGATGGGGGGACACAAAAGAGAAAACCGGGAACGGAAACAAGAACGGAACGGGTAACAGGAACCACCCTAACTAACTACTTGCGATAAAAGCCACCCCTTCGATGATTGCATAAAATTGCATTTCAAAGTGCAGTTTCGTGACCGGGGCAAATTCTTAATGCCTGCCACATGTGTATGTACATATGCGTGAATCACGTTGCAAGCAATTAAGTACTAAAGAATTGTGGCTGGCAGGCAGGGGAAGGAAAAGGGCAAAAGGAATATTGTATGCTTGTGTTGTGAGCCGGCAAGGTGGCACACACAACACAACATTGTGAATTTAATTAAAGACCTGCTGGGTAGGGAGGCAGGGGTTCCTTCTGGCCTTTATCGGTTGGCCAAACACTGGCTTATTTGTTTTGGGCCAGCAGAAGGGTTTTCGATTACAGTTTAAACAATATCGAACTAGGGGACTCGGAGACTCAAATGGCATGTTTGCATGTCAGCTGGTCCTCCAGAGTATACCCTCTGGACTGAACAATACTTCCTTTGGGGAATATGTCGTTTATTCAGATATTCCGCCAACAAATAACGCAAATTGTATTGAAATTTCTTGTTATCAAATTAATTTTGATATTAACTATCGACAACAACCAGAAATTAGATCAAATATAATTAAATAGATAAGTTAAATATAAAAATTAAAACAAACTGCGGCCATTTGCTCACTCTTACAAGTTCACAAGCACTTTAGCGCACCCCTCGGTTATTGCTGGTCTTTTGGTCGGCTCGAGTAGTTTTTTTTTTTTATTTTGCGTACATATTTTTTTAATTTGCAAGGCAAAATTTGATCGCATGAACGAAAATTTAGCGACAAGTGTGAAAATCAACTTTTAACTTTCCAAAGGTTGTCAGAAAAATGTTAAATAAAATATATGTTAAATTAATTATAAACTAAACAAGAAAGTTTCCAAATTTAGGTAAGAAATCTTTCAAGAAAAAGTTAATACACAAACAAAAGCACTTCGACTTGGAAGTAAATACATACATATCTTCCAAAACCATTAAAAACGACATTACATAAAGAATAGAGTATCTTCACTTCGTCTACTTGTGTGGAAGGTAAAAATATTATCATTTTTGGGGACATATTAGTTATATTTAATGTTTATATTAGCGTCAATGTCGCTTTGACGTGCCATATAAAATTACAAGAGCCATGACAGGAATGTTCAGGGCACGAACACAACATTCACATAGCCTTAAGTAAATTACCAGTCAGTCAGACGATACTCGGCTTGGCTAGGCTGATTGGCCACAAGTTTTACGACCTTTAAAAACGCAACACACAAAATTTAACACGCCAGCGACAAAAAATAAACCTATTCAATAGGTGAGAGGGCGTTGGTTGGCAGGGCCAAAGGGAAGGGCCAGCGCTCATTTAATGACAGTTCACTGCACTTGGCACACCACGCACAAAAACAAACACAACAAAAATAAAAACGAAAATTATGAAATTCTCAAATACTTATTTTCGTTTTAGAAAAATTGTTTGCAGTTGGATTTATTTATGATGTGGGGGTAACAACAAAAACAACGACAAGAACGACAACAAACTCAGAGATACAAATCGCCCTGCATTTCTCCTCCGCCACACGCATTACATAAAAATGCATTTATGAGTGTCAAGGTGTCTGTTCTCTCTCTTCGGACTTACGCCCAAACTCTGCAGCGATGGAAAGCGTTTCTTTAGCGTCTCCATTTTCTCCACGAAATTTCAGTCAACACAATTACTTATGGGCATATACGTTGTACATATGTATATATTCTCAGAAATAGGGAATATAAATGCCCCACGCGGCAGCCGCACCGAGACCAACAGACGACGACGAGCGATTTGAGTCGTTTTCTAAATTATTTTCGAATGCTCCGCGAATTGTGGTGGAATGAGACCCAGACCCAGAAGCAGAGCCAGAGCAAAAGGCAGAGATAGATGGAAAGATGGCAAAAGACAAAAACCGAAACGTAAACCGAAAGAGTATGTCTGTGTGTGTGTGTGTTGGTGTGGGCCAAAGAGAAAATTGCTCAGCCAATTTTGCTATTTTTAAATCCCAAACAAAATACAAAATACATTTAAAACATTTTCGAAACGAAAAAGAGAGCTTTTTTTTAACTCTTGTGAGCCAACCAGGCTAGGATAGAGGATAGAGAGGCCTGCCTGCCTGTTGTTGGTTTGGTTTAAATGAGTTTTTTTTTTGTATTTAATGAGTATTAAATGATGCCTTTGAGACGCTCCGTCGCCAACTACAACAACTACAACATCACGACGCCAGAGAGTCGGAAGTTGTCAGTTTGAAGTTGTTAATAGACCGTAAGGACACAATGACAACGATGATGACTCATTTGGCATTCAGGATTACGATTCCCTTTGCTGACGTTTACGTCATGCAGAAGGAGGGAGTGATTTGGTTAAATCGAAAAACTTTATCACTTACAAAGATGAAACTCCAAATAGTTCCCACAGGCATACACTTGAAGGTCAACGGAGAACCCTTTTAACACGCAATCACCTCCCACACCCGTCTGGGTCTCCACTACTCCCCTCAATGATGTAACCCCCATTTTTTTTGGACCCACACTCACCGCACTCTGATGTCCTGTGGGGCAATGCTCATGCTTATCATGATGATGATGCTTGTTATTGCTAATGGGCGCGGTTCCATGTCCTCCTCCTCCTCCACTTCCACCACCTCCACTGCCCTCTGGATGATGGAAAATCTGCTCATGCTGATGCTGAAAATACTCATAGTGTCCTACATGCTCCGCTGGTGGCGATGAGATCTGCGATGGAGGACTATGATGTGTCTTTGGATTGGCATGACCATGATGCGTTGTCGTGTGGTGCGTTTGCTGTTTGTGATGGGAATGTTGTTGCTGCTGCTGTTGATGTTGCTGCTTCTGATGCTGTTGCTGTTGCGAAGAGCTACCATGATGATGATGGTGATGATTATGCAGAGTCGGCTGCGACGGCAAATTGTGTCCACTGTGGGGCAGATGAGAGCTATGTTGCACACCCACCTGATGGTGATGTGGTATGTGACCTTGGGAGGCCTCCAACAGGGTGGGTTGGATGTGAGTCACAAACTGGGCCATCTCTCACTCAGTTGCTTGCTAAGCACAAGGATTTTCACTTGCGTTTGCTTGAAGGCCAAAAAGCTTTAGAGCACTTAGCACTTGTTTAATTACTCCCTGGAGAGGCAGATTTTTAATAATACAAAGATGTTTTATACCCAATTATAGGAAAAACAACAACTAAAAAAAAATTGCTAAATCTTTCTCTTCACTTTTCTTCTTGATGTATGTATATACCTAAAATGGGGGAGTTGGGGGAGGGCACAAGTGGCACTGTGGTACTGTGCTGGTGTGCACTATGTGTATATGGACTCGACGATAACGACGGAGATGTTTGTGCTTAACGCGTGGACAACCTTTTTGCAGGAGCAATGTCAAATGACTGACTCTGACTGGCAAGCCTAGGCCAGGCCAGGCCAAGCTATCCCAGTTGTGGCTTAGATGTGGCAGGACTTTCACCTCGTATTCGCGTCCTCGTCCCCGTACCCGCCCAGTCAGGCCAACTTCGGTTGGGAGTCGTGTATGCTTCGCCTTTTCTTGTTTTTTTTTTTTTTGGTGTTCGTTTTGGTTGGTTGTTTGTTTTTTTTTTTTTTGGTGAAGATGACGGAAGCTTTAACCGGACCAAGTTCTATGCGCGTAGCTGATAAGAGATAGAGATGACCGACGAGCTCCAGTGATGCTGAATTAATAGGCAACAACTTTTTTCGTTGCCTTTGGCATTGCTTTGCTTTGAAATTATATTTTTAAAGGGGGTCACCGTGACTTCATTTTTCGTCTAAATTCAGATTTTGTGTGCGTTATTTTTAACCATAAACGAAAATGACAACACTGTGCACGGTGGGGAAAAAAAACCTGCACAGTTTTGACATTAATTCAAGTGCAAATTATTTGTAAACATTTACAGGCAATCAAAGTTATTTAATTTTTCAGTAAAATATCGTTTTATGGTGTACAAAAACATTGAAGTAGTTATTTTATTATGCGATTGATTAGATTTTTAAGTATTAATGTTTCATTTGTCTTTTTAATGGTTATGAAATCTATCTCCGGCTAACTCTCGACTTCAAAATGTAAATCCGTTTTCATCATGTAAATCCAATTGGAATAGCCCCAAAAATATGCAACAATTTTCTTTTTTTTTTCATTAAATTTAAAAATATTTGCACTCCATCGAAAGCAGCTTTGAAAGCTTTTCACAGAGCTTTATGGGGCTCTGTTTTGGGGCGTACTTAAAAAAAGGGGGTGTGTCGCGGTTATATGATACATTTGATTCGCCTGCAGCTGCACATCGTTTAGCAATCAGTCAACACAACTGATCAACACTGTATTTTTCTTTAAATTCTAACCTTCTTTAAAAAAATTTCAAAATGTTTTTATTTCAAGCAGCATTACCCTCTTAGATTAAACTGACATTAATTAGCTTTAAGCTTTTTGCCATATGCTCGAATAGGGTCCAATGTTCAAAGCTGTTGCTGACGATGCGACGCAGCGCGGCACGGCGCATTCGTCCATCTTTGAAACTCGTTTGGATTATTTCTCTGCGAGACGTCGACGAGTGAGCAGCAGCTGCAGTAGCGACCCACTTAAATAGCCCATAAATTATTTAGAAAAATTTACATATTTTTTTAAAATAACTTTTTACAACACAACCCAAATGGCGTTTCTTAACAAGGTAAGCCCCAAAGCCATAGCAAAGTGTTGTGTATGTGTTTTTGTGAAAGAGAAAGTGATATTTGTTTAAGAGTGTCCAAAGAGGGTCCAAAGTTCTCTATCGCGTATCAACGACGCGGCAAAACTGTTGATCATCTTGGACAGACATGCTTTTGGCGATTTCGTAAACAGATTCTGTTATCTTTTCGTTTGCGTACTTTGACCCCTTTTTTTATGTGCAATTTGCACTTGAATTATGAATTTAATTTAGTTCATTTGAGTTTTTTTATTGCCATAGCTAACCGTACCGGGACTAAACGACATTGGGAATTGTCAATTTAATTGAGTTCAGATGATTATCAAGGGTTTTCTTTTAATTGTCTTAGCTAACCGCACCGGCTGGCTATTCGTCACTTTGAATTATGAATTTAATTGAGTTGAGATGATTATCAAAGGATTTTTTTTGTTTTGTTTTTGTTTTAGCTAACCGCACCGGCTTTACGTCAATTCGTGGCCAGCCGATCATATGCTGCCGTCTCCCATGTGTCACCCACTGGCACATCCTTTGCGCTGACCGAGGAGCAGCAACAGTTCCAGGAGTTGGCACGCAAATTCACCCGCGAAGAGATCATCCCAGTGGCTGCCCAATACGACAAGAGCGGCGAGTACCCATGGCCCATTATAAAGAAAGCCTGGGGATTGGGTCTGATGAACAATCACATTCCCGCCGATTTAGGTGGCATGGATTTGGATGTCTTCACAACCTGTTTGACGGCTGAAGAGCTTGCCTATGGTTGCACTGGTATCATGACAGCTCTGGAGGCTAGTGGACTTGGCGTAAGTTGACTCTTTTTAAGCCTTATTCTGATTATGTTTTAATTGGTTATTTTTTTTCTCTTTCTTAGCAAACACCTGTGATCCTTTCTGGCAACAAGGAACAGAAAAAAAAATATCTGGGTCGCTTGCTGGAGGAGCCTTTAGTGGCTGCCTATGGTGTCACTGAGCCTGGAGCAGGTTCCGATGTAGGTGGCATTAAGACGCGGGCGGAGAAGAAAGGTGACGAATGGGTGATCAATGGCCAGAAAATGTGGATCACAAACGGCGGAGTGGCGAATTGGTACTTTGTGCTCGCCCGCACCAATCCTGATCCTAAGTGCCCGGCCAGCAAGGCCTTCACCGGCTTCATTGTAGAGCGTGACACACCCGGCCTAACGCCCGGTCGCAAAGAGCTGAATATGGGACAACGTGCATCCGACACACGCGGCATCACCTTCGAGGATGTGCGTGTGCCCAAGGAAAATGTTTTGATTGGCGAGGGAGCTGGCTTCAAGATTGCCATGGGCACTTTCGACAAGACACGCCCACCAGTTGCTGCCGGTGCTGTCGGCCTGGCCCAGCGCTGTTTGGACGAGGCTCTTAAGTATTCATTGGAGCGCAAAACTTTCGGTGTTCCAATTGCCCATCATCAGGCTGTCCAATTCATGCTGGCCGACATGGCCATTGGCGTGGAAACCTCTCGTCTGGCCTGGCGCTTGTCCGCCTGGGAAATTGATCAGGGACGCCGTAATAGCTACTACGCCTCGATTGCCAAATGCCATGCTGCCGACGTGGCCAACAAGATTGCCTCCGATGCTGTTCAAATCTTTGGTGGTAATGGCTTCAATAGCGAATATCCCGTAGAGAAATTGATGCGTGATGCCAAAATCTATCAAATCTATGAGGGTACCTCCCAGATCCAACGTCTGATCATTTCGAGGAACATGTATGAGGCAGCCAAGGGCGGTGTTTCCAGCTAAGCCTAAGCCAAGCTTATCTAGCCTCATTATCATCTATTCGACCAATTATAGTCATTCTCATTCACGATAAATAAAAGTACACATTAAGGTAACAATAACTAAAACGCGTTTGCCAATTATTTAAAAACAAGTCATTGTCAATCTGGTCTAATCGCTGATAAGATATGATAACTTTGGGGGTCGAATCTTTTGCCCCCCCCCAATCGTAGACCACTTTACCTACTATTTTCCGTTCGATAAGATAATTTCCGTATTTGCTATTTATTCGTCAGTGGGTTAAAAAAAGGGGAAACAAAAAGAACTTTGACAGAAAACTAACAGGAGGAAGGAGCACAAATGGACAACAAATATCAGTCCGGATTGCCTTCCTGGACATATAGCTTAACAAGACCTTTGTATCGCTTACCATCTGTCAGCGGCTGCTGTCCGTTCTTTTGATATGTCTGCATCTTGGCTTTATCACCGAATTGTAAGTGCCAAATGGATTGTAATGTTTCCAAAACTCCTGACATATTAAAAACATGCTCATCTATGGTTAAATCTAAGCGTCGGGGCAATGTCTTCTGTTGGTCTAGCTTCTGTAAACGCACATCATCCAGTAGACGTCTACAATTTGTGGCCAACAGGGAGTTTAACTGAGGCAATTCCTCCAATAGGCATCCCAATGCCGAGCCGCTTAGGCGCTCATTATCACTGATATCGAGCAACTGCAACTGCTTTGACTTGCTCAGATGTTGACTGATCTTGTAGACATGGGCATCGTGCAGACCACAGCCAGCCAGTTCAAGGCGAATGAATCTCTCGCAGGTGCCGCCCTCGAGGAGGGTGACCAGGCATTCGCCTAATGCAAAGCCACTTGTTTCATCCAGTGGCCAGCGAATATAACTTAAATTAAGATATTCCAAACGGCAACTATTTAAGTGATCGGTTAATCTACGGACACTCTGCTGGGTGAGCTGATTAAAGCTAATGTTAAATCGGGTTAGCTGATTGTAACCCAAATCAAAATCCTGCAGCTCGGTTAACTCGCATTGAGACAAGTCCAATGACTGCAAAGCTCGACCGCCAGCAAAAAACTTATGCAACGCTCGGAGGCTGGCATTTCCCAAAGGATTTTGACTTAGCTCCAGTTCCTCTAATTGTTCCAGTTTCTCAATGCCAGGACCGCAGAGTATAGCCTCCAATCCGTGATTACTGATGGCATTACTTTTCAGTTTAAGTACCTTCAATTGCATTAAAGTGGGCAGGGATTTGGCTAACTGCTGGCAACCATCATCACCAATGAAATTGCGCGACAGATCTAGCTCAGTGAGACGAGCCTGATGAAGCAGAGCCTTGAAAATGGGCTCCGTTTGCATGGAACGAAGCCAAAGCCCGGCTAGGTCTAGCACTTGCGTATTCTGTGAACGCTCCAATAGCAATTTAATCTTGTCGTCCACAGCTGAAGAAGAGTGAGAGAGAAATAGTTTGATAATGCGAGGCAAAATCGAAATACACTGATTATTACATTTCTGTAACTGATGGCACATCTCCTCGTAGCGTTGCGATAGCGGAGAGATCTTCCAATCCAAAATGGTGCTCAATAGCATATTTTGTTCAAGGGCCACGCTAACTGAATCCGTCTCCTCGTATGCAAAGCCATCGGCTGTCTTTAGGCGTAGCATAGGAGTCAGTCCAGTTAATCTGCAAAATGTGCCAGGCTTTAGCTATAGTATAATAAACACCGATTTGGTTTCCATTTCTTACTTATTGTAGCGCCTTCCCGCCTCCTCCGCAAGCCAACGCATATTGATATCTTGCAGTTTTCGCCTCTCAACGGGCACCAAGAGGAATTCATCCTGCACTTTAATTTTGAAAGACACTGTGGTGGCAAGAACAGGTGTGGCTTGCACTTTTATTGGTGATCCTAAAGCCTTCGCTGGAGAGATCAGCAGCTGCAACGTGCTCGACGACGTTGTGGAGTCCGGCTCAGTGGTGGTGCGTAAACTAATAATTGAAGAGGTTCCATCCAGTGAATCTTCTCCACTGCCCAAAGGACTTTCGCTGCGAAATCGACAAAACCCACTATCCATAAGTGTGGCTTGATGTCTGCTAACCCCCGATGACTTGTTGCTGCTCATGCTGGATGATCGCGACAGGGTAAGCTTCTTCATTTGCTTTTGTCGCTGCTTAGAACTGATGCCGAGCAACTCGTTACTCAGTTGCGGTGGTGTGGCCTGTAGGAGCACGTCCTCCACTTCCCAACTTGTAGGCTGCGGTGATATGACCGAATCGCGTTGATTTTCCTTTAATGAACGACTACCAAGACTGCCAGAATTGAAACGTTTGCGTTTCCTCTCTGGCCCTAAATCATCGATTAGCCAATTATCTGCATCTACTTCGTCCTCGTCTAGAAAGGCATTTCTCTTTCTTCCGCTTGTGGTGCTGCTGCTACTGCTAGGAACCTCATCGAATGTTTGACGATTTGGACGTTTTACCTGCGCCATAACATTACGATACTCTTTGCTAGCACTTGGCTGGGGAGGATTAGGACTAGATTTGTTACCGCTGGCATTCAGATTTCGATCGCTGCCGGAGCGATTGCGGCTATAGGAGCGGCTCAGTCTTTCATCTTGCTGCAGCAGCTCCTCATCGTCCGATAGACTGTTCATTCGAAATGAACTCTTTTTCACATTGGCATTGGTCAGAGCTTTGGCGTTCTTCTCACTGCAAATGCCTACTTTGGAGAGCGTGCGGAGCAATCTTTCACGCAACTGAGCATACTGCGCCTGTTCCCCATCGACAAGCTGTGCGGATTGACGCCATTTATCCAGCCCGGCTATGCAGGTCTCGTTGTAGTCGGTTCGCACTGTGGCATCGGCCCCACGCTCTAAGAGAAGCTCGGCCACATCCAAAAAGCCATTGGAACACGCATCATGAAGCGGTGTGATGCCATCACAGCTGGTGCCACCCTTATCATTAATGGCCGTGGCAGCACCCTTATCCAGAAGCAGCTCTACAATGTCACGATGTCCATGGTTGCAGGCTTCGTGGAGGGGGAGCCAACCGGCATGATCTCGCACATTGACAGTGTGACCTTGATCGATGAGACGACGCACCAGCTCCAGATTTCCAGCTATACAAGCCTGATGCAGTTGCGTTTCTCCCTTATTATTCCGTTTGATGGTCAGCGAGCGAGCGCCCCGCGTCGTGCGCTGCGGACGCGGTTTTTCACTCTCATCTAGATCACTTGCATCCGAATCGGTTAATGTGTCTAGGTCAATGTCATCGCCCAAGTCTGGAGTGTTTTGCTGCAGCGATGCTCCGATCGCATCGTCGTCGTCGTCCTCTTCCTCATTTTCAGCTGCATTCAAATCAATACCTTTACTCTTGGCCTCCTCCTCGAGATTCTCCACTAAAACGTGCATATTATGTTTTAGCTCTAGGCGCCGCAAACGCACTAAAGCAATCCTTTCCAACTTGGCGGAGGCTACACCCGCTTTGGCTGCCTGCCGCAATGCCTTTTGATACACATCGTGTACTGTCCAGAAGGGATGCTTCTGCTGCTCACATATCTCGGCTATGGCACAGAGTGTGGTGAATGCTTCAGCCGGTTCATGATCCTGATTTAGCTCAAACTCCTTCCACAAGTACTCCAAGGCCTTGTCATACTGCCCGCTATCTTTATATGTCTGATAGAGGCTCACATAAATGGGCACCAAACTTTTGCCCGTCTCCGCATTCAGCTCGGCACATTCCAGCATTTTTTGGTAATAGACCAATGCCTTTTCATAGTTCATCAAATGGCAGCAGCCATCGCCCAGACGCTCGTACAAACTTTTCAACTTGGCATAATCCATTGAGCTGGTCAAAACCAACTCGTCCAGTGTCTGACACATCTTCACTACAATCCGTAGTTGACGTTCAATAGTTTCGCGATCCGTCTCGCTCGGAGTATTTTTTTTGTACGCCTTAGTTAGGATCTGCTTTACACTTGCAAAATCTCCAGCCTTGATCAGTATTTCCGATTTTGTTATCAGTGTCTCGCATATTTTTTTCACCTTCTCGGGTAACCGCTTGGCAACCTGCAAAGCCATATTGCAATAGCGGAGCGCCGACGCTGCATCATTCTTCTTGCAATTATAGAGCAGACTCATCGAAATGTAACACAAGTGGGTCAACTCGAATAAATCGTTTGTTTTGCTGATTTTAATTGCTTTCTCCATGTACTCGATGGATGCCTCGAATTCCTCCATGTGTTCTTTGACCACACCAATGTTCAGGTAACAGCGGGCTTGCATATCGAGCTGCTCCAATTTGGATATCTGACCTGAAAGTCTACAATGGATTCGTAGTCACTGCACTGGGCATTGGTTTGGTTAAGGGACTTACTCTTTAATCATCAGCAAACTGCGCAGAAAACTCTTTTCAGCCAATTTTAATTGCTCCATAGCGCCTGAAGCCGAGGTGTCTGCCAAGCTCTGGCCATGCAACAAGTGGACACGACCCAATGTGGCAAATGCCCGTTGCTGTTCCACTTGATTTTTCAGTCGCTTGGCAATTTCTAGTTACAGAATTAAAAATCAGTCATTGTGTCCATGACTTAGTCCTTCTTCTACTCACTAAGGTAGTCATTGATGTGATCCTTCGCCGCATCATACTCACAGAGCAAGGTAAACATTTCACCCACCATTCTCTTGGCCTTGGCTGTCTCTAACTCCTTACCCATGCTGGCATATATGCCAGCCTCCTGTTTGTACTCTCCCACAGCCTCATTGTATTTGGATATTTGATTGTAGTAGTCGCCAAGTTGATGGCAACTGACCGCCAATTGCTCTCGATTGCCATCGTTGCGCGCCTTCTCTTTGCGCTTCAGGTAGCGCTTCTCATCCATGGGTAAAGTGGTGGAACAATAACACAAACATCAGACCGAAACAAAAGCACTTCAATATCGCAATAACATTTTAACACAATTCTGCAAAACACCGATCTTATTTTGTTTTTTTTTCGGCGCGAGTTCAAGCAATGAATTTGGTAACACTGAAATGTTTCAATACAATCGAACGAACTAGTCGGGCACATTTATCGGTAATCGGAACTAGTTCACTGATTTATTATTTACTTGTTTATATTTATAGTTCAAACTTTATCAGAAATTGCAAAAAATTTGTTTGAACACAGGAAATTGCAGGTGCAAACAACCTTAATTACTTAAACTTTTGAGAATCGCAGAGGAGAGGACTACAATTTTTTTGCAAGTGAGTGCATAAATTCGGGTATTGTCATACAATAAGAAGAGAATCCAGAGATGATTTTTCAATAAACAAATATTTCTCAATTGTTTATCTAAATCTACTTTTCTTTTTTGTACTATAGTATTTAATACTTTAAATTAAACAACGTATAAAAAACAATAAGATTTTTTTTTTTTTTTAAGTGCATTCCCAAACATGTCTATCGAATGAAATTGATCGAAATGCTGCCGTAACTACCACCCATATACACATCCCTACCGGCGCAAATAAATCGGAAATTTTCGCAGAAGTTAAAACAAAAGTCAGGTAATAATTCGATTCAAGTTACTCAACTTTATATGGAATTCGCGTGTTGAAGGGGTTTACGCCACATATCGTCCACATACTTGCATGTGTTCATGTTCAAATATATACATGTGAAAAGTGCGTCCGTCCAAGCTGATAGTGGGGAAAAAAAATCGATAGTCGACGGAGACGAAAAGAAGAGAAGAAAAAACTATGGTTCTGGTGGGGGCTCCTTTGGCATGACGTGACTAAGTCTACTTTGCTTTTACAGCTCCATAAACAGACTATTATACGGAAAGCACAGATAAATTGTCTGAATATATACACATCGAATTGAGTATTGCGGGTCGAACTAAGTGAGTAACTGTAAATCAATGTAAGTAGGACAGAACAACGACAAAGATAAAAGAAAAAAAAAACAGAGAAGGAGGAGATGAAAGTGGTGGTGGTGAAGGAGGAGAAGGGGGAAAACGAGACCGACCGCAAAGAACCTTAACTAAACAAAATAAATCGAATTTGGATTTTGCATTATTTACAGATGGCGAATAATAACTACGCCGGGTTCAACTACGGTGGCACCCAATATAATACGGGACAAGTCTCGTACCCGGCGGTGACAAACGCGACTTATGCCAATGCGGCGGCCTATCAGAACGCTGCTGTGGCTGCCGGCCAGGGTGGCTATGCAGCAGCCGGCGCTGGCGCTGGCTCGGGAGCCGGGGCTGGCGGGGGCTATGGCGGTGGCGGTGGTGGTGGTGGTGGCTATGGCGACTACCGCAGCGCCATGCAATCATATGACGCCAGCAAGACATTCTATCAGCAGGCGCCGGCCAGCTACAACACGTCGGCCACGGCAGCTGCAGCAGTCAGCAAGACCCATTATTCGGCGCCGCCTGTCAAGAATCCCGTAAAAACCGGTGGCAAAATGGACAAGTCTAATGGAACGGCACCTAAGACGCCAAGCGCGAATCCCCCCACGGGCAATTACAGTGGCTATGACACCGCTCTCTATAATGCAGCCAGCATGTATGTAGCTCAGCAGCATCAGAGCGGTGTCGGTGGCGGCGGCGGTGGAGCACCGCAGAAGCCAAATGGTAACTCCAACAATTGGTATCAACGCAAAATGGGCATGGGTCCCACATTTCCGGGAGCAGCTGCCTTGCGTGGTCTGCGGCCAAAGGCACCGCCAAGACCACAGCAATTGCATTATTGTGAAGTCTGCAAGATCTCCTGCGCCGGCCCGCAAACCTATCGAGAGCATTTAGAAGGCCAGAAGCACAAGAAGCGGGAAGCCTCACTTAAGATGCAGGCCAGTGCCACGACAACCACCCAGAATCGTGGCAACAACTATCACTGCGAGCTCTGCGATGTCACTTGCACCGGCACGGATGCCTATGCGGCTCATGTGCGCGGCGCCAAGCACCAAAAAGTGGTCAAACTCCATCAGAAACTGGGCAAGCCCATTCCCTCAGATGAACCCAAGAAATTGGGTAAAATTAACTTTGTTCCAGCTGCCGGGGAAGCTGGAGCAGCTGCAGCAGCAGCTCCCACTGCCGCTGCTGGTGCCACAGTCAAAGCAGAGGGTAGCGCTGGCGGCGGTGGTGATGGTAGTGAATCCGCCACAGGCACTGACAATCTCGATGACCAACTGGACGATTCGTTGGGTGAGAATACGGATAACATTAAACCAGTTGGCGGCGAATACATTGAAGAGGTCAAAGATGAGGAAGGTAAAATCCTCAGTTTCAATTGCAAACTTTGCGATTGTAAATTCAACGATCCTAATGCCAAGGAGATGCACATGAAAGGGCGACGACATCGCTTGCAATACAAGCGTAAAGTTCAGCCCGATTTGGTTGTGGACTTCAAGCCAACTCCTCGACAGCGGCGGCTGGCTGAGGCGCGGGCTCAGCGTGCCCTTATGTCCTCGCATCGTGGTGGAGGCGGAGGAGGTGGCGGCGGTGATGACCACGAAGCCGGTGGCAATTACTGGGACGAGCAAAGGAATCGTCAATACAACGAGGAATATGACTACAACAATTGGATGTCCCGCAGTTTTGGTGGTAAGTAGCGACACCCCCTACACTCTGCTCACCCCTCCCTTTCCCTTAGCGTAGCCACACATGAAACCGGAAACCTTATTGCTTTTGGTTTTTTATGGCTCTCGCGTGATTTGTTTCTCTTATTAAGGGCAAAAAGTCGTCCTCCTTTTTTTTCTTCTGCTTGTTTTGGCCAATTATTAATAAATTTTATCGATGTTGACTGATTTTTTTAAGGCTCACGACAAGTACTAAGGAACCACTTATAAATGTCCCCAATTTCGTTTCGTAGTTGCATTTACAATTAAATATAAATAAGTGAAAAATTCTTGACTTACCAGGTTATAGAGAGATGTTTGCAGATCTGTAAAGAGAGCAAAAGAAATCATTACCATGTATATCTATATAGGTAACCGTTTAGAAGAAATCTCTTGGGCGATAGGTTATAAAAATATAAAACTCTTGAAAACGTTAGAAATATTCTCAATTTCATGTGAACGAAATTTCGATGATATCTATATAATTTGTTTACCCCGACAGGCGCCCAGCGCTTTGGACGCATGGGCAATGGTCCGCCACCACACTTTGGCATGATGCCCGGTGGAAATGTGCGACGTCCAGAGAGTACCGACGACCGTCACGCAATTGCACGCCATGCCGAAATCTATCCCAAAGAGGAGGAACTGCAGACCATTCAACGCATCGTCTCGCATACGGAGCGAGCCTTGAAACTGGTCTCAGATGCCCTAACCGAGCAACCGAATACCGATACCGGGCCGGCGGCCAAGAAAGAGAAGACAGACAAGCCATCGGAAAAGGATGGGCGGGACAACCAGATATTCTCGTTCCACAAAGATGCCGACAATGGCGGCAATATAGTACGCATTCTCAAGGGTGTAATGAGAGTGGGCTATCTGGCCAAGGGGTTGCTGCTTCATGGTGATAGTGCTGTCGAGCTGGTTGTGCTCTGTGCGGAGAAGCCAACTGCAGGACTGCTGCAGCGTGTGGCCAATGTGTTGCCGGATAAGCTCAAGGAGGTGGCAGGTAAGTTGGGTATGGGTGGGAGTAGATGGGGGAGAGAGTAAAGTCTCCAACCTGGCCTCTCTCGCTCTATCTCTCTCTCTCCCTCTCTGTCTATTTGTCTGTCTTTGTGTGTCTGTCTCTCTCTGTCTCTCTCTATTTTATGCATTTCGGTTATTCCCAATTGCGAGAAAAAAAAACAGTATAAAAACGAAAAACTTTTTCCAGAGAAATGGCTTGAGTGTAACACAAAAGCAAAAAAAAATAAAAAAAAAAAATACGGAAGCAATAAAAATCATGCTTAAAAGGTTGATAATTGTTACTTGGTCAATTTCACTCAATCTTAAGTTGTTTGGTGAATTTGGCCAAAAAGGAAACCGCCCGATCTGAACCGATCCGATCGATTTACATATATGTTAATAAGTTCGACGCGGGCAATTTGTGTGGAAAAAGTCTAAAAAAGTTTGTTTTTGAATAATAATAATTATTGTACATAAACTACTACTACTACTACCTACATAGGACTACCACCTACTCTCTCTCTGTGTGCTGTTGAGCCCTGTTGATGCGGTGAAAAATGCAAAATGCAAAAACAAAAAACCGCCACAAACCGCGCCCAACGAACCAGCAAAAAAAAAATATATATACAAAAAAAAACAAACACCACCCAATCTCTTAGTAGCCCCACAATTTGATTTTGACGTATTTGCCGTTCCGTTTTCAGCTTCTGTCTTTCTGCAGGATATAAGAGATTTCTCGAGCCTTAGCGTAGAAGCTCTACTCACTACTCACTACTCAGTCTGTTGTCACTACTCAGTTAGATCTCCCCCAGTTGTGTGTTTGCTGATCCTCGTGCTATCCTACTGCTACTATGACTACTACTACTACTGCTGCACTGCACTGCTGCTGCTGCTGGTGCTGGTTGGTGGTGGAGAAACTGAAACCAAATGGATCGTAACGGTAACAAGCAGTGTGCTCCTCCTCCGACGATTTCTTCTCCTGCAAGAGGAAGAGAGTTGTGTGGCGTTGGATGATGAATACATACAACAATACTACAACAAACAACAACAAAAAAAAAAAAACAAAAAAAAATACCGAATCAATAATCAAGCAAATTAAATATGATAATTCGAAAATTGTCAAAACGCAAAGGAATATATTTATACAAAGTTTTGAGAGCCAGCCCAACATCAACACACACTGTTCTCTCTCGTTCGATATGCTCCTCTCGATTTCTCCTTCTCTGCTCTTTTTTCCCCCCAAATATATCTCAATACTACTCGACTGCGACCAACAGAGAAACTTTGTGTAAATAAAGTCCTTTGACAATTAAACGCTGCCCAGAAGCAATGCGATTAAATAATATTAATAATATTAATAAGAATATTGATCCACACACAGACGCAAAATGTATGAAACAAAATTGCCAACTCCAACTCACTCACTCGTATATTTATCTCAAAGTACTACACATATATATATGTATATATTCTATATATATGTATATATATATATATGCCAGCCGATTTGTGTGTATCAACAAAGCTTGATCTTGATGATGATGATAAATGATAATCATGATGATGATGATGATGAATGGTGAAGAAAAATTGCGACCGAAATTTACGAAAGTTGCGCGCCCACGATCCAAAACGAAAAGCGAAAGCGAAAGAGAACGCGGCCAGAACCAAAGCAAACCGCATTACGCAATTGACAAAAAAATTTCGTTCAATGTTTTTTATATTACCATAAATAATTTTCAAAATATTTATAAGAATTTGCCTTCCAAGTGGAATTGCAGGATTTTTGCAATTCCGTTTAGGAGATGATCATCCCAATAAGTCAGTCCCAGCACGCAAGTGTCATACGATAAATAATGAAAACCTTATATCAAAAAGCGAAAAAACAAAAAAACTTCTGTTTGCTGGGAACAGATGGGGATAAACAGCGCGCGCGTCACGTAGGAAGAAACAAACATTTTATTTTATGTCCATTTTTAACTATTCCTATTGATAGTTATCTGTGTATATTGCGGGCTCAACTTGGAACTTTGCTTCATCCACTTATATATAATGTTTGTCTCTTTTTTCCAAATGAACCAAGGCATTTTATTCAAAAAAAAAACAAAACAATTTAAGATTTTTTGACTGACCCACCAAAAACTGATATAAAACCACCTTTGCTCTCGCTTGCATTTTTCCAGGTGACATTCAGGTCAACTATCGCGTCGAGGTCAATGCCGAGGATGCTGCTGTCATAGTGCTCGATGATGCTGTCTCAGTGAAAATCACATTAACGTCCCCATTGCTCCGTGAGGCTAACCCTGCTGAGATTGCTGCTGCTGCTGCATCGGCAGCGGGAGCTGCTGCGGAAGCAGAGTTTTTGCCTCGCGAGCCATGCCTACGGGTAAATTTTTCCCATTTACAGTCTGTGGAAGGATGATAAATATCTTTCTCTTTCCCTTTTAGGCCCTTGCTGACTTGCGTCATGCTAAATGGTTTCAGGCTCGAGCCACTGGACTGCAATCATGCGTCATGGTCATACGTATATTGCGTGATCTTTGCCAGCGAGTTGTCTCCTGGCAGGCCTTGCCACAGTGGTCTCTTGAGTTACTCGTGGAGAAGGTTATTTCATCGGCCGGCTTTCCCATCTCACCCGGCGATTGTATGCGACGCATTATGGAGGCCTTGGCCTCAGGCTTCCTAATTAATGGACCCGGCTTATTGGATCCCTGCGAAAAGGATCCAACCGATGCGCTACAAGAGCTAACCAAACAAGAACGCGAAGATCTCACTGTGTCGGCGCAATTGTTTTTGCGTTATATTGCTTTCCGGCAGATCTACAAGGTCCTTGGTATGGATCAATTACCGGCCATGAAATTTCCCATGCGTCCATGGCGCATTAATCGTAAACGTCGCCGTTCCTCGGGCAAAACGGGCGCTGGCGGCGGTGAGGCTGAATCTGTGGACATCGATGAGACCGGATCCGATGAGAAGGTTGCCAAGAAGGAAGGTGGTACCGGAGGTGCCAGTGGTGGTACTGGTACTGCTGGTGGTGTTGCCGCTTAAATGGCGTGGCAATAGGATAGGATGTAGTCGGCTATTAAATATAAAAACTCACACACACACATTTTTTCTCAATTTAAGTGCGTCTCAAACGGAGCAACGACGCCCACTTACTATATATAAAAGAAACTATCTCTTATATCTCCACGAGTATTCTACAAAACTAAAAACTAATTGCGCGGCGCATTGTGTAATCCGGGCAAGAGTTGTAACATGTCCAACATGCTGCCGCTACTCCCCCCTGAACTCTTCAGCCCCACAATTTGCAATTAGCGGAAACCAAAAGAAATTTCAATAAGAAAACTCCAACTTAATAATATTTAACAATTATAAGAAATACAACAAATAACAAATAATTTCTTGATATTTGCTGATGAAACGAATACCGGATTTCGTATATCGTTTTTAAATGATGAGGAGGCTCAAAATGGCTATCCTACTATTATATGTAAAGTATAGACCAAAAGGGCCTCCTTCCACTACACGTTTCAAATACATACATACATATACTTATATATATATATATATATATAGCATGATGTTAATGAAACCGAAACAAATTTTAATAAAACATACATACATGAACAAATATAGAATAAACAATAATACCTACATGAAAGTTTGTATTTCTGTTTACTATAGAAATTCCTGCCATTTGGAGGGGGTTTTTTTTGTAAGTGCGCGTTTATGCGATAACTTGTCCGCTTCAGAGTAGGACTCCTCATCCGACGGTTTTTTGGAGTCGGTGTTAGTAGTAAGACTAGAAAGCTCGTCCATATACTTTACTTTCTTGGATGGAGGAGGAAGCTCATCCACGTAGTTTGCCCACTTGCTGGTACTTTGGCTGCGGACATCCTGTTGCTTTTGTACTTTTAATATCTTACTATTACCCAATGCTTGACTTTTTTGTCCATGTTGCATGTTCAGTTCCTGAACCTTTTGGCGACATTCCGCTCCAGATCCGCGAAAGAATTCATTAAGCAATTTCTGCTTTTGGCGGCAAACTTTACATTCCCAGTTGTTGCTCTTTTTCACAATGTCAACCTAAGAGTGGCATGTAGCTTAGAAAAGATTGGAGGAGCTATCACTTGCGAATGACACCTACCTGGTATAGGTTGCATTCTGTGCACTGTAAAACACGAATTTGCTGCGACATTTGATCAAATTTAAAACGAAAATAAACACTTTAGAGTTGCCGGATCCTTGGAAAATAGTCCAATGTTGCCGGACTCGCTGGTTCACTAAAATGAACCAGGCGACAAGAATGCATGCGGAACCAGCCGCGAGTTCTGTTTATATTTGTTTATTTGCAACGTTTTAATCAGTTTGATTTTTGTTTTCGGCTGTGTCACCACAACTGGCTATTGCCTTAGATTAGAAGATGCGCCTGGTAGGTAAAAGTTTTATCTCGGCATGATCCAGCATATAATTTCCTTTTTGTGCCATTTTTGCAGTATTGCCTTAGTGGTGACCTGGCCAAGCCATGCTACATCATTACCTTCAAGGGATTGCGGATTATGTTGGACTGTGGCCTGACTGAGCAGACAGTCCTTAACTTCCTGCCTCTGCCCTTTGTCCAAAGTCTTAAGTTATCGAATCTGCCGAATTTCATACCCAGCCGGGATCATGATCCTCAGATGGATGGTGAGCTCAAGGAATGCTGTGGTCGGGTGTTCATTGACTCCACGCCCGAGTTCAATTTACCTATGGACAAAATGCTCGATTTCAGCGAGGTGGATGTGATACTTATATCCAATTATCTAAACATGCTCGCCCTGCCGTACATCACGGAGAACACGGGATTCAAGGGCAAAGTCTATGCCACGGAGCCCACACTGCAGATAGGCCGCTTCTTCCTTGAGGAGCTGGTCGACTACATTGAGGTGTCGCCCAAGGCGTGTACGGCTCGCCTCTGGAAGGATAAGCTGCATGTCCTGCCCAGTCCGCTTTCTGAGGCGTTTCGTGCGAAGAAGTGGCGTACCATTTTCAGTCTCAAGGATGTCCAGGGCAGCCTCTCCAAGGTGACCATTATGGGCTATGACGAAAAGTTAGATATCCTCGGTGCTTTTATAGCGACACCGGTTAGCTCCGGCTATTGCCTGGGCTCCAGTAACTGGGTGCTGAGCACAGCTCACGAGAAGATCTGCTATGTGAGCGGCTCCTCCACGCTGACCACACATCCGAGGCCGATCAATCAGTCGGCGTTGAAACATGCGGATGTTCTCATCATGACCGGTCTAACGCAGGCGCCCACAGTCAATCCAGACACAAAACTGGGCGAACTCTGCATGAATGTGGCCCTAACGATAAGGAATAATGGCAGTGCCCTTATTCCCTGTTATCCATCGGGTGTCGTTTACGATCTCTTTGAATGCCTCACACAAAATCTAGAGAATGCCGGACTTAATAATGTGCCCATGTTCTTCATTTCCCCGGTGGCTGATAGCTCTTTGGCCTATTCGAACATCTTGGCAGAGTGGCTTAGTTCGGCCAAGCAGAATAAGGTCTATCTGCCGGATGATCCCTTTCCGCATGCCTTCTATCTGCGCAACTCCAAATTGAAGCACTACAATCATGTGTTCTCCGAGGGATTTAGCAAAGACTTCCGCCAACCCTGCGTCGTGTTTTGCGGTCATCCGAGTTTGCGCTTTGGCGATGCAGTGCACTTCATCGAGATGTGGGGAAACAATCCAAATAATTCGATTATATTCACTGAGCCGGATTTTCCATATCTGCAAGTATTAGCTCCGTTCCAGCCATTGGCCATGAAGGCTTTCTATTGCCCAATAGACACATCGCTCAATTACCAGCAGGCGAATAAGCTAATCAAAGAGCTAAAGCCAAATGTTCTGGTTATCCCAGAGGCCTACACCAAGCCCCATCCGTCGGCACCGAATTTGTTTATAGAGCAACCGGACAAGAAGATTATCACCTTCAAATGTGGCGAAATTATTAGATTGCCGCTCAAGCGCAAATTGGATCGCATATATATCACCTCCGAGTTGGCTCAAAAGATATCGCCACGCGAAGTAACCACTGGCGTCACCTTGTCCACTCTGACAGGAGTGCTGCAGGTCAAGGACAAGGTGCACTGCATCCAGCCATGTGCGGACAATACAAGAGATGATCCCGGAACTAGCAGCAGCAGTGGTGCAGCAAATGGTTCAGCTCCCTCCAAAGAGGAAGTCTTGAAAAATGTGAAATACGAGTATGGTACAATCGATGTAGATGTTCTGATGAAACGTCTAACTCAGGATGGCTTCACCAACATCAAACTGGATCGGACTGGCGGTTCTCTATCCCTGCATTTGGTCAATGAGGATACAACCATCAAATTTGAGGAAAACGAGACGCATATCATCTGCGGCGACAAACCCATCACGCGGCTCAAATTACGTGACACGCTACTCAAATGCTTGCAAAGCTTTTGAAGAGAAGAAAATAACGATCATTCTCCCTCATAAATATGTATTATTTATTAACAAAAAAAAAACACGAGACCATATTTTACTATTCCATGGCTTTTAATACCAGAGAGCATCGGGAGCAGGTCTCGTGGTCATTTGGTTGTAAGCCATAGCGACGGCAACGCGGACAAAGCGTTAAGTTGAGCAATTTAAAATAAACCTTGGTTTCCTTCTGCTCCTGCTTCGGCAGGGCGACTGCACCGACCTGGAGAATCTCGCATAGTTCAGAGTTATCCAACTCTCTAAGTAGTCGAAGCTGTTGGGGATTGCTACATTCTATAGCCACTTCCAAGAGCCACGAGTTGACATCCCCCGCCTGTTGATTAACCAAACGCTTGATATCCAATGCTGCATTTATCACTTGTATTGATTTTGCATTGCGCCAGTTGGGATCAGCTAAAACAGTTTCGTTATGGAAGCCACCGCCGCTCGCATCATAGTAGCCCCAACTTTCCTCCACCAGAAAGGGTATAATGGGCCACAGGGCCTTGCACAAGTGTCGATAGCAATGTGTAAGAGTTTGCCGAATGGCAGTTAATTCCTCATTATGACCGCAATATAAACGATCCTTGATAAGATGCACATATGTAGAGGACACCTGATTCACAATGAAATTCTGTATGCTGGCTACCACGCGATTGTACTCATAATTATTGTACAAGCTCTCGATCTGGTTAGTTTAATTTCGTGGATTGGTGGTTAGTTGAGCTAGTTCCTACAGAAATGTTGATTTGTCTACTCACCTCCGCTTCAAAATCCAGAAGATTACTCAATAGATACTTGTTTAAATAGCTTTCATCATGAGCCATCAGCTGGGGAGCAGTTAGGGGCTGTTTTTGACCAATTACACCATTCAAGTAGCGTAGGATTCCACGTATCTTGCTAACATTATCAGCAGATTGTTGTAGCAATTTATCACTCACGGTTATCGACATGTTTTGAGTGCCATGTGAAGCCACCCACCATCGTAGGACATCGGTGCCATATTTCTTAGTGATTTGCTTGGGTGATATAACATTGCCCAACGACTTGGACATTTTATGACCCTTCTCATCCACTGTAAAACCGTGTACAAAGAGAGTTCTAAAAACGAGAGAGAGAATGATAGAGATTGAATTGATTTAAATAGATTTCACTCACTTGTAGGGAGCACATTTACGTGCTGCTATGCTGGTGAGTAGGGAGGACTGAAACCATCCCGTAAACTGATCATAGCCCTCTAAATAGAGATCGGCCACCTGTTCGCCTGGCAAGACAGCAGACCAAGTGCTACCCGAATCGAACCAAATGTCGAATATATCCTTGCCCTTGAGCAAGAGATTGTTATCGCAATTAAGCTCTTTAACTAGGTGATCAGGCAATGTTGTCTGTGATGACCACCAAAAGTCCATATTGCCTTCACTTTTTAGCCGGGCACACAAGTGATCAATAAGTGCTCGATTGACCACTACCTTGCCAGTATCCCGACGATAGAGCACGGGAATGGGCACACCCCAGGCTCGCTGTCTTGATATACACCAGTAGGGACGTTTCTGTAGCTGGCTTAGCAGTGCCTTTTTACTGGCCTCGGAATTCACCCTAGGATAGATTTCCACTTGCGCAAGGGCTGCAGCGGCCGGAGCTTTTAGTTCCTCCGTATTAATAAACCATTGCTCACTGGCTCGCACAATGACAGGCTCTTTGGTGCGCCAGTCTATGGGGTAGGAGTGCTCCAGCTGTGTGGCCAAAACAACATCTTTGGCAATGTGCTGCAACACCAGCGAATTGCCCTGACCCAGCACAGACTGGCCAATAAGGAATGCTGGTGCTTCTTTGGTATAAATGCCAGCCTCGTCTACAAAGCACTTTACGGGAATCTTTTTGGCGAGGCAAATTAGAAAGTCATCGGGTCCATGCGCCGGAGCAGTGTGTACCAGACCGGTACCCTTGCTATCTTGCACATGGGTGGCATCAAAGAAAGGCAACTGCGACTGCTGTCTGTCTATAGGATGGTGGTAGCTTAGCTGGGCCAATGAGCTACCAGCATATCTATGGACAACTTCACACTTGAGCTGGGTGACAGCCTCAAAGTCGGAGACCAGAGCTGAAGCTATAAGATACAGATCATTTGGATCACGATCCGGCAATTTGACCAGAACGTACTCAAGCGTTGAATTGTAACAAATTGCTTGATTGCTGGGCAAGGTCCAAGGTGTAGTGGTCCATACCAAAGCATAGATCGTTTTATTATCATCCACTTGAAAGTCGGCATGGGGATTCAATTTGAATCTCAGATATACAGAAGGACTGATGTGTTTGGCGTTGTACTCCAGTTCGGCCTCGGCAAGAGCTGTTCTAGAGTAATTTATTAGAGAATTTTGAAGATACTGAGAGTACACTGTACACTTACCTTGATGAGGGGGACCAATAGACAGGCTTCAAGTCCCGATACACAAGACCTTGCTCATAAAGATCGTAAAACATTTTCAGCTGATTGGCTATAAACTCCGGCTGAAAGGTCATATAGATTTGATCACGCTGCCAGTTGGCCAATATGCCCCAGCTACGAAACTCATCCTTCTGTGACTTAACTGCCTCCAGTGCAAATTTGCGTGCTACAAACAATCATCGCTTAGCTTAGTTAGGCATTCCAGCTGATTGCATTCGACTCACATTTCTGTCGTATGTCCAGAGGATCAGCAGCAGCAGCATCACTGCCAGTCGCATTGGTGGCCTTTAGTTCAATGGGCAGACCATGGCAATCCCAGCCCGGAATATAATTCACCTGTTGGCCATGGGCCACCCGCTGACGTAGTGTTATATCCTTAAGAATCTTGTTTACAGCATGCCCCATATGCAATTGCCCATTGGCATAGGGTGGGCCGTCGTGAAGGACAAATGTGGGCTTCTTCTTAGCCATGTGCCGCTCCTGGTACTCATATGTAGAAGCTATTTCATTCTATCCATTGAGACAAGCAAATAACAACGTAAAAACCAACAGAAAACGTTACGGTAAAGTTTGTATGAAACTCACATCCAATATTTGTCGCTCTTGTTCCTCACGCTTGCTTGCACTGAGGCGACTGGGAAACTTTGTCTTGGGCAAATTAATGGTGTCCGTGTATTTCTTAACATCTTTTTTGGCCGCTTTCACACAATATAAGCGTAGTCCATTTAAAGTTAAGTTAAAGTTAAGAGCACGCAGCATTTCGGCAAACTAAATGACGTAACATCAAACTTGACAAATGACGTGACTATACAACGTATAACGGAAAAACTACACTTGAAAAAAACAGCACATAAAGTTTTAAGGGATTTTAATTAACAAAATTGTATCAACTCAATTAAAAGTCAAATTTTTTTCTTTATTTCTTCTTTTCCTTGTCCTTTGGGGAGTCTCCCTCTGCTTCTGTTTCATCTTTCTTCTCATCCAGTTCAGCTTTTTCTGACGATGTGGCATCCTTGGCCTCAGAATTTGGCGGTTCCGCTTTCGGTTTATCTTTGCTTTCCTCCGGTTTTGTTTCTGCAGCATCTTTGCCCTCATCCTTGGTTGCTTCCTCACTCATCGGTTTCTCATCCAGTGAGGCAGCCAATTGATTTGCCTTAGCAACCGCCTCCTCCGCATCACCAACCATGTAGAAGGCGATTTCCGGAATGTCATCAAACTCTCCATTCAGTAAACGCTTGAAGCCATCCACGCACTTGTCTACGGGAACCATCTTACCTGGATGGCCGGTGAACACTTCAGCCACCTGAAATGGTTGGGAAAAGAAGCGCTGCATTTTGCGGGCACGCGTCACCGTTAATTTATCATCTTCGGACAGCTCATCCATGCCCAGAATGGCAATAATGTCCTGCAGCGACTTATACGACTGCAGTGTCTTCTGCACCGCTCTGGCAACACGGTAGTGCTCTTCACCAACAACCTCCGGGTCAAGAATACGGGAAGAGGAATCCAATGGATCCACTGATGGATAGATACCAAGCTCAGCAATTTGTCGCGACAGCACAGTGGTGGCATCCAAATGGGAAAATGTGGCCGATGGTGCCGGATCGGTCAGATCATCGGCTGGCACATAGACAGCCTGAACCGAGGTTATTGATCCATTGCGCGTACTGGTGATACGCTCCTGCATGGTGCCCATGTCAGTGCCGAGCGTTGGCTGATATCCCACCGCCGAGGGTATGCGTCCCAACAGGGCAGAAACCTCGGATCCAGCCTGGGTGAAACGAAAGATGTTGTCAATAAAGAGCAGGACATCCTGACCGTCGATATCTCGAAAATACTCGGCAATGGTTAGCCCTGTCAGCACTATGCGAGACCGAGCTCCAGGTGGCTCGTTCATCTGGCCAAATACCAACGAAACCTTGGACGAATCGTCATCGATGGAGATCACCTTAGATTCTATCATTTCATGGTATAGATCGTTGCCTTCGCGGGTACGCTCCCCGGCTCCGCAGAACACGGAATAGCCACCATGTGACTTGGCAATATTGTTAATTAATTCCATAATGAGAACAGTTTTACCCACACCGGCGCCTCCAAAGAGCCCAATTTTGCCGCCTTTCACATATGGAGCCAAAAGATCGATTACCTTGATACCAGTGACCAACATTTCCTGCTTGACACTTAAATCCTCCAGTTCAGGTGCATCATTATGGATGAAGGAGTAGAAATCGGATTTGACCTCGCCGCGTCCGTCAATCGGATCGCCCACCACATTCAGAATACGTCCAAGAACGGCTTTGCCAACGGGCACACGTATAGGATAACCGGTATCGAGGACTTTTTGACCCCGTCTCAGTCCCTCGGTGGAATCCATTGCCACACATCGCACCACATTGTCCCCCAGATGATGAAAGACCTGTAAAAGATAGTTTTATTCGATTAGTTGTTCTTTAGGCAAACAATTCTTTTCTTACTTCTAGGACCAAATGCTCAACCGGTGCATCTAAGACTTCCATAGCATTGAGCACTTCCGGCAACTCATCGGGAAAATAAACGTCAATGACAGGCCCAATGACAGCTCGAATGTAACCCTCACGACGTTTTCCTGACAGTTCTTTTGGAGCTGTCCCCTCTCCTCCTCCTCCTCCTGATGAGCCCGACTGCATTTTGCCTTCGCCCGGTTTGGTCACAGCTTGGCCGTCTTGCGATTTCATCTGGTCCTCACTCTTATTGTCAATCTCATCACAAGGATCTCGTGAGAATTCCGCAATTTCCTCGCAAATCTCCTCGTTTTTATCCTTTTCGCACTCATCGCCTGGCTTCTTATCCTTGAGATTGATAAAAGTGGCATGCAGATAGCGAGCTAGCAGAGGAAACTTCATCTTTACCGGTTGTCCACGTACTTGACTTCCATTATTCCATTTATAGCCGAATCGGGCATATGCTGGCCCAACAATAAAACCAATCAAAATTAGTCCGATTATTGGCCAACGAGTGGCTTGTCTCCTTTTTATCCCTTACCTGAGGCCAATCTTACCCAAGCAACCGACATTTCACTTTTTTTTCTTTTTAAATTGCAATTTATTTTTTTTTCTTTAAATTTGCTTTTCGTTCTTTGAAAAAATTTCCGTGCCAGTTAGTTCACTTCAAAGTTAATTGTGATATTAAATGACATCTCCAACTCCCCGAGCACTTTCGATTCCGACAACGAAAGTCAAGGCCTACTTGACATAATTTGGAATTTGTATGCTGAATTTTTTCTCAATCCTTCTTTCTCTTTGTAGTGCTCATAGTTGGCTTTGAAAGTTGTCTAATACGAAATCGAACTAATACATTTCATTCTATTCTACATCATCATGGAGTTCGGATCGAAAAAAAGAAAGGATCTTGCCTCTTTTCCGGGGTCTTATGCTGCCACATTGCCAAACAAGCCGAATTGCTTTGATCAAGTGAAACAGTCTGGTTCTCTTTCGTTGTACCAAATGGAGCAAAAATTCAATGAGGAACAGCATAATCAAGAGTTGCAGCGAGGTCGCAATAGTATGGGTCTAGCTGTACCCTTGCGCATCACCATGGATCGTTGGTGTGCCCAGGGGATTGGTCGCTTGCCATTTTTACGTTCTAGCAATCTAATGGATGATGTTATAACCGGACGTTGTGATACAATATCTTTTAACGATTTCATGAATTTGCCCGAGAATGACGAGGAATTGCGTTCACCGCATCTAGTGATGGAGGAAGTCCTGGGCATGTACGATCGTTAAATGGACTGAGAGAATAATGAGAAGATATATTTGTTACTGAAGGACAAACAATTGGATGTCAATTTTTCGTTAAATTAATTTTAATCCCTTTTCATATTTTTGGTGCCTGGATATGTTAAACCAAATAAATGTTCTTACAAATGCCGCCCAAAACATGACTTATCTTGTCTATCACAGATGGGCAATGACCAATTTTAAAGGCAAAAGAAGGGTCATCCAAAATTGCTGTAAGAGAATAGAAATTTTGTTATTCCCAGGCGGTTGCCATGGGCAACGCTTTTCTAGCCTTTTATACAGGGAAGTGACAGGGGTCCGAGCAAAACAATTGTAATTGTCACTACGTTAGAAATGGATGTGCTGTCACATTATAGCTCACCTGTCATTGAGTTTCCGGCCTCCCAGCCGCTGGAGAAGCAGGCGACATTGGTGGATAATTGTACGGGAACGGATCCACCGGCAGCTAGTTCGAATGCCGCCACCGAAACACAACAAAGACACAGCGTGGCCTCGCAAACAGAGCAAAGATTTGCCTCTGTCAATGGTGTGTCCTGTGATGAGCGAGCTTTGGCCAAGTGGTTGCGACAGATATGTCCAATGGTTGAGGAGGAATTGATGCATCCAACTCCCACGATGGATGAGCAGACAACTAGCCAGGGCAGACTTGAAAAGGAAGTCCATGTTCATACCTATCAGAAATTGTCGATGGGCAGCAGTGCAGACAACTCTTTGGGAGTCGGATTGGCCATTTGGCTTTGTGTCCACACAAACAATGCGCCTGTGCTGGTGGCCACGACAGTGGCTCCCCATGACGACTGGTGCGAGCATGTGGATCAGCAACTAAAGCTCTTTGTGCCCCAGCGCATGTCGCATGGCAACTATGTGATCTTCACAGAGGCCAAGACGATGCCCCTAAAGTCATGCCTGCGTAGCCTGTGCACAAATCCTTTTAATAAGAACATTTTTGCTGGTTCCACCATGGATGGTGAGGTTTTTATATGGCTATACGAACAGTTACGAAATGGAGGAGTTGACTCCAATGTAGCGATCACACAACTGCACAGTGTTGGCTCTCCACAAGGAGCAGCTGTGGCTCTCGATTGGGTCTCGGAGAAGCATCTAGTGGCCAGCTATGCCAATGGAGCCCTACATCAGTGGGTCATGGGCAAGCAGATGACTTTGGATTGGGAGTAAGTTGAACAGCAATTGACGGAAAATAAATAATATCCTTTTGCTCCTTATCCTCCCCACAGATATACATTGCCACCCACCGTTAACTCAGAGGTGACGGCCATGGTGGTCCTTGGACGAGATGAATTCGTATTGGGCACCAATGATGGCGGTGTCTATCGCTGCTGGAGCACTGGACGTCAAACTGCCCTAAGCAGCAAGCATCTACAACTGATGGCATTGCGTCGGCATCGTTTTATGGTCTCCACATTGTTGAAAACCGAAATCGATGGTCATCAGTTTATCCTGAGCTGCGATCTAAGTGGTCAGGCCTTCTATCATAATATGCGACATATAGATGAGGTGCGGATCCAATTACAAGTCATTGGCTAGAACTAATTTATTAATCCTTTGCTATATTAGGATGCAGCACAGTTAAGCGTACAGATTCCATTGCCATTCAAGAGTGTGATCGCCTGCAGCCGAAATGGAAATATTATTTACTGCCCGAGCAATGATGGTTCCCTGGACTATTATCGCGTCAGCGATGGAGCTCACGCTCATGTCAAGGGAGCACTGCGCGGTCGTGGCAATCTCATACGGAGCAGTGACAATGGGTAGGAAACTTATAACTTATTTATAAATTCGAAATTACTTATATTTTTGTTTTACTTTAAGCTGCTGGCTAATCACTGGTCTCTATGGCGATGAATTTCAAATTTTCTATGTGGAGCAATGAGAAATTTCAAATTTTGCAATCAATTTTGATATTATCGCTTTTATTTGCATAGTTTTGTGTGTTTAGGTTCTTTTTTTTTTCTTTTATGTACGATTTCCATGCTGCTATTTACAAGTTTCTTTTAAAATTTCTCAGATCTCTAACAAATATATTATGTAGGCTATATTTCTATATATATATATATATATTTCTATATATATATATATATATATATATATATATATATATATATATTTATAAGGTTGTGTTTGTATGTGTTTATATGAAAATAGAATTTGAAACTAAGTGAAAACGGTTGGGAAAGGGAGACAAAATAACTTAAAGACATTCGTTTTTGTAAAAATTTGTTAGTCCGATTGATTGATCGGGCCGGGATCGATACTATATATTAATATTGCATAAAAACTGCTCACATCACTCTCAAAATACAATTACAATTCACAATTCACATAATAAAACCGTATAGCGTCTCCACCACATTTCATTATATTCTTCTTAACTAGGCAAAACATTCTCAGTTTTCTTCATAGGGAAAAGCTATAGACAATATATGTATATAAGTATGTTTTGTTTGCTGTGTTGTGTTGTGTGACATAATGACATTTCCTCATCATACATAATTACAAATTGGCAATAGCAATAGATGAAATATATATGTGTGTATGTTTTATGTATGTTTATAACCATTTGCACTAGTAAATAAATTATACTTTTTTCTTTATGTTTTTTTTTTTCATGTTTTTAAATTAACATTAACGAGATATATATGTATATATAAATATAAATTTAATAGAGCTCCACATACAATTTTGCTAAATCTCTCACGTAACGAACGTCTGAACTGATCTGTCTATCATGTTTGATCATAACTTTACTAACCACTCATCTATCATCATCATTATCATCATTATCATCATCGTCATCATCATCTTCTATCTATCATCCCTATCCACACGTTCAACTTTTCACTTAAGCTTAAATTGCTATTTGCATTTTGCACATATCAAATATTGTTGGTATTACGATAGTGTACAGGTAATAATAATAATAATAACTAGTAGATGCCCTGTGTTCTTGATTGGCTTCATAAATTCAATTGAAGAGTACCGTATTGGGATCTTCATTATCCATTTGTTTCACATGGCGTAGAACATCTTTTTTCGTAATCACTCCCAGTAGGCGTCTAAAGAAATAGATTGAAGAGGTAAGTAATCTTCCCTATGGAATGGTATTCATGTAGTTTACCCATTGTGTGTGACCAGTGTCTGGCGTAGACCCAACTTGCGGAACATATCCACAACGGTTTCCATGGGAGTTTGATCTGTTACTGTAATTGGCGCCATATCAAGTATCTTCTTTAGCATAAGTGGTGGCGGTCCCAGATTTTGTAAGGGCGTCGTTGAGGTAAATAATACTATTGAACTGCTATTGATACCCTCAATAAGACGCTTGCCATTGCCTATTAAGCACGAAAATTACACAATTATTCAAGTAAATTTAAAGTTTATATTGACATCTGCTTACCTATAGCCAAATTAAGATCTCTACGCAACACAAAACCAACTAAATATTGATTCTCTCTGGACACCACCACAGGATACCCATTGTGTTCGGTTTCTTTTAACAGATTTTCCACATCGTCCACCGTCATTGAGTCCTGAGTGATAACATTTAGCGTTTCATTGCGTCTGGAAGATGGAGGTAGAGAGAGAGAGAGAGAGAGAGCGTTAAAAAATACTCTTTTGTTTGATGAAAATAACTCACTTTGGCTGCATAACATCCGCAGCTAGTGTGGTATGGGCAAATTCCTCCTTGCTGTCCAGGAACGGATAACCATTTAGCGCTATATGAGCATCGTAGATGCCCTAAAAGAAACAAAGTCCATTTATTTTTGATATTTTAAAAAATCAAAGCTAATATAATGTTGCTAAGATCTTACCTGTCTACCCAAAGCATCGCCCACCCACTTTGAGGCCATGGCAGCGGCCATCAGGGGGACAATATAACGTACTCCACCAGTCAATTCAAACATAATGACCACCAGGGACACGGTCATGCGTGTAACACCTCCCAAAACAGCTGCCGCACCAACTACCGCATATAGGCCAGGTGTAATAAGATTGCTGTCGGCACACTCGCCGGTAAACAGCCAAATATTTGGATAACTGTAGGCCAGCTGTTCCACGCCGATGCCAACAATGCGTCCCATAATGGCGCCCAATAATAATGATGGTATAAATAAACCAGCTGGCACCTTCATGCCAAATGTGAAAATGGTCAAAGCCAATTTAAGAATAAAAGTTAACAAGAGCAAAAATATTGATCTGTAGACCCCTGGTCCAGGTTCGGTAACCTCAATAAAGCTGGTACCCGAGGTCACATTCATTCGCTTGTAGTCGCTGCAAAATAAAAGAGAAAGTGAGGGGGGGGAATAGATACGGTGAAAAGAATTAAAGAATTATTTTACGTACCACAAAGGATTTGTAATGTCTCCGGGCGAACATTTGCTAACCAACAGAAAGATCAACTCATTCATGTTCATGCGCGTAAATGGATTCGGATAACAAATGATGCCCGTAATCAGAGTTACGACTAGCACTTCCATCACAGGATATTGACCCAATTTGCTGAATTTTCTATAGCGACACCACCACAAATTCGCCTTGATAAAGAAGGTACCGATAACGCCCTAGAAAAATATCAATAAAAATGATTAAACTGCTTGCCTCTGTCGAGTAATTACTTACACCCATTATGCCCAGAAAGACAAATGGTATTAGCTCGAAAAATATCCATGGCTTATTGTACTCAACGAAGAAGAGTACGGAATGTTCATTGCCAAAGGGCGTGAGGGAACGCAGGACGAAGGCCGCAATCAGGGCACAGAAAAACGAACGCCACAAAGTCTTCAGGGGGAAGTAGTAGGAGACTTCCTCTAGCGAGAAGAGAACACCTCCAATTGGTGCCACAAAGGCCACAGAAACACCAGCAGCAGCTGCAGCCGATAGTATCTCACGCTTTTTGGCCTCATTGCGTCCGTACTTGGGAAATAGATGAGAGAATATGTTGCCAATGCAACTGGCAATATGCACCATCGGGCCTTCTTTGCCCAATGTTAGGCCAGCGGACACAGAGAGCATAAGGCCAACAGATTTAATCAACAGAGTCCATTTACCAAGATAGCCCCGTATAATAAAACCCGATAAAATGGTCTTAATCTCCGGTATACCAGATCCACAAGCATATGGAGCAAACATTCGGACCAGCGAAGCGCTCAGTGAGGCAAACAGCAGAGCCCACAAAACATACGAAATGTATGAGATTATGTAGGGACCCGTACCGTTACGACTCAGGCCAAAGATCTCCGGCCATGTCTTCCACTGTAAATGAGAGACAAAAATATATTAAACATAAATGAGGATAACGTGTGGCAATTCTTACCGTAGAGCAGTTACCCTCATCGAATACAGATTGCTTTGCTGGATAGCAGCATTGTTCACGATTAAACCAAAAGGCAAGCGGACAAATGCCATGCTTCAAATCTGACATCCAGCTAGCTCCAATATCAACCATGCCAGCCACACAGCCCGCTGCAATGCCTACTAGCAAAACGCATAGCCATCCCGAACCAGCATCAATTGAACCCTGAAGTGGTAATTTTGATTAATAATTAAGCAATTTCAGTGGGATGATATTGATTACCTTTATAAGATCCCACACCGAATCCTGTCGCTTCTTTACAATATACCGATGACGCATACGATCTCTAGCAATATCTCGCTGCCAATCGATGGTATGAAAATCTTCATATTGCCCAATGCCAGGTATATCGTCTTGTACATCTGAGGAGCCATAGAATGAGAGTGCTCCTAAAGAAACGTACATAGAGCAATTTTAATGTAAAATGTAAAGTAAAAGTCAATTAATGATATATTTTACTATGACGCCGCGCTCCAGCACAAAATCAAATCTTTCGGAATTTATCACAGAAGTGAGACAAAATCAGTTTAAGGAGAACCAAATGGCGCAAAAAGGTCGCAGTAAGTTGTGAGAGGCGGACAGCTGCATTCAATGTTTCCATTCTAACTTGCAAATTTTTGTATACTGCCTTGAGAATTTGTTTTAAATATTTTATAAATATTTGGGGGGGTTTTGGAAACATTTTTATGCAAATTCTATTTTTGTTTGTGTTTTTGGGTAAAGTCACTAACATTTGAAATGAAGATGTGACTGACTGGACGACTACATTGGCCCTCACCATCATACAATTATCGGCATATGTATGTCTGGTATGCTAATCATCGTCATCGTCGTCATCATGATATGTACACACATGTATTAAATGAATAAAAATAACAAATAATAAGTGAAATAAAAGTACAGCTGTGCCACGCCGGCACAATTGTGTTGACGTCGCCGTCATCGTCGTTGTGTTCATGATCTTGACTAATAAATAAGCTAATAAAGCGACTTTATTTTTTGCTTCACCAACAACTTACCATCCATGGGATCGCCAAAGGCACTGTGAGTTGGCACATGTTGATGCAGATGATGATGTTGATGCAGAGATCTTTGATGGGCAAAATCTCGATCAGTATCCGATTCGGTGGCCGTTTCACGATTACCTCCACTTCCTCCCCCTAATCCGCCGCCGCCTCCGCCAATAATATCGCCTGGACTGGAACGCGGCGTTATGTCAATCATATCCTCATCATCTGTGCCCGGTGCTGTCAACGATGTTGTTAGCTTGGAGTGAGGTGCCAATGGATGATCGTGATAATTTGAATCGCCATCCCCTATGCCGCCGCCGCTGCCACCTGTTGTGTGACCGTTTGACTGCAGCAAATAAAGTGAAGAATTTTCTTTTCAATTATTTACACTAAGTGATAAGATTAACATTAAGATCTTTCGGCCCTATTACCATAACTAATTTAGTTGAAATTAAGTGAAGCTTTTGGGTTTTTTTGTTTTTGTAGAATTACTCAGCACAGACACACACATACATACGTACATACCTGTACTTACATAGAGACATTTGAATTTCCGCCCCCATATGCCAGATACTATATATATGTGTATATGTATAGTTGTATGTATGATTAAGTACTACGTGTATCTGTGCTTCGTTTCGATTCGAGTCGTAACTACTGTGTAGAATTATTTATTGTTTACCCCATACACATAACTGATTAATTTGGGGGCGAAATCTGATGATTTTGTTATCTGACTTACCTTTTTCATTACCGTTTGATATGCCGTTATATAGCTATTCCCCTCCGCTGCAGCCTCTCTGCTTCCTTTCAATGGGAACTTTTCCATTCTTTTCTAAAATATTGTGCGTAATAATATATTTTTGTGGCTCTCTTCTGCTTCTTCTTCTTCCTTTTCAATTATATTGCGTCGCTGCAAATGCACACAATATGCAGGAGACGCCGTATATTTCTTGATTTTATTATTTTCTTTTTCTCCTTTCACAAGTGCGCGCACACACACACACACACAAACACACACATAGACGCACGCACGCACACACACACACACACAATCGAGCGCGTAGACAAACACAAACAAATCAGTTTCTTTCACATTTCACTTGCGGCACATCCGAAGTACTACTGCTTATCATCATTACAATATAAGAACAAAAAGACTTAAATATGTTATTGAATTACTTAATTTGCAAATTCATTGTATTTCTTCTATTTGGTTAAATTAACAACAAAAAACAGTTAACTTTTGTGTGCGAATAATTTATTGCAAAAAAAAGAATCGAGATTTAGTGTGGCCAGCTGCCATTAAATGACAAAATACTGAATGAACAGTATGTTAAAAATACCAGATAGTGAAATGGTATTTTGCAACACTAATTGAAAAAGTATTTTTTAACACTGATAGATACGTATGTATATAATTCGCACAAGGCGCAATATTGTTATTTGCGAAATCATTCAAAGCATATCTCTTTAGTATAAAAATTTATGCTAAATATAAATTTAAGCATGGGGTGCGTAAACATTGTCTACGTTTTTTGTGTGGTGTGTACACACTGTTTCGGTTTTTCAAATTTGCTTCGCTGTTAGTGCACACTGTTCGCTCTGCACCTCCATTTACTCCTCTGGCGCCGCCTGCTGCGATCCATCCATTTAAGTTGTTTTGTTAGTTTCTGCCTTTAGGTGTTGGTGTTTAGTATTTGTCTGACCATCGGATGAGCGGATTGTGTGGACGTGATGAGCTTGCACAATTTCGTTTATAATTTAAACAAACGAATGCCGAAATAGCGCACCACTTGAAATACAACCTGCAGTAACAATAACAATGGCCGGTTTCGTTGCGGTGCACACAGGTTCGCCTTGAAATTCAGAATAATCCTCATCCCATCATCCCCCACACATCAATCATTATACAAACAGAAACAGAATATACATATGTGTAGTTAGAGATGTGATGGCATTCGGTTTAGAAGATTGATTAACAACAAACAACATTCTCCTCTCGTGTTTACAGGTGCTGGAAACTGCATTGACGAGTCGAAATATCAGCGCGTCATCAAGGAGGCTTGCATCAGGGCCACAGATATACTCCGTAACGGTGGCAATGCTGTCGATGCCTGTGAGGCGGCCATTATGCGGCTGGAGAATTGTGGCTATACCAATGCTGGCTATGGCTCCAATCTCTGTCTCGACGGTTCGGTGCAGTGCGATGCTTCCATCATGAATGGCACCACTTTGAATTTTGGCGCCTGCACGAATGTTAGCCGTGTAAAGAATCCCATTCAGCTGGCACGTCGCATCTGCGACAGCCAATCGAATCCCCAGCTAATGGAGCGCATACCGCCCATGATTCTGGCTGGCAATGGAGCCGAGCGCTATGCCGAGGAAGTCGGCTGCACCATGGTTGAGCCCAACGTACTGATCTCATCAAAAGCCAAATTCCTATATCATCATTATAAGAGTAAATACGATTTGATAGCGGGAAATCGGCATAACAAGGTTGCCTCTGTAGATGAAGAGGAGGAGGAGGAGGAGGAAGAGAATCAGGATTCCATAATGCCAGTGCCCGATCCGGGCAATGAGGTAGAACTCACCGCCGCCCTAGACACCGTGGGCGCGGTATGTATTGATGGCTCTGGCCAGACAGCAGCTGGCTGCAGTTCAGGCGGCATACTGTTAAAAGTTCCAGGTCGTGTGGGTCAGGCGGCTACCTATGGAGCTGGTTGTTGGGCCACCGATACCGATGAATTGTCCATTGCCACATGTACCACGGGCAATGGTGAGTACCTGATGAAAACCCTGCTGGCCAAAGAAATCTGTAATGGGGCCTTTGCCAGCGATTGTGCTGTGACCAGTCTGCATAAGACATTCAAGCAAAAGTTTCTCGATTCCCCGCTGCTGCCGCAACAGCAGGATCTCTATGCCGGCGCCTTGACATTGCTCTACTATCCGAAACAGAGCAGCGGCGAGGTGATGTGGAGCCATACGACGCAATCGTTTTGCGTCGGCTACATGGCGACAACGCAGAAAGTGCCAAAGGTTTGTATGTCCGTTGCAGCCAGCCATCGACTATCCATCATCCATTTGGAGGCTAATTCTGTCTGCCTATTTTGTTTATATATATGTCTCTCCCTCTCTCTATCTCTCTATATACATATATTTGTGTTCTGTTTCTTGCAGTTTGTATACTCGCCACTGCCCACGTATAGTGTCCCGGGACGGTCGTGCGTTGTTAATGGTCACAATTTCCCTCTGCGCATTTAATTATGGATAGGCCAGAAGAAGAAGAAGAAAATAGTCAGCCAACTAGCCAGGCAGTCAGGCAGACAAGCAGACAAGCACACAGACAGTCATTCATCTATCCATCCAACCAACCATCCATTCAACCAATCATCAATCCTCCACCTCATCGTCATTCACAGTGTCTCTCAGCTTTAGCAGATTTTCTGCAATTCATTTGATTTAATATTTAATTGCCGCGACAATCGCTGCCAATGCAACAGCAGCAGTAGCAAAACCAACAACAACAAGAGCCACCAACAACAGGAGGCACTAGCAATATATTTTATCTTGCTTTTGTCTCTCTGTGCATGAAATTATTAAGAATCATTAAATGAAAACTTTTCATTGTATATACTCTTGATACGTATGCTTCCCCCTCCGCTCCAACCAGCACACACACACAAACACACCCTTTCTCTTTGTGCATTTTAGTGTGTACTAGCTATGAAATAAGATTTCAAATATCATTTGAATTTCTCCTCGTTGAACTTAAGCTGAGGCGCAACACAATTGCTCGCCATATAAATCAGCCAGCAGCAGGCAAACGCCTCAGATTGTACCCCAAAAATATCATATTCAACTAAAATATGTTTGTATCCATATTCTCGATATATGTACCTATGTATATATAACTATGTATATAGTTCTATTTGGATGTGTGTACACAATTTTCGACAGTCTGACGTATGTGTGCATATGTTTGGTTTATGTCCGAGTCTTTATGGGGCCATCACCCATGTACAGAACCTAACCCATTAATCTCGACGACATTAAAATGAATTTTAAATCGTTTATGCATAATCATTAACAAGGTCTTTCTTTTCATTCCCCCCCACCACCCCTTCCCACTGTTTTTGGATTAAAAATTTACATTGTATTATCAATGTGTGAGCTATGGAAATGCTTTTACTTTTAATTTAGAATTAATTTAATAATTTAACTAGAGCTAATAATAGTTCTGACAAGTGTGTGTTCCAAATGAAATGAACAGAAGAGAAAACGCATCTGTACTCGATCCATAAAATGTAGTTTTAGCTGTAATTTAGCTATACATACATACGTACATATAAATATATACATACATACATGTATTTTTATTGTATTTTGTTTTACAACTGTCGCAACCTTGACAAATGGGTGATTAGCAAACAAAATTTAGTAATTAAAGATCAACTAGATTGTTGACAATAAAAGCAACCAAATATCGTTTTAATCATACTTTTTATTAGATGGCTAGTTTTATAATTGTATATAGAGGTATTTATCGAAAAGTTAGCAATTGCACCTTCTCTGGCACTACTGGATAACATTTCTTATTCACATTCGCATGCAATTATGCTGCGGCTGCTGTAGTAGAGTCAGTCGCTGAGGAATCGGCTGTGGAAGAAGCATCAGCAGCAACTGTAGATTCGGAAGTAGGAGAAGCCTCAGTGGAAGCTGAAGAATCCCCTGTGGAAGCTGTAGAGTCACCTGTCGAAGCTGAAGTGTCCCCTGTGGATGCTGAAGAATCCCCTGTGGAAGCTGAAGAAGTCTCGGTGGAAGCTGTAGAAGAAGAGTCACCTGTCGAAGCTGAAGTGTCCCCTGTGGATGCTGAAGAATCCTCTGTGGAAGCTGAAGAAGTCTCGGTGGAAGCTGTAGAAGAAGAGTCACCTGTTGAAGCTGAAGTGTCCCCTGTGGATGCTGAAGAATCCCCTGTGGAAGCTGAAGAAGTCTCGGTGGAAGCTGTAGAAGAAGAGTCACCTGTCGAAGCTGAAGTGTCCCCTGTGGAAGCTGATGAATCTCCTGTGGAAGCTGAAGATTCCGCTGTGGAAGCTGTAGGAGCCTCGGTGGAAGCTGAAGAATCCCCTGTGGAAGCTGAAGTATCTCCTGTGGAAGCTGAAGAATCTCCTGTAGAAGCTGTAGAACCCTCGGTGGTGGCTTCTGAAGAAACTGAGGAATCAGCTGTGGAAGTTGAAGATTCGCCTGTTGGAGAAGCCTCCGTGGTAGCAGCTGAAGTACTGGACGTTGTAGTGACCGTGACCGAGCAACTTGCAGGCCATTGGGCGACGCAAGAAAAGGTTGTCGAGTCGTAGTAAGGCTTTGTCGAGGGACAATTCAATGAAATGGCAAGCCATTGGTCGGCACTTCCACTCCGACTCTGGCAATAGACGTAGTTATTGCATGTGGAGTCTGCGAAATTTCTAGTATAAAAGAAGGTGGACGAGGTCTGTGCGCTGGCTGTTTCACAGATTTCCTGTAGTTGGGCAGCAGCTGGAGTGGTGGCTGGTGCCGGCGTTGTGGTGCTGGCCACAAATTCATCATTGCTGCACGAGGCCTTTAGATTCAACTGTGGAAAAGCAATGACAATTTATCAAAGGACAACAAATTCGTATTCATATACATATGTATGTAAAACCTACAAAGTTAACCGTGCAATTGGGCAAACAGAGGGTGCCATACGTAGCCAGAGCACCTGTCACACACACTTCATCGGCATCGCAGGAATACACGTTGGATGTCAAGGCTGATCCCCCGGAACAGCGGCTATACTGATAATTGCTGACACAGGTGTAAATGTTGCTGCCACTGCAACTCTCACAGTCTGCCCCATTGCCGCTGGAACCGCTACACACGTCCACATGGTCACTGTCGGTGCCCACTGTGGATTGTGCTATGCAAGGTTCTGCATTGTTGCTGCAAACGTAGCCATCACTACAATTTTGCAGACTCCCAACAGTCTTTCCATCTAATCAGAGGGAGAAACGATCATAAATAAGTCTCCTCCTCCTCCTCACCAAGCTCAAGCTCAAGTCGGGAAACTTACTCATGCAATTGTAATATTGACTCTGACTGATGCAATAGACATCGTTGTCATCCTGACACTCGTTGCATGTCTGTGCCGTAACCGCAAGGATACCCACTAGGGCAATCAACGAAATCGCGTATAGGTTCCTTCTCATTTTACTTGTATGCAGACTGGCGTAGTCTTGAATACTGATATGATATTACCCGGGTAATGTAACTTATATATAGAGCTCTTAGATTTGCAAAATTTAACTAGCATCGTTAACCTTCAACAACGGCCCGTTTATTGGTCCTTCTCGTGATAAAGCTGTTTACTTCAATTTGCTTGTCTGTCAGAGTCATATATCCATAAAGCAATATTGAAGCATTTTTTTTTTTCGGGGAAAAGTATTAACAACAAATTGACGCCGACCCTGAGACTTAGTGTAGTTGGTTCTCTGATAGATAAGACGAATTATTTAAGTGTCAATTTACCAATTTGATAAACAAAAATAAATTTCAATATGCAATTATTATGCTTTCTTTTCAATTCTTAGCGTATTTCCCAAAAAATATCTTTTATTTGAATTTCCCGCGGATAATTCTTTTCTCCGTTTACTCTGGTCGGCAAATGCCAGCATATATTGTGATATAAAATGTCAATATTTTGCTTACTAAAAATCCCCCATTCAGGTTTAAAAGTTTATAAAGTGAGGTTAGAATGAATTGACCATAGGACAGACATTTTAAAAAACGTTTCATTATTAAATAAATTTAATTACATTATAAAGAGGAAACATACAACTAGATGACATAATTTGGAAAAATTATATTCAAATTGTGCAATCTAATAAACTAAGAAAAAAAGAAGAGCAAAAGAAAACTATTAAAGCTAATTTCAGCCCTTGAAAGAATTGAAAATTTGTTTCCCATTTCATTTTCCACTTCGGATTTTTATTAAATGAGTGTAACATATTTGATTAATATAAAACAATTGTATTAAAAAGATCGCAAAGGACTAAACCATTTCTAAAACAACTAGAACAAAGTAATTTCTTAAGAAGTTAAACTTTCAAAGTCTTTAGGGAACGTTGCTCTATTTAACATATCCTGCAGACGCTACATGGCTAAGGATAATCTATGAGAATTCTGATAGATGGAGAACATCTCAGCAAAGTGTCTATTGACTCAACATTCAAAACCATAACAGATAATGGTAGACAACTGGTTAATCTCAATGGAGTAAAATTCCATTTGAGGCGTGTTTTTTATCATTGAACATGAACTTGTTTAGTTAGATATATACCTAAATATAACTCTATAGCTTCTTTCTTGTCTTCAATGAATGTTTGTCTGTATGTCATCGACAAACTTAAAAATTACTGCACCGATTGCTATAAAAGTGGAATATATATATATATATATATATTTTCACGGAAAAGGTTTGTATGATATGCTGATTGATGCCTCTCGCTTTCAGGTGGCCTAGTTCAAGGCAGAACAACGTCTGCCGTGATATTCGAAGACCTCTACTTAAACTGCTAATCAGTTTACAATATATAGAATAAATTTCCGATGTAGGCATATAGATAATGGATTTTTGTATTAATATTTTATTTGTGAAAAAAACTTATTGTTGATTCTAGGTCCTTTAGCAACCAGTTGGCTTGGTGCTCACACACTTTTTCGTGTCATTATTATAGTACGGAGTGGCTGTGGGGCACGTAAGATAGATGGCAGTGTTGAATGCGGCTGTGGCACTTGATCTCTGGCAGTAGATATAACTCTGGCAAGTTGTATCTTGGGTATTTATGGTATAGAAGAAATTGCTGGTGGTAGTTGCTGCATCGTCGCAGACATTCGTATAAACGCCCGTGGTTGTTGATGGGGCAACTGTGGTTGTTGTCGTATAGCCAGTATTGCTGCAAGTGGCCTCTAGTTTCAACTGTAAATGGGTGAAATTGTAAGTTCTAGACACATTCATATACATATACTGATTGTCCGGTTAAACTTACAAACGAGAGGGTACAACTGGGCACACAGATATTTTTATACTTTTCCAGGGCACTTAGCACACAAACTTCATCGGAGCCGCAAGAGTAAACGGTTGCGGATGCCGCGCCGCTGATACAGCGTGAGTATTGATTTTGGCTGACACAGGTGTAGGAGCCGTTTGAACAGCTACCACAGTTGCCTGATCCAGAGCTTCCGCAAACGTCCGATACGTCATCGTTCAGGTCGCTTTCAGCGACGCAAACGTCAGTGGAGTTACTACAAATAAAACCACTTTCACAGGATTCAAGATTACCCATAATTTCACCTCCTAAGCAAACAAAAGAAGTCAAAAGATGATGTTGACTTATGGCTGGATGACTGACTTACCCATGCAATTGTAATAATTGGTCTGATTAACACAATACACATCGTTTACGTCCTGACACTGCCCACAAGTTTGCGCCGATGTCGCAAGGATCCTTAGACTAGCAACAACCAAAATAGCTAAAAGCTTCTGCATTTTAAAATTTTCCTTCAACGTTCTCAATGAACTGGGCCAAAAACTAACTGTACTAACGTCTTTTATATCAAGCAAAAAAAACCGAAAAAAAAGACGAAAAATATCATAAGCCAAGTTAAATATGAAGTTTATGATCTTTGCCAGAGATAATTCTGCTTGTGATAGACCAATGGCTGGCGGCCCTAACGAAATTCCTTTTGTTTCGATTTTATATCTTTATACTCTTTACGCTGAATATCATAAACACAAACTTGAAATCATGTTGTTATTTCCAGGGAAACCTCAAACATAGAAAGCGATATGATGAATAATCAAGTAACTGGTAATAAGATTTCTCAAGGAGATTCTTTTTATTAAAGGAAGAAGTAAAAAAAAGTCATTATAGTCAAATAACCTTCAATAGACAAAATCTACAATTATACTCATATTAGCGGTTCCTAAAAAAAAAACAGCTAGGGAACCTTTTAAGGTGGGATCCTGTTAAGCGTTGTGTTCTAAGGAGAAACAATTTTTTAGAATCATTTGGAGTTGATATTTCATGAAACGAATATGAGAAAGAATACGAAAAAAAAAGTATTTTTGACTTTCTTGAAAGAAGGTGGGGAGGAGGGTAGATAAATAGATAGATAAATAGTCCATACAAAATAATTAGTGTATCAAATAAACTAACTTCAAATTTTTAAATTGGTTTTATGAAATTCAAAAATATATTTAAGTTATATAAAATATTTGCTTTTTGAATACATAAATGAGTTGGGAGGACATCAAGGACTATTCTTTAAGCTAGAAACAATCGAAAAGGGGCCGCATTTAGCAATATCTCCGAAGGCCCCAAATAATCTCTATATGGCCCTCCAATTTGTGTGAAGTTTAGTGTTTGACCGTGATTATGTTGCTCAGTGTATAGATTTATGTCCGACAACAAATCTCTGAATTTCCTACTATTGTATGCCAATATAGTTTATAACCGAATGTTGGTTGTATCACAAACTTGTGTCTCATATAAATATTCTTCAGTTTCTTATCTGCTTATCTTAAGTTTATCATAAGCAAAACACGAAGCCGATTTTAGATACCCTGCATTAAGGGGAAGTCTGAATGTAAAAGTGAGTTTTATCACTTTCAAATTTTATTTTATGTTACTTTAAAGTTGGATTTGTTGTACAAATCTAAGACCATTTTTGGGGGGGATAGGAAAGGCTTCTGATTTTATCTTTGTACAAATTTGCGCACTATGTATACGCCATGTGTTATACATAACAACTTAAAAAAATCACTAAAATTCTATCTACCTATCCTTTTGGTCTAAGCTGGGGAACCTATCAAAGTATCCATCGTTCATCAAACGTTAGCTTTTATTTGTAATTTTTAGCATTTCTAACAACATTCAAAATTTCAACTAATGTGTTCAGTTCAGAGTTCTTACTTTTCAAAGCGAAATCCACTTAGATAAAAAAAATAACCTTTTTAAAACTAATCTAGCAAATTTTGTTGGATTTCTTTCACAATATTTTAGAGTCTACTAATTTATATTATATAACATATCACAATATTTTAGAGTCACATTATTTTAATTCACTGAATACGTCCTCTGAAATTTTGGCTCTGACCTGACATGCAGACAGAAAGATATAAGTAAAAAGAATATAATTTTCCTCTTCTTACATCTGTTTTTCATAGCGAATGATCATCAATCGACCACAATTATTCGTGTCCGGTGAACAAAGTTCCTTAAAAACTTCTTGAAATAAATTGACAAAATTGATATTACTTGCGATCACATTTATTAAGTTTCGTATTTGAATCAAATTTTCTTAAATATATATATATATATATATATAATTTTTTTTGTTGTTTTCTCTCCATTTCACATATTACACAATTCACGTTTTTCTTCAGTTTGCTGCTGTGTTTTTGTTTTTCTTTCTCCACATTCTTATAATATTTTGATAATTATCATCTCTTGCATTCATTATTGTTTTTCTTTTGTTTTTGTTTTATATAATTTTTTTGTTTTGTTTTACTTTTTACGACTAACACAAAATCTCTTAAACGAATTAAATAAATAACAGAAATATGCGTATGATTCATATGTGTGTGTTGGGTGTTTGTGTGTGTGTGTGTGGAAGGGGGGTTTCTCGTTAAAATCGAAATTTAAATGTGTATAGTATGGGGGGCGGGGGGATACATATAATACGTCGTGTTTCAGAGTGCAGAAACCAAATTTTGGTTGCCAACAAAATAAATTGCAATAAAATATCAAATTTTCATTCATGTGTGTGTGTGTGTGTGTTTGTGTGTGGATGTGTGCATTTACCAGGGCCGCCAATTGACACTGCCTTTGCTTTTTTGGGTTCTTACATGCTGATTTCAGACTAAATCTAAATAATTTAAAACATATAGTTTATAGGATAGCAAAAAAGTTCTTAAAGTTCTTCTTCTTATTCATCTTTAATTGATAACCCAATTAGCAGCAGCAATTTTGCAGACCTGCAGCTTTTAGAGCGCCATTGAAACATAGAAACAAGCAAAAAAAAAAAAATGTTAATTGGCAAAAATTTAATAACCAAGGATAATGATTCTGCTGCGGCTGCTGTACATATGTATATACCCTCCTATAGTCGTATATATATATATATATATATGTATATGTATATTTAGTGTAATCAGTACAAACACACAATATAAATATGGTTTAAAGTTTAAACAAAGTTTTTTTTGCATATTGCGTTTAGTAAGTTGACGCGTGGGCTTGGTTTCAAAAACTACATTCTTCTATCATATATACTTTCTCTTTCTCTTCCCTAACGTGCTTCCTCATCGTTTCCCTTCTCTTCTATTATCTCCATTTCATGATTTATATATATATGTATGTATATGTATATGAATGTATGTATAACTAACACATTGAAATGTTTTCCTTTTTCGTAATGTGTTTAGACATAATTTATATATGAACAATTTTCATTATATGTATATATGATTGTGTTGTGTGTGTGTGTGTGTGTGTGTGTGTATAGTTAAACTAATCTGTAACTAGGGGCTCATTTGATGAATATGTTTTCAGTTTGTATGTAAAGGGTTTTCGAAATATATATATATAGATTTATATTATAAAATTAAGCATCGATTTTGAATTTATTTAACTTTGTTTAATTATTCAATTCGCTCTAATAATTGGACCGAAAAATAATAATAAAAAAAAGGTAGTTAATACACAGAAATTAAAAAAAAAAAAATTTAGTTAAGAACAATTTTAATTGTATGTGTAATGTATAGAGTAGTTGTAGTTGTTGTAGTACACAAAACGAAACAAATTTTCAACGATTTTTTTTTGTTTTTCCTTTTTTACGATTTCTTCTAACACAAAATTAGATTTACATATTGTAGTAAATCGTTGCAACTACTTTTATATATATATATATCTTTCGCTATAATTCTCATTCTGCCAATTATTTTTTTATATTTTCTCATTATCAACACAAATGAAGAAGTTGTTTTGCTGGCTCTTCTTTTTACCATCTTCTTGATATAGAATTGTTGATTGATTGATTTGTTTTTGTTGTGTTTGTGTTTTGTTTTGTTACAAGTAAAACATATAATTTCATTTGATTTCATTTACTTAATTTACTAATTACTCTAATCAACGCAGCATTCTCTTCCTTCAGACGGTGATTATCCGATTTGTAGGCATCGAGTTGCTATAATAATCGCATGAAAGAATATACACGAAAAAAAGAGAACAAAAAAAAAAGGAAGAAAAGAAAGAAAAAAAAAAAACAAATACAAAAAATTGAAAAGAATAAAACTTTGGTTAATTTTAGTAATAAAATTCAATAAAAAAAATTATATATAGAAATACGTATATTTATATATATGTATGTATATAATGTCTAAACGTTGTTGGTAATTAGGATTAGCAGGGGCTTGGTAGAAATTAGTAGTAATTGTAGTAAGTTAGTTAGTAATTAATTTTTATCAAGTGCTCTTCAGTTCATGCTCAACTTAAGTCTTTTGTGTTTTGGTTGGTGGTTGGGGGTGGGGCATGGTGGCGGGGATATAGTTCGGTGGGGTTCCACAAGGGGGCTTATGCATTCACTGCAGCAGCAGTAATTAACAATAAGAACAACAACAACAACAACAGCAATAAATAACAACAAACAACAACAAACAGCAACAAACACAAATTAGTAGTAAGAAAATCTCCTAGAAATAATATCTGTTTCCAAACTTCGAGACCCTTATCCAGAGTAAAGAGAGAGAGAGAAAGACAAACATGCAATAAATTAGAAAACTTATAGATAGATAAACCAATTGAATCAATTGAATATGGATAAGCTTTTTGCTAAATTTCGTTGAATGGAGGAGAAGGGCCAACTGACTGACTGACTGCTGATGATTTCGATTGAAGTGAATAATGCTGATATTTCTAGATGATAATAAAATAGTTTCAATAAAATAGAAAAACCAACAACATCATCATTATGATCATCCTCATCATAATCATCATCATCATCATCATCATCAAACAACAACAAGAATAGAAAAAAAGAAACAACAATTGTTTAGAAACGACATTTTTGGACAAAACTTGAGTGAGTTTTATTTTTTTTTTTTACCATTTTACCATATTTGTTTTTTTATATATTTTTATTTCCAAAATCAATAATTGCCTTTGAAAAACGCACAAAACAAGTGATTTGGTGATAAGGACACAACAAAACATAATAATTTGCTCAGAAAAACGTTTCTTTTGCTTTTGGGTAACAATAAATACATTTATGTATATTAACTAAAACAACAAGGGAACAATATGTAATACGTTTTTTTTTCTCTTCGTTTGTTGAAAACAGTTTTAATAATTAGACATTATTGTAGTAAATTAATTGTAGTAGAGTGTGTGTGTGTGTGTGTGTGTGTATATACAAATGAGAGTGCTTCAAAATTAACTACATAGATTCAAATCCAATCGAAACCAAGAGTAAAGACAGGAAATGCAAACATTTAAACGATTAAATTGTTGAAACTTTAAAAGTCCAATAAGCGAAATTTTCGATAGAAAACATTTATTCAAAGATTTCTAAGCTAAAAATAAAATTAAATTTTAATGTACTTTTCAAATGTTTTTAATAATTTAACTACAAATTTTATTAACATTTTGTGTGGGCTTTTCGTTTGCATTTCATGTTTAAGTAACTTTTTGAGCGTAATAATACAATTTGAAACACTCTTAAAAATAACGTTCAAATACAATCAAACTTCCCTATAATGAACTCTTCTTGGCAAAGCTTACTCATAATCAGAACTTTTTTAAAATATCCTAGATCTGCTTTTTTTTTTTTTTTTTTGATGGTCCCTTTCGAATTCATTATAAGGAAGTTTAGTTGCAGCTGTCAAATGTAACTCTAAGTTTTAAAATATTTATTATTATTATTATTATTTTGATTTTAACAAGAAATAAAAACAACAGCCAGCTGATAATTGGAGCAGGTTCTGTTCATGGTCAGTGTCAGTGGATGGACATTTACCGTAAAGCTTTCCTGGTGCAAGATCATGGCTGCCGAGATGTGGGTGTGAGAGAGAGAGAGAGAGAGACAGAGAGCAAGTGGCGCACACACACACACACACACACTCGCAGAGTTCGAGAAAGAAAAAGAGAGATACAGGACAGGAAGAGAGCAGAGAAGAGAGCTAGCCCCCTGACTGTCATCCCCTTTCCCTCACACTCCTCTGATGTAGGCGCTGACGTTGCTGCTTTGTCGTTGTCGCATTTGGCGTGTGCTCTCATTGTGGTGGTGGTGGTGCCTCGATGATCGTGGGTGGTTGTTGTGGTGGTGGTTCAAGTGGTGATTGTGGTGGGTAGAGAACACGTTGAGCTTTGGCTTTTTGATTGACTTTGAGTATTTTACAATCAATATTCGATATATGTATATATGTATATGTATGTGTAAGTGTTTCCAATAACTTGTGGATTATATTTAAGTATATGATGTTGTTTTTGTTATGAAACGTTTTATCTATGTTATAACATTAACTGCTTCCGAAATGTTAAACAATTTCGTTGTGCAAAATATAAATACTAAAGAGAAAGAGAGAGCCACAGGCAGAGAAAGAGATAGAAAATGTGTGGTGCAATTTAAGTATTTAATTATTTAATTACCAGTCCCAATTGTATTTAAATTTATTTATTTTTTATCTGTCTAGCTCCTGACTCTTCTTTAATGCTGTTAGCTTTAGCTCTCTCTTTAGTTATTTGTTTTTAACAATGCAAAAAGTTTGGTTTGGTTTCGATTATATAGTAATAGTATTTGTCATATCCATTCAATAACTACATCAATTTAGTTTAATAATATATAGAAATATATATATATATATATATGTATGTATGTATGTATAAATATAGTAGAAACAAAAGCGATATACGACTTTTGGTTGCTCTTTCTTTGGTGCATTTTGGTGTTTTGTTGTGCGTTTTAGGTGTTTAATTTGGATTTAGATTGATTTGATTTGATTTCAATTATTATTATTTTTTTTTTTGGTGCTAAAACAAATTAAATGCTTTGTTTTTGTTTTGTTTTGTTTTTTTCTCTTTTTTTTGGTTAAGCTGCTCTTATTATTTGGTTTTGGCTAGTTGACTCTGTGCCGATGTGGTCAATTTTGAGACGACTCGTGTCAGGGCCCGATTCTCGGCACGCAGACGATCGTTCTCAGTCTTTAGCTTCTGTAAGAGCTAAAAAAATTGATGGACAAAAAAAAAAAATAGAAGAAAAACCGAATAGCGAAGAAAAGAAGAAGAAATACGCATGATTTGATACATTTCGATATATGTGATATATAGATTTTGTTTTGTTTTTTGTTTGGTTCGATATCGATTGATGAGGCGCATCGTGGGAAGACGGAGATTGAGAGAGAAAGAGAGAGAGAGAGAGAGAGAGAGAGAGAGAGAGAGAAAAAAATCAAATTTGAGTGAGCGATTTCAAATGAAGGGGAGCAAAAAAAAAAAAAGAAAAAGGATGGAAAAAGGAGCTCTTTGCTCCTTTTTTTTTTGTTGTAACAGGTAAAGGTAACGCAACATAACGTGGAACGTATAACGTGAAACGTAAAACGATTAACGTATATAACGTGAAACACATATGGATAAAGTGAACCAACAAAATCATAAAAGATGAGAATGATGACAACGGCAATAGACAGCACGAGAGAATGAGATGAGATGAGAATGAAATTGATTTGAATGGGATTGAAATTGAGATTGACTGATGGATGATGATAGATGATTGATTGATTGATTGATGTTGAATGTCTGGTGTTTGTTGTTGTTTACTCTTGTTGTGAGGTGATGAAAAGTCGTCATATGAATGATGTGAGATCAAGTGAGATTAATGAAAAAATAAAAAAACACACACAATAATAATGAATTGAATGATAGGTAATTGGATATTCGCGATAAAGGGGAATCGAATTAAAAAAAAAAAACAATCGAAAAGTTAAAGCAAAAATTCTGTACAGCGCCGAGGAGCAGGAGCAGAGAGCTAGGTAAAAGGATAATGAGGAGTTGGCATTTAATGGCGCAGCATCAGCAAGAGGTTTAAATCAAATAAATAAATTGAAGTGCCATTCGAATATATATACACACACACACAGACAACTCTCTAGATACAAAACTCTAGATGTTCTATATATGGGGGGTATACATAAATAGCAAAACTGACCAATAAGGAAAAAAAAAAAACAAAGGAATAAGTCAAAGCAAGTGGAAGTGGAATTGAAATTGATATAGAAAAACTGGTCGCTTGCTTCAAAACTCAGTGCACAGAGAAATTGGAGGGGTTGGGTTGGGTGGGTACAAAAATTTAGGCAGATTTGGGTTATAAGAACAGAAGTTCAGGTCAATTCAATTCAAAAAACATCAACAAAAAATAAAAGAAAACTTAGACTTAAAGGTGTTAAACAAGATGAAACGAAACAAAGCGAAAGAAAATTGTAGGTTTTTTTTTTTTTCAATCATGCCACAAAGCGCACAAAAAGGTAAAAACAAATTGTTGATTTGAGGAAAAAGCAAAAACAAAAAAAAAGGGATTATAAAAATAATAAATAAAAAACGTGTAACCAAAAAGAAAGAAAAATGAAAGGAGAACTGAATAAATTTATCAACTCCTGTTCTTAGAACACAAACAGCAGCAGCGCAACATTAACGTAGTTGGTTTTTTTTTTGTTGTTGTTGGTTTGTTTATTTGTTGGTTTGTTTTTTTTTTTTTTGGGAGTGATAGCAAAGGAGGACTCGTTTGTAATTACCTTGAGCTCTTCTTCCAATTCGGAAAGCTTGCGTTCCATAGCTCTTCTTTCACGTTTCTCAATCTCAGAGAGTGAATTTTTCGTTGTCTGCGAATGTGAAATAATGAAACAAATTGTTGTTTGTTTGTTTTTGGTTTTTTTGTTGATTTTTCTTTGGAATTTAGCAATTTTGTTTGTTTGGTTTGTTTGTCAGTTGTGTTGTTTTTTTTTGTTTTGTTTTCTTGTTGGACAGTGTATTTATTTTGTTCTTGATAAACAGAGAAACAGGAGCGCAGGGCGAGAAAAAAAAGAGAGCTTGCGACTTGCCAAAATGATCATGATGAAAATGTTGTATAAGAGTGAGGGTGACAGACAGATAGAGAAAGAGAGAGTAAAAGAAAGTAGCCAAATTTGTTTTAGAGCTAAAGAGAGAGAGCGTGTTGTTGTTGGTGGGTGGATGGTTGGTTGGTTGGTGAGTGGAATAGCAGCAAAGAGATCAACTCCGCCGCTCTCTTGGCAAAAGGCAAAAGGTGTGGAAGAGAGCAGAGCAGAGCAGAGCCCGGTTAAGTAACGGTTTTTTTTTTGTGTGTTGTTTGTTTTTGTTTGGCTTTGTTTTTGTTGGTAGTAATTGTTGAGAGCAAAAAAAAGAGAGTATTTTTGGGAGGCTGCTGCTAGTGATACATATATGTACATATGTATACATAGAGTTCTTGTTATATATATATAAATATATGGAGTGGGCGTGGCATGTTAGCATTTAAATATGTATGTATTAATTACTCACAGCATTGGCAAATCGTTCGAGTGTTGCCCGCGTCTGAACAACTTCATCATCTTTCTGCTTGAGCATTTGCTTTAACTTATCGTTCTCCATTCTGAAATAGCAACAAGTAGAAAAAAAAACAGTAAATTAAACATATACATAAGCAAATCACAATTTGTGTGTAAATGTACTCACTTGGCCGCTTCCCAAAGCGCCTTGTAGTCAATGCCATCTCCATTTTCCGTTTTATCGTTGCTGCTGTTGCTTGAGGATTTTGTATCGCTGGCGGCACTCGTTGTTGCGGTACTCGCTGTGCTACCAAGACGAGAGCGAGACGTACGCTCGCTGCCACTCTGCAAACGAATAGATTTAAATTTAATTGCAATATAAGGATAAGAGTCTTCTACTTTAACAACAATAACAACAACAATAAGAAATATTCTCCCTTTTCACTTTTTGAAAGCTTACTTCATAGCCCTCACTCTTCTCGGAGGAGGCACTGATGGAACGCTGTGCAGCACTGCGAGAACGAGTACGATTACGTGATTTACGTTCCTGTTCACGCAACGAATTGCTACGTGTAGCTGCAATGGCCGCCACAGTGGCTCCAGCCGTTCCCGATCCACTCGCCGTCGTGCTGCTTGTATATGGCGACGATGATGATGATGATGATGGGACATTTAGACTGCTATTTGATGTAGATAAAGATTTGGTCTTTAATAGACGTGAACCACCCTTGAACGAATTGGAAGAACTCAAACCGGGTGACTTGAAGCTAAGGGAAGCTGTTGTCACACCATTATCATAGCTGCTCGTATAGGGACTAACATAGCGATGATGATGATGATGATGATCACTGCTATAGGGAGACGACGAGGATGTTGAAGACGATGTACCATAGGCACTGGACCCATAACGAGGACTGTCATAGCTGGACGCTGCTGTTGAAGATGATGAACCGCCACCGCCACCGCCACCAGCAACGCCATTCGAAGATGATGACGATGTAGTCGAAATAGAAGAGGAGGAGAGGAGAGCAGACGTTGATTTAGTTGGCACATAATTATTGCTGTGCTTGCTGCTGCTCACAACAATATGATGATGATGATGATTGTGGTAGGAGGCAGAGGAGCTCGCCGGCTGATGATGCAAGTGCATATAGTAGCGATTGCTGTGATGCGTTTTAGTTGCGGCGGCTGCTGCTGCTGCTGCTGTGGATGTTGACATGGCGTTGGATGTGGCTGTAGCTGGGTTGGTGAGGGAGCTAGATGAGGAGGCGGCTGCAATGGATTGGCCATTGCTTGCGTTTGGCTGCAGATGATGATTGCTGTGATTATGATTTTGCTGCGGCTGCTGATGATGGTGATGATGATGCTGATGATGATGGTACTTGGTACCATGAGCCAAGAACTCATATCGATTGCAAACATTACCATTTGCATAATAACCACCGGCACCACCGCTAGACGAAGTGGTGCGTCCGCTGCTACCGTATCCACCACCACCAGCACCGCCATATAGACTTTCCCGCGAGCTATAAATACTGGCATAGGGACTCTGATAGGAGCTGCTACTGGCGGCGCTGCTGCTTGGAAAATAGCCAGTGCTCAAAGGTCGTGTGCTGCTGCCATTATAGCTGCTGCCATTGTAGTTATATACACCTGAACTGGAGGAGGGGCCACCGCCGCCAGACGAGCCTACCCTAGAGCTGGAGGAAAGCGAACGTCGACGACTGGAGAGAGGCGCCTGAGTGCGCGATCTTGAGCGAAAAGACATGGCGAGATCAACCAATAGAACCAATGCTAAACCACAAGAGAAAACAGAGAGAGAGAGAGCGAGAGAGCGAAAATATTAATCATTAATGCTTCTTCTCTTCCCTCCAAACGATCCTCCTTCCTCTCCACTCCTCAAACCACACAAGCATATATCAATCGTCAATGCCAAATTGCAATTACGTTTAAAGACCAAATTTCTATAAAGAATTATTGCCAATGTTTTGGGGCCAAATTGCGCCTTTGGGGGAAGACATAATTCAAATGAAATTTCTTATTAGGTAAGGGTATACGGTATTCGACCTAGTCTTTTCAACTGCCTGCCTGCCTGCCTTTAAACGCGCAAAAACAAAAGCCAATTACAAATCACGTATAATCAAAGAAGCGGAGGCAAAATGTTGTTATTCTTCATGTTCATTGAAATTGGCATAAACAAAAGAATGAGGAAGACCAAGAGAGTGGGGCAGGAGGAGGGAAACGACGAATATCCAGGGAAATAATTGAAAAAAAAACCAACCAAAACGATCGTTTGAATATGGAAAACGCAATATTGACATGTGGTTTACCCCATTCCCCTCTTACACCCTCCCCCTCCTCCTACCGTGCAGCACCCTACCGTGGTGCGCGTTCTGGTGCTTTGCTTCCACAGAAAATTGAAAATGACGTCAAGACATAAATTTTGACATTTTCGTTTAATTTTCTTTTTTTGGGTTCTTTAGTTTTTGTTTTCATTTGCCCTGCTGGGGAAAAGTTCTCTATCATCCTACCACCACCCCTCACCACCCTCCATCCGGCCACCCATCGCTTTCGGCTATTGAAAAAACATACACTACAAAGTGATCTATGGGGGCTAAGCTTGTCTGATCTATTTATTTATTTATTTCTCTTTCGCTCTTTTTTTCTCTGCGCTGTGTTAATATTTTAAATTGTTCCTGCTGTTGCTGCTTCTTCTGCACTGCCCACGCGTTTTAAACAACAAAATTGAGCAGAAAATTTAAATTCTACTGAACTCTTCAATACCCTACACCCTAACCCAAACATAATCCATCTGATCTACAAATTGATATTTGCAGTTTTCGTAGTCTATCTATCCATTAAAAAGCATTGCCAAATCGAAATTTGTTTGTATTTCTAACCTAAACCAACGCAATAGAACTTTTTAGATAAGTTTAATCTGTTGAAACTAGAACAAATTTCAACTAAAAAGACTTTTGATCTACTTTGTTCGATGTTAAACAAACATCTCTTAAATTTTTTGGTCATAATTCCCAACTAGTTTTAGCATTGCGCATGCGGTATGGCCTGGAATCTTTAGGAAAGTTTGTTGATAATAGAACTTCTTGGGGGCTCTTAAAACGGCTTTACAAATAAACTGCACACCTATTATAGGTGTGCTATAAATGACCTTAACCTGATTCAACCTGAGCCTAGCCTAATAAGGATTTCTTGGTAACCCTAGATGGTCTATCCGATTAAGGCCTATTAATCAAAAAACTGACAAAATGAAATGGCAAAAAGTCTATTCTTTCTTTTTGCAAGGGAAACCGGCACAAAGAGAAAACTCAAGTTGGTTTGTTTTAAGTAAAATTTCAAATGAATATAATTTATGATTTAATATCTGCTGTTTCTGCTATCTAACTATAGCTATAGCTATGGCAGAGCGAGAGCGAGAAAAAGAGAGAGGGAGAGAGGCTGGTTGGAGGATCACTTATGAATGAAAAGCGGCATGGCACATCTGTGTGTCTGTGTTTATATGCCGCATTGTTTGGCCTTTGTTGCAACATTTTCGTGATAATTCAGCCAACATTAAAAACTCATTTCGATGGAAATTTACTTGGCAATGATAAATGTGCCCAAAGGGCCAGGTTTATAGTTTAAAGAGATTAGGAAATATTATTAAAAATAATTGGCGGGGGAAGGGGAGACCTAGTTTTTAATGCCAAGGTAAAATGGCTTTAAAATCATTTTGAAATTTCTATATCTCTCACTCTCTCTCGCACACACAAATTGTAAAAATTAAAAACTTATTAAAATTGTTGACGACCATTTAAAGAGAGAGCGACAAAAAACAAGCAACTTCAAATTGAAAACTTGAATTGACCAAAAAAAAATAAAGAATAAAAAATCGACTAACAAAAAACTGACTAAATATGGTGAATTAAAAACTGAAACTTGTGACTCGTCTTCCATATACACACAATAATATCGGTTTAAACTGATCTTAATGACGTATTGCAATTTGTTTGTTAATATTATTTTTTTTTTTTGACACGTTTGACAGCTTTTTGTGGTTTGATCTTGTAACTGGATTTACGTTTTTAATTGATTTTCTATTATTTGTTTAATTTGAGTTCGATTATATATATAGAGAGAGAGATGATCCGTTGTGCTGGCCGCTCGAAACTCAACTGTGCTGCTCATAAAAGTTTTGAAATGTTTTATTTGAAAACCGCCCCGAAGCAAAGTAAAGGAAACTTAGCGCACGATCAGAAATAAAACGCAAGAGAGCATCCAAATACAAAACAAGAAGAACGAAGAGAAAAACAGAGAATAAACAACAACAAAGAGAAACGGGGCACGGCGGCAGAGAAAATCAAGAGAGGAAAACCCATTAAGAAAGTGCAAAAAGTGCTAAAGAAGAAGGAGTAGGCGAAAGGAAAAGCCGGAAAAGAAAAAAAAAAAAAACATAAACGTACGCACATATGATTATTCAGAGGATACACATATATCTTCTATATAAGACAAAGAGTTGCCTCGTTCTGTTGCTGCTGCTGATGCTGGGAAATTCTGTGTGAGCGAGTGAGTCTTTCACCTGGTTGTGGGCTAGTCTAAATTTAGTAAATCGCACACGTATTCGGCCCAATGTCCGAGACGTAAAAGTGTTAACTATGCTGGGGTCAGGTTAATGCACAATGCTTCTCAGCTTTTGCTCCTACAAATTAACTAGGCCAAAAGGCGAAACACAGTCATTGACACAACAACGCACACAAAAAAGAGGAGTAAGAAATGGATGGAAAGTAGATGGATGGACGGATGGCTGGATGGCTGGATGGATGGATGGATGGCTGGTTGGTTGCATGGAGGAGGCGGCAAAGCATTGAATGTAACATAAAAGTATTTTATTTTTAAATACTTCTAAATTTAAATTTTAGAGACCGCCCCAAGCCCCCAATGTGCGTGTGTGTCTGTGTGTAGACAGACGTCTGTCAGGGAATGAAGTTTTCTTTCTTTTTTCCTACTATAACTGGGCCAGAAGTTTCTTGCCAGTCAGTCAAACAATTTGCACACTACTTTCATTGGCTCTTTAAAAATAGCCAATGACAAGCCAAGCCAACGTCGTTGTCGTCGTCGTCTCCATCTCCGGAGGCACAAAAGCAAAAGAAAGTGCTCTGAGAATGAGGAAACAAATGCCTTTGCCCAAATTACAAAATGCAAAATGTTTTTAAATTTAGCTACAAAATGCAGTAGCAGCAGGAGCCGCTGCTGCAGCATGATGTTATAAATTTTGTTTCTTGCCTCATACAAAGTTCAATGTACGTCGTTTGAATGATTTGAAATTCGTCTCCTCCTTCTCCTCCTGCTTTGTCTTCTTTTTTCGGTTGGTGCTTTTGTAATTGCCCAATTTGTTATAGAATTCAAATGGCTAGAAAATGAAAAGACAATTGTGAAAGTGTTTTAGCCCCCCTCTGATGCTCTCCCCCTCATTATACTGCTTGCTTGCTTGATTCTTTCTAGAAACCAAAACACTTGACATCGTCAATCAACGCTAGAAAGAGGCGGCTATGTCCTGGTTAGTTGACACTTGGAGAATAGCAAACAATTTTTTGTTTTTTTTTTTTTTTGCCAAACATCAACACAAACTATTTGAATAGACTTCGAAATACCCTATCCACCTCTTTTTGATATACTAATCTCATGGTAACTACATTTTTCTACAGCTTCTTATCCCTGTAAACTAAGATCTAAGATCTCTCCAGATCTCGCATGCTCTTATCCATCATAAGATCCCTCCATACTTCAATGATCTTCTAATCTTTTAAAAATTTACCAAATAAAGTCTGCCAAAATCTTTCTAGCATGGCCTTTTTCTTTTTGCTTTTCACAGGGTATAAAAGAATAAGAAATGTCATGGCAAAAGATTGATTATATTTTGGTGATCTCTACTAACGAACCGCGTAACTAAATATAAGCGATACTGTATAGATAGCTCACGCCCCCTAAATCGTTTATAGTCTAGTTTTTATTTATATTTGTGCATTATATATAGAATTATTTCTATGTATAATTTAAGGTGGCCATCAATTTAACTGACAGTTATATTCTACATAAAGTTTTAAATTGTTTTAATGAAACGTACATAGCTCACTCTGCTTTGATCGATCAATTAGGGATTTTGACAAAGACCCGTTAGTCCCCTCCTCCCCTTTAAATGCTGATCACAAATATACATATGTAGTCCAAAGGGATATTTGGGTATTTCTTTGGCGTATTTTGAAAATGGAAATTCATAAATTTTCCCCCAAATTGAGAGACATATTGTCTGCTGAGTGCAAAAATAATAATAATAAATGTATATTAGATAGAAAACATGAAGACAAAACGAAAAACAAAGAGTGACAAAGTGTTTAAGAAAATATGTAATTTTTAATATCGACTGACAGACTGAATGGACAGCAGCAAAATAAATTGTTAACAGGTTTGTTAAAATGCATAAAAATTGTTGCAAATTGGATGCGCACTAATAGTTCTGACCTCGGCCATGAAAGGATTTGCACACAATTCTCTAACACACTCACACACACACACACACACACATATATATATAATAAATGCGCGCAATGCCACGTGTGCACTTTCTAAATGGCAATCATAATTTTGGTTTTTAGTTTTCTGCCGCAAATGGGTCAGTCGCTAATTGGAACAGACAGCAGCAGAGAAGCATTCAGACGGTCGGCAGCTACTTTGAAGGACGCGCAAACGTTGGAGGAATCTAAATTTGTGACAAGGTGTGACGGAACGTGCATACATACGGCACATATTTATAAAGGAAAAGTTAATAGACAAAGAGGGAGAGAGAGAAAAAAAAAGACCTAAATAAAGCTTAATACAAAATAAATGTTGTTCCTTAATAATTGTTGTTGTTCTTCTTTAGGTTGTTGTTGTTGTTAAAGAAATATTTATATAATTTTTTGTTGGTACTTACCTCTTTATCCTTGTCCTCGTTATCATTGTTGGACGATTCAGTTTGTCGCTCAGGATCAATTTCCTAATAACAAAAACAAAAAAGAGACAATTATTAAAATTGAATAAATTTAGTTAGCAAAGGCAAAAATCAATCGGAATCAATTAAGTTAAGAGGTTTGGTAATTCGAAATAAATATTTAATATTAAATAGGTAACAGGCTCACAATTTCTATTTGATAAAAACAATAAATGCCTAATATCCCTGTCTTATTTGGCAACTAAAGTTATATGATCGAGAGGTCATTGTCAAGGCCGAATTTATCGCCTGCAATAATGTCACCCTTTAACCCTTTAACACAGTTTCTGTTCTATATATCTGTTCTCCTATTTCTATAACTGTTCTCTTACTATTGAAGGAAACGTTCCGGAATATTTTTTCCCTATTTTTAAACAAATTACATTTACTTCAAATAAAATAAATAAAAGCTAAGACATTCGAATAAACTTGAAAACAATTAACATTTTTAAAATTCTTTGAACTTTTCTAAAATTGGACGCACTTCTAAGTTTGCCGCCTTGGTTTTTATGGAGATTGCACACCTCAGCAATATCAAGGATCTGTCGTATTGTTTTTCTAAAAGTAATTAGAATCACATAAAACCGAAAAAAAAGAATAGATTTTTAAAATCGCTCTAAAAATTTATCCCTGTGATGGAAAGAAAGACTACGAGCTCCGATTGCTATAGCCGTTCTCTAACTATCTAAGGAAACATCGCTGAGTATTTTTTTAAATATTTTTTAACAAATGAAATTCATATCGAATAGAATAAATAAAAGCTAAAACATTTGCATAAACTTTTTAAGGCTCTTAATAACATTCAATAAACGTTTCTACTTCCTGATGTTTTAATACATTTGATCGCTTTCTGCGAATTCTCTATTGTGGCTAAGTTTTGTGTTCTTTTGTCGCGCCATTTAGGCCAAGAGAACTTGGTAAAACCTTCAACTTACATCCATATCAATATGCACAACACCAGTGGATCTGCGTTTGGGTTTGCGACGTCTCTGGATGACAGTCTGGGTACGATTATCGTTCTCCTTGTCGTTGTCTACGAAAGAATTAAGAAAAATCTAGTTGGATGTATTTGTCCATATTTCTTTTATTATCCCTTACCCTTATCATCATGACTGGGTGTAGTTGTTGCTGTGGCATGATTGGCACTTATTGCAGTTGCTGCTGCTGATGGTGTTGTTGTCGTTGTTCCTACTCCGGTTCCAGTTGTCGTACCAACTGTTGCTGTTTCATATTTACGAGCTGGTGGCGGCGCAACATAGGAGCTATTATTTGTGCTCTCGCTGGGTGCAGATACCGGGCGACCCACCAAATTTAGTGATTGATTTGAAGCATTAACTGCAATAAGGGCAAATAGTTAAAGAGGAAAAAGAGGGATATTGGATTTTGATTGTTAACTTACGAGCATTGGGGCCACTGCTAATCCGACGCTGGACACCAGTTGTGGTAGATAAATTGGCCGCCGCCATCACAGCTGGAGCGCTGGGTATGATGGTTGTATTATTTGGCGGGTATGTGCCACCACCACCGCTGGTTATATCCTCCAGTTTGAACTGCAGCATTAAAATAAGCAATTCGTTAATAAATATTACCAAATATAGAATTCATTTCATTTCATATTATTTATAGATAATACTAAATTTTTTTTTATGTTTTATGTATGGTTTCTCTATGTTTTTATCTTTGTTTGGTTGTGCAATGTGTGTACGAGTAGATTTGTAATGTTATTTTTTTTTAAGGCTCTTCTCTTGGCTGTTCTTTGTGGGGCGTTGGTTTGGGACGTGGGGCAATTGTTATTTGTTGTGTGAGTGTAAATTTCTTGTAGTGTCCATAATTGGTTCGGCTTTTTTTTTTTTTAGCAGAGTTAGTTTTTAATGCACATTTAGTAGCCATTAACCATAGTTTAAGCTGTAGTAGCTGAAAAAGTTTTCTCACTCTTGTTTGTTAGTTGAGTTTTTTGTTTATACCCTCTTTGGTATACTATACATATTCCAGATATTCCAGTATAAATTGCCAGATATAATTATTTCTGAACTTTCTGCTTAATTGTTAATACTTTTGATGCGAACTCGCTTAGATCGTTCGGAAATCAATTTTTCTTTAAATTCTAACAAATCGGACAATCTTAAGAAATATATTTTTAAGCGAAAGATTGATTTAAAAAAAAAAAAATTTATAAACTTATAAATACATTATTGCAATCTCAGATTTGTACAAGCAAAACTATGTTTTAATTGAGAACTTGTCCTTGAAAACACTTTACAATATTAAAAGATTTGAAATATATATCTCATCCATTAAAAAAAAAACATATTGCAAGAGTATAGAAAACAGCTTTCTTCAATGCCTATTTGTCGTTTTTTCTTCTCCTCTCACAGCTTTTTTTTAGTTAACTCAGATCTAACAGAGGTTATATATATATATAAAAAAGGAATTATAAATAAACACAAGCCAAACTCAGCCAAAATTAATAAGCAATTATTAGTGACCAATATCCACACAATAATGGAATTTTTGCACATATATATACAGAGCGACGACCATGATTAATTAGATATACGATATATAAAATATATATACATAAATTTTGATATATATTATAAATAAAGTTGATTGAAATACATACATAAAGTATACAAAATAGATAATCAGATATTTATGTCTATATGCAGATGCGTAGAAACAGGCAAAAATAATATTAAAAATAATAATAATATTCAATGAGCGAAATAAAAACCATAAATTATGTTTAAGCGAAAGAGAACTGAAAGCAAAAAAGAACAACTAAAATTTCTATTACTTAAAATCTAGAAATAAAATAAGAACCACAGCGGGGGACCTTAACCAAAGGGGACAACCATTTGGGCCACGTTTTCTCTATCAGCGTCCCCGTTAAAGTTTATCAAAGTAAATATAATAAATTTATTTTTTTTATCCCTTGCGAATTGATTATAAATATAAGAATTTATAATTTTTTTCACTTTTCTCTAAACAGACTGACAGACCCGACCTCTCGCTTCGGGAATTTTGTTGTTTTACATATTGAAAGTATAAAAATACTAAAATTAAAATCAATTACAACATGCTATAAATATACCTAAAAATTCAACGAAAAAAAAAAATTAAAAACTGATAATTAATAATTAAAATACATGGCACACAATTATAGTTGGTAGAGAGAACAAAAAAAATTTATTTTACGGGTTTTGTTTGTAAGGGTCAAAAAGTTCAGTTAAAAAAAAAAACAAATATTAAAGAGAGATCAGTTGGGGAGGGGGTAGTAGTGGTTGGAGGATTCTGGGTTGGTTGGCTGTGGATTGTGTGTGGCATACCTTTGAGCCGGCATCGAATTTGATGCGCCAAGAGGGACGCCGCTCTGCTGCCGACGTGGATGTAGTTGTGGATGATGATGTTGTTGCTGCTGCTGCTGGAACTGTTGTGGTGGAGGATCCAGCTCCATTGCCACCGCTAGTGGAGCTGCTGTCCAATGTGCGGCGTGCATATAAACTGAGCAATGAATCACGTGCATTAAAATCTGGATGTGCAGAGTTTGGTGAAGCGGTATCGGAGGATTTGCCATCTGCTGCCGCTGCCGCTGCCGCCGCCTCTTGACTACTGCTGGACAGAGCACGCTTGTCCCGCAAGCGCACTGGACTCTCAAGCGAACTGGGCGTAATTGCCGCTGTTGATGACTTTATAATCTCGGCTGATGATGCTCCTGATGTACTACTACTTAATGGCAGATCTGTGGGTCTGCTGGGATATGTTTCTACCAATTGTTGTTGTTCCTGGTCAGTCTTTAGTTTGTTATGTGGCTCTGCCGGCGTCGTCTCTGTTTTGCTTTTTTCATCATTGATTTCTTCGGCGGGCGTGTCACGTTTGGAGACTATCGTATAGCTAGCACTGACCACTGACAGATCTGGATCACAATCTGGGCCATCGCCCTCGTAATGAGAGCGGCGTGAGCCGGGAGCAGATATAGTGAAACTGGCTGTGGTATCGTTTATATTCTCAATTGGCTTTATTGGATTGGGTGCGGCGGCGACCAAGGCTTCGATCTCTGTTTCATCTGTGGCCGTTGTTGTTGTAGGAATTATGGCTGGCGGCGGCGTTGTAGGAGGCGGTGGAGGCTGTGCCTCTCCGCTGGGTATCGTTGTGGCTGATGTGGAGCTTGTTTCATTCTGTTAATAATATTAGTTTGGAACAAATAAAAAAACAGTTGGCCTACGGTGTTTTTTTTTTTTTTTTGGTATTCTTTCAAAATCAAATATCAAATTCAAGGGTAACAACAGGGGGGTAAAAAAGGGAAAGGATCATACGATATATATATATATATATAACAAAAAGAGACTAAATTACGATATACGATATACGATACGGTAATACGTAATACGCATGCAAATGAGACATGCAAAAATAATCAAAAAATAAATATTTTTAATTATATAGTGTAAATAATACATAACTGCAAGAAACTGATCAATCAGTTATAGGCATAAAAGATAACTTATATCAAAAGAACAAAAAATTAACATAAATTCTAGTGTAATATGATGAGAGTTTACAACGCTATGGTTTGGTCTGCTGCTGTTGCTGCTGCTGCTTGTTCGCTGATCTTGTAATAGTTATATATAAATAAAGATATAACGTTATGAGTACCTAAATATGTATATATGTATGTATGTATGTGGAGCAATGAGGATGCTCAGGCAGGCAGGCAGCAGGCTAGCTAGCAACTTGGCTGGGCGCGGGCTGACGCAGAGAAACTTAGAACACTTTTCGTTGTCGTTTTTGCGGTTCTTTGTTTTTGATGAGTATATTTAAGATCAGCAGGCAATGCTAATTGATCGATTGATTGATTGATCGATGAGGCACCTATTATTTGCTGAAGTATGAATGACTTACTTTAATTGCTATGAATTGGCATAATACAAGGCAACAGTTCATTCACAGACGCATCACAAGTGGCAATCCATATTGTTTTTTTTAGACTAAATCTTTCTTGTTTTATAAGGTAGAATGTTTAAAAGTGTACAAGACGTAGCAAAGAAAGCTTCTCCATTTCTTTGAAAGATATATAGTCTTGATCAGGACTATAAAACAAGTTCGTATGATCACGTACGTTTGTCTGTATCAACGCAATCGCCTTTGAAACCTTTGAAACTACATTTCTGAAATCATTTTATAAACTGCAGGTTTTGAACTTCTCGAAATTACCTGGACCGTATCGCTATATCCCTTATTAAAATAGAGTTTGAAATTATTAAGTAAGTTATATTCCACGGTATTATCATTAAACTAAGAACTAAAACTGCTTTAGAGTTCCTATCAAATTTGATCAATATTAAACTATATTATAAAACCTCAAAAGAAACGATCTGTCGAAAATGCAGTTTTATAACCAAAGTTATGGTAACTTTTGCTACTATCATAATCAAATATAAATACAATATCAACAAGTTCAAATCAATTTACTATATTAAATAGCTGCTAATCAGTGTGAAGAATAGTTTTTGGTTATAAAAACTTCATATTTTCTAGTAGTATTATCACTTAACTTGGTATTATAAGATCTAGATTAAGATTGCTTCTAACTTTGAACAAAATTTAATAGAAAAGTTTAAAAAAATTTCCCAAAAATAGCTGATCCGGCAAGTTAATCGTTTTATAATAATAATTAATGCCAGTTGCTTCAATTAATGACTTTCTGCCAATTTTTATTGTGAAGTAATTAACTGTAGCATACTTTTTGGAGTTAATTTCTTGTGATCTGTTGCCTTATATTATTTGTTTTAGATGAGATTTCGACTAAATTTAACAACTACATTTTTTTTTCATTTTTCTTGGGTATTTTCTTGTATATTTTTTAGTATAAACTAAGTTTAACAAACACACACACTCACACACATACATATACAGGGCAATTGTTTGCAATGAGAATGAGACGACGAGAAACATATTTTGCAAATCTATCTAACGGTTGATTGATGGGTTGATGGGGGGTGGGGGATATCGGTGGGACAGGTACACCATAACCAAAAGCAGTTTTGTTGGTGTTTCTTGTGTTTCGTTTCGACTGCACAATTGTGAATGTGGTGGGCCATTCATTGTGTGTGTGTGTGTGTGTGTTTGTGGTGGGTGATTGGGGATTCTGGGCTCTTTTACAGAGATCACACTAATACAAGTCAGTAAGTGGTATATATAGAAATGTATGAATGTATGTGTGTATGATATATATGTATAGATAAACTTGTTTTTTTTTTTTTGATTTGGCTTGTTTGTGGGGTTGGTGATTGTTCTTTTTGTATTTTGATTTTTAATTGTTTCAGAGAAAGAAAGATAATGATATTATCGATCGATATTTAATTGGATATACATATAGTACTTACGCCGCTACTGCTGTTGTTGTTGTTATTGTTATTATTATTATTAGCAGCAGCCATGCCCATATTTTTCTTTTTCACCAACTCCTCGGCGCTCTTGATCTCATCAAGGGTAACGCCCTGAGTGGATCGACGTGTCTCACGAACTCTCTTTGCATGCGCTTTGCGTTGCGTTTCGCTTTCCTCGTCACGAACTGGCGGGACAAAGGATCTACAGATAAGAAAGTTCAAGAAAATTGACATATTATTCATTTTTGATTTCCAGCAATTTCATTAAACAACAAAAAAAAAAAAAAGGTTATTGGCATTTGAGCAAACTTTAATTAGCTTCTATGAGGTTTATTTTTGTAAGAAGATTGCTTAGGTTACATAAACTAAGCGGAATGTAACCGAAATGCATAACTTTTTAAATGGGTTACTTATAAAATCGATTCAAAAATTAGTACTTCAATCGCGAATAAGCTCACAAAATTATGGTTATTATGGGGCAGCATATGCAAAAGGGTTGTATCGGTTAAACGATTAGCAAAACGGTGGCAAATTCGGTTATTTTCCCTTGCAAGAGAAACGACAACAACATTTAAATAATTGAAATGACTTTGACTTTTATCAGTCATTTGCATTCTCTATCTTTCGGTTTTTACTTGAAAAAGTTTTTGAATATATTGCTCGCTGATTGTTTTGGTGGCGGTTTTGTGGCCATCTCTGCATCACTGGCACTGGTACTGGCAGTTGAGCTGCCATTGTTGTTGCTGTTGCCGCTGTTGTTGTTGTTGCCGCTGTTGTTGTTGTTGTTGGCTGCAACTTGTTGACTAACCACCACCAACAACAACAACACAAAATCAATCAATTGAGTAGAGAATAATAAAATGGTAAATTTTTTAAAACAACTTTGAAATTCAAATAAATTTATCTCACCTGCGTATTGGTGGGGTTAGCACAGTCGTTGACGGTGAATTAGGTGTTGTCGTCGCTGTTGCTGCTGTCGTTGTAGTTGTTGTCGTTGTTGTATTGAGCATGGCAACTGAAACTTGTGGTTTCCTACAACACATAATCCAAACACACACAAAAGAAAGAAAGAAAGCAACAAAATATTGTTATTATATTACATTTATGCCTAGATGACAATAGGTTCATCTCAATTGATCTAGAATAGAGTAGACGACAAGGTGCGTTGCCTATATATATAAATATATATATAGTTTATAAATGTTAAATAGTTTGGGAATGGTGCAATGAGTTGACGGGGAATGGTGGTTTCTTTTTTTTATGGGTAGGTGTCTAAAAAGCTAAGCAAAAGCACAGATACACACACAAATTACAATTAGGTATCATTATGTAAGAGTGAGTAGTAAGTAGTAGGTAAGTAGTAGTAGTAGGTAAGTAGTAGTAGTACTAGTAGTTTAAGAATAGTTATAGTATTAGAGTAGTAGGCGTAACTATATCCTTCATATCAGCACTATACAGGCCTGCTCTCTAAAATTGTTTACTTCTAACTAGCATCTAATGTTAATAAGAATGAATTCTTTACAGATTTTGATATATGTATAATCTTCTAGAAAGTCTTTGAATAATCCTACGATTGTCTTAATTCCCTTTTCTATTATTATAATTTGTTTACAAAATGTAGTCAGTATGGCATAAAGTTCCTTGGCAAACATCAATAAATAAAACTAATGAAAGGCTAGTACACTTTTTAGAGTCTAGATCTAGATTTGGCTCCTGTACTTCTTTTGGAACTAAATTCTGAGGCTCAACCATCATCTGTTGATAAGTGAAAATGCGAGTATGTGTGACAGAGAGAGAGAGTGAGAGATATAGACAATGATTTTTGCAAATTTTTTGTTTTCGACGCTAATAACTACCAACAGGACAAAGTATATAACTACATATGCTCCATTTCTGGTTTCTATTCAATTTAAGCTCCTGGAAAGATAAAACTTGCTGCGATCAGAAACGAGCTGAACTAAAAAATCGTATTATAAAAATTGTATGGCAAGCTCCCTAAAATATCCTTTTTTTCGAACATTTCAGGCCTGTATAGTTTTCACACACACGCGCACGCACACACACACACACACACACATACACACACTTAAAAACAAACCTGTATAGCTTTGTGTTATCTTTGAGTGAGGCCGATCTTTGTACATTATAGTTTTGACTTTGATTTGTAAGTAGTCCTGCTGCTGCTGCTGTTGCCGCCGTTTGTTGTTGTTGTTGTTGTGTGCTTGTTGTTGCAGGTGTTGCCAATGTTGTTGTTGTTGATGTTGTGGTGTTGTTGGTGGTGTTGTGCATGGTGTTTGATGTACTAGTTGTTGTTGTTGTTGTTGTAGTGGTGGTGATATTGGTGACGGTGATAGTGGCGGCAGCGTATCCCAACAGCAGAGGGCTTTTATTGTTGTTGTTGTTCTGGTTATTATTGTTGTTATTGCTACTTAGATTATTGTTGTTATTTGGATTCACAGCATTTGCATTTGCGTTTGCATGGCCTGTGGCAGTCGCTGGCAGTATGGGACATGAATTTGCCTTTATGCGTGCACGCAGCTCATTGTACTTTTGATAGAATCTGTGTGCGGCAGAGTTCAGGGCAGAGCGAGGGCAGGTCAGGCGAACGGGCAATACAGGTCGTACAGGTAGGCAGGCGGGTTGTGGTGTTGTGACGTTCGAGCGGACGGGCGGATGGCGGGCGAGCGAGCGAGCGGGCGGGCGGGTTAGATTTGATTGATAAAGCGTTTTTTTTGATGAGTTGATTTTGGTTTTTTTTTTGTTGTTTTTTTGGTTGGTGCGTTTTGTAAATATTTTGTAAATTTCGTATGTGGTGGGTGGTTGGTTGGTTGGTTGGTTGGTAAGTGGCAGGGATGGGGAGAGGATTGGTGAAACACACGGAAGAAAAGCAAAAACAAAATTCAAATTGAAAATTAGGAAACAAAAATTTGTATATGTATGTATATATAATTGTTTGTGTTGCTGTTGTTGTTGTTGTTCTTTTGATTGTGTGTAAATGCAGTTTTGGCTTCACTTTTCGCGTTTTAACATTATTATTAATTATTTATATATAACAAAAAAAATAATAATAATCAGAAAGAGAAGAAAAAGCTCAAAGCTAACACGAACTTCTGTGTGATTCACGGACAAACTTTTGCCATAGCAATGAGACTTCTTGGCTAAATTTAAAAGTTATTGTATAATTTGCTTTGGCCTAAACACAGTTATCGATAATTACATATGTATGCATGTATATACATGAGAGTTTAAGTGAATGAATGAATAAATGAAGGGATGGATGAATGTGTTTGTGTGTTTGTATGTACATTGTGTGTCTTTGTGTGTGTGTGTGCGTGTGTGGGTGGGTGTGGGTGTGGGTGTGTGCTTGTGTGCGATAGATAAGCAATGCAATCAGTTCGAAAGTGAAGCATAAACTGCAAAAACAAAACCAATCAAATGAACACCACACACAAAGTGATTGTTGTTTCATGTTCTAATTATGGATGGTTTGCGCTCTTTGTGCACTTTAATGACTCAAAACATGTGTTTATATTAATGATGAGAGTTTGGGTTAATCTAGAATATATATGTATATATATTCCAGATGAATGTGTTGTGTGTGAGTGGGGCACGCATTTTGTCATTTAGCATTTCATAATTTCTTTGTTTTTTTTTCGTCCTTTTTTTTTAACTTACTTTTGATCATTCTCGAAGCTTTGCGTGCGTCGCAATATGACATCGTTGGCGCTCTCATTGGCACTCTTGTTGCTGCTAAGCTCTTTATCAGGAACTTCTATAAAATAAAATAGAATTAATAAATTTTCTGATTTATCTGATTTCATTCAACATACGATTCTTAGTGGGACTGTCGTTGGGTGTACGTGGCATTTTACGTCGCCAGGGTGCTTCGTCCTCGACAGGATGTTCGGCGGCATGTATTTGCTGATTGGGCTTAACATTTTCGGCTGTAATTATTTAATAAATCATTAGTTTTTTATTGTTATTAACATTATTAACATTATCATAGACACTTATTAAACATAAAAGTGAGTTATAGTTTATGGGCTTATTAGGCACACATTAAGAAAGAAAGGGAGGACCATCGCAAAACAAATGCCGACTACCTTCGCTCTCATCAGATAGACTGGTTGTATGTGAGCTTTCTGTAGAATCGCTAAGCTCTTCTGTTTCACTTTCATCATTCTCATCATTAACCACATTATCCACATCAATGTCTGGCGGTTTACTAGCAATATTTTCATCATCATCATCATCATCATCAGGATTCGCACTTGGCTTCACAATGTCATTAGCTTCATTGCTCGAGCAATATGAGCTGCTTGCAGCTGCAGTGTGTGCGTGTGTGCATAAGAGTAAAAACAATCAAAGACAAAACACAAATAGAGAGAGAGAGAGAGAAAGAAAGAGATAACGAAATGGAGATGGATAGATACACAGGAGGAGCAGCAAAAAGGAAATCTATTGATTTATCTATCTATTATTTGATGATCTTCTTTTGATGATGAAAGATTTGATATGATTCTCTAAATTAAAATTGGTGGTTTTTTGAGACAAATGAGGTGTACACAAAATGACGGCAGTGGCAAATGTTTTACGTGTGTACATAAATGCTAACATTAATAACAGCAAGAACAACAACAATAAAACTAGAAGACAAAACGAAACAAACACCACACAATAAACAAATTAACGCCCATGAGACCCTAATATATAGTCGAATTGAAGGAAGGTGGCATAAAAACACAGGACATAAACACAAACGAAAGTTGTGTATTTGTATGTGTAGTGAGAAAAATAAAGAAAACTTTTATATAGACTCATATATGTATGCAAAATGTAGGTGTACTCTTTGGCCCCCATTCCCTAGGTCAATTAAATGTAAGCCTCACAACTTCTCGGTGGAAAATACACACCATCTTTTGTGGCATCAGTTCTCACTTCAACGCGCACCAGTTTTGTGGGTGTCTTATCCACATGATTTTCAATTGCATCTGAGATTCTGCTGAAAATAAAAAAAAACCAAATACCATTAAATTTCCATTATCCACAGTGTGAGATTATTTAAGTTTACCTGATTTGACTAGATGGACGCCGTTTATTGCGCTTATTGGCGCGCAATTCTTCCAGGAATTTAACCATTTTACGATCAGCCACATCGATGCACGACTGTCCGGCATAATTGCGTATATCCATATCGGCCAGGGATTCGACCAACATTTCGGCTGTCTCCTTCTGACCCCAATGCGAGGCCGCATGCAAGGGCGTCCAGCCATCGTTATCCTGACGATCGACATTTCCACGGCCGGCCAGCAATAGACTTAACACATTCGTATAGCCCTTGGCAGCGGCCACATGCAACGGTGTTGCACCTGTCTTTGGATGCGGCCTATCCACTTCGGCCGCATCACTGCGCAGCCATTTCTTGGCATCACTTAACATGATCAGCTCTTCGGCTTTGCGCGCCTTCTCCACATCAATATTGAGCTCCTGCACCACTTTCTCCATGTAGTCAATCATGTCCAAATGCTGCACATCAATGGCCAGATCCAGAGCCAAATCACCATCGCTGTTCACAGCGGCAACTTCTGCTCCGTTCTCCACCAGATAGCGTGCAATGCTCACAAAGCTAAACCAAGAAAATAGACAAATGTTTAATTACTTTGCCAACAAAATGGAAGGAACATTGCAATCTCATCAACTTAACAACTTACCCACAGGAGGCAGTGGCATGTAGAGGCGTCCAGCCCTCATTATCCTGACGATTAATATCGGCACCTTGCTCCACTAAAAACTCAACCATATCCAGATTATCATCGATACAGGCCTGAAACAACAACAATAACAACAACAGTTAGAAACAAGAAATATAATAAATAATCGCAAATGATATGCACAATCTGTGAACGTATTGAATCGAACTACAGTAAACGAAATGAAAGTGTCGTTTGGCTTGCCGAATCCAACAAGCAGAGTGGCGCAGTGGAAGCGTGCTGGGCCCATAACCCAGAGGTCCGAGGATCGAAACCTTGCTCTGCTATGTGGATTTTTTTTTTTTTTTTTGTGCACTTCTTGCTTAACTTTCGGATATGTTTTTTAGTAAATCTATATACTCAATATATATTTTACTTTCATTGGAAGGACATATACACACATATATACACATATATTTGGCAAAGTGAAGAATTTAGGATTAAGATTTTATTCTATTATAAATAAAATTTTAGATCAGAGCCAAAAAATATCCTTTTCTATCTTAATAAGAAGATGTCATACAAACACATGGCATTCTACAAATTGCTCGTTTAGCCGTAAACTAGAACTTGAGTTCGTGCGACATGAATTGAAAGAAATTGCATTGCATTGCTCATAACTGAAATTTGAAAGGACCTCCGTTTGCTTCAAAGGCAAGTTTCTACCGCTAAAAATTCTATGTAATTGATAATGCTAAACAGTAAAACGTCTGACAAATATTTATAATGAGATGGCATGGTTTGAGATACTTTTGAAATATTTTTAATTCATTCAAAAAGATTTACGATGCAAATTTAATTTCTTTTTTTTTTGGTTTAGTTTAATTTAATGGTTTAATTCAAATTGCCAAGAGATTGGAATTTGCGAACTTTTATTCTTTGAGACCTAACCAGAATCTGACATTCTATCTATATAAAATGTATGTACATGCATGTAGATATATTCAGACCGATCAATCTTTGACTAATCCTTTTCACATTGAGTAATGAATTGCATCAGCATTTATAAGAGTTTTTTTTTTTTTTTTTTGTGTATAAGAACCAAGAAAATGTGTTTTAATAGCTTTGCACAACACAAAATTGTTTATCTTGCTAAAATGTTAAAATAAACATATATACAATATATATACTAGATACGAGAGAGGTAGAGATCGGGAGAGAGAGAGACTCCAGCATGGGCATGTTGTTTATGCGGATTTCCGTTGAATTGAAGACACATTTGTCCGTCTGGCGGGCGGTCGGCGAGCGAGCACACCAACACCAATCCCAAACGATGATATCATCGGTCGGTTGTACGGACGGATGGACGATCGGTCTACAGTGGCTGAGGCAGGGCGCTTCTTTTTTTTTTCTTTTTTGCGCGTACCGCTATCTAACCAAAAGAACCCAACCCAATAACAATAGCGGACAACAACAACAACAACAGCTAGTAGTTAAAATGCCGATAAGCATTCTTTTGCAAAATGAAGAAGAAACATAACAAAAGCAAACTCGCTTCAACTCTACTCTATTCCAATCATCGTTGTCGCTGCTGTCGCCCGCCGTCGTTGTCGTCTGCTGCTCGCTCGCTCCTCCACTCCACCTCATATTTTTGCGCTACGTTGCGTCGTGGCCGCCTTTTATATGTGTTGCCATGATAAGAGCACGTTGGAGGCATTAAAAATCAAATGACCGATTTTCGTTATTGTATTTGTTGTTGTTGTTGTTTCTGGCTGCCTGCCCCACCACCATATGTTAATTTACTTCATTTGTTGCTCTTTCCCCGTCCCAAAGGCAATTTCCATTTCGCAGTAAAAACGCATAAAACAAAAAGCAAGGAATCAAAAAAAAAAAAAAAAATCGAAAAGAGACCAAAAGAACGAACAAACAGCCAGCAAGCAAATGGCAAAAACAATTTGTAAATCTGGAACTCAGCCAATTAATTAATTATGAACAATTTTGATAAACTGACCGACCAACCGACCAACCGACTAACCAACCAATCGAAGGGGCAAAAAAAAAAAAAGCCGCCCACCCACGCAGCAATCAAAATGAAAGACATTGGCATGCAAAATTTGACAAATCTTCTATTTAGTAGTTGATTCTGAGGAGTCGTTGTCGTCGTAGTCTGTCTAAGAGGCATGGATTGTTGTCTTAATGTCACAGAGCAACAAATTCTGAGCTATTTCCATTTGCAGCATCATTGAAAGCGAATTTTCTTGGCCAGAGGCGCAGAAAAGTGGCAAAAAGAAAAAAAAAAACCGAAAACGAAAACGTTGCATGCTAAGTTTAGCCTTTTGTTTTTTTGGCACGCCATTGAGAGAGCGCCAGCCCAGTCAGCCAGCCAAAGCGCGCTAAGCGGCATTTTCCTACTGAAAATGTTATTCACCTCCGCGCATTACGTATACGCGGCATATGCAGTGCAAAAGTTGTTGAGACGGCTTTTCGAAGCTTAGAGATCCCTCTCCTGCCAACCTCAATTCTCTTTTCAAACGCTTTTTAATCCATAAACTAAATATTTCCTTCACATCTATTCAGATTCATGTGGCGCTCCCTAAAGTAGGCTACAGAATTACGAAGCACAGCAATGCCTTTTGTTTTGTTTATATGCTATGTATGTAATTAGGCTATATCCGATGCCGATGAAGCATTTCTTCAAACATTCAGACTACAATTTAAGCCAAGTAAGTTACGTAGGGGTGATTCTAGGAAGCAGAACACTAATGGAATTCGCCCAAAATGATTTCTATATGTTTGAGAAGTTTCCAAAGGATTGAAAAAACTTTCAAATGCCCTTACTATAGTGAAATTGAGGTCTTGCCTATGAGGCAAAGTCACGTAGATTCAAATTCCAAAAAAATAATTCTCAATTTTTGGTTTTTCAATCGTTAGAATCTCATTTTAATTTTATTCAACTATAAATCGATGGGGGTTGTGTGGTGGTAGTGGGGAATAAATGAATATAGCTAGTTTCCATTCTATAAAGAAAATATGAACAAAGGAATGTACTAAAATTGCTCATTGTTTGCCCCGCCCCTCCTTTTGTTGGTTTGGTTATATTATTTTAATTTGATTGCCGTAATGGGATTTGAATTTGGAAATATTCAATGGCTAAATTGCCTAACCGCTTGAGTTCCATAAAATTTCAAATTAAAATTTTGGCATCACATGCAGACTAAAAAGATTCTACATAAACCATATGATATATCTAGTACATGTACATGCTATATACATATATAAATATATATACACACACGCACATAGACACACACACACAAATGCGTTCTGCGTGTGCGTTTAAGGCATTTGCTGCTCATTTGTTCATTGGAGGTTGCTGCTGCTGCGCCACATGAGCTGACCCATCAACAACAAAATAGCCTCTGATATATTGCAAGCCTTCATATTTTGTTCTAAAAATCATACATTTTCCACATGAAAGTGGACCGGGCGGCGCTGTCGGAATGGTGGTTTAGCAGCGGGCGACGCGGTTCTAGCACAAAAACGTTTAGTTGCCAAGAAAAAAAGGGGGGAAAAAAAAACAAAAAAAATACAGTCGAGCACCGCTAAATTGAAAACCTCAATAATTCGTAATAATCATTATATCTTTGTAATTCATTAGAAATTTTCCTCAGACAAGGTAAAATATGAAAAGTCTGCATAGTAAGAACATTTTTCGCAATTTTTGCCCTTTCTTTCCCCACACGTAACAACACATTTTAAAAAAATATTCACTCAAGTAATTTATTGTTTTAGGAAATTTCGATTCACAACGATTCAAAAGAAGTTTCATTTCTGATTGAACCATTCTTCTTTATTTACTGCAATCCTCAACTTCGCCAGCTAACTGTGGCTTCTATTTTCGTTTTTTTTTTTGGTTGTGATTCGCAACTAGTTGAAACTTCCTTAGCATAGCCTGCTGATAAGAGAACTTACACAACTTCATCAACATTTGTTTTGCTAGAAATTGCTCTGCCATCAGCATATAATCGATTGACGTTGCAATTAAGAGTAAACCAAATAAATGATTATTGTTTGTCATATAATAAAATGCGCCATCGCTATTTAAGATTGAGTTAAAGTACGTTGGCTCAAATTTTTGTATAAGAATTATTTAAGAAAACCAGTAGACAGTATTTTCTCGCTTTTAAACTTTGCCCCATACTTTGCCTCTGATACACCTTCTCCATCTCCTACGGGTAGGGTAAGACGCTAGGCATCTGAATCATTTCAGTTTACAGTTTCGAAAATTCTCCTAGTACTAACTAAAAACAAAAAAAAAAGGGTGTGAAAAATGTTTAACAGAGATATCATGACTGGACTGGAATGTCTCTAGAAAATCAGTTGAATGCTATATAATTTGATCATTTTTTTGGCTATTCGTGAGAGAGAGACAGAGAAATTCTGGAAAATTAAAAAAAAAAAATATACGGAACAGGGACAGACAGAGTAAAGGCGGCTATTTCTGGGTTCATGTCGTCATAGGTTGGCAGTAGACTTGTTGCTCCTCTAAGCAGCAAAGGAATAAAAAGAAGAAGAAGAAGGGAAGGAGGAGTTGGCCGAGATGGAATAGCAGGAGCAGGAGAAGGGGGAGAAGAAGGCCTACGGTTGTAAGAATGAAACATTTTTAATGGCATATATGTATATATAAAGATATTTTGCGGTTGTTGTTGCTGCTGTGATTTGCTTGAAATGGTATTATGCAATGCACACACACACACACAGAAAGAGAGAGAGAGAGAAGAAATCGCACATTGCAGACATCAAATATATATGTATATACGTATAAAGGAGAATGATTTTCATTTTGATCATTCGCAAGATTTTGCCGTTCAGGCATCGTTTGTTATTTTTGGGTGTAAAATAGCAAACGAGAAATAAATCAAATCAAGTGTAGCCAGCCAACCAGCCAGCATCCATTTATACACAACAAAATATATACCTATGTGTATATATGTATACATTTATATGTATATACATGTATAAGAAACACGCGCTGTGAATTCTTGAGGATGTTTGATTTGTATCTATATCTGTTGCTAGCGGCTCTCTCCCTCTCTCTCTCTCTCTCTCTCTTTTATTCTCAGTGCGTTTGGAACAGCTGTCCGATCGGTCGGCCTGGCGTTTGGTCGGTCTGTCGGTCGGTCGATATGTCACTCGCTCAGTCAGCCGCCAGTGCGTCAGTCCATCAAGAACCGGGCCAAGGTTAGAAAACACGTCAAAATCAAAAAACACGTTAGCCAAGTCAAAGCCGACCAAGCAGCAGCGCCCGACCAATCGAACGAATATTTGTTTGTTTGTTGTTTTGTGTACACGCACTACCAAAAGGGGGAGGGAGGAAAGGGGGTCAACCCAGGACTATATTTCTTAACACACACACTTCCATTTTGGTCAACACACACGCACACACAATTTGATTTTCCAGTGCGCACGATTTCTCTCGTTTTAACAATCAACATGATTGTGATTGTGATTATGATTATGAATGCATTCAAACAAACAAACAAACAACTAGACAAAATAATTAGCTAATTTATGCATCTCGAATTCAAAATAAATATAAAAACTAATTGACAGATAAACGAGATTAAATGCAATAAATATTACAAATCAATTACGTTTAAGGTCGAAGGATTGATTGTAAACGGTTTACAAAGTTTAGAATCAAAATTAATTGGACAAATGTTTCTTTCTGTCTGGTAGAAACAATTTCACCTGTATGAAATATAAATGGAAAAAATATAGAAACGCTTCCAGGAATATGCAAAGGCTGAGCCTATCCAGAACTTCTCTGATGTTCTCTTGAGAAGTAGTTCTAGATAAGTAGAAAAGGAGATAGTAGAAAAGAACTAGAAGAGCTTAAAGAAGAAGGGTATATTTAAAACGTGGCGACGAATTTTTGAGCTTCCGGTATTTGTGTGTTTTTCCAATGCTTTCTTTTTTACACACACACACACACACATCGAAAACACAAAAGCAAACATGTCGAAACAATTTTCACTCGTCTACGTGTGTGTGTTTGCCTTTCATTCATAAAAACAAACACAAAACTAGCAAACCAACAAAAACAACAACAACGCAGAGGCACACCTGCATGCCATTTTCAATGGCAAGTGAATGAAGAAGGTGAGTAGCCGCCGGGCGGGTAGGTAGGGGGCAGAAATGGAGAGTATGCGGGCGGGGGTCGTCAGTCCATGTCGACTTTGAGTTTCTTTTGGCCTGCAAAATTTTTGTCACCGTGACTCTGGGTGCCGCCACCGCCACCGCCGCCGCCTCAATGCAAAGAAATAGCTATAAATAATATATATTTTTATATACAATTATTATATAGAACAAGCTCTCTTCTTAGTTCAAGGATAATGCTTTTCTGCATGGTCATCGCACACACACACACACACAGAAACACATTATAATGATCAGAATTTATATTTTTTGAGTGCTATATTTAAACACATTCCTCCAAATTCATTTACGTGGGCCGTCCACCGTGGAGAAGCATTCAAATGTGAACAATAATTAGTTCCTACATATAACGAAATACATATAAATAAATATACCAACTGAATATATAGAATTGAATTTGTAAGTTCTTGAATATTTTTTATACCCTTGCAAGGGGTCAGTTTATTCTGACCTTCTATTGCAATCACCCTCAAACCCTCATTTAATGAAGTATTGACCTAAGACAAAGTCTATGGTAAGTAAATCTTCTTCACATCGTCAAATTGAATATACCAAAAATTCTCTTGAAGGAAGTGCTCAAGTTAAGTCAAAATAAATGAGTGAGGGGGTGCTTTTGGATGCTTAATAGACAAGATTTTGGAGGTTTGAGTATTGAAATACATATACCCTCTCGATCCCTAACGCTTAAGTAAGAGTAAACGAAAAGATTTATCCTGAATCTGCTAGAATATCTAGGGGCAAAAGAGAGACAAGTAAGAATGAGTGGGTGTCCCTGACCACATATTTTTAAATTCAAATCGGTTGAACTTTCGCTTCCCCTCTCTGCCACCAAACTTTTACCTTTATGATCTCTGCTAGAAAATAAAAACCAATAAGGGGGGGCCTTGGCAAGCATGTTAAAAAATTCAAACGACTAATTCGGATCGTTAGGGTATATAGAAGTGCGGGTGATTGGTCAGTCGTTCGGTCGGTTAGTTGTTCGGTCCGATGAATTGATTTTACACACTAGCAAATGCCAACGATGAGTTAATTAATATAATAAATGCAATCAAATTCAGTTTTGCGGTTTAACAACAGACAGCCACAGGCAGTGTGATAGACCGACTGATCGACCGACCAACTTACTGACTGACTGACAGACAGACCAACCATCATTATCATCATCATGATCGTCATTATCAACATCATCATCATGGGGTACACCGCAGCATATAACAATATGTGGCAGGTAATTCAAAACTTTTTGCCCAGTTCCCCCCATTGTTATTATTGTTATAATTACCAGTGTGCCACCACCCGCTTGCTTACTCCCCTATCTACGCCCCCGTCGTCCCTCTCTCAGCCACTCTCTTTTCCTCTCTCTCTCTCTCTCTCTCTCACTCTCTCTCACTGTCATTATTCAACAAATTAGCATCTGGTTAACAAGTGCGCCTCTGTTAAATAGTGAAAATCTACGACTTTTAACCGGCGAGAAGAGACAACAGAGTGGAGCATAATTAAAATCAATTATCAAGAATTTCAAAGAGCAAACAGTGAACGCAATATATATATGCTTACTAGGAGAAAGAGAGAGAGAGAGAGAGAAAGGGAGAAATAACAAAAAGGCTTACAGCGTAAATTCAAGTTAATGAAATCTTTTTCAAGAAAAGGTGCAGCTCCACGTCTTGTCCTCCCCTTGAGAAGGGTACAGACCGGGTTAGGAGCCCATGATGATCTTTGGCACGTATTTCATAAACAAATTGTTAATCTTTTATTTGGTTTAGAGGCAGGTAGATACAACACAAACAAAGCAACTACCGATTTGCAAATTCATTATTCTAATGAATTAAAGTTTTGTTTTTTTAATTCTATTATTTTAGCTTTTAATGCAAAAGGTTTTGGTTTGGAAAATAAATCTGGTGTGGCATTCATTTTTTTTTGTGTGTTTTGATATCATCAAATATCAAAGGTTTTCACAAGTTTTTGATTTATCAAAAATCTATAGAATTTGTTTTTTCATGGCAAAGTTTTTAGTATATTCATGCAAAGCAGAAAAAAAAAAGAATTTATTTCAAGAGGAAAACAAAAAAGAAAAAGAAAATGATTTTGCGAAAATCTTTTTCTCCCATACATACATATTCTTGTTTACGTGTGTATGTGTGTGCGTATGTGCGTGTGTTGAAAGTCTGTGTATTGTATATTTTTCTTGGCATTTAAAAATAGAAAATTTTGTATTTTTCTTATTTAATGTATGCGCCGTTTTTCGCTGTTCGACTGTTTGACTTGTAAATCGTCGGTTTGCATTAGAAATTAGATTTGTTTCTCTCTCTCTCTCTGTCTCTTTCTCTATTTGTTAATGTTTCAGTTGTTGTTGCGGTGTTGAATCCACAAAAGGGGGAGGGGAAACAGAACAACAACAGAAACATGGAGGGGGGCTAAAGAGTTGTGCGCATTAAAACAGTGGGTTGAGATCGGAATGAAATGATGTTGCAACAAAAAAACCATCTACCCATTCAGCCCTAACTGTTAACCATCATTGTACAAAAATGCAATCAGAAATCGTAAAACATGATAATTAAAAGCCGATTGACTGCTTAATCATTTTAACAATATTTAAATAAAATAGTAAACTTTATCTATGAAGACAACGTTCAAACGCTATTGTTATAATATAAATTACCCACAGTAAGGTAAACCAGTGATAAGCATTTCGACTTCAGTTCTTAGATCTCAAAAATGCTTTAATGATAAGGAAAACAAATCAAAACTTTTGGTAACGTTATATAACTAAATCACACGGTTTATCAACACTGAATTCTCGGGAGAGGAGCAAAGTTTCAGCAAGCTTCTTTTCATAACGACATGACGTTTTCCAACACTAATTTTTAACACCTAATACTATAGAAAACAATTATTGTTCTAATAAATTAAAAAATTAAAGTAAAGGTCCAAGAACTTAGTGTGGTAAATATTCCGTGCTTTGTCTTTGGGTGCGTGTGGCAATTTGATTTACAGAGGAAACCCTGAATTATTACTGTCAAATTATAAATTAGTATTGGAAACCGAAGAAATATTGTCTGTAAACAATACTGTTCATGCAGTCAACAATTTCCACACCCGATAAACCAAACACTTAATTCGGCCTTTGTCAACACTAGCTCACAATTGACCTCTTTTTCATATTTGTGAAATTTTGAGAAGTCAAAGTAAACTTTCATCTAAATTTAGGATGATACAGAATATTTTTGATTACCGAAATTCCATAACCTGACTCACTGTACGGCAGCAAAGTTAGTAAATAAAAGAGACCCCAGAAAGCAAGAGAGAAGACAGTGTACTTGAATGAATATTGGCGGCAAAAGTTTTGAAATTGCACCAGGCCTCCGCCCATTCTGCTTTCACTTCTAATTCTCCCGCCCATCCGCGCCAGAAATACTGATGTAATCAAAAGGGCAATTGGAAAGAGGGCAAATGGAAATGGGTTTAAGTATTGGACTCACCTGATGCAATGCTGTGAGGCCATCCACATTGGCTGTATTGATATCGGCGCCTTGGTCAAGCAATTGTATCACCTCATCCTTATCGCTGGATAGGCAGGCGGCCAGAAAGACGCAACCGGAGCTAAATTTAATCCTGCGTCCATGCTCATGACGTGGTGAGGGGGCAGCACGATTTGTGTCCGATTCCTCCCAGCGTTTGAGCTGTTCGGCTCGCTTCATCATCGCCGAATTGCTACGCGTGTCCAGTGTGGACATTTTGCTGTTTATTTGTTGTTGTTGTTGTCGCTATTATTCCCTCTTCCTCTCTCTCTCTCAGTCTGGTCCAAAATGTGGCGCCTAATCTTTGTGCCTAGTTGTTGTTGTTCTTGTTTACGGCTGCTTTTAACTGGGAATTTGTCGTTGTATTTGTATATAGGTTTTTTTTTATTTCCTAAAACTATTTTTAGAGAAATGCTTCACACTTTCGATTTTGATTTGTTGTTTTTTTTTCCTGTTGATAATTCTCCACTCTCCATACACTCTCTGCTCCTTCTTCTTCTCTCCTTTGCTAATTATTATTTTTTTCTTATATTTACACTCGATTCTTGGCGTGCGTGTGTGTGTGTGTGTGTTTTATTCCTTTCTGCTTTTGTGCGCTTTATCAGCTACAACTTCTTGGCGTTTCTGCTTCTTCCTCTTTAGTTTTTTTTTTGTATTTTTTTTATCGTATTTCTTTTGCACTTGGCTGCACACACACACAATCTCAAAAATTCAACTCAACTCTCGACTACACTCACTCACACTCACTCGCACTCGCTCTCTCACTCGCGCTCACACATACAACACACAGTTGCATTGGCAATTGTTGCTCTCTCTTTTGCTCTTGCGGCAATTGTGATTTTGTTGCATTTATTACACATTTTTTATTTTGTGTTCGTTTTCAAAACATTTCAGCGCAAATGCTGCTGCTGCTGCAAGAAACGAAAAAAAAAATCAAAAAAAATTAAATATTACACTTATTAAACTTTGGTTTTCTAAAAAAACAAATAACCAAATGTACGTTTTCTTTTCGTTGATATCGCTTTACTTTGTTTATGAGATACGCGGGCGCTCTTTTTCTCCCTCTCTCGCTTTTATGCTCTTGCTCTACGTACATATAGTTGTTGTGTGTGCGTGTGTGTGTGTGTGCATGTGAATGTGTGTGCGTATGTTTGTGTGTGTGTTACCAATTTGACATAAATTCAACAGCCGCGACGCTGACGTCGCGACTCGCGAGTAAATAGAACGAAAGATGGCAGCAAAAGCCGCTGCCGCTTTTATATATGTATTTTTTTCTTTTTTCTTCTAATTTCACATTTTACATAATTTTGCATTGGGTCGAATCAAAGAAAAAAAATAAACACCGAGAAGCATTTAAGCATCTAAAAGCGCGTAATTATGTAAAGGCATTTTACAGCACTTCACCAACGCACACACACACATCAACATACACACACACTCGCACACACTAGCACACACAAACACTTACGCACGTAGAGAAAAATGGATTGCAGTAGAAATTTTTCAACACCAAAAAAAAAAAATAAAAAATAAGAGAAAAAAAAGGCGAACGCACCTCCAAGCCCACAAGCGCAACTTGGTTAAATATACTCGAATTTATTGCACATTAAACTTTACGCTCCGACTGCGGCGTGCAATGCACAAATAATTCACTTCATTTTGCATAGTTTCCCGATGGTTTTTCTTTTTCCCTGTTAATTCTTTTCTTTTTTTTCTCTCTTTTCTGTTTTATTTCCGCTCGTCAACACTGCGATACCACGACCTTCTCACTCGAAAACAAAAACAACAATGAAAATAAGGGGGCGCGATTTTTAAAATTAACTCAAACCTGCACGTTTTACTCAAATAATGGTTGTTCCTCTCTATTCCCTACTATTTAACATCCCTATTTGCCGAGCAAATGGCAGCCTACCACTATGTTACGCCCCCTAATAAACAAAGAGCAGCGGCTCCCAGTATTTTGCTTCAAGCGTGTTCAAGTCGTGCTCATTAAAATGCGCGCGCTCTCCTAAAAACTAGTATTAAACTCTCATAGCAGATAGCTTTTTTTCCTTTTCTAGCTATTTTAGTGGACTGGAATAAAAATCAAAAGCAAAGAGCTTCGGTAAGTCTGTTAAGTGAGCGCGAAATTTTAAATGCTCTTGCATCAGATTTGCAAAAGCCATGTCGTCCTTTGTTGCTCTAAACATCAATATTTGCCATGCATTTCAAAGAGATCCAATTAATGATAATATTGTGAATTTATCAAGTAACCCTAACTTTGAGAGATGAATGGCACAGATGGGAAACCCAATGATAAGTACAGGTATCCCTCGTAAAAAGCGGTACTCTGACAATGCGGTTTTAATATAACGCGATTAAAAAAGAAACAATTTCAGTACAAAAAATTTCATTGTAAGAGGTACACCTGTATATCAATTTAAATAACAAAGCCCTTATTGTGGCCAGTTATATATTGAAACCAATATTTTGAATTGTTTAGTATTTTTGAAAGTATCGAAAAGTGTCATATGTTATCGAATTCAAAATTGTTTAGAAATTCGACATGGGTTCACAGCTTACTGACGATCTGAGAATTTGTTTTGCTGAAAATTAAATTTCATAATGTTTAAATGGTAGGGATATTACAAATGGAAGTTGAAAAAGTTATTTGTATTGTTTAAAAAGTGAATAAAACTATAAGTTTATTTATATGTAAAAATACCAAAAGCCAGCCAGTGTGTACACTTTAAATTAATTCTTAGACTGATGGCAACCCTGCAAATGAGTTGGGCGCCAGCTTAAAAACTGACACACTTCTAAAATGATATTATTAAACAAAAAATGGCAATTGTAAATTGTTTTTGTTTTCATCTTCTCACTTGTGAAGAGCGGTTTGATGCCACCCTTTCGTGTAACACAACACTCCACTTCTCCCCTCTCCCGTGAACACACATAACCACACACATACCCTCTTTCACTCTTTCTCTCTCTCTCTCTCTCTCTCTCTCTCGCTTTGAGTGCATCTCTTTCATGCCACAGAAAAACCCACCACCCCGTAAAAATATTGCGCAGCGTTCCATCTCGTTGCCTCTCGTAGAAAGAAAAACAAAACTAAAAACAGCAGCAGCAGCCGCAACAGCAACAGCAAAAACGAACAAAAATTGTACAATCAGACATAGGTAAAAATGGGCGCATGTGAAATGTAGGCTAGGCAAAAAGCTATAAAATAATCAGCTCGTCGTAGTCGCAGCGTGACACTCAAACCTAACGGTCGATTAGACTGCGTGTATTGCGTTTGTGTTTATTTTTAATTTTTTTCAAAATTCTTTTCGGTGTGAAACAAAAAACAAAATTATCAAAACATAAAAAAACCAAGCTCCATACAAATACTTTTAATTGGAAAGGCTTATCGGTTAAACAAGGTGAAAACAACAACACAAAAGCCAAACAAACAACTGTCTTAAATATTAAATTGTTAAGAACAATAACAGATTGCTAAATGAGAAACTGATAAGATATTGGAATTAATGAAAAATGTCTCTGGTAAGTAATGGAAATTTACGCTGAATTTGTATTCCTGCGGGTTGTTGCTCCTCTAAAGATAGTTGGTCGAAAGGACATTCGCTTTTAATATTGCATACACACAGGCGCAGGCAATTGCAATGCGCTCTCTCTCTCTCTTTACTCTTTACTCTTGTTGCTCTCTCTTGTTCATTCATGTCCTCTTACGCACACGCACACGCACACACACGAGCTCACTACACATATTATATATATATATAAGTTTGTATATGTATTCGTTGTGAAACACATGCTTATTTTCGAGCATTTTCCAGCCATTTCGAAATTTTCTGCAATCATAGCAGCAACCCCTTGCTCGAATTCCCACCTCCCACCCTCCCTCGAACCAACCCAGCTAACCCTCTCGCTGTTGCTCTTCCTAACTACGTGCAGATACAATATTTATCTTCTCATTGTAGAATCTTATACCCTTTGCTTTTATAGGCATATTCATTGTGTTGATTTCATTTGTGAAATAATCGAAAAGAAGATCTTCTATCGAAAGGCTGTTAGGGGTAGTATTAGAGGTTAAGAGAAAATTCTTGTTAACCCTTAAAGCTTTCTCTCTTAATATCTTCTCGTAATAAAAGTTATCGACGATAAGATCTTTAATCGAAAGAGGTTAAGAGAAGATTCTTTTTCACTATTTACGAATGTAAATGTTGTTTTCATCTAATTTAAATCACTGCTCAAAAGTTATCGAATGTAAGATCTCTCATATTAACCGTTACACTATTTGACTTTTTGAAACTTATCGAAAGTATGATCTTTATCGATTAGTTGAAGTTTAAGGGACAGAACAGCTTGCAATTAAATTATTTAGTAGATGAAATATAAAACTAATATAAACAAAAGATAATTTCTTATCGTTAATGGGCAAAACATGTTTGTTTTTATTTTTGCTCTAAACATTTATTACTTTGCTTAGTTATCGGAATGACTCATTGGGTATAAATGTATGTATTAGCAAACGTTCTTCTTTAGGAATGATCAGTTTGAAATAATGCATTCATATCGACTGCTGAGGTCATCTAATGATGCCATCATCCATTTTCAACCACCTCATATATCAACCAACCCACCCACCCACTCACTCACTCACCACATTGAGTAGTTTCATTTAGTTGCGAATTTCAAATAGTTCGTAGTTCGTAGAATACATTTTGTTGTTGCTAATTTTAATTATTGTTCAATGCCATTTCCATTTTTGTACTCTCGACTCTAATTATTATTGCGTGTGTAGGTTTTTATTGTTGCTTTTGTTTGTCACTCTTGACTGCATATTTAAACAGTTGTCTTAAAAACAGAGAACCGCATTTAGTTTATTATCTATATTAAAATTAATTGCGTCACATGCTAGAGACAGTCGGCGCCGACTTTGAATTACCCTTGCTAATCTCAACTATATACACATATGTAAATATACCCTTCTTGCTCTAGGGCCAAAGCGAAACGATAAACAATGATTTTGTGTGTCTAATTGATAGGAATTTCCGATTTCATGCATGGCGCCATATCGACGACGACGCCCCTCCAACTGAACAATAAGTGCAAAATTTTGTTTTTGGTTGATAAGACCGTTACCAGATGTCGATGACTACAATATATACAAATACACAGACTTTAAAATGTGGTTTCCTAGTAACAACAAAAATAGTCATAAATTGGACTTTTGCACATTTATCATTGCAAATTATGCATGACAAATATATTTTTAAAAACAAAGTTCTTTTACTTTTATTGCTACATATTAATAATATTGCAAAACAATGAAATCGTTCAATCAGTTCAATTCATGTTCATGAAAAGTGAAAGGATTGCGAACAAAATTCTTATCAATGTGGGCACGAGTTTCCCAATAACTAAATGGCTATGGCTATGGCCCAATTACTGAATCACATTCAACTGAACTCATATCACAATCTCATAAAGGAAACTTTGTTGATCCAGAGACGCACAAGCAAGCGTAAATAGCATCACGCAAGTTGCCTGTGCGTCACATTTATTACCTTCTGCGCCATCAGACATTTGTTGTTTGTATAGAATATTCTTGGAAAATACTGAAATAGGGCTCTGTTATAAATAACTTGGCATTAGGTTACCCAATTGGAAAAAAAATAATTGTGAAAATAAAAGAAGTTCCCATTAAATTTAGTTATTCAAATTAAACCTTTAATTGCTCGAACTATAGCCAAGATTATTTTCCTAAAACAACGAAATAAAAATTCAAAATTAAAACCAAAAAGCAGGGCTAAATTCCATCGTGCCGAGGCCAATAACTTGGTCAAGCAGGAATCGTGGCAAAGATCGCTTAAGATCGGTTTACTATAATATATGGGCACGAAAAGGAAAGATCGGTCAGAGTTAGACCTTTTCTACCATTTTCACTTTTTTTTTTTTTGCAACTTTTTGCTAATTTAATTTTGAAACTTAATCTTCAACATTTATTCAAAATCGAAATTTTAGATTTTTTTTTCGACAACTTTTCTATTGTCCCTTGTCCATGCTAGGCAACAGTTGCCGGTTGCCGGTTGCCGGTTGCCGTTTGTCCTGTTAATCGAACAAACGATATGCACAACCCCCCCCCCCCCACTCTTTCCCTCTTCATGGACCTATCATTGAGCTGTCATTGAGAGTAGGTAGCCAGGGGTTACCTGAAAATTTATTTACTATGTGAAAGCACTCCCCTCACCATGACCAGCACCACCTTCTACACCGCCACCGAAAAAAAAAAACTAAGGGGAGGGGGTGGGGGGTGTGTACAAACAAAGAAAACAGAAATCGCATAAGCATTGTGTTTCCATTCAGACAAACATAAAGTCGACAAAATAGAAATTTGAAAATCGAGAGTTAACTTCTGAACATAATTGGTAAAAAATTCTATGTGTAAAGAGGTCCTAGTTTATTTGTTAGCAAATAAAAAAAGGATAAAAAAATTAAGGTACAATTGAGATACAATATATAAATAAACAAAAAATATAATAACAAAAGCGATAAAAAGCAACAAAAAACTAAAACAAAAACAAGCAAAAAAACTGTAAGAAAAAAAATTTAAAAAAAAACACAAGAATGGCCGAACTCTTATCAAGGGAAAGGGAGCTATTCAAAATCAATCAAGAGCTAAATCTGATGACTCTACATTCATCTGGGACAACGGGCGAGACGACGAGTATCTATCCTTCGAATAATAACAATAATAACACCAGTCTTCCGCGCTATGGCACCTACCACAAGCAGAAGGGTCCCAGCACCCTGCTGAAGAAGAAGGGTCCAGCCAGTGCCTTCCATCAGCCCAAGGCAAAGACGACGGTGGCAGTGCCGCCAGCGAAAACGAAGGGCGGCGGTGGTGGAGGTGGTGAAGTGGTGCCATCAGTGCCCACAACACCAAGAGCCACAAGTCTGCTGACCAAATCAAAGGGACCCGAATGGCGGCAGGGTGGAGCAGGCACCGGCGCAGGCACGGCAACAGGAGCACACATCTTGACCAGCAATCAAAAATATGCCACTGCTCCGCCTGCCACATCATCGATCTTTGAGAGCAAATACAGTACTTACACACGGGGAACGACCAGCAGCAAAACGGCGGCAGTTATTAAATATCGGAATCCCAATTTCAGTGAGAGTCCATCGTTGGATCAATTGCTGCACAACGATCTGATGATGGATACGAATGTTGTCAAATTGGTGGAAGTGTCACAGAAACGCGAGAGCACCACTGTGGTTAGTGGTCAGTCCAAGAAGCAACTGACCCAGGATAATTTCATCAAGTGAGTACCACCACACGAAAAGAGGGTCGTCTCGGGTATGTACCAAACTGATCATTCTTCCTTATGAATTGTAGATTCCTTAAAGCAAAAGTGGCCATTCTGGAGGAGGATCATGCCCAACATGCCACTGAAATGGCAAGACAAAAGGAGCAATTGGATCAGGCCTTGGATGCGCAACATAAGGCCGAAAGTCATCGGGATCAAGCTCTCAATTCGAATAAACATCTAATGGAACAGTTGCAAAGATCGGAACAGCAATGCGAGGAATCCAACCGAAGGCAGAAGGAAAGGCAACAGGAATACACGAATCAGCAACGTGAACTCGAACTCCTGCGACGGGATGCAAAGATATTAAAACAGACAGCAACGAATCTGGAGAATCGTTTGGCCAGGGCCCAAGAGGAGGCCGAGTCGGCACGACAGGCGCTCAATCAAATGCGTAGCGAGCAGAAGGAACAGCAGGAGGCCAGTCGCAAGGAGCTGAAAACGCGAGATAATCGTATTAGGGCATTGAAGCGACAACGTGGCGATCTTCTCAATGCCTACAAGAAGCAACTCTTCATGATTGACAATCTGAAGCGGCAGACCAGCTGCATGGAGCAGTCGGTGGCCATAGGTTTTGGCGAGAAGGAGTTTAATAAGGTGCTCGAATGGAATGCAAAAACATGAATTAATCCACGCCCCCTTGGGGGGAACCACAATACTCAACATAACTATATATATGTATATATATATATGTATATGTATAGCTAGGATAGAAAAAATGTACGTTCAGTTCTTTTGAATGTTTTTTTAAGGCGTTTGTGTCGCCATTATTTTCAATAGTTGGTTAGATGTTTAGTTGCTTGAATGGCTTCAAAAGGATCCAACAGCTGGCTGGCCCAAGCAGCTGTCTGTGTCCCGCGCCCCTCACACACACACACACACACACACACACAATAAGGATAAGAGCAGCTGCAGGATTGAATATGTAGCAGGATTCCTTTTTCTTTTTTCTTTTTTGAAGATAGATTGACTTGCAGCTGCTGGCACACGATTCCCTTAGAAGAGTACCAGCAGCAGGTAGGAGCAGGATAAACCCACCGACATATGTTGTAATAGTCAATCTATCTAATCGAGTTGCGCCCAACTCGCTTGTTATTATGACACCTCACTTTTGGCCCGTTCGCTGCGCAAAAAGAAGCAAATGCAAACGGTGACTCGAGAGATGAAGACGGAGACGGGGACGGGGACGGGGACGAAGACTGTGACGGAGGGGGATGTTGTGAGACAGAACCCAATCAGAAACTGGTTTTCCAGCTACATTTGGCTGTCAATTAAAGAGACAACAGAAATGTTTAAACAAAAATTACTAAAAACCTCTCACACACACACACACACACACCTGAGCGGCGGCAGCAGCAGCAGCCGCAGCACTTCGAGGCACTTTGAAGCAACAACTTATAGCTAAGAACAAGGCGAGTGCAACAACTTTAAAAGGCCTTGCAAGGCCGTTTAGCACTAGCCATGTGTTGTTTTTTTTTTTTTTTTGTTTTTGCATAAACTGGCTTTTCACTAAATGTCTGTGATTGTGTGTGTGTGTGTGCGTTTGTGCTGTCAATTGGCAGATCCGTCAGATTGGCAATTCTTATACCCATATACATATTCTATGCAACTTGGCATTTGAATTTTCAAGTTGGTTTTTATTTTTTTTTTTTTTTTGTTCACAAATAGAACGCAACTCGCTCTCTCTTCTGTCTCCTCCCCCTTCTCGAGTATGCTCTGGCCACATGAAACATGTCAAATTCGTCTAGACGGCCTTTATAGGCATACATTTTTCAATGTGTCGCGACATCTTTGGATTTTAAATTTAGCAAGATTTTTTTTTTTTTTTTAACGAAAACAAGAAAAAGTTCATCACCATCCTTTCTCCTACAATTGCGATCGCTGGCACTAGTCTAAGGGGGCGGGGTAGGGGTATGCTACAAGTCGTCATATAATACTTATGATTCAGTCAGTCAGCTGGGCCCAGCCTTTTTTGTATGGTGATGAGTATGGATAATAATGCATTATGGGATTTTGAAACGTGAAGGTATTTCCCTGTGGTTGTGTTTTGTTTTGTTTTGCAATCGTCCATCTTTCCGATATTTTTCTCTCCATTTGTTTTTCCATTACGCAATTTCTAATAAACTTGTGGGGTATAGGTAGGGTAATGGTATTTTTATATTGATTGTAAATGGCGCCGCAAAGGCGCTGCACTTAATACTTTAGTTTGAAAACTTTGACTCATTTATTTATTTTTCACAGAATCGCTGATTATAGCCAATTTTATAAAAAGAGTGTAAGATATTTGTCGGAGGATTCGAACAGTTTCGTGAATCGGAACAGCAGGTTCTAATCAGGGCAATAGCCCCGCCTGGCCTCCCCTAAATGTTGCTCTAGGTAAACCCACTTCTAATATTATCTTCAAACAAATAGTTTAATCAATGTAAACAAAAACAATAAAATTTCAGTCAAATTGATAAGTTTTCTGGATTTATGAACCAATAAAAAGATGAATGGTAGCCATAAATGTATGAATGAAATTTCCGAACTATTATGGTTTTTAGTTAAACACTTGAAATTGCATACATAGAGAACATCTACGCCCTGACCACACCTAACTTAACTTACTAACAACTAATTAAAGACCAATTTTCGCTATAGCCGATCGTAGCCAACTTTGTTTCTAATGCATGAATCATCTAAAACAATTGGTTTGGGATGTTTTTTACAACTTTTTAAAAGGTTTTTCTTTTTTTTTTTTTTGAATGTAAAAATAGTTAAGCAAACCGAAATAAATCAACAAACTTTAGTCACAAAAAGTATTTTGGAATTTTCGTGCCAATTTATCAATATCAGATAGGCGAGACGGGAAAGTGATAGGTTATCAGTTGTGTATTTTTTTTTAGGAAAGTTTCTGGAAAACTTCACATGGAAATTTCGATATGATAAGTGAGGTTTCACGCATTCCCTTGGCTATTGCATCTGCTGGATGGGCAACCTTTAAGCCAAAGTCGGGCCGGCGAACAGACAGACAGGTAGAAAGAGCCAGAGAAGCGTAGACGGTGGTCGGGGTGAAGGTGGAGGTGGAGGAGCAGCGCAAATGAATACACAAAAATGCAGCTGCTGTCGACGCACTTCAGTGACTGCGTCTGGAAGTTGCGACTGCAAGCCAACAGCCACGGTGCATTGACACGCGCCGCGTCCATCAACTCAACTACATACAAACGTACATACATACAGACAAAAGTGTGTGTGTGTGTAAGTGTGTGTGTGTGTGTGTGTGTGTGTGTGTACATACATAATTGCATACATGTATGCTGACGAATGGATCTGAGCGCATGCTCTGCGCCAGGAAACAAAAATCAATGATCCTGGACTACTACTACTGGGTGTTTCTAGCTGCATTACGGTTGTTGGAAAAGGATAACCGTAGATGCGGGCTTCAACGGTTGTACGGTATACGCTGCATCTTGCGTACTAATACTAGAAACGTAGTAGAGGTTGTACGAGCCTGCGCCGTATGCAGTCGCCCTTATTGCAATGGATGATGCACTTGCTCTAATCCTAAGTGTGTGGGGGTTGGGGTGAAAGTGGAAAGCTCTGCTGTTTAATTGTCAGTTTTAGATGGAACTGGAATACTGGAGTACAGCAAAACTGTCAAATATCAGGCTAAATTTCATTTACTTTTAATGAAAGTTTACCAAACCAACCAAAAATTTTTCAGCTGCAGTCAATTTGAAACATTTTTTTGGGCACCACTGCACTTTAATCTCTCTCTCTCTTTCTCTCTCTCCATTTTCTTGCCCACTCTCTTTCAACTTTACGTCGCCTCCGCCTCTGCCTCTGCCTCTCTCACTCACCCTCAAACACTTCCTATCTTTAACGAACGTTCACAGCAAGTAGGATTGTCAAATGTTTCGCTGTAGCAGAGAAACGACGAATAACATAAATGCGAAGGGAGTCGAATTTGTATACTCTTTTTATTAAACTGTCCATGAATAACCCCAGAGCTGCTAAGAGGGCATCGAAAGGACGACTGGTCATAAATGCTATGCTGATCAAAAGTATTTAATATATATAATTTAATGAACATACACTCGATTATTTCATCTAAATAAAATCGTTTGACAAACTGAATATGCTATTCTGGAAGGGTATAGAAATGTTGAACGAAACGACACAATAGCCGAAGTCAGACGAAGCAACTTAAACGACGATGACGACGACGACGACGACGAGCAACGTTTTGCGCTTCGACATCGAATTCAGTTCGGTCTTGCAACTCGAATAGAAAAGAGATATGAGCAGGCAACTGTTGTCGTCTCGACTCGAAATTTAATAGAAATTAATTTGCATTTACAAAATACATATATATATAATCAGTACAAAACAAATTAAGTGATTATTTTTTTTTTCTGAAAATCTAAATTGTGATAGTTGGCATTGTATTTGTTGACAACAATTCAATAGAAAGCCAAAAATAAAAAAAGAAAATTTATAAGCAAACAAAAATATAAAACCCTCAAAAAACTGTGTGTGTCGTCGTCTCGCCTCCCTTTAGCAGAGCAAAGCGTGTATATGTGTGTGTGTCTCTGTTATTTGTCTTCGTTTGTGTGTTTTTCCGTTCGATCGATAAAATAACTGTGCAGGCACATAATACATACATATATACCATATATATAACAAATACCAGAATCTCTCAAATCTCAAATAACGGAAAGTGGAAACTTGAGTTTTTCAACAAAAAGAGAAAAATTGTCAAGGTGAGATTAAAGAAAGATTTTTTGCCTGCTGCACTTTAACAAATTTAACCTCAGACCACCCCCCCTCTAAGAAAAAGGCAACACAAAATGGAAACGTGACATCGCAAGCCCAAAAAGCTGAAGCAACACAAAAATTTATACATTTTATTTGCTCCGTTCACTTTGCTCACAGCGTATACACACATACATATGTACATACATTTACACACATTCGAACTTACATTCACAAAGACTTGGCATATGTATGCGGCGGCGACGTAGTACACACGACAAAAATGTCGAAAACGTTTTCAATCGCTAACCCGCTATCACCCCATAGGAGTTAAAATATAAAGAATATTTATTAATATTATAATTATTTGTTTATGGTGATTCAATTTTCCTATAGCACAGAGATAGTAAATCGTAGCTCATTTTGTATTGGGAAAACGTTATTGTTACTTTTGCCGGTTGTATGTATGCTTTTTTTCGCTCCCTCTCTCATTCTGCGTTGTTTTTGCTCTCTGTTGTTCCCGTTTCGACGAAAAGCATATAGCTCTCTCTCGCTCTGGCAAACAGCCGCTGCCAGAGGTCGTTTCCAAAGAAGAAAAACAAAAAACATGGCGGCTGCTAGCTCTGGCTCTATAGAGTTGCTAAATGCTTGCGGTTTTGTGTTGTTGTTATTTAAAATTATTTATAAAGTCTGGTTTATTTTGTGATTGTGTTTTGTTTATTATGTGTATAAGTAATGCACAGATATACACATATATGACACATCGGCTGGATATATCATATTTATTTTTAAGGCTAATTAAATAAAATATTTTAGCCATATGGTAACCCTCTCTTGTTTGCTTGCTTGCTCACTGTGAATGATTTCATACATCACCCATCATCACATCACTCCCTTCCTCTCTTCACCTCCTTCCCTAGCTCTGGCTTGCTTTAAAAACAACATTCTCAATTGGGCGTTCCATACATTAATTTATTTTGTATTTATCCAAAAATGTATATTTTGACTACGCAATATACAAACCAACGAACGAGCGAATGATGACGATATACTGACTATATAGAGAAGGAGTAGATACAAAAATATGTATGCAAAATATTCCAGTTTACCCAGTTTTTTTTTTTCTTTGGTTATAGAAGGTCAGAGTTATGACACATACCGAGAATAAGCAACATCCGCCCGGCCCATTCCACTTCATTCCTGTTCTAATTAAATTTTTGTGTTTTTGTTGATGATTTATTATTGTTGTTGTTCGTTCCTAAAGTTTGCTCACAGATGTTTGCATGCCTGACACGCGCACACACACATACACTCCTACACTCTGTATGTGTGTGTGTGTTATACACTTCCTTTTTACGCACTCGCCACCATGAACCTCTTGCTACGTAGTGACTTCACTAGTCAACCACCATGCCATCCCATCCCACATCCCATCATCATTATCAAGGCAAAAGTAATGTTTTTTGGGCCCCGTTTCTTTGTCTCGCATTTCCGTTGTGGAACGGAAGTGGTGCACTCATGCGTGCGTGTGTGTGTGTGTGTGTGAACCATGGCCAACAAACTAAAAACTCTCTTCAGCTGTTGCCAATTTGCACTATGTTCTGTTTGAACTTTTGCGCTCATTTCTTCGAAGAAATTGTGACAACAAAGAGAAAGTCCATTGCTTTTTGTTTGTTTGTTTGAGCTTAAAGTAAAGTTTTAATCGATCTGGCAACGTTGCCATAAGTCACTGCTGGTGGTCTCCATAACGCCGCCTACACACACACACCCTCACACACGATTGATAACGTTCTCACGAATTCCAAAAAGAGAACTCTTAAACGAAGGGGGGAAGGATAAAAACTATTGTCTGCGGCTCTCATGAATGGGAGAAAAAGGAATGGACCAAGACGACGAGAATGAGAAAAAAAAAGATTACATTTTAGAATTCCCGGAATTCTTGAGCTGAATCATCATCACGACCCACGACCTTTGAGCTGCGCGTGAAAAACGACCTTTCCTCTCAACCATTATTCCCACTAACGAGGCGCATTAAATGCTCCGTCTGGAATTTTCATGACAGCAGCATCGTCTTTCTCTCTCTCTGTCTCTCTCTGACTGTCTGTCTGATGGATGCTGAATGATAAAACGACGGCTTGACTTTGGGTTTAAGAACACAAAATTTTTCTGAAAAAAAAAAAAAACGCTGAAGGCGACGACGACGACTTACTATCTATCTATCTATCTAGGCATGGCGGTACTTTGAACTTAACCGCCCGTTAGTTATTTTTTCTCTTTCTGTTTTTTTTTTTTTTTTGGACAATCGATCATTGTTCAATAGTGAGCTGCTGCTGCTGCCTCTTAATGCATTTATTATGATTACAATATGGCCCTTTGTTGTTGGTTCGGCCAGCAGCAGCATCTCTTGGGTTATTTTTCTCCTCTTTCTTTCCTCTTTCTCTCTCTCCCTCAATCTCTTTATTTGGCATCTTCTTTTCTGTGTTTTTTTCTTTTTTTATTATTATCGACGACGGCAACAACGTCGGCGGTCGTTTTTGTTGTTGCTGCATTTCTTGGAAGGCCACAGGAAGATGCAAGAATGTTCTTTGTGTGTGCGTGCGTGATTGTACGTCTCTCCTACTCCTACTCCGACTCCTACTCCTCCGCCTTCTCTTTTCTTCATCGACCGACCAGCAAGTTCTGTGACGACGATGAAGACTCATGCCTCTTCTCTCTGTCTCCATCTCATTCTCTCTCTTGTCGCCTATGGCTTGCCCCACGTTGTTGTCGTATCTGGTATCACCGCATTCCAATCTCAGTGTTGTTTTTTTCTGTTTTTTTTTTTCTTCAGAATGGGTAAAGTGTTTATAATAGTTTCCCACAGTATACACAGCAGAAACTCAGACCTTTTTTTCTGCGGTTACCTTCACTTACACAGAGAGTCGATCGAGCTAGCCAAGAGCCAACAGCCAGAAGCAAGTAACTCCAATCACCCAGCCAGCCAGCCAACCAGCCAGCCCGTGAGTTTAGTTAGGTTAGGTTGTAGTTGTAGTTGGAGTTCCCAATCAGAAACCGAAATGAAAACTCGTAAAGCAGCAGCAGCTCCACCACGAACGAACCAAACCAACTTTAGCATGTTTGTAGAAAAGTTGCTCGACTGCATTCCACATTTGGAGTAGAGGTTTTTGGTCGTTTTGTTTGTTTGTTCGTTCGTTCGTTTGTTCGTTTGTTCGTGTTTCTTCTGTTTGTTGCTTGGGCTTGAGTCTGGTCTGATTTGATTTTGCTGTTATAATTCTTCTATTTCACTTAACCATCGTCTTGTCATTCATGTAATTTTTGATATGGGAACTTATCTTTTACATGTACGATACCAAAAAGTCAATTTACGTTTTAAAAACGTCTTTATTGTACTAAATTTATGAAATGTACTTATCTTGTACATTTACGATACCATAAAGTCAATTTATGTTTTACAAAAAGCCTTTATCGTTGAAAACTAAAGGTAAATGGCAGAAATCTCAATTTAATCTACCCTTTGTTTGACATTTCTTGACTTAATATCGTAGAAAAAATTCCAATCCAATAGGGCATGACCGATCGACCAATCGATCGATCGATTGATTGTCGTGAAACTTGAACTTTTAGAATTTCCTGATTCTCTGATTGTAATCTTCTAAATGCCGCCATCAAGTAGTTAACATTCCACAACAATAACACTTAGAGAAAAAGAGAGAGGGAGATGGTGCAGCAGACAGCTGTAATTGCAAAAAAAAAAAAAAAAAATCTGCACTTTGGACTGGTCAGAACACGTCGTCGGTCGGGTCGGTGCATGTAATTGAAGCAAAACAACAACAACAATGCAGCGCAGCGCATCTTTGTCTGCTGCTGCTCCACTTCAATCTCTGCAGCAGCAAGCAGCAGCATCACAAGCAGGGCGAGAGGAGAAGAAGTCAACATTTGTAATTTACAATTTGCCTTTTCTGCAAAACAGAGGTACAGAAAATCAGAGAGAGAGAGAGAGAGAGAGCCGAGGATAGAGCGTGAGAGAGCGTCGTGGTTATTGTTGTTGTTTTTTCCCCATTGATGGTTTTTGGCCTGGCAACATATTGCTATCCCTGTTACGCACATGCACATAAATGTTTTGCTGCAGCTTATGTTGCGCCTGGAGTTGTGTGTGTGTGTATGTGTATGTGTGCTGCGCCGTCGCCCAAGTCAGTCGTTTGACTGCATTCCATTAAAACTTTCTCACAGTCCGGCTAGCTAGCTACGAGAGGCCCCCCTTCTCCCCCTTTTGCTCCCCTTACCACCATGTGTCGTCGTGAGTTGAACTGTGGTGTGTGCAATTGTTTGGCGAGTTTGGCTGGTTTTGTGGTTACAAACTTTTTTTTTTGGACTTTGGACACCATTCGTCCGCCATAGTCGTCGTCGTGTTTGCTGGTGGGCTTTACAATCTCTTTCAAGGAAGAAAAAAAAGACCACCAAGACAGACGTCGAGCTGGTAGGGATCGGGTTAGACATGAAAAATCAATAAATGTTTCACAAGTTCTTAACTAGAAACAAAAAAACGAGTGATTAACTAAGTTGTTTTCCTAGAAATTCCTAATTATCGGCCATGTTAACCCAACTTCCGCAGTCACGCTGGTTGTATTTTTACTTGTTATCTGGGACCCTCTCAGCGTCATTTGTATGTATTCTATAATCAAGGGCTATAGTCATTTCATTTCAATGAAATAAATTATGAGAGATCATAACGCAAGAGATCTATAATCTTTATAAGGATAACTTAGAACCTGTTGAGAGTTTCTAGATTGTTTTATTCATGGTAGACTGATTATAAGTCATTTTATTTTGAGTAATTCTAGTAATTCTGAGAATTGTTCGGATAAGATTAGACAATATGGAAATACATATTTCAAAATCTTTCTCAAGTTTCTCGAACAAAAAGTGTTCACATGATCGAATTAAGTGCTACGATCATGTTCTTTGCACCTATTCCTCATGCTAATTACATATAATAAATATGCAATATCAGTTCCAGTGTTTAGAATGAGTCAACTGAAATATACTTATCACAACAGCGCAGGGTTTGGCCCGTTGCGTTCGTCGTTCGTAGGTTCGTTCGTTCGTCACTAAATCGGCGTACCACCCCCACAATAATAAGAGCAGCTGCTGCTGCTGCTGATGCGTTTTTTGCTTCGGCGCACTTCTCAGTGTCTGACGGCGGCGGTTGTAATATTGCGCGTACTCTTACGATACGTTTTGGTTTGTTTTTCTTTCATCTTTTTCGTCTTTTTTCGCATAATAACTGAAAAAAACTACCCCCAACAAATGCTAGAAAAAGAGAGACACAACTAGTGTGTGTGTGTGTGCGTGTGTAAAAATGAGTGAGTGTGTTGAGTCGCCCAGTTAAGGGCGCTTTAAGTTCAGTTCGTTAATGCTGCTGATGCTGCATCATCTCTTCCTCACTCTCTCTCTCTTTATTTCCCTTCCTCCAGTTGTCAGTTCCTTGAACTGCGCCATAAATACCTTTACCTGCTGATATCAGAAAAGGTTATTTTTAATGAGAAATGTGTGTGTGAGTGTGAGTGTGTATGGCTTTAAAATTTTTGATTGAGCGATATTAAAGCTCTAATGGAGTGGTGGACTCTTTGTTAATTCTTTCGAAATATAGATGACATGCGAAACAAAGGAATGTTGTTGTAGATTTGCACAAATCTATGCAGTAAATATATACGTATATACATATGTATATGTATAGATAATGTTTATCTTTGCGTTGATAATACTCACATAGAAGAAGAACCACTTGTCGTCAAGCATAGGTGGGTGGGTAGGTGGCAGTGGGTGTTATATATTAGCGCCAGTTACGGAAAGCGTTTCGCAGTTCGACGCAGCTCGTGGTGGTGAAGGGCCGGGCCGTTCTCAGGTAGTTGTCGTCGTCGTGTCCTCTGACTGACTGACCTAATATTTACAATAGTACTCTATAAGATAAGATTATCTTTGGCAATTTAATTTATTGTTCTTTCTCTCTCTCTCTCTCTCTCTCTCTCTTTGTTTATCATTGCAGTTGTTGCATCAAGACCTCAGCAAACATCAGAACGGACTCGATAATAGAATAAAAGTAAAAGTTCAACAACCATCAACAGCATCAGCAAATAAGCAAAGATTAAACGCAAAATGGCAACCAATGTAGCCACAAAGGCGAGGTACTCTCACTTACCATTACAATCAGCACCGATGAACCCGATCATTCAATCGTCATTTATACAACAACTGGATCACCTGGATCACTATCAACAACAACTGGATCAAGTGGATAATAGTACCAATGCTACACTGACATTCAAGAGTCATAATCGTATATTCAGAATGAATGACAAATACCATCGTGAGGACGAGCGATTGAAAACCTTTGACACATGGCCATTAAATTGGCTAGATAAACATCAATTGGCCCAAACGGGCATGTTCTATACGAACGAGAGTGACAAAGTAAAGTGCTACTTCTGTGAGGTGGAGATCGGACGCTGGGAGCGCGAAGATCAACCAGTACCTGAACATTTGCGCTTCTCGCCTAATTGTCCTTTGTTGCGTCGTCGGACAACGAACAATGTACCGATCAATAGTGATGCACTTGAACGTGTATTGCCACCGATGAGCTATGACATTTGCGGGACAAACGATACGGGCTTGGGTTTGGAATTGCGTGAACATGCCTATCCCGAGGGGCACATACCCTCGACACAATTATACCAATCTATTGGCGTAAATACAACAGCAGCAACAACAACATTGTCATCGCTGCCATTGTCGGGACCAGCAGCAGCAGTAAATTTAGACATGAGCAATGGTGGCATCATCGGCGGAGATGTCCAGCCGGAAGCCTGCCGTCGCCCAGCGGCCAACTATTTTCCCGAGTATCCCGAATACGCTGTGGAATCGGCACGCGTGCGCACATTCGACGAATGGCCACGCCATATGAAACAGAAGCCCCAACAGTTGGCCGAGGCGGGTTTCTTTTACACAGGAGTCGGCGATCGTGTACGTTGCTTCAGCTGCGGTGGCGGTCTCAAGGATTGGGACGAGAACGACGAGCCCTGGGAGCAGCATGCCCTTTGGCTAAAAGATTGCCGCTTTGTCAAACTTATGAAGGGACAATTATATATAGATACAATGGCTGCCAAACCAAAATGCAGCAGTCTTTCAAGTACACCCGAAAGTACTCCTTCCTTGCCGGAGGACGAAGAGCAGCAGCAGCAAGTAAACGGCGGTGGCGATGTGGCACCATCAACAGCAGCATCAGCGCCATCCGCTGCCACACGTATCTACGACAAAATTGTCGCGATTTCCAACGAGGATACCAACAATACACAGCAACAGATGATATCGACATCAACGTCAACGTCATCATCATCAGCAGCAGCTTCCGGCGGTGCTGGTCCATCGCCGCCAAATGGTTCCGCCACAATAATACCGGAGGAGAAGCTCTGCAAAATCTGTTATGCCGCCGAATACAATACTGCGTTCTTACCCTGTGGTCATGTTGTTGCCTGCGCCAAATGCGCCTCATCTGTCACGAAATGCCCGTTGTGCCGGAAACCATTCACCGATGTGATGCGTGTATATTTTTCTTAAAATCATCGTCCTCTAAATTGGTTGGATTAGGCCGTCGCCGTCATCATCGTCATCGTCTCACTGACAGTATTACTATTATTACGCGTAAAGTTTGGTGGCTCAAAAGCTAAGTCCCCCCCAATGGTAGCTCGATCTGTGTTACTGTTTGGGGGGGGAGACGGAAAAAAAACATACTGTAAATTTGCCCTAGCTTTACGCTTGATGTTAGTAAGACATTTGTCCATGGATGGGGAGTCCCTGCAACGGTCTAGGCTAAGCTTCTAATTCTTTCTTAACCCCAAAATCTATTTGGACCGTAAAACTAAACCAATGTCCAGGCGGCTGGCCGTATAGAACTGATAGCATTAGTTCTGCAACGCTGCAAAAATAAACAAACAAACAAATGAAAATGAAGCAGCAATCGCACGGAAAAAAAAGAAAAATTTACACGGGACACATAGATATAATATGCAACCACACATAATACACAACTAAAATAGTTTGTAGTGCATCCATCAATAAGAAAACTTGTAAATTTAGCTTCTCCCCCTATTAATATTATATGTTTATGAGAAAAACTGCATAATAATTTATAATAAATAATAAAAAATATTATATATATATATATACATATATGTAGATTTGTTTATATATATATATGTATATGTATATATATATATAAATATATATATAGAAAAGTTCTATTACTGGAGTAAAAATCTTGTTTCCTTTTATGGTATATGTATCTGGGGGCGGGGTATTAACGATTTGAAACAATTATCCCTAGACTACAAAAGCCGAAAGCCGCTGCCAGCAGAGTAGCAAGCTAATTGACAAGTTTTAATCGAATCTGAGAGCCGGCTATTCAGATTTGACTAGATATGATCTATAAAAAATATGCAGAAAACAAACCCAAGATATACCCTTTTTCAGCCTTTAGTATGCAGAAGTTCTCGTGTGGAAATTTAGTTACTAAAGCACTTTGGCAATACTTCGGCTTCCAAATATTATCATTTCAATTAAGATCTGTAATATTGGAAAATCGAAGTGAGTTTAAATCGGGCATAACAGGAACTAGTTCATTGAAGCTAAAAGAACCGGGCTATGTTAACTCAATGTTAACACATGATCCCTGGAAAGACTTCAAAATGCGTACAAACACTAGTCATTGCGTTGCAGAAAGCCCACTGAAAGAGCGCACCAACAACTTTCGGTAAAACTTGTCTAATAAAATTCTATAAAAAAAAAATCGCAAAAAAACAAAACAAAACTAGCAGACGAATGTGAATTTCCGCAGCAAATTCTGCAAGATAACAAAGTATAGGTAAGTATAGGCAACAATTCCATAAATTGATAAGCGAAAAAGAAAGAGAGAGAGAGAGCGGAATGAGCAGTATGTGGTTAGTTCTGGGTGAGAAATACATTTAGCTCAAAAACGGCTAAATACAAAGCTAGAACGTTGAAATAGATGCCAAACCGGCTGGAAAATGCCAACATTAGGAATTTAAAAACTGATCATTAAAAGGTTTTGGTTTAGTTAAAACAATAACAAATTAATTTATGTAGTAAAAACTATAATAAAAATGTTTATTCATTTTCATTTAAATCTCAGCAATGGCAATGGAACAGAAAACACAATTGGATCAAGTGGATAACAGTATTGAGGCAACACTAAGGTATAGAAGCCCTCATCACATTTTGGAAAAATGTGATAAATACCATCGCGAGGATGAGCGTTTAAGAACGTTTGATAATTGGCCATTAGCTTGGCTTGATAAGCATCAGTTAGCCCGTACGGGCATGTTCTATACGAACGACAGTGACCGGGTTATGTGTTACTTCTGTGAGGTGAAGATCGGTTGCTGGGAGAGCGGTGATAAACCAGAAGCAGAGCACTTGCGCTTCTCGCCAAATTGTCCTTTGTTGCGTCGTCGTCCTACAAACAATGTGCCATTAAGTCACACTTCGTCACCCACACCCGATAATTGGGACCACAAATATCATCGGGAAGATGAACGATTGAAAACATTTCAGAATTGGCCACTGGATTGGCTAGACAGGCAACAGTTGGCCAAAACTGGAATGTTTTATACCAACAAGGACGATGTTGTAAGATGCTTCTTCTGTGACGTACACATGAGCCACTGGAGACCCATAGATCATCCAATACGTGATCATTTGCGCTGTTCGCCGAACTGTCCACTGCTCCGCAGACGTCGAACGAACAATGTGCCGTTAAATAACGATGACCTGGAACATGTTCTGCCCATCAAGAGCTTTGATATATGCGGATCCCCAGGGGGGAGAATATAACTTTTAGAAAAAAGTAGCTTCTGATAAATTTTTTTTTTTAGTTCCTCAACCTTCTTTGTGCGTAAAGTTTCATATATTTGATTCTTGTTATACACCTATTATATGTATACCTATATTTCTTATACATTTAATAAAATTTGATATAATAATGAATCGCATCGATCGAATTTCAATATCTAATGAAAAATATGTATGTGCAAAAACGTTAGCATTTAGATAAAAAACTTTAGTTTACGCACGTCAATGCCCTAATCGTCGATCTGACAAAGACAAAGAACAAAAAAAAAAGGCTTTCGCTCTCACCGCCACGTGTCATTGGGTCTCTATATATACGATGACACTTATCAGTCAATGTTTATATTGCTGCCAATTAACCTCTGGACACGACTAAACAAAGTGAATTCGACTAAAAGTCAAATGATTAATTCACCTCTTTTAAAAAATCTGCCTTCTCATAGACTCTCGTACACTCAGAGAAACAAAACGTTCAAAGGCAGAGTAATCAAAATATCGTTCTTCTCAATTAAAATTGGTTGTAAAAGTTAATAAAGAAGACTTTTTAGTGTGTCAATAATTTTTTGTTCAATTATTGTTGGAAGAGATTAAAGAACAAGATCTCTGTTTATCTTAAAAACTATTTCACTATTCCAAAACTTGGGGTAAAGAGTGTTGCGTTTAATGAGAACTTAAAATGTTTAAGAATATTTTGATACTAAACCTTAATACTGTTATTTCTTTCCACAAATTGGAGACACTTTATAGGGATAAAAGAATTCTTATCTAGGCAAGTGGAATCCGGTTTCGGCGCTTGCGGATAAGAGTTAGTTTGTTGGGTCGTTTATCACTCTGACTGACCACTTACTACATAATATTGATTACATCATATTTAACCTATAGAAATTTTGCAGCAATTCCAATTGTACACGCGCCAGTTAGTTATATACTATAATTAAATATTGTGTGCATTTATTTACTTGTGAAACCGGATCGAGCAATCATTGAAATGTCGTTGAGTTAGTTGTTGCTTTATTTTTAATCAATGAATGAAACACTTGCTTGAGTCATCCATTTCATCCGTTTAAAGAATGTTGCCATGACACTCTAAATACATATTAAAAAAAAATAATTTATAAAGTCATTTGACTAAAAAATAAACAAACATTAATTTGTTTGCGCTGTCGATGGGAAATTTTCCCCTACCTCTCGTTTTCGCAAGTAATTTTGGGTAACACAACATTTTCCATAGGAAGGTGTTTTTTTAGCACTCATTTTAGTTAACACCGAACCGAAACCGACACACAAAAGAAGCCAACAACAATATCAGATATTTTATCTGAATTTCAACATCTTCCCATAAGAATTCTTGCTTTAAAAACACATCAATTATTGAGTTAATGAGTCAATAGACTCAATTAGCTCAATCAATTCACTAACTCAGTTTTTTGTGGGTAAACAAGTTCATTTACTCACTCACTCACCTGTTAACTTGTTCACTAACTCACATATTCAGCTGGTCACACTTACAATAGTGTATCAGTAAAAGAAATACCTTAAAAACGCAAAAGAAAAGTAAGAAGGGAGCAATCGAACAGGTGAGTGAGTTAAAACTGAACAAGGTTAGTTAATTTGTTGCTCAGCTTAGCTCACTTACTCATGAGTGGCCCAACATTAGTTGGCAATCAATCTAGGAATTTTATGCAAATTAGTCTGATCTGGTTTCAATTGCCAATTCGTTTGAAAAGTCAATGTTGACCTTACATTGCGTGCGACTTTTAAATACCCTATAACCCGTGTGAAATGGGGTATACTGAGGCTATTGAAATTTAGTTTCAAGCTAAGCTTGACGAGGAAAACAAAAATCGCGTCGACCAACAAACTGTCTATACATATTGAAAAATTATGACATCTAATGTTGCCTTTTTTTTAGAAATAAAGTAGTCCAGGGTTGTCTATACTCAAGAATTAAGCGTCACAGGGTTGCCTGTATTCAAGAATTAAGTGATCTAGAGCTACCTATATAATTATAGGAACTGAAAAACTATTTTAGTAACAAAATTAAAGAAAAAAGTGCCCTGGGGCACTAGGCTTCAGGCTCGGGAAGGGAGTGGCATAACATTATGATGAAGGATTGTTGCTAAAACTTAGATTTCTTTTAGTTCAATGATGAAAACCTTTATATCTTTTAAATAAGTTATCAGTCGCAAGACAAAATTTTTATCAAGGATTTTTCGTTATCTTGCCAAAAATAGGTTTGCCAAATATACACATATGTCGATTATGATTGATAATTAAAGTGCGAGGTCATCCTTATCGTTGATAAATTTTAATAATTTCTGTTTTTGTTTTGGCCTTGAATTTTTTTAATTAGTTCAAAAAGTCAAACAATGGCCATAAATTGATTAAATGCTCAAAAGAAGTTTATTTAAAAGTAATGTAAGAATATAATTGATTAAAATGCATAAAATTAAACGCAACCAATTGTAGCAGGTCGAACTTCTAACTATTTTTTTTATGCACTTCACTGATCGCACACAATAGGCAAAGGTGTGAATGGTTTTCTTATTAACGCCAGGCGGGCTTCAAATCGATGAAGTGTCTGATATTTTTTTTAATTTTTACTTGTTAACCGATATCACAAAGTCTAAACTAAATGCATGCAATTTTTAATTACAGTTCAAACACACCCAGACGAAGGTTATTCACATGGCCAAAAGTCGCATTTGAATTTTATATTTTATACTTATATGTATGCATACATACATATTTATATGTAAATGTATGTGTGTGTGTGTGTGTGTGTGTGTGTGTATGTATGTATCTGAATTTTCAGCTTGAGGTTGTACTATGTTGGACGCAACGAATAATAAAACAAAAGAGAAAAAAAGCAAAAAAAATATGAATTTTATTTGTATACCCTTGCAGAGGGTATTATAAAATTGGTCAGTTGTTTGTAACGCAGAGTTGGGAGACGTTACCGATCCCATAAAGTATACATATATATTTTTGATAAGCATGAGAAACTGATTCGATATACTTACCCAAGTTCGTCTGTCTGCTTGTTTCTACAACTCTCACGCTCTCAGCTTAAAATATACTGACCCCAGGTTTGGTATAAAAGCTTTTTATTACCATAGGCAGCTTAGGTTCTTAAACGGACCGGATCGGACTACCATATCATATAGCTGCCATAGGAACAATCGGTTTCTTCAATTTTTTAAACCTTATTCATTTTTAATATCTATTTTTGCGGTTCGCACCTTTTTGTCTAAATTCTGTAAGAATCGGACTACTATGTCATGTAGCTGCTATAGGAAAAATCGGTTGAATAAGCAATATTTATTGACAAAAACCTCGAACAAAAAGTTCTTATGAGAAGAACTTTTTTTGTTGATAATTTTTCGAAATTTTATCGATAATCTGCAAGGACTGCAAGGGTATGGCATTGTCGGCTATGCCGAAGTTAGCTTCTTTGATATATTTGTTTATTTTTCTTTTTTTTATTATTTTAATTTCAATTTTGGCGGGGAAGAATTGGTTTAGGGTTGCCATTTTCCTAATGGGAATGGCAACGTTGATTGATTCAGCACAGTGCCGCCCCCACATATTGTGAGGCACAGTGCCGCCATGAGGCTAAAGCTCTTGGGAAAGCTATATACTTATATGACGACCGATTTGATTCACATATGACAAGAGACAAATACAACTTCTGCGTAACGAACTTAGCATTAATTCAAAATTAGGAACGACTGAATCTCATTTTTTACTCAAATGGGATGAATAAATGAATCCCTATAGACTTAACATTATCGTGTATACATTATAATACATTTTTGGGCCATTATCTTTATGTGAAAACAAAAATTGCATGCCTACTTTTGGGGTTTGTTCAGAAATCTTTAACTATATATTTGCTATACGATTTTGTAGAAGAAATCTAATGCCAAAGACTCAAAAGTTCGATGTTAAAGAACTTTTCATTGGACATGAGAAAACCCTTGTAAATATTTATTTCTCGCGCCACATCGACAATATTTGTATTGCTGAAATAGTCCATGGCCACAACATTCGCATTCATGCCCCAGGGACCCTTAAGCCATTGATTGATCTTGGGATTGATGAAAGCGGCACGTTCCTTGGCCGTTTGCAGTTTGTGGGAATTGAGAGTCTGTTCCATGCTCTTGACCCCATAGAATACCCAACCCTCATCCTGGACAGGTGAGTCCGGTTTCTTGCTAAACAAAAGACGCATGTAATTGACCGTTTGAGTAAGATTCAAATAGCTAGTACTAAAGCGTTTCCATGGTGGACAGAGTATGGGAGATTCTAGCGAAACATTAGAGCATTAGAAAGAGAATGAGAGAAACAAGAATGTTGGATAATTTACCATTTTCTGGATGTGGCAACTCTTGGGTGGGAAATAACAATAGGACATGCTTCTTCTCCTGATGCAAATCCTGATAGCTGCGATCGGCACATTGTTCGCTTATGCTAACATTTCGCTGATAGGCCACTTCGCCCAGCTCCTTGCGTATGAGACGATATAGGGAGCTATAGATTTCGGGATGTTTATAGAAGCCAATGGGAAATGAGCTAAAATCGAGCACAACCAATTCACTAGAACGTTGAACAAACTGACGAACATCTCGCAGGATAGCAGTCAGCGGGGTAATGAACATATTCTCATTGGCTATCCAAAAGGATTCCGCACCATTATCCTCGCTATCCGAGTGCTTGTAGCTGCAATTTAAAGTTAAGTTAAGATTTGAGTTTAAGCCAACGAGCATACTTACCCCACACTCAAGTCCAGATAACGTATGCCAAAAACTAATTGTGACCAAACATCAAAATGCTGAGCCACTAGATAATCCTTGACCAACATGGATTTGGTTTTACTATAGTTGGTCACAAAGGCCCCCGATGCATGCGTTCCGGGTAGAAAGAGCCGTTTAATTGGTATCTGGCCAACACCCTTGAGCTGGGCCAACCAATTGGGTTGAATTTTTAGGCAATCCACAGTGAGAAGTTCGGTGCCATTGTAAGTGGCCACATAATGGGGCAGACACTTGCCCTTTGGATAAGCTGTGGCTGGTGATTCATTACCATCTTGCCGATTCCAGCCACCAGGATAATGCAATTTTCCCAATTTAATGTGTGTCGTTATTTTTCCCGTACGATTCTTAATGCCATCGATACGCATTTCGGGTTGAAAATTCGATAAAGTTGGATCTCGATTATAAATGCCAATCCATTCGGGCGGAGCAGCACAATCCGGGCCCCAATTAACCTCCAAGCAGGCTTCGTGCAGTGTCTTGCCCGTGAGTGAAATTGTCAAAAAGAATGGGCAACTGGCTAAAAGCCAAAATTAGAAAATAATTAAAAAAAAAAAATGTGTGTTTTTTTTTCACCTTGAAGGGGCGCCACAAGTAGAAGCAAATGCCAAGCAAAGATTTCATAATTCGCCATCGCTTGATCTAATGCGATTTACTTATTTTCGACTGCTGTCCTCAGTGAATGAAAGCGAACTACGAAATTGTTGTATTATTTGTTGTTTATTTTGTCTCCGCTCAGTGAATTACAATTGACTTGCACTCACCCGCCCACCGCGTTTTATCACTTAATTGAGCTCGATCTTGTTTCTTATTTTTTTTTTCCATTTTTTTTTTCTTATTTTTGAGTATCTGCGAAGCTTGAGTTAGTTTCAATTAAGATGCAACATCATTTCCAGTTCCAGATTGAGCGAGTTCACGTGGCCCGCTTCAAGTGATCATCATTCGATTAGTGGGCTTCACTTTTTACATTCAAGATATTCTGAAGTTGTAGTAAAATTTAAGTATCCTTTCCTTTCCATTTATCATGAGGTTAAACTAATTAAGCTAGTTCTTATGATCAAGAAATATTCTCTTAGGTTATAGATTTAACTGCCTTGTTCTCCATGTAAGTGTCCAAGTAAACGATGCAACGACTCCTAACCTAATTTCAGAGTGTGTTTGAGTCTTTAATTTTAAATTTGGCTTTTTGTTGCTGGTGTATAGTATCAGAATTTTTCCTAACATCTAAAATATAGGCAGAGTAAAGCTAAAAACCTTTGAAAAAAAACTGTATTTGTTCAAATACTATTAAAATTTTTTGTTTGTTTAAGGTACTTTTTAAAAAAAACTAACATGTTGCTGGTGTACAAAAAGTTTAGAGGGCATTCAAAGGAAAGCCTGAGAGTATGCTACAAAATTGTTTATGTATTCTCCATGATAACTTTCGTAATATTGAATCCATTCTTCACTTCTTTTATATTTTACATGACTCAACCATCCAGAGCTACTTAATTTTCATTATTTTTTCAAAAAAATATTTCGTTGTATTGGCTTGGCTTACTTCCGTTACGTCCTCTTTTTGGACTTTTTGTGACAATTACACAGAACCCTACCAAGTAATAGTTTCCTTTCTTAAACTAAATTTTTTATTTATTTCTTGAGTTTTCATAGCTATTTATGTCTGCGGGAAAGGCTCTGAACTTTTATCATTTTATAAATTTAGCATCCCGAGTAAATTACTTTTAAAGCTAATTAGGGTTACCTTTCGATTGAAATTTAAGATATTTGTTTGATCGTTATGCTGGAGGCTCCGAACCAATCAATGGTGCAATTGTGATACTTCAAGACTATTAGAAATCTTAACCTATCGCTTCTTTAGCTCAGTTATGTATTAGAATTTTAATAATGTCTTGTGATCTTCCCTAAAGAAAAGTATTTTGAAAATGAACTTGTAACTTAATACAAGTTATAACTAAATATTTGAAGAGATTATTCACAAATGATTTCTATGAAATTCGAGATGTGGCAACTATTTTTCTTTGTTTTTAAGTTTAAATGTTCACTTGCAATCTATTCAAAGCAGACAATAAAATTATTTTATAATACAATTAGAAATATGACAATGAAGACAAGAAGTTTATAATGTTCCAATGGATTTTTGCTGTTTTTTTATTTCTCTTCACTGTATGTTATGGTTTTAAAATATATTTTTATTAAATTTTTGTTACATTTGTCAACAACAACAAAAACAACACCTTGTACATGAAAAAGAATTCAACAGTGAATTGTGTTTAGCTCCACGTGCCGATTATAATTTAATTGTTGAATTGAAACCAGCTGCTTGGTTATTTATGCTCATGTAAACAATAAATAGGTAAGTATTATAATTTTTTATATATATCTATATCAATGTGTATGTGTGTGTGTGTGTGTATTCTATTTGATTTGATTAGATTGGTTTGTTTGTTGTTGGTGCTTCTAACGCCTGCACTTGGTCTCACATTCTTGTTTGGTGCACCAACGATTGGCATTGCCACCGCATCCTTTGAAATCCAATTGGACGCAAGTTTTATTTAATGCCGCATTGTAGTACCACATTGCTTTGTTGGCTTGTTTGCGGCATCTCGATTTGCGAGCATTTCCCCCATCTGCAGGTCCCTCACATTTTTGTTGTCCTATGTACATATATGCAGATGAAAGTTAGAGAAGTTTGAGATTAGATGCAAATTTTACTCACCTGGCTTCCCCTTGCATGTGGCTGGACGTTGTCCGTAGGCACCAGATGTGGCTAAAAGGATTAGGGCCACCACGACCCATATTAATATGCCATAGAAATGCATTCTCAAAGAAGAAGACGAAGAAGAAGAAGAACTGCACGTGCCAAGAGCCGTTGAAATTTTAATTCGTTTCATTTCTAGAACATGGCCTTATAAAGAGCAAGGCCAGACATATGTTTCGTCTGTGGCTGGTGTCTGGGGGAAAATGTTTTATGTTTATGCCATTATTCGATTTAATCAATGCTCGCTCGAATATTGGGTCACCTAGCCCGGTCTTTTGTCTAAATTTCTGTCTTCTTGTGTATATAAGCTGCCAATCAATTTCACTTCCGCTATCAGTTCCCATTCGAGCTAAACTAACCAACCAAAATAAAAAAAAAACAAAAAAAACTCATCATGAAGTTCCTTTTGATTGCAGTTTGCCTTGCTCTCTATGTCGCCTGCACTCAGGCTCAAAATGTTTGCGTTGGACGTCCTGGTAAGTCCCATCGTCATTATCATCAACATTTGTGATGATGTAATTAAAACATTTTCGTATACACAGTTTTCCAGATTTGCACTGGTGGCCGAGATGAGGGTAATAGCAATCTGTTCACCTGTCGTTTTGCCGCCATGAATGAGATGTGGTGGTACGAGGCAGGCGCCCGTCGATGCAACAGAATGAGCTATCGCGGCTGCGGTGGCAACAACAATCGCTACTGCTCCCAATCGGATTGTCTACAGAAATGCAGGCGTTGATTTTGAAAGTAAAACTGATCCCGGAAATGTCTCTTCCTTCAAAATGTTGTCATTGAAATAAATTGAAAATTATATAGCATACTTCTTGGCGTTGACTTTTTTCATTTCCTTTCCAAGAGGAATCAATCAGTTTAAGGGATGTTTAAGCTATTCAAGCGATTCAGGGACGTTCAAGAGAAAGCGGGGGCGTTGAATACAAAACATAACTTGAAAATTAATTCACATAATTCAAACACTTTTCATTTGTGATTCATAAATAAAATTATTTTCTTGTTTATTTGTTGGTTGTTTGGCTGATCAAACGATCGATTGAGCGATTGAGCGATTGAACGATTGATTGTTTGATTGCTTGCTTGATTCATTCTCATTACGTTTCTTGGTTCGAGTGGAGTTGAGTTGAGTGGAGTGTTAAATTAAAGTGAGTAGTAACAAAGCGAATATGTTAGTTAAAAATGCTTGGCGAGTGAATATTACTCCTAAATGGGAATAGCAGCAGCTTACAACAACAATTCTTAGGCATAGCTCTTACATATATATAAAAAATATACATATTAACTTCAACCATTAACTGTACAGGCTAAACTAAACAAAATAACTAACTAATTATCTAATTACAAAATAGTTTATCAAACACATTTTTATTAAAAATAAACTAAATTATTCGAGTTGTTCATTAGCTTTTCTTTCATCTCTTCTCTATCTCTCTCTCCCTCTCGCAGTTTTACAATTTAAGTTATAGGATTAGTTATAGATTTAGATAGATTTTTGTTTTCTTTAAGTTTTGTATTTTGAACGGAATGCGGTTGTAAATATTTGAATTTCTTTTTTTTTTTTTTTTTTTTTTTTGCACAGGTACGCAGCAATGATAATGTTTAATAGGCAGCTGATAATATAATTTTCATAAATTTTTTTCTTTCATTTGTCTTGGTCTTACGGATCTGAGGTAGGTAATCAAAAAAATTATTGTCAAAAAAAAAAAAAAATAATAATAATAAAAATTAAATAAAATTTGTTTTACATATATAAATGTTACAATATTTTTGTATTGTAGTTTTTATATAAAATTAGAAAAATAATATAATAGAAAAAAAAAACAAACAAAAACCACACAATAAATGTTTGCGCTGTGAACAGTCTAGACTTGAGCTTATTATGAAAAAAATTACTTAAAGAGACTAACTAAATAAATTACATAAACATTTAGTAAAACTAACTAAATACTAAGACAAAAAAAAAAATATAAGTAGAATTAAAAAAAAATGAACGTAAAACAGTCTTGTGGTTGCATTTGTGTTTAGTTTTTCCGCTGGTGATTTGATTTGATTTGATTTTGAATGCGAATATATATATATAAAAATATATATATTTATATATATGTAGGTACAGAGAAATTCACTCTATATTGATTCACACCGCCAATGAACCTTTATTACAGCTGCAATAAAAGGTTCATATTACGGTTCATTCCTAAGCCTAATGGCATAATTTAAATACAAATACGGAGTTCGAGTACGAAATTAATTATAAATAAATTCTGCTTAATTACTGGGTACTAGTTGCATGTCTTTTTCTTGGTTTGTGTTTTTTTCTTTTTAGTATTTAGGTTAGGAATTTTTGTGGAGTTTATTGCTCCATTTCGAGAGGAAAGGAGGGGAAGGGAGGGTTGGAAGGGTGGTTGGGTTGGTGATAGGTTTGATGTTTAATTAATGTTTTTCCCTTTTTATATATACAAATTGGCTCTGGTCACTTACGATCTATACACACACACACATACATATATATATATATATATACACACGGCCAACTATTTACAGTCGTTTGTTGTTTTGTTTTTGGCTGAAGTCTTCTTCTTCTTCTTTCCCTAGGTTTTATTTATATATTTTTTTTTTGTTTTTTGTGTTTTCAGCTCACCTGCTGAGTCAATAGATTGACCAGCTCGGTACGTTCCATATTATTGAGGGTATGCATATCGACGCCAAGCGCCGCTGCAACTGCCTCAATATCCAAACCGAATGAGGTGAGCAGCTCAAGGAAACGCATCTCTTCACCTGTTAACGGATTGGTTAAGGTGGGACACGAATGATTGCATTGCGGCCAACTGCAACGCTCTAGCAGGCGTAAGGCACATTTCTCTGGCACTCTGGGCACACGTTGACGTTTCTTTGATCTTCCATTTGTTGATGAGAGATCACTGGATGTGGATGATAATGGCGACGATGACGATAACGTTGACGATGACGATGACGATGACGATGCTGATGAAGCAGCGGCAGACAATGATGCAGACGAGGACAAGGAAGTGGATGAGGAGCCGGCATTATTCGATAGACGACGCTTTTGGCCAGTTTCTGTTGCCTCCGGATGGCCATTTCTTTGCTGTTGCTTTTGCTGTTGACGTCGTCGTTGCTTGCGCTGCTCCTTGCTTAGACTTAGCTTGGGCTTGTGAGCTGCTCCCGATTGGGCTTCATTTTCATGCTTCTGATGTTGGCGTCGTCTCTGCTGTCGCTGCTTGCGGCGCCGTCTCTGACGTTGCTCCTGGCGTACACGTTTCCTTTCCTCGCGTTCCTCCTTGGTCAAATGATTGTGTTTGCGTGGCTTCGACTCTTGGGTAGCTGCTGCTGATGCCGCCACCACAGATCCAGCCGCTGCCATCGCCGACGATGACGACGACGACGACGACAAAGAAGTTGCCACATTGTTGTGCTTCTGGGCACGTTGACGATGCCGCTGATGTCTTTGGTTATTTGCATGCTGCATATGTAGCTTCTGTTCCCGATGCTGCTGCTGCTGCTGCTGTTGCTGTTGGTGGTGATGCAGGCTTGTGGTGGCCTCTGTGGATCGCTTTAGTTTATCGTGACGCTTGCGACGCGTGGAATGCTCCCAGCAGCGCAATGCCGAGGGTAATGAGATGTCATCGATTTTGATATTGACCCAATCACGTTTCGAGAGCACTGCATGACCAATGCAGCTGGGGGCAAAGACAGCGGTCACATTATCCAGCGAGGAGCGCAATGCCCCGCCCATGTCGTGTATGTAATTCCATTGCTGAGGCGTTACTGGAGCACCAACATTATCGGCTCTCATTTGTGCCTCATCGAAGAGCCATTGGAAGACAAACAGAGGAGCTGCATAGACAAGAGATTAACATTTAATCGCCATTCGTTTATGTTACTTGGCCAGGATGAACTTACTTTTCAGTGTGGGATATAGACGATAGCCAAAATAACAGCGCCATGGCTCTGTGGGATGGGCCTTTGTGCAATCCTCGGGCAAAAGGCCTTGCCACAATTTCCAGCCCTGGCGCACTGCCTCACTGGATGCCACCGCAGCCGGTGTGTAGGGCTCACGATCCAAGAACCAACCCGAATCACTGACACCGCGCACAGTGACCTGAAGTTTGCGTTCATTGACCAAAAAATCACGTATACGATCCAAATTCAGCATAACACCCAAACCGCCAGCCGACGAGCCGACCAATAGCAATTCACTACCAGGTACACGACCCAAGCCCACGGGTATTAAATCGGCAATAACTTGTCGTAAAATCAAAGCACCCATGAAACGCCAACTATTCTCACGATCTCGTATATCCGGTTCGGTTCTAGTGCCCGACCACGAATCACTGCTACAATAGGGTATCAATACATGATTGGCATTATGCCAATAGGGATTCTCCTCCGGATGCGGTGACAATATACCACCAACTGCAAACAGAAGAAGAAGATGAAGAGATGTATTAGAGAGAGAGAAATTGAAACAAAAAAAACTATTTCAGCTTACCATCTCGAGTCTCGGGCCACTGTGAAGAGGTCATCAGATGTCTTAAGCGCATCCAACGTGCCCGACACGAACGCACATCGAAACAATGCCAGCCCCCCTCAAGGAATACAATCCATTTCTTTGAATTAGGATGCTTGCGCAAATAATAACCAGCATGAGTGCCATCATTGCAGACAATACTCTGATTTGTCAATGGAGCGCGTTTCAATGAGCGACTGTGATCATCGCCCACTGGATGCATGATCACATAGTTTCTTTGTATCATGTTCATGCTTGTCTCCATGGGTGGAACGCGCTGCTGATGCAGCGAATTTGTTTCCGTTTGTTCCGATTCCGTTTCGAGACTAAGGCTAGCAACGCTGGCAAAGGGATCATCGATGGGGCTGCTAGCAGCGGCAGCCGAAGCAGCACTGCCAGCAGCGGCAGCAGCGGCAGCATTGGCGTGTGGCAGTAGCAGCAGCATAAGTAACAGCAACATTCCCGTTAACAGGTGCCGGTGCTGGTGCTGTTGCTGTTGCTGCTCTGTCGTCGTCGTTGTTATTGACGTCGTCGTCGGCGTCGTCGTTAGCGTCTGCGACTGCAAGTGCGAAAAACAAACAAGTTAATTCAGTTGATAACACAGCGCACGCTCTCTCTCCCCTCTCTCATTTACCCTCCTCACTCACTGTCTTACAAGCTATGTTACTCTCTCTCTCTCTCTCTCTCTCTCTGTCGCTCTGTGTTGCTTTGCTTTCGCTCTCTCGTTTGGGGCATTCATTTATTAACTCATTCTCTCTCTCTCACTGTCTCTCTCTGGCTCTCTTGTCTCTCTGGCTTGCTGTCTCTCTGTTAACTGCTGTTTTTGTTTTTGTATTTTGGCGGAAAAACTTGCTTTTGATCAAAATGCGAGCAAGAAGCTTTACGATAAGATCAAAGAAATTTTTGCCGCCTTTCGTTTCGTCGTCATTTCGTTTCGTTTCGGTTTTTTTTTTTTTGTTTTTTTGTTAACTTATTCTTCTTCCTCTTCCTCTTCCCCTTCCTCTTCCACTTCTTTTTCTCCGTTGTGTCTTGGTACTCTTCTTCTGCTTGTTGCTGTTGTTGTTGTTATTGTTATTGTTGTTGCTTCGTTTTGTTTTTGTTACCAAAGTATTTAGTCAAACATGGCAAGAAATTGTTGTTAATCATACGCCCAGTCAAACAAAATTTCAATTTCACATTGTCATGGCCGCTGACGTGTGGTAATCAGCAGAAGCAGAGCAGTGGGCAGCGACAGCGACAGCGACGTTGCCGTCATCATTATCGTCTGTTCTTGGCTTTGAACTTAAGGTCGCACACACACACACACACCGTGTATATATGTGTGTGGACATCAATCAAATAAGCTATCTTTCCTAATTTTTAAGCTATTTTCCAGCAATTTGTAAATGATACAACAACAACAACAACAACAACAACCATAGGCAACGATTTTAGTGTCTCAGTGTGTCAGTCTGTCAGTTTTGTCGCCATCTCTGTCTCTCTATCAAACCGCCGCCACTCCTCTTCCATCCTACCATACACCATATTACCTCTGCCTCTGCCTCTGCCTCTGACGCTGTCGCTGCCTTGTGCCTTCTGCCTCTGCATAAATAACCAACCATTCAGAAATCGTAAAGAAATCTTCAATCAATGTTTATATAGGCTTTTGATGTTTTGCCGCACCGACTTGTGCCCGCTGGCAACGACAATTTGCAGACAAAAAACAACAACAGCAACAACAACAAAACACAAAACACAAAAACAAAAAAAAAAAAGAAATAACAGAAATGCAAATTACATAGACATAGCAAAAATTTTGTGGAATAGAGGCCTAAGACGATCAGCACAATAACAACAACAACAACAACAGCAACAACAAAAACTGGTTCACAGTTGTCGTTGTTGCTGTTGTTGTTTTTTTTTTTTTGGTAAATAACAGTAGCAAAATGGTTAAGAAAATGCCATAAGTTAAATATTAGGCCGGTTTTTTTCCAACTTAAGTTTATTTTGACGGCTTGTGGCCAACACGACAGTCATTTAGTGCGACCCATAATCGCAGCAATTTTAATTTAGTGTGACCCATAAACGGTTTTACATTGTTGCATTTTGCAGCACTGCAGCAGTGCTCTCTCTTTCTCTTTGTCTGTACCTGATAGTTCAATTCAGTAGGTCAGTTAGATAATCTATGTACCTAAAACCAATATGTAAATAATTATTAAACAGTTTTCGAATCATTGAGCTGAATAGAAAAGGAAGAGCAGTTCGGTAGTGCAGTTTTGGGTGTTTAAATCCCCCCCCCCCCCTCCCCTCCACCTCATTGAACGTTTACACAAAAATTCTACATATAATTTTTGCTATTCAAACATGTTGATAAACAAACAAATTATGTTGATCTAAATCAGGGCTTCTTAAACTTTTTTATATAGCGACCCCCTTCAAGCTTAGCAAAATTTTAAACGGAAGTCAGGGGGGTTTCCATATAATGAAGTATGTATATATAAACCCCCCTTTCAGTAGTCTCGACCCACAGTTTAAGAAGAGCCCTGATCTAATTGATGCAACTATGACTCCCATTCCCCCTACCTAAGCTACATTCTGCGCACGCTTCTGATGTGAAATAAATTTAAGTTAAGTTTATATATAATAAACGATAGATCGGCGGATCTAATTAATGTTCTCTTGCTAGATTCTTACAGTCGAGAATCGGCACATAAAGATTATCTTCAATTTGAGGCTGTTGCCCAGAAAACGAATTTCTAAACATCCTTTCCAAATGATCCTTGTGAAAAAAAGCATTTTTAACATTAACCACCGCTAGATGGCGGTGTTTTTTTTTGGATTTGTAGAACATTTGGGAAAGTTTGTCATTGTCAGTTTAGATCGTTTTGAATTCTTGGGGAGCATTTCTTTTTGGTTTTTGCTTGCTCCTACAATTACAATTCAAAAGTAAATTCAGGTGGAATATAAAGAGCTACCTGCACACATACATACATAACTCTCCAAAGCACGTTAATCAATTTAATCCTAGCTCTGGCAAGGTTTTGTTTTTTTCCATTTGTTTTGTTTTTCTTTTTTTTTTTTGCTTTTGTTTTTGTTGCTGCTGCTGCGCTCTTTGATTGAAGAAAATTGCCCCCGTTTGATGTTTGCCGACGCGCGTTATATCAATGTGTTCTTGCTTCTTGCTTTCTTTCATTCTTATTTTCTTTTCATTTTTCATTTATTTTGACGAAGTGCTGTTGCTGTTGTTGTTTTTGGGGTCATCAGAAGCGGAGACACTAAAAAATTCACGTGCGTGCGCGGATTTACGCTTGAGTAAACAAACAAGAGTGAGACAGATAGATAGATAGATAGAGTGAGTGAGAGTACATTGCACTTGTTGTTGTTTACCATTAGCAACAACAAAAAAAGGAGAGCGAGAAAAAAACCAGCAGCAACGTTGACGTCGTCGTCGCCGTCAGCAGCGCCCAGTCGACGCGACGCACAGCGTAAAGCGATCCGGCGGCATATCCAAAGGAAAAATGTTCACAAGCGCCGCTTAATTACCCTATATAGCGTCTTAAGTTGCGCTATTAATTGCGGGCAGTGCTTATTAATATTTTGCTTTTGGCTTGTATCGTTTCTCTCTCTCTCTTGCTCTCTCTCTGTCTTTGTCTCCACCCTCCTGTTCCCCTTTTCCACCGCCTAATCCATTCAATGTCTATGTACCGTCCTACTGAAAAAAAAAAAACGATTTCTTGCGGGCCGAGAATGCCGACAAAGGCGCCCCCTTGAGTCTTGCTCTCTCTCTCTCTCTCTCTCTCTCTCTCTTTGTCTCGCGCGAGCTCTGTCTCTCTATGTATGTCTGGGGGCTGGCTGAATGGATGGATGGCAGCCCAACTACTTGTCGCGACGATTATATTGTCAGTTTTTATTAATTGCTGCGAATATACACAAAGACCCACACACACACACACACACACACACACACACAAAACTTAAAAGCAAGGCGATGGCGCTAAGCTAAGCTAAGCGATTTAGTCCCCCTTCACCCACTTTTTAAGCCCCCCTCCTTCCCCCTGCATAGAAGTGAAAATGGGGTATAATAGGCTTTAGCATGACAAAAAAATTTGTTGAGAAAATTGTAAATTGTAAAACTCTATTTTTTTTTTAACGAATTTCTGTTTGCATTTGCCCTCAAAAATTGCATTATCAATTAATTTAAATAATAATATTTCTTCTTTTCCATATGTTGAGAATATTGTAATTAAAAACTCTATTTTTTTTAACGAATTTCTGTTTGCATTTACCCTCAAAAATTGCATTATCAATTAATTTAAATAATAATATTTCTTCTTTTCCATATGTATAGGCCTAAAAATGTTGAAAAACCTTTTTTTTTTTAAATAAAAAACAACAACAATTCAAGCAAGATAAACAGTTTTTCACTTTTTATTTGCATATTAAAAAGTATAATACTTTTGATCTTAGCTTTTTTACGATAATTGGGAGATATCCAAAAGAAATAAAGGATCAAAAGCTCTAAAGGGAAAAAAGTTTAAGCAATATTTCCAGTTTATATAGCTATTAATGGGTATAAATTGGTCGACTTTCTTGCTGAACTTGCAACAGTTTTCCAAGTTGTTGTTGTTGCTGTTATTTTAGTGGTTGTTATAAAAAATTAAGTATACGCCCCATTGTGACGGGAATTGATTTGATTTGTGATTGTGGCGGCAAATTGAAATGCAATTAATTAACTTTATATATATATATGTATATATATGGAGGAAAATTTAAAATATCTTCCTTTCTCCCTCGCAACCCCTCTCTCCTATTGCAATAATCTCTAATCAATAACGACCTTGCCAAATGTTAAGAGTTTTATTTGTTTTCTTTGCGTTTTTTTTTGCTTTGTTTTCCTGTCGCGTTTTATTTCTCGTTGGCGGGAGAAAATATATTTCGCCCGTTGTTGAGACTAACTGCGGCTGCGGCTTCGGCTTGGCGCACTTACTAACGTGGCTTATCGCAATACGCTTAAATAAACATTGAGCCAAGGCATAAACAAACTTCCGTTGTCGTTTTTTGTTTTTGTAGTGTTTTGTTATTTTTTTTTTTTTTTGATTTGCGTACGTCCGCGTCGACGTCGGCTTTTCTTAGTCTTTCTGTGTTGTTTGCCGGTTTTTTTGTTTTCCTTAAGATACCAAAGAAAATACATAATAATAATAACAATAAAAACAATAGCAACAAATGAAATGTGAGTGGGGAAGTATAAAAAATAACAATAATTAATTTGAGATGTGGTTTTGGGTGGGAATCTTTTGGATGAAGCTAAAATTCTTATTTATATTTACAGTAAAATGAAGTTAAAAAATATTGAAAATAATGCAACAAATTTAACAAATCAAATTTTTTAACCAACAACAAATATTGCGAATATTTTCACCTTTTTGTTTATTTATTTGGTTTATGGATTCAATATTTTTAAGTTCTGAGATAAAAAACCAAATAAGCTAAATCTAATTAAGGATTAAATTATTAAATCAATCAATTTTCAAATGAATTCAATTATGAATTTTAGGCTTGGGATTAGAATAGTTAAAATTTGAAAGCAAGCTGAGATTGATGATTGCTATCGTAGAGTGACCTCAATTGGCTTAGTCTTGATCTGAAGGAGCTTAGAACATTTGCTAAAAGCAGGCAATAGTATATGTAATTGCAATGCCAAAAACCTGAACAGTGTTGCTGCTGCTGATGATGTTGCTAGTGTTGATGCTGTTGCTGCTGCCTGCCAGGCATAAAAATACACCTGTTTGCAGCAATTTAATACTTTTTATGGCAGGGAAATAACGTAAACGCAATGCCTGGATCTGGCTATGGCTACTGGCTGCCAGGTAATTCGGAAGCAGCAGCGGCAACAGCCTCAAATGAAGCCGCAAGCATCATCAAGCAGAGCGCGCGGCAACAACAAAAGCAAAGACCAAAACGTGTAGCAGCAGCAGCAACAACCGCGTTATTAGACCGACCCGACCGACCGACCAGCTCTCTGCCTGGATCGTCCGCTCTCTATACACACACAAAAACACACTCATACATACAACAGATATATATATATATATATATATATATATATATATATATATATATATATGTTTAAGTGTTAGTGTTGGATATGCGCACGTCTGCTACCCGATGATGATCGCTTTTTACTCCGAGCGCGCTAAACCCGTGCCGTTTTTGGCTTTGTACTTTGCCGCCCATGGCTCTGGCTCTTTCCCTGTGTGTGTGTGTGTGCAGAGTGGTGTTTCTGTGTGTGTGTGTGTGTGTGTTTGCGGCATGTTGCAAAGCAGTCTGAGAGGACCGGACCCAGGCAAGCACAGCGCACAGAGTATCCAATACCAGTTCGGTACTGGCCAAAAGACTCAAGTCTCGTCGCACTCATTGATCTTAACTTTGAAAACAGTAGCTACTACTATAAGAGTACAAGTTCGAGTGGATGTGAACGACGACAACGACAACGACGACGACGACGACGACGACGACGACGAGGCGACTGGGCCTGAAACCTTTAAACGGGACTGAAAAGGGGCGATTTGCGTGTGTGTGTGTGCCCCGGAGATGACTTCAAGCGAAGTGGGGCGAGCACGAAAGAGGCCTGCACACATTTTGTTGTTGTTGTTGTTGCTGCTGATGAGGGTTTTTGGTTAGCTACACTTAAAGTCTCATTCCACGCTCGACTTTTTGTCGGCGTTTTTGTTGTTGTTTTTCAGAGCCCCCCCCCCACTTTACCCTTCCTCCTCTTACCATGCCTTCTTAACCCTTTTGCCGCATTTAGTTGTTTTTTGTATTTTGTTTTTTTTTTGCGCACACGCAGGCAAATTTTTTGAAACTCATTTTTATGCCCTTGCAAAGGATTTTCAAATTGATTTTAAAGGCAACTCTCGAGCCCCAATATATCCCCACATACACACACGCACACACGCACACACACACACACATTTGCATGTATTTATGCCAATGCCGTAAATAAAGCTGTAGGGTTTTTTGATTTCTGATTTCGTTTCATTTTCAGTGAGAGGTCTTAAGTCGGAAGCTATTAATTTTAATTGACGTGCTACTGTATTTTGGTGGGTAAACTACAGCTTTTGATATTCTGCCGATATTTTCAAAAAAAAAAAAAAAACATACTTATATGTGTGTGTGTGTGCTGTGTGTGTGTGCCACTGTTTCTTCTCACACTCACCTGCTTGATTTTGTTTGTGTATTTAATCCATTTATTTGTTGCCTCTTTTTCGCATATTTCTGGCATATTTCTCATTTGTTCAGCTGCCATTTTGGTGTTGTTGTTGTTGTTGGTGTGTTTCTCATGCAATTGCAATTGATGAACTTTTTCTTCTATCTTTTGCTCCTCCAACAAAACAAAACAAAAAAAAAAAAAACTAACTAAACAAAAACAAAACAAATTTACACCACTTATTGATTGATTGATTGAAGCGGGATCTTTTTTTTTTTTTGTGGTAGTAGTTGTTGTTGTTGTCGTTTTTTAGCACAGTTTCATAGTGTTCAACATTTTGATTATTATTTGTATTATGATTATTTTAATTATTATGTTATTATTTCGTTGTTTAAGCATCGTTTAGACATTTATTTTTCAATATTATTGTTATATGGTTGGTTGTATTTATGTGTGTGTGTGTGTGTGTGTGTATGTATATTGAGGCACTTGTTCTTGTTGTTGTTGTTGTTGTTGTGGTTTTTGTTATATGTTTTGTGATATGACCGACTCGCACGACTCCCGTTTATATGTATATATATATACGATAACTCTCATACACTATACACGATCCGTTTACGTTCAAATGTTTAGAGAGTGAGAGAGACGGAGACGGTGACGGTGACGGAGAGAGAGAGTGAGGGGGGGATCTTGAGATACGTCCGCACACATGGAATGCTCGCCATGGAATGAAATTTACCTTGCCAACGAAACTCAAAAGTCGAAGACTTGGCCGTGGCAGAGCAGTCGACGCTGCTGCTGCCTGCGTTTGCTGCTGCTGCTGTTGCTGCTGCTGCTGCTGCTCTCTCACGTGGCCGCTGTTCTCTCTTTCTTTCTTTCACTCTCTTCCTATCTAGCTAACTATCTATCAATATGTGTTTCTTTCCCTCTCTCTCTCTCTCTCTCGGTCTCTCTCTTTTATGCTCTCTGTTATCTGTGGGCAGCAGCATTTTTGTTTAGAATACGCAAAATAATAACAAAACTAATAATAAACTGCAGGGCAATGCAATTTCAAAGAATATCTCATGCAGCAGCAGCGTCACAGCTAACGTTGACGTAGGCAGAGGCAGCGACAGAGGCAGCGGCTACTTGTTAATAAGCGTATTAAGGGGGCATTTTTTTTATTTTTTTTTTTTATTTTTGCTGCTGCTTAATCGACAGCCGAAATAAAATTGGCTTCTGGTTTTAAGACCAACCTCTACTACCTCTTCTTTTGCTTCTCCATGCCCTTTTTCCCCTCTTTCGTGCTAACTCAGTCACTTGTTGCTTTACCCTCTGTTCCTCTCTCCCACTCTCCCTCTCTCTCGATCTCTTTCGCTTAACAAGTTCGTTGCCTAAGTCTTTTGTTTCGGCTTAATTTTGCTTTATGCTAATGCTAATTTAGTGTAATTGCAATTTGAATGCACATTCATTTAATGCTCTCATAATTCGCTCATCGCCCGATTTATATATATATACATATATATATATATATATATACATATATCTCGTTGTTAATTTCGTTGCTTTGGTGGATTTTGTTGTTTTTATGTTCACTCGCGGCATCGTTTTCTTGGAAACGAAACGTCGTTGATATGATGATGATGATGATGATCATGATGATGATGACCCTGGCTGGGTGATACGATACGATGGGATTAAAGACATAAAATCGTCAATAAAGTAGCTACCCATTTGCCATTCAGCCAGACGCTTGGTGTTTTTTTTTCTCTCTCTCTCTCTCTTTTATCTAATTGTAAATCTAAAAATTCACCAGAGAAGTCATTTAGCTACTGTCTTCCCTTCTGGGTCTGCGCCCTTAGCCAACGTCATCGAGCAGCAGCAGCAGCCAGCAGGCTATCATTTCTATACGAAATTCAATTAATGACAGATCATTAAAAATTCTTTTTGGGCTTTTGATATTTGCCGTTTTTTCCCCTGTCTGTGTGTGTGTGTGTGTTGTCTTTGCTTTTTCGGGGGCATCGAAATCGAAAATGAAATAATTTTTACTCTCTTGCCGACTTATTTTTTTTTTAAATTTTTTTTACGATCTTTACTTATGTATGTACCTAAGAGCGTATATACCATAAAATACATATATATACATATATATGTATATGTATTTATGGTTATATATCTGTGTGTAAGTTTTTTTTATTTTTTTTATCACTGACCAAATTGATTTTAGTTGTTGGTGTTGAACGTTTTGCAACCCGGTTTTTTTTTTTTTTTTGTAGGCCTAAAGCAACAAGAAAAAATATGTCTAATGGCGGCGGCAAAACATAAAAGTGACAATTAGAAAGGAGACGGCAACGGCAGACGGAGCTGCAGATGGAGACTATGTTGCTGCTGTTGATCCGGGCCAGGCCAATACTCGTATTTATGCATTAAGTACACGCAATTATTATGCGACAACTCTCTGGAGATGATTATTGATGCTCTCGGCATTGCTCATACGCACCGTGATCATGGGCAGGCTGGGGATGGCTGGGCACAGGCACTTGCCATTGGGGGGCAATTAAAACGCCGGCAGCACGCGATGAATGCCATAAACATTTAGCAACATAAATGCTCCAACTGCTTGGCTCTCCAAGCTCCAGCTGTTCGACCACTTGCACACACACACCCATATACACACATACAATTTCAAAGTCAACATTATAATGATCATAATCGTGTTCATGATCATGATCTTTGTTGTTGAAGACGAGTGTGAGTGCTACTTTTACTGCTGCTGCTGCTCGGAGATTGGCAATGCAAGTATTGTTGTGGGGGGGGGGGGAGACTTGGGGGTTAGTGGGCTAAAGAAGAGAGCGGTTGGAGTGGGGGGGGGGGGTGGGTGAGGGAGAGGAGGTTGTGCGGCATGGACATGGACATACATTTTGCTTAAGCGCAGCACTAACCGGTCGGTATCTGTTTGATCCTGGCATTCTATTGTTCCGTTTCAAAGGCCACTATTATGTAAACAATCGGCATCTTTGATCTTGGCCGCATCAAAGTGTTGCCGCCACGTTTTATCTTTGCCGCATGCAGCAAGCAGCAACGAGCAGAAGCAGCAGCAGCAGCAGCGCCAGCTGATGCTCATCATCATCATCATGATGATCAAGTTGATGTTAATGATGATGAAGAAGAGAGACGGCCAAAGGCAGAAGTGGCATTCACTGCGTAGTTTGTAGGTAAAGCTGCCGATGCTGAGCTATATAATTTCGCATGCTCCCTCTCCCGGCCTCCCTCTGTCTCTCTTCCTCTCTCTCTCTTTCTTTGAGCACCTGGAAATGAAAACTCCGCTGCTGTTGCTGCTGCTGCTGCCATCATAACTTTCGGCATAATCTTCAAAGCGCCGCCATCATCATCCACATCATGATCATCATCATCATCATTATCATCATTATCATCATCGTCAGCGTTGTAGTCGTCGTCGTCGTCGTCGTCGCTTGACATCAATCGAGTCGAGCAGACTCTCAGCCGCTCTCTAATCCCAACAGATGTGCTGTTCGTTCGGCTTGATAAGCAATTAAAATTTCATTTAATGCACAACTTTATTATCTGACCAAGTCACGGTCACGTCCTTTTCTTTTTTTTTTTTTGTTGTTGTTTTATACCTCTATATATATATATATAAATTTTGTTTTTTTTTCTGTTTTTTTTTGGCTCCTTGAAAAGGGATGAGAAAGAGAGCGGAACAGGATCAGCAATGGTTAAATGGCAACAACAGCGGCAACAAAGTGTGGGAAAAGCAACAGGTGCTATCCGAACCAGCATCAGCAGCAGCAGCAGCAGCAGCCCCTCAGCTCTAATTTTAGCAGACAACGCAACGCAATGCAATTATCAATCCCAAGTGGCCAAGTGGCTAGTGGTCAACAGTCTGAGTATTATCGGCATAAACCACAACTTTGCCATTTGCTATTAAAATGTTAGAATATCAATTAAGCTTCTTTTGCCTTTTAAGACTTGCCTTTAGCCTTTAGCATGTGTTCAATCGGACTCCTAATTTATCATATGATCCATTTGTGATCGCAAAACGTATGCAAGTATTAAAAGAGGCTAAGGAATTCGTTTTTAAATGAAAAATATTAAACCGCAATATTTCCAAATTATGATCATTTTTTATTCCAAATTTACTACATTTGTAAAGAAGACGACAAATGCTTTTAAATGCTTCTAAAGAAGACGACAAATGTTTTAGCCAAAAAAGTAAAAGTATATATTCAAGAATTACTTCTTTCAATTCTAAATATATGAAATATTTATTAAATGGGGTCACATTTTATTCCTTTTTAAAATTTAAGTAACACTAACAATTATTGTTTTTTGGTTCTAATTTATGCTTTGATATTCTATGAAATATATAAACTAAGCAAATTGTATTGCTTTATATAGGAAATTAAAGTTTCGAGCTTCGTTTTAATACAAAATATTTCTATGAGGCTGAAATTTTAAAGTGAAACGCTAAACGCTTAAAGAATAACGAATAAAAAGTTTTGAAAACTAGTTAACAATTCTCAGATTTTAAAATATATTTCATTATATTGCATTTTAAAAGATGATTTATATATTTCTTAATTCGTTAAAAGTTGACTTAAAAATGCATCTCTAAAAACCCAACCCCTCTTTGCCCTCTTAGCACACTAGCAACATCTTCCTAATATACATTTGCTGTATGCTGGACACTGGACACACTTCATGGTCCAATCTGTTTGCTGTGCTGCTGCGCTCACTTGGCGGCAAATTGCTGTTGCATGGCAATGTTGTTGTTGTTGTTGTCGAAGACGGAGTCGTAGTCGGCAAAACAACAAAGCGAAAATCTCTGCATTGGGCACACGCCATTCCCAACATCAAAGTTAGCCGACAGCACAGATTTTCTGAGGTTGCCATCGCCACCGTTGGAGCAGCAGCAGCACCAGCAACACCAGCAACAGCGCATGTGCAATGCTCTTGTCGTTGTTGCTGTTCTTGTTGTTGTTGTTGTTGTTGGTGCTGGTGCTGCTCATTTGTGTTTTGAGGCGCATTGTGCGACGCGCGTGTTAAGTGGACTGTGAATACTTATGAAAGGAAAGTTCGACAAAAAAAAAAAAAAGGAAAAAAAAAAACAAAACAAAAGCAACTTTTGCCGCCAAATACATAAATGCAAGTCCAACTCCACTCCTGATCCTCCGACAACACACGGTTGTCTCTCAGTTTGTCTTTCTGCCTGTCTGTCGGTCGTTTGGTCGTTCGGTCGCTCGGTCTGTCTGTCCGTCTGTCCGTCTGTCCTGTTTTCTACCTATCTCTTCTCGTTCTTAATCAAGAAACGCATCGGCGGCGTATCACGGTAGCACTTTAAACGTAAATTGCTTTTAACATGGTTATTACAATCTTAACGTTTGTCTGGGCCACGAAGCACTTCAGGCAGGCCGCAGCCGCAACCTGTTGCTGCTGTTCATGTTGCTGCTGGCTGCTGCTGATGTTGTTGTTGTTATAGTTGTTGCTGCTGCTGTGTTGGTTGTTCTTGCTGTTGGCATACAAGCAGCAATAGAAGTGGTTCGGTTTGCTGGTTTCTTTAGTTTTTGTTCTTATTCTTGTTGCTGCTGTTGTTGTTGTTGTTGTCCGTTAGGTCTTGAGGCACGGATCTTCATTTGGTAGATTGTTGTAATTATGATTGCGCGATTATGATTGGATAAGTTGTCGGCGAAACGAAATTGTTTTTTTTTTCTTTCTTTCTACCATCTCTCTTCCCTTCGCAAACCATCTTTTTCCTTCTCTGCCTGCCTGGCTAATTAGTTAAATGGGGGAAAAAAAAGAACGAGCAAAACACGGTAAGATCAAAAAAGGAAAAAAAAAGGAAAAAGGTTTCAATTTCGAGCTGCTGTCACAGGATTAAGTCAGCGAGCCTTTTTGGCGATAATCTTGCTTTTTACATATTTCGCAAGAAAACACGCAAATCCGCTGACTTGTCACACCTTTCTGCTGCCGCTGTTGCTGTTGCTGGTGCTGCTGCTGCTGCTGCTGTCGCTGGTCAGGTAGGTATACATAGGTGCTGCAGCAGGAGTTGCAGATGCAACACCACCTTGTCAGGTGATCAAAGCAACAGCCGCAGCCGCAGCACCTCCGCTGATTAAAAACAAAAACAAAACGAGAGAGCGAGAGATCGAGAGAGAAAGAGAGAGTGAGAGAGAAAGAAAAAGGGGGAATTTGTCGTCTCGTCGTGTCTCTCTTTTGTGCGCAGTTGTATGTATTTGCCGTCAAACGAAAGTATTTAATTTCAGGTAAATTTGTAAGATAAATAATTGTCGCTTACCTGCCCTTTTTCTCTCTCTCTCTCTCTCTCTCTCTCTCTCTCTCTCTCTCTCTCTCTCTGTCTCTCGCTGTCTCTTTCCCATTCCATCGCAGTTCATGATGTCGTTGCTGGTTGTTCTCGTCCTCTCTTCGCGCTTCAAAGAACTTCATTGTGTTTTGCATATGTTGGCGGCGTGTGTGTTCGACTTCATGGTAGGAACTTTGGCCAAAAGGACCTTCAAAAGATACCGCCACTGCCGCCGCGATTATGGGACAAGAAAAACTGCTGCTGCTGCTGCTGCGGCATTTCTCTTCTCTCATATGGACAATGCTGGGCTATACCATCCTGCTGTGAGCGGATCACAACAGCGGGACACGAACGATCAATAATGCTTACAGTGCCATCAGTTTTACTACTTTAACCCGCAGCCGCAGCATCTTTTCGTCCTCTTTTTTTTTTGTTTTTTTCCTTTGAAGTTTTAGGTGGAAATTGGTAACTGAAATCTGTAACTGCATCGCTGTCAAAACACTAGCCACACACAGCGCAAAAACAGAAAAAAAAAAATATATACACACACACACAGACACATACGGAAAAAACCCATCATAATTCGTCGTCCCAACGATACGATTGAAACCTCACCACTCAGTTGGGGGTATATGATGACGAATCGGAAATTGACTCTCCCCGACGCATCGATGATAATCAATAAGCCGATAAATGTGTATGACCAACTTACTTATAAGTGCCAGCAAGGGACAGTGGAACAAAATCTATTTGCATATAACAATTTCAACTCAAAAACGAATGAATCAAATGCGCTTAGCCCTCAATTCTTTTCCAAAGACTTAAGGAAAAATCATATCACGCATTTGCGTGAAGGAATTAGATGAGTTTTTCTTTTGGTTTTTTTTTTTTCCTGGAAGATCTCCTCGAGCGGCATTCGAAGCATTTGAAGTTCAATATTAAAACTGGGAGAAATTTCCCAATCGAAAAAAAAAAACAGTGTAAATCGTAGGTAGAATAAGTGTCAGCAAAATATATCATAGAGAAATTAGTTCAATTTATAGAACAATATTATAATAGACTTAGAATAAAAATAGAATAAAGGTTGGCCTTCATTTTCTGAATAGCCAATTAGGACTGTAAAGATAAAGAGTGATCGATTTCTTGTGTTAGATCTCGACGAAATTCAATATACAAAACGAGTAAGTCAAATTTTTTCTAAATTTATTAGTTACTCTGTTTAACGTTCGTTTAAATTGCCTCTTGTCTAACAAGTTCTTTTAAATGCTAAAACTAGTTGTGAATTACAAGCCAATAAGTAAAAAAAAAACGAAAAAGTGCTTACAATACCAAACATTTGGTTACACTTTATAATAACTTTATTTGTTTTCGTACCACAGTGCAATCAGAAAGAGTGAGAGTGGGAGTAGGAGTAAAAGAGAGAGAGAGAGAGTCTGTCTGTCTTTGTTCGTATCCCACTGTGCGCTCATCAAATTGTGCCAAGATTTACGAGGCCCTTGATTGAGTTTTCTTGTGCTTTGAATACGGCAAACTTCACACACAAACACACATCAGAAGACCACCCGACCACCATCAACCACCGACCCCCGACCGTTGACCACCAAGAGCCTTCAGTTCGGCCGAACAGAGCCGAACCGAGATGCAAGATTTCGGAAAACGGTTTCCTGGTAGTGAGCCCCATTGTGAAATTGTGTTGCTATTCCGTTGCGTTGTCGTCGTTGTCATCGTCGTCGTCGTCGTCGTCGTCGTCGTCATTGTCGGCGATTGTTGCAGCAGCCTCCAACTTTCGGCTCCAGGGAAAAGAGAACACGCGCTGTTGTTTATAAGATGACAAATTGCGCTCTGATATCGCAACATGTTGATTGAGCACACGCGGCAACATTGTTAACTAAGGCTAAGGGCATCTGGCATGGGGCATGGGGAAAAACTTTATTTCTTCTCTTTGGTTGCCTTTTGGGGCCTCGTTCTGTGCGCGTGCTCACTCGTTAAGCTTGATTCTTGGCTCTGTCTCTGGCTTCAGCTTTGAAGGTTCGGGCGCGTATTTTACACAATGCTGCATCAGCTCGCAGCATGAAAACCTAAAGAAATGAAGAAATAAATAAAACAGGCAACAGCATAAAAAAAAGAAGAATAAAACAAAAAACAAAACAACACAGAGAGAAAAAAAAGAAACCAACACAACACAAAGAAGACTCGAGAGATGCCGACAAAGTAATAAACCAATTAGGACATCAAAGTGTTCAACCGACAGCAGCAGCAGCAGCAGCAGCAACAGTGCGGCACTAGTGGCAGCAGGCAGCCGCCAGAGATCACAGAGATTCGCCTTGATCCGACTGTGATTCTAAGCTACAACAAAACGCAACCTACATACATATGTCGCCAGTTTCGCCTCTCTTCCACATCACTCTATAGTAGATTGTGAAATCGTCGTTGTCGTTGTCGTCTTCGTAGTTGGGTATAGGCTTTCTTCTATTCCCATTTTGCTTTTGCTCCTTCCCTCCTTCTCGCTACCCTACTCGTCTTTCTGCTCCTTTTTATGCGGAAGTACTTACTATACTAACTGGCCCCAAAGACCGATGCTCCAGCCACGCATATTTCCATTAACTATACACATCGAGAAGATTTCTTCAGTTTTCTTTTTTTTAGAGCCTTTCACACTCATTTTAGAAATGATCATCTGGAATATATGTATGGAATTCAAAGTTAGTTTATCTTCTTGAGAATAAAGTAAAGACAAAAAAAAGTTTGAAAAGTTGGTGCTATGTTTTCTCCAAGAATTTTTCTTTATTGTTTTTGAATGGAGTTTATTCTATTTGCCTTCAATATGAGAATACAACCCTTTAAATCGAACTGCAATGTATAGGACCTTTTGAAATTATTTTGAATTTTGTAATCTTTTGACATTTTTGTAGGCAACTTATTTTTGAAACATTTTAAACATTTTGAAAACAAAGTTTTCTGCAGAAGCTATTGCTATGGTCTTTTAAACTGGATTAAACTGGTCTTAGCTATAGAGCTGAACGACATCAGAAACCAAATTGTAAACAAAAGTAAACAAACATTTTATATTTCCACAAAAACTTTATTAAAAATGATTGGAAAACAAGTTTTTGACATGTTTAGGAAAGTTAAATATTTTCAATGAAAGGAAAATTTCTCTTTTTCCTATTCTAGCTATTTCTAGCATTACTACATATTATAATGATTTCGATATTTCATTAGATAATCAAGTTATTGGCAAAACTATACGTCAGACTGGCGCCTTTGATGCCGAATATAGAAGATTTACTTTGGAAGAGGCTAATTATGCAGATTCGTTCAGAATTGGTCAGATTCGTTATCATTTAAATCATCGGCACATGTGCGCCTACACGAAGGAGAAGGAGAAAGAGAAGGAGGAGGAGGAGGAGGTAAAGTGAACAGACACCCCCGCCCTGTCTGTAGACACCGATGGATGGAGATGGTAGAGATGTGATGGTCAGTTCCAAATGCGGCATTCATTAAGAATTTAAATCGCACATAATTAAGGCTCAATAAATAGCTATGACAACTTCAATATGGGGCATATATTAATAACTGAACAAATATCAATATATATATATATATATATAGACGATAAGCGGCAACAACTACTGTATTTAAATTGACACACAACAACAATAACAACAAGAAAACAACAAGAGAAAAAAAAAACGGCATAATTAAATCATAAAACGTTGAGCACATCATTAAAATCGTTAAAATTGCTACTCGACTTGAAAGCGACAACAACAACAACAAATATGCACAAACAGGCCGCGCCGAATCATTTTTTGATTCAACAACAACAATATACATATATATATGTCTATATAAACATAGATAAAATATGTATATACAATATTTATTTATAAACATTTTTTGTTTATTAATTCAAACGGGGCTTTGTCGCTGATTTTTGATTTGATTGGATTTTCAGATTGGAGGTATACGAGGTGTAACTAAAATGTAAGTCCCAGGTAACTTTTGGATTGAAAAGAAATAGTTTAAAGTGAGTTAACTGAAACAAAGTCAATTTTTACTTGTGCGTTACAAACAAAATGCACTGCCAAAACTAATTGAGAATTACTACTTAATAAAGCGTTACATACGTAACTTGGTATTTAAATTGCGTCCACGTTAAATGATGACTTTGTAATATAAAAAATCAGTTTCAAGTATAAGGGATTCTTTTGAACAATTTAGGAGAGATAGATAGAGAGATAGAGAGAGAGAGTTAGGAAGAATTTAAGTAAACTTTTAAGCTCTTCCATTTTTAATTGAAAATCTATATGAATTTGTAGCACACCTCGTCTAAAGATATTTGTCGTCATTTTTGTTTTGTTTTGTAACATAAAGCGACTTCATTTCCATAACCATTTCCATCCATTGGTCTGCATTTCCAATACCATTTCCATCTTCCCATCTCTCTCCGGATGAGCTACAGCTAAAGCAGCGAGTCTGACGTAAAATAAGCGACAAAAATAGCAGAAGAAGAAGCAGTAGAGGAAAGCTAAGTCCCAGTGAAGCCGCCAAAGATTCACAGGGCCCAGTAGTTTTTGTTTTTTTTGTTTTTTTTTTTTTGGTTTTTGTGTTTTTGTTTTTTTGAATCGGCTTTGGCTTTTGGGTTTTTGGTTTGGTTTTTGGCTTAGCACGGCAAAAGCAAGGCAAGGCAAGGTAAGGCAAGGCACATCACGGCACGTGGTAAACGAGATGCATCAAAGGCGCCGGCCACGGCCCACCTAAACGTAAAATTGAATACGAAACCAGCGATTGGGGACTGGCGGCGGCATCGGCATCGGCATCAACAATATATAATCAGCCCGCCAGTCAGTTAGTTTGGCCAGTAAGCCAGACCAGACCAGGCCAGGCCAGGCCTCAGTCAGAGCCCAGAGTGTCGGCTCGAGAGCCGGCGGAGGCGATGTCCATAAAACTGGTTGCAAACGCACATAAACCATTTAAGCCGAAAAGAAATCGGCGCGCAGGCAACTCTAACGATAGCCACTTTGAATGGTATTTTGTATTAAGTTTTGTATATATATATATATATATATATATATTTCGTTTTGTTGTTGCTTTTCTTTCGTTTGCTTTTCGGTTGTTTTTTCCGTTTGTAAGAAATCGATTTGATTTTTTTTGTATTTTGTTTTTGTTTCTTTTTCGGAATCGAAGTTGGAATTTCAAAGAGGCCGCATTTCATTTCACAAAGTCAAAACAGTTAATTTATATCATGTCGCGACTACTGGTCTTACTGATTTTGCATTTTCGACAGACCTCTAGCTACCCGTCTTTCGAAATTGAAATATGAAAATGAAATTAATTGTGCGGGGCTCCCCTCCCCACGCCGCCGCCACACCCCCCACACCAAATGTTTTGGACCAATCTACAAATTAATCCCCCCACCACCTAAACCTGATTAGCTTAGAGAGGAGTGAGTAGAGTAGAGTAGAGTGGAGTAGAGTGGAGTAGGGTGGAGTGGAGTGGAGTGGAGTGGAGTGAAGTGGTTTTTAAAATGGAATGGATATGGTCATCAAAAGGCTAAAATCAAGCTCAAGCATTCGCAAATTAGTCACATTATAAATGTACATACAGATACATGTGTGCGGCCATAAATTTAGCTTTTGATTGTGCGTTTTTGAATCGGTAACGAATTCATTTACTGAATGAAGTTGAAAACGAAATCAATATGTAAATCCATAACATTGAGGATTATCACAAATCCGAAGCATTTTTCGCAGTACAGTCAAACTCAAATTTCGGACTAACTAAAAGTGTGGGTTCTCTCAATTTTTAGGAAGGCCAGAATAGATCAAAGAAGATAGAAAGGATTGACTCAAATTAATCTTCTTTTGCTAAAATTTTGCCTTTTTATACATATCATACTGGAACTATTGGTCCCGAAATGGGAGTTTTAGAACAAAATTTTTGTCATCAAATTGCACCAATCCATGCCAGATTTTGTTTAAAAACATTATAAAAATGCCAACATTTGTTTCTTATAATAAAACAGTTTGATATAATAATTTATAATTCTATCGAATTTAATTCACATCAAAAGGCTGAATTTATCGAAATTTGAAGGCCTTTCTCCAGGAAGGATTCGACTTACACAAGAACTTGTTGGGGTATAAAATCATCGGCCCAGTTGAAATTAAACAAAATCTTTTAACAAGCAAACTAAATAACTTTTTAGATACAATTTAAGTAGATTAAAGATACTCAATCCCAAATTAATAATATTTTCACAATTTTATTGTTTTTGTTATTCGTTTTCGAACTTAGATTTAAATTCACTTATTATATGATACTCTAAATTGATATTTTGTAACCAATATTTCATTTCACGAATTTTTATTCTAGTTTCAAATGCTTTACTCTAGCAAATTATGCTTAGATTTTCTCGAAATTTTTACACAGTATTCCTAAAATTTCAAAATTCTTAAAATTCTACAGAAAAAAAAACAAATAAATAAAGAAATCAAAATTATGCTTATAAGCAACACAAATTTATTTACAGATAGTTAAGTCTTTTAAACAATTTAACAAATTGAAATTCCTTCAATTAACAATCAAACTTCTACAAATATTAATCAATTGAGAATCAATTTCTATATATAAAAATTAGCTTAAAGAAAATAACCCAGGAAAGAGAAAGAGAATGAGAGAGAGTGAGTAAGGTCGAGAGATGGGCAAGAAATTAGCTATTGAAATTTGTAAAACAGTGTTATATATTTATCGTCTGTCGGATGACCCAAATGTTAAGCGTAACTGAGTAGCCGCCTGAGGACACACTGACATTGTCAGCAGGTGCACACACAAAGGTGCCGCTGAGCTGGGCTAATTTCAAATTACACACTTCATTCGTTGTTCTTCGGGACAGGGATTCACTAGCTCGCTCGCTCGCTCGCTCACTCGACAAGAAGGGATATGGGAGGATGGAGATGAATCGAAGCGAAGCAGGAACACTGGCAGCGTAACTAAGCTGCTTTTGAAGCCAACCACAATTGACAGGCGCGCCTCGCTTCGGTCTCTTCCTCCTGATCCTGAATACACATCAAAGCAAAATTGCCGAACGCCCGCACGCTTGTCTAACGGTCGATCGGACCGATCTGTCGATCGATGCTCTCTGCTCTGATGCTGTTTTTTTCTTGATCTACCGTTCTTCATTCGTAATGTGCGTGCAAGATGGTTTTTTGGTTTTTGCTTTTTGGTTTTGTTTTCTGTTTCTTTTGGGTACCGTGGGTGTGGCTTATTTTAAAGCAATTAAACCCACAGTGAAGCGTGTCTTCTTAGCCAGACTGACACACACACACACAGACAGACAGTCCGCTGGCTGATGTACGAGGACACTTTTGCGACTGCCCTCATTTTACGTACGACAGAGAGAGAGATAGATTTTTTCATCTATGCCGACAAGCTAAAAACGAGCAAGAAAGGGCGTAACTAACAGTTCGTTTTCCCTAACGATTGTATTAGTTTCAGCCGTAAAAAAGGAGAAGATCTTTTCAAATTGTCCTTCAAATCAAAAATTAATGGTTGAACATCGAACAGAGTTATTATCCTTTAAATATGTCATTTGAATTGTATTGAGTGTATCAAAAGGTGATGGAATCTTTTTAGATCATAAATCATTTACATTTATTAGAAACGATTTTTATTTCAATTCTTGTTTTACTTTAAAAATATCAATAATCGTATGAGGATTATGTTTCCTCTCGATTCATGCTCCTGTACAATGGCCTGCGCTTGGGATAATTGCCACAGGGCTCAGAATGGGTGACCCTTAACCATGATTATGGCAAATGGAAACTACAAATTAAACTTCTATTACTCTTATTCTGACTTGCCTGAATAATGCATATTCATTTTAAATAATATTTAAGTGTTGCATAATTTGTATTTGTGAATTTAAAAGCTGCGCTTATGTTAGTTAAAAAAGACTGTTAACTGAAAAAGCAAATGCACCAACCCAGGTTCTAAACCAAACTAATATGAAACAATTTTGGGTATAAACACTTGACTTAAAAAAGGCTAAAAAATTCCTGATTTGTTCAAGGTTTCTGCTACTCCTGCTACTTCATGCAATCGGACTGAAATGAATTAGTTTTTGGTTTATATTAGTAAAACAATTCAATCTCGTTTCAACAATTTTGTACCTTATCCCTTAGGATTTTTTGGCAAGGTATCTAAGGACTTTGAATGTGTATTCCTTACCAAAGACTAATTTATTTTAATTCGGTTTTATTCAATCATTGTTCTGTTAACAATTTAATGAATTTTTAGAACTATTTTTAGAACCATCATTATCCTGGGGACATTGTCCAAAGGGATATAAAAATTCCTCAAGAAGTTGGCATAAAATGTACAAATTCGAAATGAAATCACAAAGAAGTGGCATAAAAAAACACATAACTCGAAAATATATCTTATTTTGAGCCCATTTCTAGCGAGTGTACAAACCAAGGAAAGGAAAATGACTAACATTTAATAATTTGACATAAAAAAGGCAAAGGAATTATAGTATAAAGAAGTTTAAAAGGTTAGGAGGACCTCATCTCGTCGTGCTAAACAAGTTAACTTGTACTTTGTGTGGTCAGAGATAGTTGCTTCTATGCGTTCCATGTCCTTTTTACAAGGGTATACAAATTCCTCAAGACCTTTTGACCCTTTTGACAAATTCGAAAAGAAACCGAAGAATATAGGCATAAAACTGCACACAACTCCAAAATATATTTCCTCTTTTGTTAGCAAGTGTAAGAACCAAGGTAAGGAAACTGACTTAAATGATTTGGCATAGAATAAAGGCAAAAAAAAAAAGAAATGTATTTTAATTGTTTGATTTTTATTGACTAAATTTTTGGCTAAGCTTCCATCAATCATCAGCCTCAAAAGAGGCTTAATTGACTTTGGAGGAGATCAAAGTTGTTGGTATTAACTGTGTGACACACCCCTCCCTCCCTCCACACATTCTAATTTTGTTGACCTTCTTCGATGCTGGTCGATTCATTGATTGGTGTCATCATCGGCATGACTGACAACTTATTGTTTTGCTTGGGAGCCACAAAAATAAAATGTCGATCAACTTAAGACATGTCCCGGGCTCAATAAACGTAAAAGGTTTAGGCAACGGCAAACCGAATGGAGAACAAAAGGGTTGGAAAAAAAATGTTGGAAAATTAAAATGCAAAACAGCTTCGAATCTGCAAGGCAAAACCTACGACCTTGTCACACACACACACACACACACACACACTTCACACACTTTTCTAGTAACGGGGTGATGACCACAAAAACGCATTTGGCGTTGTAACAATATTATTAAATAACAATTTTTATGCCCCTTGCCGCCCCTCGCCCTCATCGCTCCAGAAAAAATGTTAGAGACGCGATGAAAAGTTTGAAGAAAGAACTATGCAAAATCGCCGTATATACTTTTATGTATATACATATATAAATATATATATGGTATATAGTTATATATCCATCCTTTATCTATTGAAGCATATTGGAAAAGAGCCAGAGCTAAAAAAAAAATAAAAACCTTTTGGGTCCCTTTTTTGGCTTGCTTAGTTCTTTCTTTTTATGCTCTTACATGAAAAAATAGTCCATTAACTTTGGTTAGAAGCATGTCATCTTGAATTGTAAATAAATTCTTTAAGTAAAGTCCGTTCGTCTCTTGTAGGTCTTGTAAGACTAAAAGAAACTGTTTACCAAAAATGTTTCCAAAAATTTAAGACCAATAAAAATTGTGACTAAAACTCCTCTTTTTGTAAGGTTCAGTTTGCGATCGTTTTACAACACTAAATGTTTTTCTTCAGCCTCAAAAAAAATAAGTGCATTATATATTCCGTCGATGAAAAATTGTGTAATAAAAAAATTGATTAAATTTTTATTGCCTCAAAAGTATTAGAGATAAAAAGATTTTATATCACTTACATTAAATAAATTTCTTATTATAAAAAACTTCAGGAAAACCCATTAAAAAATTAAAATTGTAGAGAAAAATCAAATTAAAGTTTCGAAAAGTTAATAAATTCCATTAGAGTATCTATTATACAATTTAGATTTAGCCAGATTAAACCAATAAGACTCATTTATATTTCGAATGTGAAGAGTATAAAAACTTTTTGAATGAGCCAAATTATATTTGCCTGTCAGTGTGTGTTTTGCCTTTTCCTGTAGACATTTCGCAAGTAATTTTCTTTGGCTATATTCGGTTTGGTATTTTACATATCTGACCACTATATATATATATATATATATGTATATATATATATTATATATAATCGCACGTGACCATAAATGCGTCTGTTTGTAACCATCTTTGTTGCTCTCTTTTTGGCATGGCATTTCATTTGTATATTTTGTGTATTTCAGTCATGTAACGGTAAAAATTGTTTGCATATTGTTTTGTCCCTGCTACCATTGTGATTTCCTTCTCTACGTCACGCCATGGCAGCGCCACGCCCCCATATGAACCAATGAACGCGCAACACCCTTACGCCTCGAACGTGTGCCAGATTGAATAAGGCAAATGAAGCGATCGTGATGATGCTGCCTGGTTCAGCTCCTAGCTTCCAGCTCCCAGCTCCCACTGCAATGATGATGATGATGATGATGATGGAGGAGATGAAGCTGGTAGTAGGACCAATGGGGAAGTAGAATAGGAAAAGGAATGTGAGGGCAACTTTCGCTTTCGTGTTGGCTTTTGTTAAACAAATTAAAATAAAATATGTGCTAGGATGTATGCATGTATGTATGTATGTATGTATGTATGTGTGGATAGGCCTGGTCAAACTACTGAGAACTCTGAGGCTCTGGTCACGCACGTGCGCCTGTGGGTATGCAATGTTCGTTTCTTGTTGCCTGCCTGCCTGCCTGCCTGCACACACTCAAATTAATGGCTGCCGTTGCCATAAGTTATGCAGCTGCATATTAAGCATATGTGTGCGAGGAAGAAAGCGAAACAGAGGCCTGAAGAGACAGAGAGTGGGGGAAGGGTATGGAAGGCCAGAGGCAGAGACAGAGAGAACCTGATTTTGCTTTGTGGCATTTACACCAATTATCACACACACACACACACACACACACACTCGCACATAGTTTGCAACATATGCTCATGAGGTGGCGGCCCGACAAGTTATATCATACCGAGATTGAGAATATATGGCCATTACTAATGGTCAATTTTCACACGCCTGCTTAAGCAAATGTCGGCCAACACGGCCCAGGGAGTCAGGCAGCCAAGCAGCCAAGCAGTCAGCTAGCCTGCCAGCCAGTTGGCCATCCTTAGACCAGATGCCAAGCGTTTCTCTGCGTTGCTCTCTTTCTCTAGGCTATACGCCTCCCAATCACCCGCCTTCCACTCTTTCCCATCTCGCTGTATACTCCGGCATAAACAAACAAATATACAACTCGATAGACAGGCAAATAGATAGTCCTAGTTACACACACACACACACACACACACACACACACACACATACACAGACATACATGGGGAACATATTTACATTAAGTGCGGCCATAAATCAGATTCATTCAATTCACTTTGGGACATTTTAGGTGCTAATTTTAGTAGGTACGCTATGTTAGGCATCTATCTATCTATCTATCTAACTGTCTCTATATATATATACTTGTCTTTGTGTGTGTGTGTGTGTGTGTTTGTGTGTATGTATATGAGCCTGCTACTGTCCTAGTTGATCAATTTGGTTCCTATTTTATGGCCACAAAGTCAATAACAAACAGAGACAAGCCATGTCAATATGGTTCAATAAATTTTGCAAAATTTCAAATTAATTACACTCAAATATTGCAAAATTTTGGGTTTGAGAATTTCTTAAGCATTAAATTGCATTACTCTGGGCATTGCATTCAATGCTAAAGTGTATATAAGTTTTGGTCAGTTGATTGAATGGAATTCTTTCATCTATCCGAGACTAATCAGCTTGCAAGTTAAATATAATTATCGTATTGCTTGGCATTAACTATAATTTGGGTAAAATAAATTGTATTCCTTTTTAAATTCGAGAGTTATAACTGATTTAAATTCTCAAAAAAAAAAATTTCAACTTGTGTATCGCCAAATAAGGAAAACGCCTCTCAAATGGCATAAATGACATAGTGGGAGGGGGGGGGGGCTACATGGTAAAGGACATTCACATCTGTTCTTGAGGTTATGCCCAAACAACGTTCTCGGTTCTGAAGAGAGCAGTCAACTAGGAAAACCAGGCAACACTTACACAAACACACACACGCAATCCCCCCAACGTTCGTTCTGACTGTCTGTCTGTATGTCTTTCTGTCTGTCAAGCTCTCACTTGCCTATCCACAAAGAGGCCATCATTTTATCTTTCGCCTCCCCTCTGAGTGACTGTTGGCACTTCCTTGGTAAAACGTTTTGTTTGTCCTTGATTGCACAAAAATTGAATCTTAAACACATATTTGCATTTGATTATTTGTTACTTGTAATTTATATGCAAAATTAGACTAGGCATAATAGAAAAATACATACATACATATCTACATACACATGTACATACCATACTAGATTCTGGCTATATAGAAAAGAAAAGAAACGAAAAAAAAACCGTTGCTTTTTGCCATTACTTTCGGTGGCAAATAATATTTATAAGTGTGCATTGTGTGTGGGGAGCGTTTCGTGACACATTTTATTTGATTACATTTTAGCGAGAGCATAAAAAAGTCACCCTCCATATTTGCGCAAACTTGCAAAACGAAAAAGTATCTACGACCTTTTGTAAATCTCATGAAAATTCTTCATTTTAGAATTAGCTCAAATAAGAACAGATATTTAACATGTCTAAAAGGGGCACACAGAATAGTTGTAATCGATTTAAAAATGGCCATTCAGTAATTTTCAGAGGTAGATAATATCCCAATTCTATGATTTAAACTTAAGCTCTCTCATATTCCTTTTTCATATCTATATTTGGCTTCTTTAAACTATTTTTAAGCATTCTAGGAATCCTTTGTATTTATTTCCCTTGAAGAGGGTATCGAAATTTCATCAGTTGCTGCATTTAAAGTGTTTGCAAGATACTTTCAAGTAGATGGGCATGAAATCTCATCGTTTGTCTACTTGAAAAACAGAATCAATGTCTGTGGTTGCTTCTGCTGCTGTTGAGATGCAGCTACTGATATGTAAATGCCTTAATTTCACAGATGTAACACATAAAAATCGGTCTGTGTCTCTCAGTCAGCCAAGTCAGTCTGTCTGTCTGTCTGGCTGTCCTATTGTCTACTTCGGTTTTCCCCGACACTTTTCTTTACTTTTTGCCACTCCACCCTGCCAATTTCCACTTCCTCTTGTGTTTGCGGTCGCCAAATGCGCGTTGCATGTTCGTCGAACGGCGACGTGTTGAAAACAAGCCAAGTGATGCGAACGAGCAACAGGAAAAAAGAGAAAAAAAGGAGCAGAAAGAGAAAAACAAAAGATAAAAAACTATCCTGAAAACTTACTTTAAATATATATCCTTTCAGTTTCTTGACTAGTATAACGGTTAGCTGGGAACTTACATGAAAAATTTGTATAAGATTCGAAAATTTGACAAGCTACAGATTTTTTTACGGTAAGCCAGTATCCAGTTAAATTATTAATTAAGCGTATTTGTGAAGTAGAAATTGCATTCAGCTTATTGGGATGTCAATAAGCAATTGGTCAGAAGACACAATCCTGGTGACCGATCGCAGCCGCCACTACTGCCGAACTGATGACTACGTGACTATATGAAGCTCCTGCATTGAGCAGATTCTGAATACAATGTGAACAGAAATGTCAGCAGACTGTTAACAGATTTTTAATAATCTGTCAACGGAATGTTAACATACTATTAACTCACTTTACAGTCAATGTTAACGTTCTGTTACCTCACTGTTGAAAGTCTATTAAGTCACTGTTAACATATTTGTGAAGTCACTGGAAACATTATGTTAAGTCACTGTTAACATTATGTTAAGCCACTGTTATCATTCTGTTAAGTCACTGTTAACATTATGTTAAGCCACTGTTATCATTCTGTTAAGTCACTGTTAACATTCTGTTAAGTCACTGTTAACATTCTGTTAAGTCACTGTTAACACTCTGTTAAGTCACTGTTAACACTCTGTTAAATCACTGTTAACATTGTGTTAACATTCTGTTCAATGCAGCTGTAAGTGGTCACGTAATTGATTGTTTAATTGATAAATTCATACATAAATACATATGTATGTACATAAATAGCTACATTAATACATACCTAATTACATACATAAATACAAACAAAAATACATACATAAATACATATATAAAGACATACATAAATGCATACATACATAACCACATATAAATCCATACATAAATACATACAAGAAACATATACATAAATACTTACATATATACATACATCCATAAACACATACATATGTAAATACAAACATAAAATACATATAAATCTAAATAATTCTTAACTGCTAGTCCATACTTAATACTAAATTTGCATTTCTAATATTAATATATCTTTATAAGATAAAATCAATAAATTATTATTTTTCACTTTCCGTTGCAATCGTTTTTAAATTTAACGGATTTCTATGTCGCTGGAATTTATCGTTTTCAGTGCTGCAAGCTTTAGCTGTAATGTAGCTAGCAGCTTCAGCGGATTGATCGCTTTTGGCGGTTTTTAGCGGCTCCGCTATAAAATTGGCTGCATCGTTTGATCTGACGCATTCCAGTGAAGATTTGTGTTGTATTGCGTTGCATTGCTGGCCAATTTGCGTTTTAGTTTTGTTTGTTTTTGCGTTTTAAAATAACATAAAAGTGTAAAATAACTAGATCGGCATAAAATGAAATTAATTATACATTGAAATATATGGAAAAAAACATTAGTTAAAGTAAATAATTTTTGCTGAAAAAAATGAGACCCAGGGCTTTGCTAACTCTTGCGCGGGTGTGTGTGTGTGTATTGTGTACGATCGCAGACTTTGCTCTCCCGTTTTGTTTGTGTGCCAAGGTAAATGTAAAAACGTGCACGAGCGAGAGTGTGAGAGTGAAGAACGAAGAAGGAAAGGAATAGTAAGGTAAGTGAACGTTGTTCTAATAACTGTTATACCTTCTGCTAGAGTAACAACAAAAAATAAAACCCGTTGGATGGGAGACAAAATAAGAAAATATAAGTTGAGGGTGAGGGATATTGCGCGGAAGCGGGAGCGGGAGAAGGAAAATGAAAAAAGATGTGAAAAACACGTAAACGTAAAGCAAAGTTGCACTTGCGTAAAAGTTTCTTACCCTTTTGTTGCAAATAAATTAAGTGCAGGCGACGTTGAGGCTTATTGGCACAGCTTTCGCTTATTTTGTAAACAGAGAAAGGCAGAATCGTTCAGTAGACGTTGTTTGAGGAGGCGTGGCAATGAGAACACCACGATTTGCAGTCGAGACTTGCGAACGGGGGCGATAGGGTAGATGTGTGGGGCGAGGTAAATATGTAGTTGAGTAAAAAGTGAAGCTTCCTGCTGTCAGTTAAGTCAAATAACGGTGAGAATACACGAAGCTGTTGTTACCGTTAGCTATTGCTGCAGTTGCCAATGGCCCTGACAGATATAACGCTCCCCCACCTCGCCACCCCCCACTCCCCTTTGGCGCACCATTGCACTTTAGATTTTCCTTTGTGGGTAAAGTTGTATCAGAGCGGAAGTGAATTGTTTTGTCCACCATTCAAGTGGCGTGTCAAAGCAAAATGAATGCGACAACTGCTATTCCATTGGATCGATTCATTGAACTATTTCGCTCTATACTTGTCTCCCTCTTCCTCTCTCTCTCTCTCTTTTCATATATGTATGTATGCATATTCTTTAATAAATAATTCACATTGGCATGCAGCATGCATAAATATATGTATGCCATGCCGTAGTTAATTAACGCACACTGATTTTTAATGGCGTTAATTGCATGGCATAAATGATATTCAGCCCAGACCAGACCTCTGACCAAAGATGTATCAGCTATCAGCTATCCAGAGGTCCTTTTTTGTGTGTTAATGAATAACAAAAAAATGTTAAAAAGAAAAAAAAAAGAATTAATTAGCAACAATTGCAAGCAGCGCAGAATCCATTTCTTTTCATATGCTACTTCATGCGACTTTGGAATGCTTATCACTGATAATCAAACCCCACAGTTCATTCGCTTTATATTCCTAAGAATTTTGGCCCAGGTAAAATTTCTTGCAACTTTTGTTTAATAAATTTTTACAGAATCATTTTAAAGTTTGTGATTAAACCATATATTTCCATAAACCATATATTAAACAAATCTAAATATTCAATTCAACAAAATCCATTTTAGAATTTATGTATACGTTTTCGAAAAAAATCAAGCATCAAGAATTTAAATTCAAATAACAATTAAAATAATAGTCAAAAACTTAACGAAGACGCTGTATTCAAAAAGGTTTAACACTTGCAATATTTTAAATTTTAAACAATTTTCTTTTTGATAAAACAGAATCTACAAAATATAACTACAAAATCTCTGTCTTTATATCAAATACAAATAACAAAAGACTGTAATATTCGCTTTTAATGTGGGATTTTTTTTTAATTATTTAGTAAAAAGTAAATACCTTTTGGCATCTTATATTATTTAAAACCTTAAAGGACTCTTAAACTCAGTTGTGAAACCACATGGACTCCTTTCTCATTATGCAACGTGCTACGAGTATAATGACAAGCAACCAAACAAATAAACGCCGAGTAAATTGCAAAAGCATATTAAATTCCTACCGTATATGACCTTTTATATATATTTTTTTATTTTTAATATTTTTTTTGTTTACGGTATACTTAATATTTTTGTCATTCATTCAATGGCTTAATAACAACAAGAAAAAAAGTTCCATTAAATACAGTGAACAGCCACATACAAATATAGTGGACCATAGATTTGAGTGCATAACGAACTGGATATACTATATACATAACTGGGGGATTATTTAAAGGTACGAGTTACATTTAAAGATCTTTTTTAAACAATTTCGCTCGTTGCCTTTTGGTTTTATGATTAAATGGGGGAACGTTCTTTGAGAGTCGTTTTACTTCTTCTTTATTCTTCCTTACTATTTACATTGCTTTCTCAATGTGCCTTTTGCCTTTTGTTGCATTTTCAGCACAGTTAGCAGTTAAGTAAATTGTTGAAACGCATGAAGCTATCATAACTTGGTGCCTTGCAGGACAAAGTTTGCCAACAGGAAGTGACAGTTGATTTAACACGGAGACACGCACACACACACAGTAAGACACAGACACGGACACAGACACAGACACAGGCACAGATTTACAGACCCGTGCACCTGTCGTCAAAACTTGCATAAGTCATGAAAATGTATGCACTCAGTCGTCCTTTTTGCCCTTTTTGAAATAATAATAAAAAATAAAAAACCTCTTAGAAAAATATAAGAGAAAAAGGATTTCTTGTGCCAACCATTTTGTTTGGATTACGATTTAAAAATGTCATCCGAAATGGTTTGCTCGGGGTTTAGCTTTGGCTTCACGTTTGCCAGAATTTATGTCAGCTAATTAAATCTAATATGCTCAGGTCAGTCAGAGTGATATATGCAACTGCAACTTAATCGTGCTGCATGTGCCACAAAACTTCTCTTCAATTTTTGATCAACTTTCATGCTGTCCTCTTCTCCTCTCCTCTCCTTCTCTTCTCATTTTTGCCAGTACTAAAAGTTGCTACCTCAAATCTGTGGAAAATGGGCACAAACTTTATAGGCTTGTTGGTAAAGTTTTTTTTTTTTCGTTTTTTCGGTTGGTACGGGTCGGTATGAAGCTGCTCCTACTGCTGTTAACTTGGGTAAATGACAACGACAGTGACACCAGAAGAAGCCCATCAGCAACAACAACAACAACAACAATCACTGGGACCAAGAGTCCCCAAGATGCCCTTAAATAGACACAAACGGCAACAAATGAAATGAAAACGTGTCAATTTACGTGTGACAAAAAAAGAAAAAAAAACACATGGCAAAAAATCAAGCCATAGAGAAAAATTTAGAAAAATAGGGAGTTCAAACTATACATGAGAATTTTTCTTTTAACTTTATTTTCCAAATTATTTCAACTATGACAGGGTAACTTATAAATTGAATATATCTACTAGTACGAGGAAATTACACTCAGATTATAATTATTACTAATTAATTATCCAAATGGTTAGTTTAAGTTTATAAGTACATATATGAAAATCTGAAGCCTCCAAAAAACAGGCAAATGACTATCATTGCATTTTCGATGAAAAAATCGGTCAATTTGCATTAGTTTCTCTTGCTGGCATTTTTAAATTGAATTAGCTATGTACGTGTTCACTTCGAATCAATGAAAGATTCTTTGAATTTAAAAATGCTTTGGCAAAAAGGGCTTAAAGTTGCTTATGCATTGCATTTCCGCAAATGTTTGGTCAAGGGAAAAATTTATGAGCTATATGCCAGTCAAATGAACCCTTTTTTTTTTTGTTTGTTGGTTTTTCGGTTTACGGGCTTATTTATTATTATTTTATTTTTATATACATACATATATGCAGTTGCTTGAAAAGAAAGAAAAAGAGAGAGAGAGAGAGAGAGAGAGAGAGAGAGAGAGAGAGGGGAAATGAGGGAGTACATACTGGGCTTTTTATATTCTTTCATTTTTTTTTTTGTTATGTTGCGGCTTGGCAACAATTTTTGTGTTGGACTTGGGTTTTGCCTTCTTCTCATCTCCTTTTTTTTTTTGGTTCATTTTTATGGCAATTTGACGCCATTTTATTGTCACACCGCCGCACACTGGACACTTTAGAGTTGTCTTTCCAGAGTCATAAATTCCGCCACGTCCTGGCCTTCTAAGGGAATGGAATGTAGGACAGGGGAAGGAGGACATGGTGAGACATTAATTCGATGCTGGTTACCGGGTTTCCGTAAGCATTTCCCCTTGCTAACAGCTTAGCTAGTGGCACGGTAGAACATAATTTATTTGCTATTATAGAAACTTCATTTCTTGTTGATTGGAAACTTACACGAACGCACACCATCACAGAAACACACAAACCATCATACACACACACACACACGTAAAGATTTTTCAATTTTGCGTGAGGCAACAACAAAACATAATTCCAAGTGCAGCTAAAGTTATGGCAGGCGACCTTAAGAGCAGCGATAACTAGCGGCAAAGAAAAAAAGTGGCAGAGCAGCACCAGCAGGAGAAGGAGCAGCTGCTGTATGAGTGTGTGTGTGTGTGTGCGTTCGTGGGTGGGTGTGTGCTTGTGTGTGTGTGAAGGACGCAGCAAAAATGCCAAACGCAAATGTCGCCAATATCCCAATGGCAATCGATGAAAATTTATAGAAAATTGCGCACAAATAAAATTTTACGTTTGTTTGCTTTTTTCATTTACGATGTTGGCATGTTTTTCTTTCTCGCTTGCTCGATTGCTCGGTCTCTCTCTTTTTCTTTCTGTCTGTTTGTGTGTATGTACGGGATGTATGGTCTCTTTCTTAACCTGTTTTCTTGCCTTATTGAAATGGCTTTTTCTCTTGACTGCTGCTCGTCATGGTGTTTTCCTTTTTGCTGGCTCTCTGTTGGCTCTTATTGTTAGCTGCATAAGAATAAGGAAAAGGCAAAAGGAAAAGCGTTTTTGCATTGCAATTGTTGCCATCCGAACCGAACCGAACTGAAACCCAAACGCAAACCATACCGCTTTCGCAATCATATGCACAGCATGTGGGTGGTAAGGGGTGGTGCAGGGTGTTTCACACATCTCATAGCTGTTAATGTTTACGATTGTCGTTTTCAATTTCAGTTAATTGAAATGGCTCAAAAGGCAACCAAGAACATTATGCTCCAGGGACTTTGCATTCACTTCCAGTATTTCTCCTGTTCTGTCCTTTCCCTCTATACATATCTATATATAAATATGTATATTGCTTCTGTCTGTCTGACTGTCTGCCTGTTTGGCTATTTGTCTCATTGTCGTGTGTGTTGTCAACTGTGCCAAAAATGTTGCAAATGTGTGTCGCTTGTTTTTAGGTTTTACTTGTACTCTCTGTTTTCTGTTTTTTGTTTTTGTTGTTTTTATCGTCGTCCTTTTAAATTTGCAACTCAAAGCGATGTTTGGTAGCTTCTGGTTTTTTATTTTTTTTTTTAGTTTTCCCCTTGTCGTCTCTGCCACTGATGCCCTTTAATGCCCTGAAAAGTATGCTGCATTTTTTTGGGCAGACTTGTAGAGAAGCGTGAAAAGTTGCTCCTTTGGTCAAAGTGCAGAATGCATCTAAGGACGGATGTCATGTGTGTAAGTTTGTGTGTGTGAGTGTGCGCAAGCAAGCAGTGCATGTAGCGATAAAACTGATGTGTTATTTATGTAGCTTCACGCGAATAACACGCATCCGTATGATGCAACAATATTCACACCTTTAAAACATGACACGAAACGCACAACATTCGCTGCACTTTTGCGATAATCCCCAAATGATTTTCGAACGTTATTATTGATATTTATTTAACTTCCATAAGGCAAAAATATATTATTTAGTTTAGATTATAAAGTCAGTTTAAGCGATAAAAGAGCAAGCAAGAGGGTCTGAGAAAAGTGTCTAAGATTTCCGACAAGCTGACAGACAAGTGAACATGACTACATCAACCTAAAGCTTGCTTAAACTCTTGAGAGATGAGACGACTTCTTTGCATATAATACACTTGTTGTTCTTTTTGTTTTGTTTTTTTTTTTTTTGTGCAAGAGGAGATTATCAATTTTTAAAATAAACTTGCTTTTGCTATCTGGATTGTGGCAGACAAAATGAATAGAAAAGAGTGGAGAAAGAACATATACGATAAATATATCTTCGAGTCAGTTCCGAGTCAGCTTCTCTCTCCTCTTTTTAATAAACGTAATTGTAATAGTCCAAATCAAAAGATAACTTGTAATAAAGTTACCTTTTGGCCTCGTCTTTCAACGTTTTTCCCTTTTCCAATGAACGTCCATTAGAAGTACCTTATCATGTATTGTTATTACCCTTGATGCCTCAACTCCCCTGCCCCGCAAGCCAAAAAAAAAAAAAAAAACCAACAAAATATTGAGAGACGAAAGTTTTTTGGTGGAACGAGGGCCGCATAATTAGTTTAAGCTAAAAGTTCGCGACGGTTGCTTGGCTACATAAGCCGCTGGGAAATTCCCTTAGAAGAAGAGGTTGCTGATTATTTTTTTTTTTTTTTGGTTTTTTTCTTATTGTGTTTACGTTGCTGCATAAACAAACAAATTTTCCACAGCTTTTTACATTATTATGTGTGCGTATTGTTGTTGTTGTTGTTTTTTTACATTTTACCAGCTGCTTGCAACAACTAACTAATTAACTCAATTAAAAATTAAATAACTTTAAACTCAATTCCCGTCGCTTCATTTAGCGTTCTAAAAGAAGAGACAGAAAGGACCTCGAGGGTTTCTTTGGATCCTTGGGCCAAATTGTTGTTGTTGGTAGATTGGGGTGCTTCTTATTGAAGAAAGGGATAGAGAGAGAGGGAGAGATATATATATAGAGAGAGAGGGAATTTTAGCCGCAACTGCTAATTGTGGGAAATAGACAGACAGACTGACAGAGAGAGAGAATTGGCCAAGTTATTGCAAGAAGCAACAAACCAACCGCAGACCAAAATGCACAAGTAAAAGCCACCAAGATGGTACAACAGACCAGCACCAGACCACTTTCCATGCACCAACAAGATCCCAAAGTGCTTTGTCTACTCCGGCTTCAGTCATAAAAAAAGGGAAAATACTGCATATCAATAACTATATCTATGCATAACCCGACAAACATTTTCCACATCATTAGATGTTAAGCTCTGCTAAACCAATCTGCCCGCGGGACCTGAGTCCATCAGATGTTATGTATACCCTGTAAACAACTACTTAAGACCGGCGGGTATTTGAGTTCATTCACACATTTTCGAGATGAATAATCACACGGGGGATAAATATATAAATATACATATATGTATAAGGTGTTTAAAAATCGGTCTTTTGACTTACGCAGCAAAGCGTTTGCCTATTTTTTGGGTTTTTGGGCATATTCATCATACACCAAATTAATCAACATGGTTTCTGTTTTTCTTTTTAGTCCTCAACTAACTCTCTGCATCTCTCTCTCTCTCTCTCTCTCTCTCTCTCTCTCCCATTTACGTCTCTCTCGCTGTGTCGTGTGTAAAACTCGCCGCCAATCGCAAGAAAACAAACAAAAAAAAAAAAACTCACCCACAGGCAAGTGACAAACTTTATGAATGAGCAAAAGCTTCTACTTGCCGGCTGGGTATTAGTTTGTTTACAAATCGAATAATGGGTTTTTCTTGGCCCCCATGGCTTTTCCATGAAAGCCCTGGAAGGAAAATAGTGGAAACAGTTGCGTTAGGTTTTTATAGCAAAAGCCAAAGTAGAAGCTTTCAGTATGCCAAAGCTTTCGAGTAGGTAAAACCACCAAGAAATTTACGTTCCACAAGGTCAAAAGGCAATATCTTTTCCTTTTTGGTACTATTATTGGATAAAAGTTAACCAACAATTTCAATCAAATGTTGGGAAATTAACTTCAAATAAGCTTAAGCTCCCAAATGACTAGTTAAAATATCGTTTCCCCAAAGTAAATTTGCCTTATGTATGTATTAAAACTTTAGTATGACCCATGATAGCTAAGTTCCCTGATTGGTAATTGTTTTTGATTCTTAAAACGATTCCTTTAAGAAAAATGATATTGCCCCGATAAGGAGTTGTCATGGAGTTGGTGTTAGTTGCAAAAAACAATCAACATAAACATGGAAAAAGGCGAATCGACTGTATATAAAACTCTAAAAATACTATATAAAAGAGATAACAACTATGAGCACTTCTTTGATTGTTTTAAAAATTACTACGAATATTTTGTTTTCTCTCAAGAAGCACAATTGTCTAGATACAGGAGCTTGATGGCTTGGTAGATAAAGGACTTGCCCATTAAGAAAGAAAATGAGTCAATGCCTTTTAGGGCTAAATAAACCAAACCTCCTAAGCTTCTTTAATATTAAGTTTAGTTCATTTCCATAATAGTTAGCTTAACAGCTTACTTGATGGAAAATAATTGACGTAGACCATTATCAATGTGAGCCAATGAACAAAATCTGAATTACTTGTGAAATTAAGTTATAAAGTCTGGAAAAACCGTTTGTGATGTGATATGACAATTGATTGTCTGTCGTCCATTGTAAATATAAATCTATTTCTTGAACACGTGTTAGAATCATGTGTGTTTTTTAAACTATTTGATCCATTGTCGCTACCCTGTATAAAAAAAACTATATTTTAAATATAACTTCTAAACTCGATTGATTAGACACCAATTTGAAAAACAAAAACTCATTAATATATATTTTTTTTAAGATTTGAGACAAGGTCTTTAATTGGTTAACACACAATATACGTAAGCCGATAACTTTATTGCCTTTGGAGATAAATGCATACAACTTATACAAATAGACACACACAGACACAAACACACACAGAGAGATACACATACACACATACATGCATATAAAGAGAGAGAGAGAGAGAGAGAGATATAATAAGTAGGTATATATAATTATAAATACAGATAACAGTTAGGTGCTTAGGCACTACTACTAACTAGGTGAATCCTAAGGAACTTTCTTGAATTTGAGCAGACATTCGAATAGGGTTAACTGCTTCGTTTCTGGCATAAGCATAAAAACAAGCAGTCCGAATGCAAAACTGAGGCCACCGAAAACGAAAAAGAATACAGAATCGGTGAGAAAATGCTGAAAGGCAGCAACCATAAGGCCCAATTGAAGCGTCTGTTCGCATATCAAAATGCCGGCCAGGCAACGTGCCTTATGTGATACACTAAACGCTTCCGCAGTATAGACTAGAGCCGGCACAGCCACTCCACCGGCAACAATTAGCTCGAAAAGCAACATTAACAGAGCAATGGCCTGCAGATTAATGTCATAGTAGGTCTTTTGCATCGATTCCAGATGCTCGAATACACCGCCAACCATTACAATAATAATGCCTGCCACGAATAGGGAGAGAGTGCACAGTTTGCGTCGTCCATGCCAATCGACGAGCAACGAGCCACCCAGACTGCCCAGCAAACCGCAAAATGCCAGCCAATATAGGCAATTCATATCACACTCCAGGCCATGCCAACTGACCACCAAGAAGGCACGATTGTAGGGCAATGACAACGCCAGTGTGGCAAAACAGCGTACAAGTAGAACCTTGAGCAGCGGCAACAAGCGACGTGCCCAACGATGCCAGCCCGAATCTTGATTCGGTTCCTCAGCAAATTGCTCCCAGTCCCTGGCATTGTGCAATTGCCGACAATCTTCGCGCAGGTGCATCAATTCTGTGGCCGATTGGCCATGCAATTGCTTCAATGTATCACCCACAGCCATATCCCGTTCCTGATGCAACAGCAGCAGCGGCGATTCCAAACGATGGGCCAGTGCCAGTATGACAGCCGCAACTCCAAGGGCAGCCAAAAGTATGCCATGCAACTGATCAATGTGCATGGCATGTCCACGTTCCAGGGGCTCCAAGGCGTACCACAAACGTGTGTAGAAGACCTGTATGGAAACGCCCAGCCACAAGAAAATGCGTTCACAGCTTAAGAGCATGCCTCGTATGGATTTGTGTGCCACCTCCGAACCGGTGACCAATGCCTGAACCTGTGTAAGACCATAGGCGGCACCGACGCTAACGCTGCTGTAGCAAGCGGCGCTAAACATTTGCGGCAGGGCAAGATTCAATATGCCAGCCATTAGCAAGAGAAAACCACTCGAGGTCTGCAAACAAAAAAAACCATACAAGAAAATAAATTAAATTAAAAAACAAAAACTCTTGACAAGTGTATGAGACAGGAGTAACTTAAGCTTCGATGCCCTTGCCAGGATATTAAATGATCGACCAGTCAAATAAATGACCTTCAAAAATAGTTATGGCCAACTTTGACTGTGCCAAAGTTTTAATACCCTTTGGCAATAGATTAAATAAATTAACTTTAGCTACTTTTGGCTAAGCTAAAGACTTCTGTCACGAGATTAATAAAAACAAATAGACTTGGCTTTAGTTCATATATACATATGTACGAACAGTTCGCCAATTTAGATTATACCACTCGGTGTAGGGCATAAAAATCATTTCAAATTAGCTGTATTGTTAAGTTACTGATATTGAAAGCTAATGGCTAATGCAGGTTGATTTCAATCACTTTATCAGTTCCATCAATTTGATAAGCTTGATGATAAATTTATTGATGATGACTATTACTATAATGCAGTAGTCAGATTAGTGAGTGTTATTATAGTTAGTTAGGTAGTACGTACATATGCCACATTTTTGGTAACCCGCTGTACAAACAGAGCCGCCAACAGAGCGCCCAAAGCAGCGCCAATGTACCAACTCATCATTAGATTATGTGTCGTATTATTATTGAGAAATTTACCAGCGGGTGTATCAAATATGGACCAGGCTAATCTCATGCCGCTACCCACAAACACCATGGAGGCTGTCAGAGAAAAGGACAAAACAAAAAAAAGAAAAAAAAAAAACATCAATAGATCGTATCGAAATTGGAAACAAAAAGAAGAGAAAATGTATTATATATACCCGAGGCCATGGATTGAAATTGCATGCGATAACGCCACATGAGACGTAGCCAGGGCAGTTTTCCCTCCTCCTCGATGGTTGGCAGCAAAGGCATTTTGACAGCGATTTTTTGACTAATTACCCCCTCCCACCACACACACTCAAACACACGCAATTAAATTGCAATTGGCGATTTTACGATTGCGGTCTCTTTCTTTCTATTTCTATTATTTTTCAATTGATTTGTTTATGTGTGGTTTTTCTTTTTTTTATTTTGTTATTATTTTTTTCATAGGAATTCGTAGGTCGTCATTATTTTTTTTTGTGTCACTTTGCTGCGGTCCACTTGAACTCTTGAATGTCTATTTTTTTGGTTGTTGTTTTTTTTTTTTTTTTTTTTTTGAGGTGGTCTCTGATTTTGGCACTTGCCGTTCGGCATCGGCCATGTATACATATATAGTATATGAAGTAGTGCCGGGGAAACGCGCGCGACTTACATAGCTGACGGCTCGAATCGGTTTGATAAACACCGAAAGCACAGGGCACTGGCAAAGTTTGACCGAAACACTCGAGGTGCGAGAACAGAACGGGTTTCTGATAAGATAAATACAATAAATACAAACATAGACGTTTCATTTTCTATTGCTTCTGTTATTGTTGTTGCTAGATGGTATACCCATATTTTTGCGAGCTCTCCTATCAATATGCTGATTACTGGATATAAATAAATTAATTAAATTTGAATGCATAGGTAGGCGTCAGTTAAGTGCTGGCCCCGATCCCCTCTAGGGTGGACAGAAAACAAGAACTACCGCAAGCATTTTTACCATCTACCATTACAACTATCGTTTAATGGTTATAATAAAAATTTTGCTGGAAATGGTTTAGAAGAGATTTTTATATCCTTGTAAAATTTTTTTAAAAACTATTAAATATTTTTCAAGCTAAGTAAACTGCTTTGGCATGTAGCAAACTTTAAGACCTAGCCTTTAAAATCTAAGGAACATCTTTATCAAATGCTAATATGTCAGCTGTATAATATTTTTCTTTTTTTAACAATTTCTTTTATAACTTTTAACGACTGCTTTATTGGGTCAATAATTCATATGATTAAATTTACGATATATGCGACAAATTTTAATAATTTCAATGCCAGTTTTATAAATTTAGCATAAAAAGCCAACAGAGTTGCTTGAACAATAATTAGGTCATCTAAAGATCTGAAGACTTTTCCAGAATTTGTATCTTATATAGTCTATTCATTATATGAGTTTGCCAACTTTTGAACGAAACGTGATATACGGTTTACGTAAGGGTATAAAGATAAAGAATACAATTATTGCAGCGTCGAATCATATATACCTATTCTGTTTGGCAATGGTTAAAATTTTTAAAAATGTCACCATGGGAAAATTCTCTCTTTTTGTTCGCAAGACTAAAATTCGAATTCAATATTCATTTTTTTGGGTTTATTTTTAATTAAACAATAATATTTTGTATAAAGGATGAAAGCTTTTTGTTTTTCTAAGTAACTTCGGCTGTCAAACATCCGTTTCAATTCCCATTGAGCGACACATTCAGCAGGGCAATCGACTCTAAAATAAAAAATATGAATCGAATAAAAAAAATGTTGAACAAAAGCAAATTAAATTAGCACAGCATAAAAACAGAAAGGACTCTAGACTAGCCAACACAGACGAAACAGATAGATAGATAATGACTGATAATGTCTAAGTATGTGCTTAAGAATTCTAGGAGACCTGTTTGCCCATACTGATGCAATCTTTCAGAATTGTAGTTAATGATTTCTGATTTGTCACTTTACAAGATAAAATGCGTTTTTTTTTGTGCTTTTTCGCGATTGTTTCCATAAAAAATGTTTAATTTCATATTTAAAGCGTTATAAAATTTCACAATACTTTTGCAGTTAATTGATAAATATATATATATATTTTTTGCCACATAAATACAATTATATGATTCCAATCTTTTACCGTATAGTTATCTCAGTATCTTATATTTTTCCAATCACTTTATGGCCAAGTGTTTGATGGGATTCCCCATTTGAATGACATATAACAGAGAAAAAAAAAACAACAAAATACACACTCAACGAAGGAAAGAGGAAAAAAATTCGTACAATTAACATTAGGTTTAGAATTCGTAATTTCATGGTGATGGCGTTGAATGTTTAATCTATTGGCACTTGTTGATGCATTTGCTTATCAGCATCACAGGATTGCCCAGTTTGGTTAGTATAGAAAACCAACAAAAAAAAAAAAAGTAATTAAATTGTGGCGTGGCCTGATAAGACATACAAATCAGTAGTTACTATAGCCTATATATAGTATGTAAAGTTTTTTTTTTTTCGCTTATTTAGTATCTATAGAGAGGTTTAGATTAGTTGTCTAATAAAAGCAGCTCAAATTGGCTGATAGTCTTTTCGGTTATCTTTCTTTTCTAATTGTCGTTTGAGTTGCCTACTTTTAGGCTGATGTTTTTAGGCATGATGATTAACATTTCTTTCGCTTGCAACAATCACAAAATGGCGAAATTTTTGCTGTGCCATACGCAACGTGGTCAACTTAGTCTCTGGCATATACCAGACACTTAATAGAAAACCAATTAACTGTATTGCACCAATACAATAGAAAAAGCCTTCAACATTATCGATGCCATCGATATGAGCGCTTAGATCCACAGAATTTATGCCCAACTGTACAATCATCTCCAGGGTATACGCCAGGGCAATGCATGGACGTTTCACTGCCAATGGGAAGGCTTCCGATAAGTATGCCGAACTTGGTGCAAAGGCAATGCCAGCAAAAAGTTGATAGATCAAAAGCAGCCACAGAGCAGTTCTCATATCACTGGTGCGGACAAATTCGTGGATAGTAAAACGGCTCGCCAGGCCAATAGACATGCCGCCGCATACGATTAGGCCCATTAGAAGGGGAATTTTGCGGCCCAACGAGTCCAGGGAGAAGGCGCACAAACAGCTGCCAACCAGACGGAAAAATCCAAAGAGCACATGCGGTCCAGAGTTATCGCCATAGACAATGGTGCTGGTCACACTCAGTGTATAGGCTACAAGCATGCTGCTGCTGGCAGCGTAAAGTCCACGTATTAGACAGAGACGGAGCAACGCTGGCAGAGATTGCCGCCACGCCTCCAGCTCACTCATGGCCCTATTGTGAACTAGATATAAACGATGCTCTGTTAACTGGTCATACGTTTCGGCCGTTACAGCTCGTGGACACTGCAATTTGGACAAGGCCTCAATGGCTCCTGGCTCATCGCTTGCCATTAGCAATTCCACCGGTGACTCAATGCTCAACACATAGGCCACACACAAGGCAATGATGCCGCAAATGAGGCTCACTATACCCTGAACATGCTCGGGCCTAAAGTCATCTTCGGGATCCCTGCTGACCGAGCAAACAATCTGCACAAACACGCCCAATGTGGTAGGCCATTGCTCTATGCCCGAGGCAATCGAGCCACGCTTATAGCAAACAGACAATTCCCCAGCCATGGCCAATGTTGGAGCAAAAATCAGGCCATTGGCAATGCCATTCATGTAGTTTGCCGCAAAAATGGGTGCAGCGCCAGAATCATCCGAACTAACTTTCACACTTGCAATTGTGGTCACAATGCCGCCAATTATAACAAGCAAAGAGCTAAGTTCCTGCAAAACAAAAATAATAATAATAATAATTATTTATTTCTCTTACGCGAAAAATAACAAAAAAAAAAAAATTCCCCTCTAACTCACCGTAAGCAATTTGTAGGAGAAACGTTGACTCAACAGGAAACCGAGTGCAGCACCAAAAATGGCTGCTATAAACCAACTGATGCGCAGGTGTGGACCGATTATAAATTCGTTTGCGTAACTATTGAAGCCAATAGACCAGGCAAGATGCATGCCACCTGATAAAAAAATCATTGCGGCTAAACAACAAAAACAAAAAACACAAAAGTAAATAAACGAACAAAACAAATAAAATACGCACCTAAAAACTGGTTAAGCATGATGAGTTGAAAAATTAATTTAGTCATCGTACAACACACACTCACACACAAATGATTCATTTGATTAATTCACTTGAACTTTGACATTCACTTTCAGCATCACTTTCACTTACCTGCACCCACTGCATTAGCCTGAGGTTGATTGCGCAGATCCTGATTGCAACATGTTGATCCGATTCTGGTGTCCGCAGTGTATCTTGATGTCATCGTCTCTTGAGGCTGATGATGATGCAGATCTGTTGGCAGGGCTTGAAAATCATTTGACGATGGCCTATTTGATTCGTTGGCCGATTGCATGGCTTACTATCTCTCTTTCTCTCTTTCTCTCTCTCGCTCTCTCTCTCTCTCTTTCTCTCTTACGTTTTTTATTCTTCTGCGATCCGACTTGGCCGAAATGTCAGACAGCACTACAGTCAAAAAACCAAATGGCATACTCATCGAACACATATTATACAGGTGGTAGATATTTGTGTTTGGTTTATCCATAGGCAAACGTAAACTAATCTTATCGCATACGTATTGATTGATAAGTAGACCAACACACACACACACACACACACACACACACACACACACATAGAGCATTTTTAGTGTATGGCGTTGCTATCAATGCTATCGCTTGTGTTTTTTTTTGGCCACAGGCTTATCGTGTGATTGTTATTTGCTTTCTACTGCCATAGAATATCGACGAGCGGGAACATATGTTGGGTTTGATTTTTGTTATCATTATGTATCATGTATTGAGCCAGGGCAGGTAGAATTTTTCTACAATCAATGGTAAATCAATAGCGTATGGCATAAAATTAGCCATTAGAAGTAATGGTAATTAACTAAAAAGTTTCGAGAGATCACAATGTGTACCAGAATAGGAAATTAACTAAAAAAAAATATTCCCTTATTATTGGTATTCCCCTAAAGGAATGTTTTAGTTCGAAAATTTAGTCTTAATTATGTGCTTGATAGACCAATAGGCCTATATTGACTTTGCTATGGAAACAACTCAAGGATTAAGTGCATATCCTAATATATTGGTTTACCAAATTAACAAAAAAAAAATCCAACTTAAAGTAGCCAAATTATGCGGCGAAAGGGCTGACAGGAGTGAGTGAGATGGAATGCGTTTACAGTCTGCCTGCAGTCTGTTATGGGAATTCGAAATGTAATTAAAATGCAACTTTCTTCTAATTTTGTCGCGCTGATTGAAGCCAACGAATTCAGTGAAATTTGGTTAAGTTTCAAAATCCAAACGTTTTTTTTTTATTTGATTTAATTGCAAAGATAATTAAGTTCATGAGAAACTAAGGCAAAAAAAAAAGTCAATTATATCGTTTCAGTTGTAACAAAATTTGCTCGCTTGGCTCGTTGCATGCATTTTGAAACTGATATCAGTCTATTAATATAATTGATATTAATAATTTGTAATTTTGCAAGTCTACACAAACTTGTCAATTCACCTAATACTTATCATGCGCGGTTCGTTGTCAATAATAATAATAATCAGTTCTTTGTCAGGTAAGGCAATATGTATTGCCAGATTAAAATTTGATAGCAATTAAAAATAGGAAAAAAAAGAACCAATCTTTTGGTGCGCCCAATAGTGCGCCTGGCATAAAAATAAAATCGTTTTTATTTTGTCTTTTGTTCTCATATTAGCAATGATCATTTGAAGCCTCGGAATTTATCCTGTGCTTGGCGCAATGTCGTTCTCTTGGTCTCTGGTAGACAAAAGATTCCAGTTACGAAACCAAATAAGTACAATCCACCGGCAATGTAAAGGTAGTTAGTTCCTCCAATAATGCTGAATTGAACAACTATTGCTATGATAAAGATTAGCATCTCCACAACAAAAGTAAAGGCAATGAAATGCTGCTTAACGCCCAAAGGATAAGCTTCCGTTAGATATGGCGAAGTGCCCGTAAAGGCAACACCTGCGAAAAACTGGAAGATCAGCAACATGATTGCTGTGTCAGTGGATCGAGTCAAAGGGTTGTACTGGCTACCTATAGCGAAAGCCAGACCACTGCAGACGACTAAACCGACAAGTATGGGTTTCTTGCGTCCCAATGATTCCATACAGAAAGTGGTTAAAAAGGTGCCAAACCAACGGCAAACTGCAAAACCAATGAACCATGCTACAATATTCGAAGAACGCCACAAGTAGGCTGTGATAGAAAGCGTATATGACAAACTCATGGCATTCATGGCTCTAAGATAGCATAATTTGAAATATGCTGGTAGAGCCTGCACGATGCTTTGGCCAACAGTGAGATCCTTATTTTGGGCCAGATAACGTTTGTGTTCGGCCAGCTGATCGTATGTCTCGTTGGTCACTTGGTAGGGTCTCTGTAGGCGACGCAAAATATCAATTGCCTTTGGCTCATCGCCATTTGCCAGCTCTATCACTGGCGACTCGATGCACAAAAGGGCACCAAAAATGATGGCAAGGAATCCATAGATGGCACTGAGAACTCCCTTCATATTTTCAGCAGTAAATTCGTCGTGGTAGTAGTAATAGTTATTGTTAGTCCAGGAGCTTGTATATACAAACTGCACCATATAGCCAGTGATAAAGCACAATTGATCAGTGGTGGCACCTATCAGACCACGCATGTAGAACACAGACACTTCTCCGACCAGAGCCAAAAATGGAGCAAATACTAATCCATTGCCAATGCCATCGAGATAAAGGCCCGCCGTTATGGCTTCTCTGGAGGTATTTGAGGTAGCTATTACAATGCCACCAATTGTAACTAAAACACCGCTGAATATCTACAAAAAGTAATAGAGATTATAGGTTAAATGTCGACTGGATTATAAATAATAGAGCTGTGCATGGACGTGTCAAGCCAACCAACCTGCCAACTTTTCCCAAAGGCAAACTCAATTCGAGATGCCGACTTTCCTGTGCGTCGCCCAGTTGCTTGTGTGTCCCCCAGTTAATTTTGCGTCGCCCAGTTGCTTGTGCGTCCTTTAGTTGCTTTTACGTCTGTCAGTTGCTTATGCGACCCTTAGTTGCTTGTGCGTCTTTAAGTGGTTTTTCTCGTCTTTTAGTTGCTTTTGCGCTTTATACAGTTTATGCGGTTCTCAATTTGTTCGTCCCTTTGTAGCTTCTGCGTCCCCCAGTAGTTATTATGCTTGTGTAAATGCTTATGCGTCTTGCAAATGCTTGTGCTTCCCTTAGTTGCTTACGCGCTCCTTAATTACTTGTGCGATTATTTACCCACAAACTGAATTTCACGACACTTTCGAAGACACTTTCTACTTCAAAACTCATGTACAGCTCTAGGGGAAATCCCGATACGTACCACAACTAACTTCTTTGGCACCTTATTGGCAAGGAAGGCACTGATAACCGCTCCGATTATTGCTCCAATGAACCAGGCAACACGTACATGCTGATTCATGGGAAAATAATAAAGTCCACGGAAACCGGTGCTCCAGGCAATGTTCATGCCGCCGGAGATGAAGATGAGAGCAGCTAATTGATTGAGATTTAAAATATATATTAGCATATTCTTTTTTTCTGTTCCAGGAGCACGTCTCAATTGATTAGGCGATATGATTAACACGAAAAGCTTATCTTATCTTATCCATAGATTTTAGTAGGAAACTGGGCGGTGTGTATCTATCTTTAATAGATGACTAAGCTTGCAGCAGTACTTACCAGCGCCCGCAGCGTTTGATTGTGGTTTATTTTTTTGATTGCGGCTATACCAGCCACCGGCAGGAACCACCATAACTGGTTCGGGCTGTGGTTGAATGTAAGGCGGTGGCTGTGGTGGGGCATAAGCTTGTGGCGGATATCCCTGGACTGGTGGAGGGTATCCGTGCTGTGGTGGCGCTGGAGGATATCCCAGTTGTGGCGGCGGAGGATAACCCTGTTGTGTGTGCCAGGCACCAGGTGGAGGAGGATGGCCCCCATGATGCGGAGGAGGAGGAGGATATCCTCCATACTGTGGTGGATATTCCGCTGGTGGTGCCGAAGTGAAGCCATATGATGGTGCCTGAGGCGGCATTTGCTTGTCGTTCATCATTTTCTCTAAATTAATTTTTCTTTTTGGCGCTGCACAACCTTTACCGTTCGTATTTAGCACAAAACTGGATGTATGACTGATTTGAGTTGCTGACCAAATCAATTTTTGAATCGAAAGAGTTAGCCTGCTTATCTATACAATTTTTACTTTTTTCTGATAATGAAAGACATTGACAAAAGTTGGCAATGTGTGTGGCCGAATGCCATGATAAGGACGATTATTATTTATTATGTTTATACATTTTGTTTTTTTGTTTTTTTTTTTCACTGCTGATTTTTGTTTTTGTTTCTGTTGTTGTTGCTGTTGACTCCCACGCGACCTTACTAACCCTGAAAATCAGATTTGTTATTTATTTCAAGTGGCGGCCCAATCGTTTCAGTTTGTTGAGGAGTGTGATTCCCCGCCCCACACCAAATGCCAGCAACTAGTGCCTACTATTAAGATAGATGATGATTCATTCATTCCGAAGGTCCTCACAAAACAAACAACAAAAATGATTTAGATTATGAAAATAGTTTATATAAATTTGGATTTTTTTTCTTTTTAAAAATCTTTGTTGAACCATTTGCGAAATTTCTCTTGAGCCTCTGTCAGAGTGGTTAGACGTGTCTCTGGCAACGAGAAGATGCCCAATAGAAATAGGATCATCGATAGACCACCCATGACATAGAAATATGTAGCTATGCCCGCCAGTGTTGGTGTATAGCTGCAAAAGATAAGCCTTGTCAGAAGCTCCATGACATAGACCAGGGCAATAAAATATGGTTTAATTGCCAGCGGGAAGGCTTCGGTCAGATAGACAGCTGACGCCGTATGCGCCATGCCAGTGAAAAATTGAAAACTAAACAGCATGGCCAGTGCCGAGATCATATGGGGCACTCTTTCAAACAATGTGCCAAAGGCCACGGCAAATGCCCCGGCGGCAAAGGTGCCGAATAGTGTGGGCTTCTTGCGACCCGTTGTATCCATCAGTGGGACAACACAAAGGCAACCGCTCCAGCGTAAAATGCCCAACATCATATAGGGCCAACATTGACGTATACGCGGCGATATGCGAGTGACTGTCTCTATCAGGGCTGTCCAGATTACCAAAGTCATGCCCAAGGCATTTAGGCAACGTTGCACCAGTAGTTTAAGCAATGGCGGCAATCCCCGCTGAATGCCACCCTCCCACAATTTCAGCTCCCGATTGGCAGCCACATAACGCTTGTGTTCGTCCAGCTGTAGAAATGTTTCACTCGTTACCATATAGGGTCGCTGCAGATGACGCAAAGCGGCCACCGCTTTCTGCTCATTGCTACGTAGCAATAGATAAACCGGGGACTCCACACACAATGTGGCTGCTAGGGCTAAAGCAATCACACCGTAGACAATGCTTAGAACGCCATGTACCTGATCGGCCACAATGGTTACATTCCAATCGATATGCCAAATGGCTGTATAGAGTAACTGCATCATTATGCCCGTATTGCAGCTCAATTGTTCCACAGACGATGCTAATAATCCACGCATACTATCTACCGATATCTCACCAACTGTACTCAGGGCGGGCACAAAGACCAGACCATTGGCCAGGCCATCAAGATAGCGGGCGGCAATGATAACACTCGAACGTTCGGGCCAGGCTAAAAAAAGTATGCCACAAGCCAAGACCAAACATGAGCCGATGATCTGAAAACGATTAGAAAGGTCACAAGGTCTCTTCATTTCTTCCCCACTTCCTCTCTCTCTCTCTCTTAACTCACATATATGGGCTGTTGGGGTATACGATGGGTTAGCAGTGCTCCAAGTATGGCACCAATTGTTGCCGCCGCATACCAACTAATTTGCATGTGCACTGTCATCAGCAATTGATCCCGATGACCCGAATGTATGGCGAAACCGGCACCCCACGCCTGGCTCATGCCACCCGATATCATTACAAACGAGGCAGATCCCAATGCATTCCATTGCGGTTGATTTTTGTGTCCACGACTTAGCCACGAACTGTGCTCATCCTCGGAAACATCCTGTCCAAATGAATCGGTACACGGTGCCCTGGCCGATGTTTCTGCTGTAGGCGATGCACACTTATTTACTCTCATTGCATCCCAGTACTAAATAAGGTGCCGCCGGCCAATACTCATCTATTTATAATTTAATAAGCCGAGCATTATCATTCAAACTGCTTATCATATCCAGTTGGTTGGTCATAAAAAGCAACGGGCCAATGCTCCTGCCACAGCTATACATCCATCCATCCATCGATCTATTTAGCTCTAACTACAATCTAAACCAAATACCAAAAAATCAATATACCAAATTAAGAATTTTAATTAATACGATTCTTTGTGGGGGCCATAAATTAGCATTAATATGCAAATCAAATTTATCCAAAAAAATTTGCGTACTTTATGACCACGCATGGTATGGCACACAGACAGTGGCTGGTGAGAGGATGGCGGGGGAGAAAAAAAAAGGGAACAGTAGCATTACTGATAAACTTCCACATAATTATAGCTACACAAAATCGAGGGTCGATTAATAACTCAACTTTTCGTCATATATCATATATTCTTTTGTTATTTGCTAATTAATTCTTAGTTCATTTCCAAATCTCATTCTGTTTTTCAGTACGTCATACAAATAAATGACTCTTAAAATTGGGTCATGATTAGAGTTCGAATTTTTGTTGCATCGCTTAAAAAGGCGGAGTCCTCTTTACTTACCTAACCTTTTTTATATGTCATTGAACTAAACTTGACCATAAGGCAATTTCCGGGTCTCGACTCGCCTCTGTGAATTGAAAAATATTTGCGATTTAAGTTTTACAACAAATAAATTAAAAAATGGATTTTGAAAATTTTCCAAAAAATGCCTAAATGAAAGCCTTGCAAAGTTAAGCTTAAGCAATCAGATAATTGACTAAAATACTGAATGAAAATAGATTCAGAGAATATAGGTTTATTTACACTTTAACAAAAATGTGCACAATTTTCAGACACACACAAAAACAAAAACACAAATTGAAATACCAAATGAATTACATTTTTCGTTATTTAAGCAAAATTGGTCAAAGCTCTGATTCAATTAAATTTATTATTATATGTACTCTACAGTGAGGATATAGTATGTATTTTAGGAAGAAGAATGCATCTGCGAATGAAATTTTGTATATTAGCAGAATTTTGTCGCTCTAAACTGGACGACTATAGCAAATATTTTTTAAATTAACATTTAATTCTAAAAAGGACTAAATGAGGGCAACCTCTACTCTTCAGCCTTTAATTCAATTAATTTTGGTAAGGTTTCTAAGAAATTAAAATGGAAAATGAAAATAATACAATTCACTAGAATATTCCCACTTCGGCATTGTTAAAATTGATTTTGTCGTCTATGTTTTTTTTTCTTTCATAAATTAAATTAACATTTATGCATTATTTTAACAAAGTGTTCAATAGCTTTGATTGAATCATACATTTCATTTGTGAATTCAAACATATTCTCCCTTGAGCAAGAAAATAAAAAAAATAATTTTAAATTAAACTATTTGAACATTCGATGAAACAAATATTGATTTGAAATTAGTGAAACGATTTACTGTCTAAATAAAAGTTATTGATTAGCAAATTTATTCTCTAAATCGTTTTGGCAATTTGTTGCAGAATTTAAGTGAAGCCTAGGTTGAAAAAGTGTGAAAATCTCTCTCGTGTTTTAAAGACAAATTGCAACCTTTTGGGTTAGGTAGTAAAATGGAAAGTCTCTGCTACCAAAAGCATCCATTTCGGTTAATGGGCAAACGAAACGAAACGAAATTTTGCTTAGTGGCAACAAATGGCGGGTCTCTACGTATCAGTTTGTCGCCGTCTGCAACTGCATTGCGGCAACATATTAACTCCCCTCTACAGATTAAACTCTCTCTCTCTCTCTTTTTCTGTGTGTGTGTGTGTGTGTGTGTGTGTGCAATAGACGCCCACTTTTGTGCCGCTGCCAACGAGAAGCACTGGCAATTGCATTGCATTTGTCGGCTTGTTTATGGGCTGCATTAGTCGTCGCGACGGGCAAAGAGTCGAACTCAAGCTGGTGCGTATGCCCAAAATAACACACACACTCACACATACACACACACGGCGAGTGTGAATGAGGATGTGTTTGTTTGTGCTTGTGTGAAATAAAGAAAGTGGAAAATGGCGCAGAAACTTTTATCGCCAGGTATCTTGTTTCCCTTCCTTCCCTTGTTTCTCTTTGCTCTTTCTACTTATATCTTTCTTTCTCACACATACACACACACTCAGGCGATTTCCTGTGCACGGAAGGATAGACAAACGCTGGTCGGCATCGAAGTTTTCAACTTGCAACCAAGTTGGCGATAATGTTTGACTATGTGCGCACATGCCATGCCTACTATCTGGCCCGGCGGCCCTCCTGATTCCTGCCTCCTGCCTTCTGCCAGCTGCCTGCTGCTTGGCTAACATTTGGCTGGCGTTAAAATAAATTTAATTTTATCGCTACATAAATACAAGGAGTTTGAGAAGAAGTTTTTTGGAGTTTCAATACCGCCTTTGGGTATTCAGGCTGGCTGGCTGGTTGGCTGGTTGGCTGGCAGCTTTCAAGTTGCTGCCAAGTGACACTTCCGGTTTTGGCATTTCTTTACTTTTATTTACTGACACTGCCAGCTGCAGGCCATAAATACCATCACTGAGGTTGCTTTGTGTATGAATTCTTTTTCAGGAATTCATTCTTTGTCATTCTTTTTATTCTTTTTCTTCTGATATTTCAATATTAATTAGACAGATCATGAAGATGGTTGATAAAGACAAAGAGAGAGACAGAGACAGAGAGCGAGAGAGAGCGAGAGAGAGAGAGAGAGAGAGCGAGAGAGAGAGAGAGAGACCCGTCCCCTTGTTAGGCTTGTTGGACGTGAAACAGAATCATCATTCAAATGCGCAACATTTTTATGGCCACTCAAGCAAAATATGTATAAATAAATGTTATATTGATCTGTTGCCATTTTATGAGCACACAAAAATGGGCAATTTTCCATTTTTCTCTCGATTTTGTTTTTCTCCCCTCTGCATCTTTTTCTCCCGTTTTTCTCTCATTTTTGTCAAAGATTTACGAGCTATGGCCAAAAACGAAAAAAAAGGCACAAAAATTGTATATCATAAACTTGGCAGCAAAAGCGACGACCAAAACGACAACGATTCTACTTTTCCTTTAATTTTGGTCTGTCAATAAAAACAAAAAAAATGCTAAGAGACCTAAGACAAGAGTCTATGTGTATGTGTGCGTGTGTGTATGTATGTATATGGCGTGTTGTTGGTCTTAAAGTGCCACATATGTGGCAGGAAAATTGCGGTTGCCTCATTATATAGCTTGCATACGTTGTGTGTACATAATTTAAAATGCATATTATGGCAACACAATGCTACCCCATATACCATACCAGCTTCCGACCGTCAATGTTGAGAAGAAAACGTCGTCTTTTGCAAGGCAAAAAACCCACTGGCGCACACGCACACACCCGCACACATACACACACACACACACACACACACACGCATCCACGCACAATAAACATGCTCACACGCTTGTCTGATGAGCCCAGTTGGAAGTTAGCCTATGAGAAACTTACTTAAAAGCGGAACACTCCACATTTTCTAAATGGATTCAAGAATTTATTGTATTGGTAATGTGCAATATATAGTAGTAGGCCAAATTTCTTATTTCTTCATTCATTAAAGAATAGATATACGACTTTCTCTTTGATTTTCTACCGTTTCAAAGGAAGTTTTTATTTTAAAGAGCTTTCATTTTCAAATAGAGAATTTTAAATATTTGGCTTAATTTTATGTGTTCCAAAACTAAAAACGAATCAATGAAATACAAAAAATGTTCACCCGAAGTTTGCCAAATTCGTAAGAGCTCTAACAAGTTGACTAGTGTATTTAAAAGAGCACTTTAAAAAATGTTTGCAAGAAGTACCTACATATATTTTAGCTAATTCGCATTTCTCTCATAACTCTTTCAAGTTAATTTTGCGCCGTACAAAGAGGCCGATTTTTTCGATGAACTTTGTTCAATATTTAAAATTAAAGAGAATAGAAATTTATGGCAAGGGAAAGAAGAACTCCTGACCGATTGAATGATAATCTGGTTTTAGTTATCAGAATACAGAATGTCTTAGATATAGAGATATAATATCTTATATTTTCTAGCTAAATACTTGTTTGTAGATCTAATATATAGTAAATTACTTGCATTTAGGGGTAAACAGCTTAGGTAAGCAACCGATTTCCAACTGGGTATGTGCCGCTTCGGTTCCGACTCTAGCTCCTGCTGCATTCCCAATTAGTGCTGCATACTCCCGGGCGCCACTTTAGAAAATCTGTTGCCATGGTTTTGGGGCTTAGTTAACTGCAAGCAGCAGGAGCAGCAGCAGCAGCAGCAGCAACAGCAGTGGATGAGGTGAGGCAAAAGTGGAGACTTCACTTTACGGTCCTTATTAGTCTCATTACAAAATTGTGCTGATTAATATCAGGTTTCAATCAATTTGTTGTTGTTGTTGTTGTTATTGCCTTTGCACTTATTTTGAAATTTTTTTTTTTGCACACAAAATGTCATACAGAAATTATAAGCCATTACGAAAGTCTCTCACGTTCATGTCGCCAATTGCCATAAACAATAAATCCAAAGTTAATGTACTGAAATAATAGAGTTTTGCCCTTTTTTGGTTGGTATATATATTTTGTTATACTACACAATATATGTATACTTATATTCTCATGGCCAGTCAGGCTTATCGAGTAAGCATGACTTGGTCACACATACAAGCCAACATACATATGTACATACATACATGTATATCTGTATGTATGGCTATTGGCTAAGATTTACTGGCAACATTTAGGAAATTATGTTTATGCAAATCTCAATAAAGTAGCAGGGAAGTCAAAGCATAAATTAATTTATCTGAAAAATACAAGAAACAGCTGAAATCATATAGATAGACTGACATAGAGAAAGAAAAAGGAGAGGGCGAGGGAGTGGGAGAAAAAGAGAAAAAAGGAGAGAGGGAGAGCAAAAGTAAGCACAAATCCTGATTAACTTTACTTGGCATATAAAGAAAGGCAACGAATGTGCACTTTAGCCCAGCCAGGAAGACAAAACAATTGTGAACGCTCACACACACACACACACACACACACACACACACAAATAACACACAGAGACACTCACATACAATAGCCACATATCCTTATTCTTTTGGCTTGCGTGTATGCGAGTCCTTGTGTTGGTTAATGCACGTTAATAAATTTCGGTGACATTTGTACCTTTTTTTTTTGTTGTTCCTCTGTTGGGGGGAGGACTTTACTTTTATTGTTAACACAAGGCAAAGAAGGCGTCACAAGTTTCCCTCTCTATTTTGTTTATTTTTTTTTTGGTGGCCTTGGCTGCTTTCTTTTTGAGTTTTCCTTTTTGTCTTTATTGCTGAGGGGCACCCATAGACCGTCACGAGTTTGCCATTTCCCAGAGTCGAAAGATGGCTGAAAAATGGCAACAATTCATTCGCAGCCAAAAGCGAAGTAGCGCAAAATCTCGTCAAAGCATCGTTGTTGCAGCAGCTTCAAGGCAATGTAGTTGTAAGTTTTGCTACCCAGAAGAAGAAATAGCAGCAGCGGCAGCAGGAGCAACCGTTCGAGCAAGTGATTTGTTTTGGTTCGTTTGGCAACAAATCAGAAGATAAACGACATCGATTGTGGCAAACGACATGGTTTCCAGACCCTCACACACTTACACACACACACACAGACGCTCACAGACGCACACACTGCCAGCCAACAGACGACAGACATTCCCTTTAGATTATAACAACAACAATACAAATATAATAAAAAGAAGTTAACCAAAAAAAGGGCTAAAGGATTGTTCTAGCTCTGCCTTTCGATTGAATGGAGTGGCCCATTAATGTCATACCATTAAAAAAAAAACACAAAAACAAAAACAAAGAGCTAGCATAAAATTTATAACCATATATTCACAACTAATTCCTTCAACTATTTATGGTAAATGTGCGTAGGGAGTACAATTAAAATTGCATTATGTGAATTGAAGCAACTGTTGGTTGGTTCGCTCTGCTTTAGTATTCCTACTTCAGCAAGTTTCGTGTTTGTGTTGAATGTCCTTTTTGCACCTGCCTTGAAATAGCATAAGCATTTTATTAATCCCTTGCCATCATTGTTGTTGGCATTTAATTATGCATAACGAGCCATTCAACCAGCCAACCAGCTAGCCAACCCTTTGCCATTTGCCATTGCCAGTCAGCAAGGGGGTCAGAATTAGATATAAATAATTGAAAACAATTATATTAAAATATTCACAGCAGTTGACAACAATCGAGCTGGCTAAAGTTTATACGGAATGAAAGCAGCCAGCAAGTGCAAATGTGTACAAACTGAAATTATAGTCACTGAACTAAGGTCGATATAAACCAGAAAGAGGGTCAATGGTCGGTCCATGAGCAACAATAAAAGGAAACCCATGAACCAAATTTAATAACTTGTTAATTCTGCAGAACTAATCCCTTCTCTCTCAGTTCACCTGGTAAAGAAGGAACCCAATTCACTTTGAAACTTTCTCAATTTATTCTCCCAAGTAAATTCTTTTGCTTTTTTGCTGGTCAGTGTAATGGACAAACTAATTGAAATTGTCTTCGACCATTCATGGATAAATGCTAATGAATAAAATTATGCGATTGGATAGTGTTGAACAGTTTAATAAGTATATATATTTGCCGTTGCAAGTTGTTGGTAACCCTGGGACTAGAGTTGTCCATGTATCGATAATCCAATTAATATCAAAATGTCTTGAGGCTGCCATCAGAGTAAGCCTCGACCTCACAAATTAGTTATCGTTCTAGGGAGTTGTGAGAGATTTCATTAGTTGCTTTTTGGCTCTCGAGCAGAGAACAACAGGAGCTCCATCTAATTTTATCTTTTCTTTTACTTAATTTCACTTTAATTCATTTCAATTTTCATGGGCAATTTCATAAGCTCAAAATAAGAAAACTATTTATTCCTTATTTGAAAAGATTGAAAAGAAAATCTTTTATTCCTCATTTCATATTGCATTGTGAGTTTTCCCTTTTTTTTTAATACCTTTTAAATGTCTTTAAGCTGTTTGCATATTAGTTTCTGCAACTAGACATGAAGAGGGAAACTCGGGAATCTGTGATACGATGTGCCTTTTGATTTTGAATGGAATAAAGCTAAATTTCATTGGCACTTTGTCAACTCATAGACAGAAAATATTAAATTCCTTATTTGAAAACATTTTCCATTCTTTTTATTAAATTTTGACAAACAAATGATTCATATGTGTTGAAGTGGTCAAAGTACTATATATTTTCTTCCTTATTTTAAAGCGTATCCAAATTTTGTATTAATCTAATGCGCTCCACATTTTGATACCCAAACAATTCATCAATAAGCGACATCGTCCGCGGTTGTCGGAAATTTCTTCTCTGAAAATTTCCTTATTTAAAAGCATATCCAACTTATTGATTAGAAATGCAATGCGCACTATATTTGGTAGGTCTCGGTTTCTGAGAAAAAGGAGGCCAAGAAATCTGCATCGAAAGGCATTGGTCTATTTCAGGACCCTCGTCTAAAAAAAACCATTGATTACAGATGGTTTTCAGCGATTTTAAAAGCTTGCAACTCTATTAGCTGTTTGGCATATTGGAGCTTGTTTGTCAACTCTGTCGATATCGATTGCCATTTATCGATTGCGACCTTTTCAATTTATCACCGAAGTGGGCCTTGACCCAGCAAAAAAGTTTTCGTGCTGATGAATTGTCTGAGATTTCATCACTTGCATCTTGGCTCTCGAACAGGAACAACAGCAGCTCCTCCTAATTTTATCTTTAATTTAACTTAATTTCACTTAAACTCATTTTAATTTAAACTATTTATTCCTTATTTGAAAAGATTGAAAAGAAAATCTTTTATTCCTTATTTCATTTCGAGTTTTATATATTTTTTTAATACCTTTTAAATATCTTTGAGTTGTTTGCATATCAGCTTCTGCAACTAGACATAAAGAGGGAAACTCGGGAATCTGTGATACGATGTGCCTTTTGATTTTGAATGGAATAAAATTAAATTTCATTGGCACTTTGTCAACTCATAGACAGAAAATATTAAATTCCTTATTTGAAAACATTTTCCATTCTTTTTATTAAATTTTGACAAACAAATGATTCATATGTGTTGAAGTGGTCAAAGTACTATATATTTTCTTCCTTATTTTAAAGCGTATCCAAATTTTGTATTAATCTAATGCGCTCCACATTTTGATACCCAAACAATTCATCAATAAGCGACATCGTCCGCGGTTGTCGGAAATTTCTTCTCTGAAAATTTCTTTATTTAAAAGCATATCCAACTTATTGATTAGAAATGCAATGCGCACTATATTTGGTAGGTCTCGGTTTCTGAGAAAAAGGATGCCAAGAAATCTGCATCAAAAGGCATTGGTCTATTTCAGGACCCTCGTCTAAAAAAACCATTGATTACAGATGGTTTTCAGCGATTTTAAAAGCTTGCAACTCTATTAGCTCTTTGGCATATTGGAGCTTGTTTGTCAACTCTGTCGATATCGATTGCCATTTATCGATTGCGACCTTTTCAATTTATTACCGAAGTGGGCCTTGACCCAGCAAAAAAGTTTTCGTGCTGAGGAATTGTCTGAGATTTCATCACTTGCATCTTGGCTCTTGAACAGGAACAACAGCAGCTCCTCCTAATTTCTTCTTTATTTTAACTTAATTTCACTAAAACTCATTTTAATTTTCATGGGCAATTTCATATGCTCAAAATAAGAAAACTATTTGTTCCTTATTTGAAAAAATTGAAACGAAAATCTTTTATTCCTTATTTCATTTCGATTTTTATATATATTTTTTTAATACCTTTTAAATATCTTCGAGTTTTTTGCATATAAGCTTCTGCAACTAGACATGAAGAGGGAAACTCGGGAATCTGTGACACGATGTGCCTTTTGATTTTGAATGGAATAAAGCTAAATTTTATTGGCAATTTGTCAACTCATAGACAGAAAATATTAAATTCCTTATTTGAAAACATTTTCCATTCTTTTTATTAAATTTTGACAAATAAATGATTCATATGTGTTGAAGTGGTCAAAGTACCATATATTTTCTTCCTTATATTAAAGCGTATCCAAATTTTTTATTAATCTAATGCGCTCCACATTTTGATACCCAAACTATTTATTAATAAGCGACATCTTCCGCGGTTGTCGGAAATTTCTTCTCTGAGAATTTCCTTATTAAAAAGTATATCCAATTTATTTTTTATGCGCTCTATATTTGGAGGTCACGATTTCTGAGAAAAAGGAGGCCAAAAAATCTGGCACGCTTTCCATCTGCATTCTAATATTTTCCTTATTTGGCCATATCCTACCTAATTAATAAGCGCATTTTATTCCTTATTCGAACGCATTTTTGGTTTTTCTTTTTAATTTTTGATATTCAAACAATTCATTGATATTACACAATTTCCGCAATGCTCCGTCTCAGAGAATTTACTTATTTAAAAGCATATCCAACTTATTGATTAGAAATACAATGCGCTCTATATTTGGAGATTTCTGGAGGTTTCTGAGAAAAAGGAAGCCAAGAAATCAGCTTACAAACAAAATATAATTTTATTCCTTAATCAATCAATAATGATTCAATTCGTTTCAAGTTTCGTTAACCAAATAAGACCAAAGATTTACGCTAACTTTGCAACCCGTCGCCATGAAAAATTCGAATCATTGGGATTTCTGTCCCGGAGAAAAGCGATGCCAAAACACATTTTATTTCTTATTCGAACGCATTTTTGATTTTTCTTATTAATTTTTTATACCCAAACAATTCATTAAGATGAGACATAGTCCGCGGTTGTCGGAAATTCCGTCTCCGAGTATTTCCTTATTTTAAAGCATAACCAACTTAATTTTTAGAAATACAATGCGCTCTATATTTGGAGATTTCTGGCGATTTCTGAGAAAAAGGAGGCCAAGAAATCAGCTTACAAAAAAAATATATTTTTTTTCCTTAATCAATCAATAATGATTCAATTCGTTTCAAGTTTCGTTAACCAACTAAGACCAAAGATTTACGCTAACTTTGCAACCCGTCGCCATGAAAAATTCGAATCGTTGGGATTTCTGTCCCGGAGAAAAGCGATGCCAAAACACATTTTATTCCTTATTCGAACGCATTTTTGATTTTTCTTATTAATTTTTGATACCCAAACAATTCATTAAGATGAGACATAATCCGCGGTTGTCGGAAATTCCGTCTCCGAGAAATTCCTTATTTAAAAGCATAACCAACTTAATTTTTAGAAATACAATGCGCTCTATATTTGGAGGTCAAGATTTCTGAGAAAAAGGAGGCCAAGAAATCTGGCACACCTTCCCTCTGCGTTCTAATATTTTTCCTATTTTTCCATATCCTACCTAATTAATAAGCAAATGTTGCTGCAGTTCCTTCAGATATCAATTTTTCGTTGTTTTCGATTATTTCTTACAATAAGAAAACTTTTTATTCCTTATTTTGTTTGTTCTTGAAAGAATTTGATTTTTCTTATTTTAAATCATATCCAATTGATTTTATTTTTAATCTTATGCGCTTCAAATTTGGATGTCACGGTTTCCGAAAAAAGGAGGCCAAGAAATCGGCATCAAAAGGCATTGGTCTATTTCAGGACCCTCGTCTAATGTTGTTTTCTGTAAATAATCCAGTATACCAAATACTAAGCAAATATTGATGCAATTTCTTGGAATATGACTCACAAATGGGACATCATTTTATTTCTTAATCAATTTTTATTAAGATTTGTTAAACAAATAATGTCAAAGATTTACGTTGGCTTTGCAATCTATCGCCATTAGTGAATGTCCTTAGAAACTCTGTTTTGGAGAAAAGCAATGCCATAAAACATTTTCCATCCTTATTTTAACGAATGGTCACATTTTTTTTTAAGTTTTAAGCAGACCAGCTTTGGGCCTTTGTCTAATACGTTCATTAACTTTGCCCGCTGCGCTCAAATTTTTTCCATATTCTACGCAATTAATCTTTAATACCATTAAAATTTGATGAAGAAAGTCGCAACACTATTCAATTGATTCCTAAAAATTATTTTGAATATTATTAAAAACAGTCCCACATAATATGTATGTATCGAAAATATACGAAAATAATGTGACCAGCTAAACTTCTTCAGAAAATCCCAGGGGCTTAAATCATCAGCAAAATTTAGTTGTTTAATCATTTTTCCTTTGGTCACACTTTTGGCTCAGTTAGATTTAATTTGATTCAATAAATAATAAAGCAAAAAGTGTATGCGATTTTCCATAAAACTCAAATTTTTCAACCAAAAATTTTTTCGTAAAAATACGTTCTTTCTTTTCTTAAAGCTTGTTTAATTTGCAGCAAATTTTCAAAAGACGTGCGTTTATTTTTTTTGTTTTTTTTTTTTGACTATATTGACATTTAAACCAGAAAAACAAATTTTTAATGGGCTTGCGGTTATAAGTTCAATATTGAAAACTAAAGTTTTAATTTTTTCTTTCTTTTTTTAAATATTTTACTTGGATTGTCTGCAGGGCAACTACAAAATAATAATACAAAAACATTTAACAACACGAAACAAAAATCTTTTATATTTTTTACTGATATATCAGTTTTCAAAGTGACCAAAGATATCGCGAATCTGTAACTAAGTCAATTTTTGTTTTGCAAATTATAAATAAATCTTTAGTGTTATGGCAACGGCAGTTCACTCACTCACACACATTCGAAAGAGTCTACATTCATCTAGAAGTCATTTACATAAACAATAACTAGAAGTTGTTATAATGAAAACTTATAAGTTAACACCTTCTTGCCAAGGACTGGGATCAAAAGAGAGTAGACAGACAGACAAACGGGCGGGTAGACAGGTAATCGTAAAAACGATATACAAAATGTAAATGAGTTTTCGTTTGATTTACCCGCGGCATTTTACGCGTCTTGCCATCCATGTATGTATGTATGTAAGTGTAATCTAATTAAATGTTATGTTTCTTCTATAAAATGCCACTTACAATGTTAATGCAATGCGTCTAAGTTTTTGGGTTAACATTTAACGAGCCAAAAACAACTAACCAACCAAACAACCAAACACACATATGCCAAAGCCCAAGCCCAAAGTTTAATGCAAAGGCAAAGTCATAATTTTAATGACTGTTCATTTTAATAGTCGATGGGAAACTTTAAGCTTAAGTTACCTGCCATAAACCTCACACACACACACATACACTTTGAAGGATAAACTCATGCGCACATAAGCAACATTCTCACTCACACTCAAGCACGCTCATAAACATAAATCAATCATAATTGTCCTTGTTAACTACAATCATGAATATTTCCTTCTCAGCGTGCATAACACAAATGACAGTCATGCCTCATGTCCTCCACTCCCACGCTCACGCCCACGTCTAAGTCCACGCCCTTAATATGTATACATATCAAACCGCCGCATATGCCCATTTTAGTATTCTCGAACCGCCCACTGAACACACACACACACACACACACACACACATTGTAAAGTGTTTGCCTGCGGATTTGTAATTGCTACACGCGCATTTCGCATTGAAATGACCAAAAATCGAACTGTCGAAAGATTTCAACCAAATGATCTTTAATTAATTTTCACCCCCAATAGAGTCATTCAAAAGGGCACCTCTCTACCTCCCCTCCCTCACTCATCTGCCATCCTTCTTTCACCCATGTATTTAGCCATTGTTATTATTCGGTTAGCCTTTAGTGTGTGTGTGTGTGTGTGTGTGTGTTTACTTTAGTTAATTGATTTTCTTTCATTGGGTTGATTTGCATAACAATTTGGGTCTCGCTCTCTGGCTAAAAACGCAATGAAAATCTAAAGCGAAAGTAGTGAGAAACCACCAAAACCGAACCCAGAACCAAACCCGAAACTGAAACCCAAACCCGAGCTTTAATTTTGGCCTTCTATTTGACAGTTACATTTGTATTGAGCCCGCAAAAAGGGCAAACACACATACACACACACACACACAGAAACACAAAAGTAAAACTAACTAACTAAATCGGTTGGCAATTTACCTAAATTTGTAAAAATGATTTAATTTATTTTATATTTAGTTGAGGTTTTGTCGGAGGTAATAAAAATGGTAGGTCTAGACTTATAGTTCAAAAGGTCAGTGGAATAATTGTTTAATGCACGGAAATAAAACAACCACACACACACACACACTGCCACCCACACACACACCAAAGAAGAGCAAGTTAAAAAAAGCATTTTGAGTTTTTAATAGCTAGACAGTAATGGACAGTTAACCCATTGTAGTCAATGACATTTAAGCCTTGATGTTGCCTCATGTCTCTTGTTATTGTTAGCGTTGTTGTTGTTGTTGTTGTCCTTGTCGCTGTATGTCAAAAGGGATTTTTGCACGTACACAAGGCGGCACGATTTGCAGCTCATTAGCAACCACAGACACGACACATGTCCAAACTGCTAAGCGCGCTCTAAATCACTGACACGACTTGACTGAACCTGAACTGGACGAATGTTCCTGGCAGCTACAACAACTTCTGACTCTGTCCCTGCCCCTTGCCGTAACAGGTCCTAACCTATTCGCAGGCATTGCCAAAGCTTTACCATTGCCTGCTTCAATTAGTCAACAATTACCAGCGACAATCCAAACTGGTCTGGTCACCGCTGCTGAGCTGCAAGGAATGACAACGAGAACAAGAACGGAGCAGAACAGAACAGAACAGAACAGAATCGAATAGAACGCACTCGGTGGACCAAGCTGTGGGTAAAGCGGCTCTCAGCCAGGGCCGGACTAAGACTTGCCAAATAAAAATTTAATCAATGTTTTAGATATAAGTCTTCAGTTCTCTTTTGCTTATTGTCTTAAGTTCAAGAGAAACTGCGCCGACAGTGTTCTCGTTGAAATTACCTGGAATATCTGTCAAACTATCAGTGAGATAGATGTCTACAACCACTTAAACTGATCATTTATGCGAAAAGTGGCCCGCCCCCTATGATCCACCATCCACCCACCTTTCAGGCGGTCCTGTTATTAAGACTTGTATGGATGGAACGAAAGGGGACTGACTGTCTAATGGCTTATGAGTAGTCACGTGCCATGGATGCCAACGTACCGGCTGGGGAGCTTCACTCTTATCTCACTTTCTGGTAATGAAGTAAGCTGCCGCAGCAGGGGCAACAACAGCAACAACAACAACAACAACAACTTGTAAAAAGTCAGTCAAGTTTTCAGCGTGGAAATTTCGCTTTTTGAATAATTATACAAAATGAAAAGTGTTGTAAAAGCTTGACTAGTTGCCTAGATGTTGAATGAAAATGCCTGGCACAGAAACTGAATCCTGAATCCTTTCCTACCCCTTGCCCTTGCCACCGCCATCCGACGAGGCGGATGACTGTTTAAACTTTTTGCCTCATAGACTAAGAATCCCCCAACAGCAGCAGCATCATCCTCCCCATCATCATCATCATCTACATGAGAGCTAGGGCTCTGACTCCTGGCCTGGCCGGGTACGAGTCGTTAATAAAGTCAAGTGAATGCGCTTAATCAACACGTATGGGCGTGCCTTGGGCTAAAGGAGTTGGAGCAGCTGGAGGATCCCAATGGGTAGACTACGCCTGCCAGCCAGTCAGCCGCCAGTCTGTCTGTAAAAGAGCAAAAATGAAGCTGCTTCCTGCTTCCTGTTAAAAATTTTCACCTACATAATTCTTTTGCTTGCTTGCCCTTTTAAATTTTTTTTTCATTCCCCGGTTGAAGAAAAAATTAATTAAACAATTTTTGCTTTCCTTTTTGTCCGCTTGTTGTCTGTTTTCTTTTCTTTTTTTTTATTTTTTTGGTTGAAAACATTTCAAAAAAAAAAAAATGTTTTCTGTTTTATTTTTAAACATTTTTATCTGTTTTTATATTTTCAGTGTGTGTAAGGCAAATAAACACCAACCGAAAAACAAAAAAAACTGTAAACTCTGCAAATATGTCACCGCATAGACTTACAGATACCCTCTATGTAGATAGAGTAGATTGGAGTATTAAAGTTAGTGAGGGAAAAAGGAATAAAGAATGAGTAGATGATATTCCAAAAGTGACCTATTTTAGATATGAATCCTCTCGTGATTGTGGTTAGTCTACTCTGCCCGTCCCTACCTTATAGGTAGCCACTGCTGGGTACTAAAAAACACAAAGTTAGCCTGGCCCAAAAAGCCAAAAAGGCGCCGAGCTCTGGTACAAAAGCCAAACTCATTGCCATTAAAAACGCATTATCCTTTGTGCTTTTTTATTACTTTTTATTTGAAGAGGCATATGGAAAGCGAATACTTTTTGGGGCAAGCAGCACGGCGGGGAGGACTCGGTGGGGGCTTGTTGCGTGTTTATGTGCTGCTGAGTTGTAAAAAAAAGAGAAACTCAATATGATAATGCAAAGGAATGAAATGATATTCATATGCAGCAAACGCAACGTTTACTTTGATTAAGAGCAAAATCTCAAGAATTTAATGAATTTAAACCTATAGCACAGAAGAGTTGCTGTTGTTGTTGTTCTGAAAAGAATCGCTCGGGATGCATGTTTTGGCTCTCTAACAAGAGCCAAAGAGAAAACAATATCCTGGCCAGAGAAAAATCCAAATCAATTGTCTTTCAAAAAATGACTGCAGAGAGAGAGCGAGAGAGAGAGAGGGAGAGTGAGAGTGGGAGAGGGAGAGGGAAAATGAACAATGGAAAATATGCCAAAGGGAATGAATTTGATTTTTATTATTTTATTGCAAGTTTTTGTTTTATTTTTGTTAAATACTCTTTCACAAATGGCATATATATTAACTTAAGTACAAATTTTGAGGTGCTTTCTTTTTACTCAAAGATTTTTCAAGATTTTATTGTTAACAAATTTGAACTCGACTTTGATTAAATTTGAATTCGTCTATAAAACTGAGAATTCACAAGGGTATTTAAATTTCAACATGAGCATTTTGTTGTTTTTTTTTTTTTTTTTTTTACTTTTTGCTGGCATTGCCATTTTTAGGCGCCCTTTTTTCTGGCGATTGCCTGGCAAAAGGCTTACATAGGATTTTCATTTGATTGTTCAAATGAAAACAAAATGCCGATGGAAAATGGCTTTTCCCTTAGGGCGAAAATGTAAGTAAGTAAGTTAGAATAGGTATAATGAATCAAAATGTTGCCGAAATAGAATTTAATCTCAAAATTTGTTCCGTTTCCTTAACTATAAACGATGCCAATCAAATAACTTTGTTCAAAATATGAAATACAAGTGGAAATTTGTGTGTATCTATTATGTATTTCTGTTTTTCCCCCTAAACATTTAAATGAAACAACTGAATGAAGCTTACTACATTTTTTTATATTTGTGTTTTCATCATTTTCGGAACACTTTTCAAACAATCATAAAAGAACAAAAGGCAGCAAAAAGAAATGGCATAATAAGCTGACAATCTCGACCGCAATGTTACCCTGTTTTGTCCTAATTAGCTTATTAATTTGGGGGAAAAGAGCATTTCGCTTAGTTACCTAGTTACCCAACCCAGGATTTTCTAAGAACGAAGAGCTGGTCACGCTAACTGCGCATATGAGATGAGCAGATAAGCTGGTTAAAGAGCATCTCCAACTTATAGATATATCCATATACCAAGCGATAAGTTATAAGGGTAATCAATATAGACAAAAAAGTGTCACGAGCAATAAGTCAAAATGAATGCCCTGTTATACCAAACCCGAAATTTAATACAATAATTTGGATGAATAAGGACAGATTTTAAAAAGTGAATGAGGAGAGTGTTCTTGTTTGTATCGTGCAGTAAAAATATTTCCCATTTTGAGCGTTACAGCTTATGCTTAACGCGTAATCGAGACATAATGGGTTTTACAAGTTCTTCCAACGTTTGAGTAAGCTCCTTAAAGGCTTTGCAGCTGCGTTCACAGTCAATAAAGTATAGACCATGCCTAGAGTCAAAAATGCCAACTTGGTTCTACATCGGGTTCCAGGCCTCCCCTACGCAATATGCAGATCGACTTGTAGCCCATTTCAATCCACTCGTTATCGAGATGATTGCCTAAATCAACAACTCTAGACGCAGGTTGAAGCGATTAAAGCAATGAACAACATTTGCTTATTAATTAGGTAAGATATGGAAAAAAAAGGAAAAAAAATTGGAACGCAGCGAGCAAAGTTTATGGAGACATTAGACAAAGGCCCAAAGCTGGTTTGCTAAAAACTTAAATAAAAATTTGACTATTCGTTAAAATAAGGAATAAAATGTTTTATGGCATTGCTTTCTGCTAAATATTTGGTATACTGGATAAAATACAGAATACACGAGGGTCCTGAAATAGACCAATGCATTTTAAAGCAGATTTCTTGGCATCCTTTTTCTCAGAAACCTTCAGAAATCTCCAAATAAAGAGCGCATTACATTAAAAATATAATCAATTCGATATGATTTAAAATAAGAAAAAACCAAATTCTCGGATTTGGAATTGCCGACTACTTCAATTAATGGGAGCATGATAAGAACAAACAAAATAAGGAATAAAATGTTTTCTTATTGTAAGAAATAATCGAAAACACAACGAAAAATTGATATCTGAAGGAACTGCAGCAACATTTGCTTATTAATTAGGTAGGATATGGCAAAATAAGGAAAATATTAGAATGCAGATGGAAAGCTTGCCAGATTTCTTGGCCTCCTTTTTTTTTAGAAACCGGGACCTTCAAATATAGAGCGCATTGTATTTCTAAAAAATAAGTTGGATATGCTTTTAAATAAGGAATTTCTCGGAGACGGAATTTCCGACAACCGCGGACTATGTCTCATCTTAATGAATTGTTTGGGTATAAAAAATTGATAAGAAAAATAAAAAATGCGTTCGAATAAGGAATAAAATGTGTTTTGGCATCGCTTTTCTCCGAGACAGAAATCCCAACGATTCCAATTTTTCATGGCGACGGGTTGCAAAGTTAGCGTAAATCTTTGGTCTAAGTTGGTTAACGAAACTTGAAACGAATTGAATCATTATTGATTGATTAAGGAATAAAATTATATTTTTTTGTAAGCTGATTTCTTGGCTTCCTTTTTCTCAGAAACCTCTAGAAATCTCCAAATATAGAGCGCATTGTATTTCTAAAAAATAAGTTGGATATGCTTTTAAATAAGGAATTTCTCGGAGACGGAATTTCCGACAACCGCGGACTATGTCTCATCTTAATGAATTGTTTGGGTATAAAAAATTAATAAGAAAAATAAAAAATGCGTTCGAATAAGGAATAAAATGTGTTTTGGCATCGCTTTTCTCCGAGACAGAAATCCCAACGATTCCAATTTTTCATGGCGACGGGTTGCAAAGTTGGCGTAAATCTTTGGTCTTAGTTGGTTAACGAAACTTGAAACGAATTGAATCATTATTGATTGATTAAGGAATAAAATTATATTTTTTTTGTAAGCTGATTTCTTGGCCTCCTTTTTCTGAGAAACCGAGACCTACCAAATATAGAGCGCATTGTATTTCTAATCAATAAGTTGGATATGCTTTTAAATAAGAAATTTCTCGGAGACGGTTTATGGCGGACCTTGTGTATTATAAATGAATTGTTTCTGTATCAAAAATTAAAAAGAAAAACCAAAAATGCGTTCGAATAAGGAATAAAATGCGCTTATTAATTAGGTAGGATATGGCCAAATAAGGAAAATATTAGAATGCAGATGGAAAGCGTGCCAGATTTTTTGGCCTCCTTTTTCTCAGAAATCGTGACCTCCAAATATAGAGCGCAATGTATTTCTAAAGAATAAGTTGGATATGCTTTTAAAGACAACCGCGGAAATTGTGTCATATTGATGAATTGTTTTGGGTATCAAAATGTGGAGCGCATTAAATTAATACAAAATTTGGATACGCTTTAAAATAAGGAAGAAAATTATAGTACATTGACCACTTCAACACATATGAATCATTTGTTTGTCATAATTTAATAAAAAGAATGGAAAATGTTTTCAAATAAGGAATTTAATATTTTCTGTCTATGAGTTGACAAATTGCCAATAAAATTTAGCTTTATTCCATTCAAAATCAAAAGGCACATCGTGTCACAGATTCCCGAGTTTCCCTCTTCATGTCTAGTTGCAGAAGCTTATATGCAAAAAACTCGAAGATATTTAAAAGGTATTAAAAAAATATATATAAAAATCGAAATGAAATAAGGAATAAAAGATTTTCGTTTCAACCTTTTCAAATAAGGAACAAATAGTTTTCTTATTAAGTTAAAATAAAGAAGAAATTAGGAGGAGCTGCTGTTGTTCCTGTTCAAGAGCCAAGATGCAAGTGATGAAATCTCAGACAATTCCTCAGCACGAAAACTTTTTTGCTGGGTCAAGGCTTATTTTGGTGTTAAATAAAAAAAAACTCAATCGATAAATGTCAATTAATATCGATAGTGTTGTCAAATGTGCTTCGTACACGGAGTTGCAAATAATGTTTTATCGATTTTATAGGCATGCAATTTATAAAAAAAAGCGTCATCGATTGACTCGACATTTCAAATCAAATTATAAAAAAAACCGTACTTTTCATTTTTTTGTTTTTTTTTGGCTTTTGCTGTAATCCATATACCCCTCTAGAAGCTTAGATATAGGGTATAAGAATAACACGTAGTCCTTTCATACCAACCTTTTTGACTTAGTTCAGGAGCAGCACCAGCAGCGGGTGACAAGAGGAGGTGGAAAGATGAGTAAAAAAGCTTTGAGACCCCAAAAGGTTTATTGTTACATTGTTCTCTTTTATGTGTGTGTGTGTGTGTCCGTCTACAATGCATATGTATGTAGTTTATCTGTGTGTCTGTGTTTGATTGTGTGTGCCATAGTGGAAGAAAGAAAGCGGATTCTTTGGGGCTTGTGGCACGTGCATTGAACCTAGCAAATTAAAAACAGCATAAGTAATGGGGCATTGAATGTAGAAGAGTTCGAGCTAAAGGAGTAGGAAAAAAGAGTAAGAGAGAGAGAGAGAGAGAGAGAGAGAGTAAGAGAAAGAGAGAGAGAGAGAGAGAGAGAGAGAGTAAGAGAAAGAGAGAGAGAGAGAGAGAGAGGGAGAGAAAAAAGAAAACATACAAAAAATGAGGGAAAAATTGAAATTAATCGGCGACGCATATGAATTTATAATACATTAAAACACAAGCCAGAACATTTTCTGCAGCTGACTTTCAAATAAATTCACGCAAAGAATGCTTGTGCTATCCCTCCCCCCCCCCTCTCTTTCTCTCTCTCTCTCTCTTCCTGTATGCTGTGTGTGTAAGGGTGGTGTGTGTGTGTGTGTGTGTGTGCATACATAGGTGTATGTGTTTGTGTGTGTTTGCGCCAAAGACGCCATCGCCATTCATAATTCACATGCATAAATTCTGGCAGTAGAAGAGTTGGAGAGAGAGAAGAGACTGACTGCGGGTTCTATGTGGTCCCTGGCTTGTTTTTGGCAGTCTGGTGTTAACGTGCCACGTAAATTTTCGGCTAACGATGCACTTTGCTCTGGCAACTCACCTGAGTTTTGCGTTTCTGCGTTCCTGCGTTTTGCCACAATCAAGTGCAATTCATTTTGTGCCACGTCAGCATGGTCTGCAATTTGAGCAAAAACCTTAAAGCCCTGGCGACAATTGTTTGGGCTTTAGACATTTACTAAATAGACTTGAAACTACTTTGGATCCTCTCTATCTTCTGTCGTCCCCTCACTCAGTGTCTGTCCCTGTCCCTCTCCCTGTCTCTGCTTCTCTTGTTCGTCATTTTACGGTGTGACCATCTTTCATCTAGTCTCTTTCTTTTGCAAGTCTTTGGCAATTTTTCATTCCCCATGCCCATAAGCTTCATTTTTCTTTTTCTTTCTACTGCTGCTTTGTTGCTCGTCAAGTAAATAATTTATTTTATAAATTCCAAAGTGGGATTAACACTGAAATATGCAGATTTACCCTTCCAAGACCCAGGCCCAGGCCGACAAGCACTCAACTGTGGAACGAATGAAAGGGTCAAACACAGCCAAGCAAATGGAGTTCCAACTGGAATCAACAAAAAAAAAAAAAAAAGAAAAAGGGTCACAAGTCCGTCCGAGTGAGCGAGCGAGCGAGCGACCTGTTCGTCAGCCAGATTAGCAGCCTTGCAGTGTTAAGCTTATTTATATTTATATAGTTCAAATGGCAGCAAAGTTTTGCCCATTCTTCTCAATGGTTGATCCCCTTTCCAACCTTCAGCCTGGGCTTTTGCCTGCTGCCTGTCAACTTTTCGGCAAATTAAATTGAGTTTGTTTTCTTATAAATGGCAAAACATTTTCAAGCACTTGGTAAAACATTTCGGGTAAATTTGTTTATTTGCGTGTTGACAATTATTGAGTTGATGACAAATGTTAGCCAATTGTTGATGATGTATGACCGGAATATATGTATATATATGTGTGTGTGTGTGTGTGTGTGTTTTGAAGGGGTATAGGAATATTGCGAATAGAAGCATTTGATTGGATACAAACTTCTTTTCAAATCTAATCAAAGAACAAAGTAAAGTCTTGTTTGTTCCCCATGGGCATATTTCGATATTATTACCATATGAAAGTGGGGTAAAAATAAACAATGAAAGCATTCGAAAATACCCAAACTGATGAAAATGTTATACGAAGATCCTAAAATTAACCACCTCATGACGAAACAGCATATCCCAAATAAACTTGTAAATCGTGACGAAAATAATTTTATAAAGGAAAGAAATTGACAACCAGGCATCCAGTCGACTATGGATGCTGATCAAGAATATAAAGACTTGACGTGGTAGAGAACGCTTATTTCTGGTAAAAAGATAATAGACGTAGTACTTATAAGAAAAACTAATTAAAATCTATAATCGCTTATATCCAAGTTAAGTGATTGCTTGCTTTGGCTTAGCACCACTATTCAAAATATTCTTGCAATGCAATCAATCGAAGTAGTCAATCAATTTTTTGATTTTTTGATCATCTTAACTCAGTAGTTCTAAAGAAACATAGACGTCAACGAAAGCTTAGGCTAAACACACAACGAAGAATTGATATCTGAAGAAATTGAAACAAAATTTGCTTATTAATTAGATAGGATATGGATAAAATAAGGAAAAAAATTGCAACGCAGCGAGCAAAGTTTATGGAGACATTAGACAAAGGCTCAAAGCTCGTTTGCTTAAAATTTAAATAAAAATTTTACAATTCGTTAAAATAAAGAATATAATGTTTTATAGCATTGCTTTCTGCTAAACATTTGGTATACTGGATAAAATACAGAAAACAACATTAGACAGGGGTCCTGAAATAGACCAATGCCTTTGATGCCGATTTCTTGGCCTCCTTTTTCTCAGAAACCGGGATCTCCAAATAAAGAGCGCATTACATTAAATATAATCAATTCGATATGATTTAAAATAAGAAAAAACCAAATTCTCGGATTTGGAACTGCCGACTGCCTCAATTAATGGGAACATGATAAGAACAAACAAAATAAGGAATAAAATGTTTTCTTATTGTAAGAAATAATCGAAAACACAACGAAAAATTGATATCTGAAGGAACTGCAGCAACATTTGCTTATTAATTAGGTAGGATATGGCAAAATAAGGAAAAGATTAGAATGCAGATGGAAAGCGTGCCAGATTTCTTGGCCTCCTTTTTCTCAGAAATCGTGACTTCCAAATATAGAGCGCATAAAAAATAAATTGGATATACTTTTTAATAAGGAAATTCTCAGAGAAGAAATTTCCGACAACCGCGGAAGATGTCGCCTTTTAATAAATAGTTTGGGTATCAAAATGTGGAGCGCATTAGATTAATAAAAAATTTGGATACGCTTTAATATAAGGAAGAAAATATATGGTACTTTGACCACTTCAACACATATGAATCATTTATTTGTCAAAATTTAATAAAAAGAATGGAAAATGTTTTCAAATAAGGAGTTAAATATTTTCTGTCTATGAGTTGACAAATTGCCAATGAAATTTAATTTTATTCCATTCAAAATCAAAAGGCACATCGTATCACAGATTCCCGAGTTTTCCTCTTTATGTCTAGTTGCAGAAGCTTATATGCAAAAAACTCAAAGATATTTAAAAGGTATTAAAAAAATATATAAAACTCGAAATGAAATAAGGAATAAAAGATTTTCTTTTCAATCTTTTCAAATAAGGAATAAATAGTTTAAATTAAAATGAGTTTAAGTGAAATTAAGTTAAATTAAAGATAAAATTAGGAGGAGCTGCTGTTGTTCCTGTTCGAGAGCCAAGATGCAAGTGATGAAATCTCAGACAATTCATCAGCACGAAAACTTTTTTGCTGGGCCCACTTCGGTGATAAATTGAAAAGGTCGCAATCGATAAATGGCAATCGATATCGACAGAGTTGACAAACAAGCTCCAATATGCCAAAGAGCTAATAGAGTTGCAAGCTTTTAAAATCGCTGAAAACGATCTGTAATCAATGGTTTTTTTAGACGAGGGTCCTGAAATAGACCAATGCCTTTCGATGCAGATTTCTTGGCCTCCTTTTTCTCAGAAACCGAGACCTACCAAATATAGTGCGCATTGCATTTCTAATCAATAAGTTGGATATGCTTTTAAATAAGGAAATTTTCAGAGAAGAAATTTCCGACAACCGCGGACGATGTCGCTTATTGATGAATTGTTTGGGTATCAAAATGTGGAGCGCATTAGATTAATACAAAATTTGGATACGCTTTAAAATAAGGAAGAAAATATATAGTACTTTGACCACTTCAACACATATAAATCATTTGTTTGTCAAAATTTAATAAAAAGAATGGAAAATGTTTTCAAATAAGGAATTTAATATTTTCTGTCTACGAGTTGACAAATTGCCAATAAAATTTCAAATCAAAAGGCACATCGGCAATCACAGATTCCCGAGTTTCCCTCTTCATGTCTAGTTGCAGAAACTAATATGCAAACAGCTTAAAGACATTTGAAAGGTATTAAAAAACAAGAGAAAACTCACAATGCAATATGAAATGAGGAATAAAAGATTTTCTTTTCAATCTTTTCAAATAAGGAATAAATGGTTTTCTTATTTTGGGCTTATGAAATTGCCCATGAAAATTGAAATGAATTAAAGTGAAATTAAGTAAAAGAAAAGATAAAATTAGATGGAGCTCCTGTTGTTCTCTGCTCGAGAGCCAAAAGGCAACTAATGAAATCTCTCACAACTCCCTAGAACGATAACTAATTTGTGACGTCGAGGCTTACTCTGATGGCAGCCTTAATTCATTTTGATATTAATTGGATTATCGATACATGGACAACTCTAGTCCCAGGGTTACCAACAACTTGCAGCGGCAAATATATATACTTGTTAAACTGTTCAACACTATCCAATCGCATAATTCTATTCATTAGCATTTATCCAAGAATGGTCAAAGACAATTCCAATATCATTTGCAAATTAAATCTAATTGAGCCAAAAGTGTGACCAAAGGAAAAATTATTAAACAGCTAAATTTTGCTGAAGATTTAGGCCCCTGGGATTTTCTGAAGAAGTTTAGCTGGTCACATTATTTTCGTATAGTTTCGATACATATGTACATATTATGTGGGACTGTTTTTTATAATATTTAAAACAATTTTTAGGAATCAATTGAATAGGGTTACTACTCACCTAACTCTTATGCATCTCGATGTGGTCATTTGCGACTTCAAATTTTAATGGTATTAAAGATTAATTGCGTAGACTATGGAAAAAATTTTAGACAAAGGCCCAAAACTGGTCTGCTTAAAACTTAAATAAACATTTGACTATTCGTTAAAATAAGGAATAAAATGTTTTATGGCATTTCTTTTCTCCAAAACAGAGTTTCCAACGACATTCACTCATGGCGATAGAAGCCAACGTAAATCTTTGATATGATTTGTTTAACAAATCTTAATAAAAATTGATTAAGAAATAAAATGATGTCCCATTTGTGAGAAATATTCCAAGAAATTGCATCAATATTTGCTAAGTATTTGATATACTAGATTAAATACAGAAAACAACATTAGACGAGGGTCCTGAAATAGACCAATGCCTTTTGATGCCGATTTCTTGGCCTCCTTTTTCGGAAACCGTGACATCCAAATGTGAAGCGCATAAGATTAAAAATAAAATCAATTGGATATGATTTAAAATAAGAAAAACCATATTCTCGGAGTCTGAATTGCCGACTACCTCAATTAATGGGAGCATTATAAGAACAAACAAAATAAGGAATAAAATGTTTTCTTATTGTAAGAAATAATAAAACACAACGAAAAATTGATATCTGAAGGAACTGCAGCAACATTTGCTTATTAATTAGGTAGGATATGGAAAAATAGGAAAAATATTAGAACGCAGAGGGAAAGCGTGCCAGATTTCTTGGACTCCTTTTTCTCAGAAATCGTGACCTCCAAATATAGAGCACATTGTATTTCTAAAAATTAAGTTGGTTATGCTTTTAAATAAGGAAATTCTCGGAGACGGAATTTCCAACAACCGCTGACTATGTCTCATCTTAATGAATTGTTTGGGTATCAAAAATTAATAAGAAAAATCAAAAATGCGCTCAAATAAGGAATAAAATGTGTTTTGGCATCGCTTTTCTCCGAGACAGAAATCCCAACGATTCCAATTTTTCATGGCGACGGGTTGCAAAGTTGGCGTAAATCTTTGGTCTTAGTTGGTTAACGAAACTTGAAACGAATTGAATCATTATTGACTGATTAAGGAATAAAATTATATTTTTTTTGTAAGCTGATTTCTTGGCCTCCTTTTTCTCAGAAACCGAGACCTTCCAAATATAGAGCGCATTGTATTTCCAAAGAATAAGTTGGATATGCTTTTAAATAAGAAATTTCTCGGAGACGGTTTATTGCGGACCTTGTGTATTATAAATGAATTGTTTCGGTATCAAAAATTAAAAAGAAAAACCAAAAATGCGTTCCGATAAGGAATAAAATGCGCTTATTAATTAGGTAGGATATGGCGAAATAAGGAAAATATTAGAATGCAGATAAAAAGCGTGCCAGATTTTTTGGCCTCCTTTTTCTCAGAAACCGAGACCTTTCAAATATAGAGCGCATTGTAATTCTAAAAAATAAGTTAGATATGCTTTTAAATAAGGAAATTCTCGGAGAAGGAATTTCCGACAACCGCGGACTATGTCTCATCTTAATGAATTGTTTGGGTATCAAAAATTAATAAAAAATTGGCATCGCTTTTCTCCGAGACAGAAATCCCAACGATTCGAATTTTTCATGGCGACGGGTTGCAAAGTTGGCGTAAATCTTTGGTCTTAGTTGGTTAACGAAACTTAAAACGAATTGAATCATTATTGATTGATTAAGGAATAAAATTATATTTTTTTGTAAGCTGATTTCTTGGCTTCCTTTTTCTCAGAAACCTCCAGAAATCTCCAAATATAGAGCGCATTGTATTTCTAAAAAATAAGTTGGATATGCTTTTAAATAAGGAATTTCTCGGAGACGGAATTTCCAACAACCGCGGACTATGTCTCATCTTAATGAATTGTTTGGGTATAAAAAATTAATAAGAAAAATAAAAAATGCGTTCGAATAAGGAATAAAATGTGTTTTGGCATCGCTTTTCTCCGAGACAGAAATCCCAACGATTCGAATTTTTCATGGCGACGGGTTGCAAAGTTATCGTAAATCTTTGGTCTTAGTTGGTTAACGAAACTTGAAACGAATTGAATCATTATTGATTGATTAAGGAATAAAATAATATATTTTTTGTAAGCTGATTTCTTGGCTTCCTTTTTCTCAGAAACCTCCAGAAATCTCCAAATATAGAGCGCATTGTATTTCTAAAAAATAAGTTGGATATGCTTTTAAATAAGGAATTTCTCGGAGACGGAATTTCCGACAACCGCGGACTATGTCTCATCTTAATGAATTGTTTGGGTATAAAAAATTAATAAGAAAAATAAAAAATGCGTTCGAATAAGGAATAAAATGTGTTTTGGCATCGCTTTTCTCCGAGACAGAAATCCCAACGATTCGAATTTTTCATGGCGACGGGTTGCAAAGTTATCGTAAATCTTTGGTCTTAGTTGGTTAACGAAACTTGAAACGAATTGAATCATTATTGATTGATTAAGGAATAAAATAATATATTTTTTGTAAGCTGATTTCTTGGCTTCCTTTTTCTCAGAAACCTCCAGAAATCTCCAAATATAGAGCGCATTGTATTTCTAAAAAATAAGTTGGATATGCTTTTAAATAAGGAATTTCTCGGAGACGGAATTTCCGACAACCGCGGACTATGTCTCATCTTAATGAATTGTTTGGGTATAAAAAATTGATAAGAAAAATAAAAAATGCGTTCGAATAAGGAATAAAATGTGTTTTGGCATCGCTTTTCTCCGAGACAGAAATCCCAACGATTCGAATTTTTCATGGCGACGGGTTGCAAAGTTAGCGTAAATCTTTGGTCTAAGTTGGTTAACGAAACTTGAAACGAATTGAATCATTATTGATTGATTAAGGAATAAAATTATATTTTTTTGTAAGCTGATTTCTTGGCTTCCTTTTTCTCAGAAACCTCTAGAAATCTCCAAATATAGAGCGCATTGTATTTCTAAAAAATAAGTTGGATATGCTTTTAAATAAGGAATTTCTCGGAGACGGAATTTCCGACAACCGCGGACTATGTCTCATCTTAATGAATTGTTTGGGTATAAAAAATTAATAAGAAAAATAAAAAATGCGTTCGAATAAGGAATAAAATGTGTTTTGGCATCGCTTTTCTCCGAGACAGAAATCCCAACGATTCCAATTTTTCATGGCGACGGGTTGCAAAGTTGGCGTAAATCTTTGGTCTTAGTTGGTTAACGAAACTTGAAACGAATTGAATCATTATTGATTGATTAAGGAATAACATTATATTTTTTTTGTAAGCTGATTTCTTGGCCTCCTTTTTCTCAGAAACCGAGACCTACCAAATATAGAGCGCATTGTATTTCTAATCAATAAGTTGGATATGCTTTTAAATAAGAAATTTCTCGGAGACGGTTTATGGCGGACCTTGTGTATTATAAATGAATTGTTTCTGTATCAAAAATTAAAAAGAAAAACCAAAAATGCGTCCGAATAAGGAATAAAATGCGCTTATTAATTAGGTAGGATATGGCCAAATAAGGAAAATATTAGAATGCAGATGGAAAGCGTGCCAGATTTTTTGGCCTCCTTTTTCTCAGAAATCGTGACCTCCAAATATAGAGCGCAATGTATTTCTAAAAAATAAGTTGGATATGCTTTTAAAGACAACCGCGGAAATTGTGTCATATTGATGAATTGTTTTGGGTATCAAAATGTGGAGCGCATTAGATTAATACAAAATTTGGATACGCTTTAAAATAAGGAAGAAAATATATAGTACATTGACCACTTCAACACATATGAATCATTTGTTTGTCGTAATTTAATAAAAAGAATGGAAAATGTTTTCAAATAAGGAGTTAAATATTTTCTGTCTATGAGTTGACAAATTGCCAATGAAATTTAATTTTATTCCATTCAAAATCAAAAGGCACATCGTATCACAGATTTCCGAGTTTCCCTCTTTATGTCTAGTTGCAGAAGCTTATATGCAAAAAACTCAAAGATATTTAAAAGGTATTAAAAAAATATATAAAACTCGAAATGAAATAAGGAATAAAAGATTTTCTTTTCAATCTTTTCAAATAAGGAATAAATAGTTTAAATTAAAATGAGTTTAAGTGAAATTAAGTTAAATTAAAGATAAAATTAGGAGGAGCTGCTGTTGTTCCTGTTCGAGAGCCAAGATGCAAGTGATGAAATCTCAGACAATTCCTCAGCACGAAAACTTTTTTGCTGGGCCCACTTCGGTGATAAATTGAAAAGGTCGCAATCGATAAATGGCAATCGATATCGACAGAGTTGACAAACAAGCTCCAATATGCCAAAGAGCTAATAGAGTTGCAAGCTTTTAAAATCGCTGAAAACCATCTGTAATCAATGGTTGTTTTATATGGGGCACATTTTTTTAAAAAAGAGTATTCAAAAGACTTGAGTTTAGCTCCATTGCATATTATTTCAACTTTATATACATGGCTTATCATATTTATAACCCACTTTTAAACGACAAAAAACATATTGGCTAAAAATTTTTCCCAAATGGCATATTCCCCTAAAATCTTAAAAGATGAGCAGCTCAATATTTGAATTATAAGTGAAAAACATCTTTTTCACTTAAAATTAATGATTTAATTCCAATTTTTTAAAAGGAAGTAAAAACAAAGAAAAAAGCACCCATTTGCTGTATCAAAATTATAGCCCGATTTCATGTTTTGGTCAAAAAAAATCCGAAACCGTGAGTTATAAATATGAGGACTGTATAAAAAGGAAAAAACTTTGCGTTCCTTTCAATACTGAAAGCAATAAATATGAGATATAACAGAAATTATGAACTAGAATTACGCCAATTAAGAAGAGCAGGTGATTGTGATGTATGTGTGTCTATGTTGTGTCCCTTACACTTCCATTTGCTGTGTGTGTGTGTGTGTGTGTGTGTGTGTGTGTGTGTGTGGCAGTGACAACAACTACTACACATGTTCTAACTAACGAAACGACTTCACTTCCCAATGCCATAGTAGCCTCTCACTCCTCAGCATAGCCCCGCTTGTCCATTTGCTGATAGAAGAGACAACACACAAAACGACTACATTTTGCAGTTACATGTGTTTTTCAGCATTCGATTTTAGACTATTTGACACATTGACAACGCCACACGGTGAACGGGTGATTGGGCGAGTGGGCGGGCGAGCGGGTGAGCGGGTGAGCGTGTGAGCCAGGCAATCCCAAACGAAATGCTTGCAACTTTTGCGATAGCGTTAAATTAGACATCAAGTTGGCAAAGTACACAAACAGTGATACAACGTCAAGTTGCCAGTTGTTGTTAGATGACGCTGACGATGACGATGACGATGTCTGATGGCATGGCCCTCGCTTATCAGCACTACCAGCTTTTGAACAACAACAGCAAAAGCAACACAAGCCACAGAGTAAGCGGATCAAATGCCGCCATCATGTCGCTTGACGCCTAGTAGTACAGGGAAAACAAAAACGACAACGAAGCGAAAACAAAAAAAAAAAAAAACAAAACACACACATTGCATACACAAAGTGCAATGTTGCACTACTTACATTTAGTGGGCGGTAGCTGATGGCGCACATGTTAAAGGCGCGGCAGCAGGCATGACGTCTGGGCCACCATGGGGCTATGGGGTTATGGGTCTATGGCCACGCCCTCGTTTACATGACGCAAATGCCTTTGCATTCATGAGCCACCATTATCAGAGGCAAGTCATCGACTCGTTGCGCTTAAAGCAAACAATGCGGAGGCGGCGGCAGCGGCAGCGGCTATGGCCATCACTCAATCTACGCATACGGCTAAGATTGTGCCCATGTCCATGTCAATGGCTAAAGTTATGCATATATACTAAGCTCGGCCATATCTCTTCGCCAGCGACATAGATCTCTTTGGCCCGTGGGCACAATCCTAGAGCACAAAAACACACACACACACACACACACACACACACACACACACGGCACGTTTTTACCAAACAACTTGAACAATTTGCAAATAGTTCTTGAGTTCTTCTTGCCATAAGAAAGTTGTGAGGAAATACTCCATCTACGGTGTTACTTCCATATAGCCCATTCAAGCCATTTGCCAAAATGCACCTTCTACCGACTACATATCTATCTTTGGCCAATAGCAGTTGAAACAAAACTAAAAAAGAATAGAGTAGCAAGGGAGGGAAAAAGATGAAGAAAACTTTGCCACGCGTCAAAGTTCGAGGAAATGTTCACTCGAAATTCAAAATGAAATTTTGCGCCAACACCGAAGAGAGAATCAAACAGGAAAAAAAAGAGAACAAAATTGAATACTTAATTAGGTTAATCGACTATCCGCATATCCTTTAAAAAATGCAATTCATAGGACATTTCTGAGTTTAAATTCTAGCAAAGAAATTCTTGGAGACGTTTGTTCCTTTTTTTTTTTAAATCTGGTAACACTTCAATATAAAATAGATATAATTGATTTGGGAAATATTAAGCGCGAAAAACCTTAGTGACAATTATTGTAAAAAAGGACAAACATAATATATAGCCAGATGTATACCAATGGACTTTATTAAGAACGAAGATCCTGAAAAGAACGGCTAGATATACGGTCACACAGAAATAAGATAACAGATCCTGATAAGCAGATAAATTCAAGAGTCCGGATAAAGATTGAAAAATGTTTTGGGCAAACCTAGCCCATTGAAGCTGATCGGAAATATAAATAAATAAAAAATATAGACACTCTTGACTCTAATATACCTATTTAATTCCTGAAATCCAGGGCATGAAAAAGGCAAGAAAGAAGGGACCAAACAACTAAACCAGCAGCACCAGAGCAGCATCAGCGAATAAAACTTTTGGCTGTTTTTATAAATGTTTATTTTGCACAAAAAAAAAAAAAAACAATGAACAAAAAACAAGACAAAACAAAAAAAAAAATGATGCGAAGAAAAAGAATAAAACGAAATGACGGCCAAAAGTAAGTAAGAAAAAAAAGGAAGCTGCCAAAAAAGGTGAAAGGCAACAAAAATAACAATAATGGCAACTGTAGCTGCCTTTTGTTGGCCCCCTCCTGTATTTGTCTGAAACAACATTTTTGTTGTTGTAACGTTTACTTTTTCCGTCTTTTTTTCTTGTTTTTGTGCTTTTTTTTCGTATTATTTTTGGATTGTTTCTTGTTTTTGTTTCGCTTTCTGTTTCGCTTTCGTCTTCAACAATAATTTTGCTACTTAGACGGATTTTTCTATTTGTGAATCAACATTTTATTTGCTGACAGGTGTAAAATTGCTGCAGCCTCCCCCCATCACCCTCAGCATCATTTTACTTTCCATTCCCACCAACCTCTATAAAGTTCGACATTTGCCAAGTTCTCTGGCATTCTCCTTTCGTTCTCTCACGTTCGCGTTGTGCGCTTTTTTTTGTTGTGCTCTGCTTTTTGGCCTTGGTTTATTGCTTTATTTGGCAGACATTCGCTAAGGATAATTGCCAGGCGCTAAGCAAACAAAGGCGATTAGTTTAATAGTTACCATTAACAATGCCCCAAAACATTTTCATTCTCAGCATCCATTCCCATTCGATCTTAATAGAACATACAAATGTAAACATGTGTACCTAGTATATCGATTTATTTGTATGTGTGTGTGTGTGTGTGTGCAGCAATTGGACTGAAAATTTGTTATTTGAGCAAGGATGCAGATTTAAATCTTTGATTAGTAACTTAGGAATTCCGACTGCAAGACTCGACTAAAAGACTTGGAGACTCTTACTACGAATAAAAAGAATAATAAGATAATAAATGGCTAAACAATTTTCTTAATGTTATTAGTCAAAATTATCTGGTGGACAAAAACTTTTTAAGTTTTTCAACTGCAGTTAACTACAGTCAACTTGGGACAACAACCTGGGAAATATGTCTACGAAGACTTCACATTGAGAGAACTTGCATAAGTTTTTAAGGAAAATAAAATATTACACATGTTTTTCATATGTCTTCTATGTTCGTACAAAACGCAACTGTAAAGCTCCTTTTACACCTTCTTAATGCCCTTAAGGGAGCAACGTGTCGTATAAGTTATTTTACTCTCTCCTTTTGGATGCGGAATTCATGTGATCTTTTGCACAATATCTGAATTTTGAATAACTTGTGTCGTATGAGTAATATATTTCTTTTGAAAACTTCTACTCAACGAGATTTCTTAGCCTTTCCAGATGAATCGTTTAAATATCCGATGTGAATGCATCAGCAATGTGAGAAAAAACCAGACTAATGTGCCATATATATGAAATTTATGTATGTATGTATATAGATAATATTGCACATACGCTGTGTTGCCTCATTGATTGCATTAATCAAAGCAAGAGCTTGACTGGCAGCAAGGGCAACAGCTTTATAACTAGACGAAAACAAAATTCATATATATTTATTTATTTATTTACATAGTTTGGTTCGTTTCTTTTTCGTATATTTTTGCATTGAGTTGGCATAATATAAATAAATAATGTTTGCTGCACTTTGCAATGCTTGGCATATATACATATATATATATATTTTTTTTTTATTTTTTTTTTTATGATGTTGGAAAATATTTCACACATTTGCGCACGGCGTTCAACGTCAACGCCAACTGCAGCTGCAACTGGAGTGCACCAGAAGAAGATCTCCTTCGTATTTTTCATCATCATCTATATACATATATAGACATGTCTATATATGTATATAAATATATGTATACATATATCGTTAGATATGTATAAGTGTATACAATATATGTGAAATGCTAGCAATTTCCCCGTGTTTGCTTTTGGCATGCACGTGCAATTTTTTCCCATTTCCTCGACTTGAAAATGTTTTGATAAATATGCACGACTTGAGTTTTGAAGTAGACGACGAACGATGAGGGCGACGACGACGACGACGACGACGACGACGACGACGTCGACGTTCTTGCCAGTGAGTGAGTAACTGAGTGAGCAAGACATGTATTGGCACTAAAGGGGGACCTTCAAAGGGGGCAGGGCCATGCAGCAAAGCCTTGTTTGCGCAATTTGATTGCACAAAGTTGGTTTGGCAATATGCAATATAAAAAAAAAAAAGGAAAAAAAAAATATGTTTGCTAGTCTCTTGCTGGAAAAACCTCATAATGAACATATCAATAAATTGCCAGCCAAATGGCAAACATTTTACCCACAGAAACGAAAAAGAAAAGACCAAAGAGAAAAAATACCAAAATATCTCAAGAAATTTGAGCCAAGAGAGTTTCGTTTTATCTTGGATTATGACGAAAATTGCATTCCCTGCATTCGATTTAGTTAAATAAAAAAAGCTTTAAGGATCACAAGCCAAATTTACCTCAACTAATTCGTTTGCCCTTTTGCTGGCAGCAGATCTTTTTTGGTTTGGAAAATCTAATTTTGATTGAATTGTTGTGGTTTTTTTTTATTGACCTTTATAATTATTTTCAAACCTTTTTGATATGCTCGAGGTCAATCTACCTCGGGGCATTTTCACGCGTTCGCATTTGTTTTTGTTTTGACCCTGAGGTTTGACTATAATTAGCTTTTTGTGACTTATTTAGAATGAATATTTTAGTAGAAATGTAACTGGCTGACTGGCAAGTTGAATATATCCTTCTTCGGTTAGAAGGGTGGGGTGGGCCGAGGGGGACAACGAAATGGGGAGTTTTTCTGTTTGTGATTACATAAAATATTTTATTACAAATACATCGATATAAAACTTTACTTCTTGGCACTTACATTGAATGGGAAGGGAGTTAGCCTCTGTAACCTTCTACTTTTTCCAAGCATTGGCTCTTTATCCACTTAAAATCACATAAATTTTGGCCGCAGTTACAAATTATTATCCAATCAAAAGCCAAAAACAAAAACAAAAAAAAAAGAAAAAGTAAAAACAGAAAAGGGATAATAAAAATAAACGAAATTATAAGCTGAGCGCATAATTTTGATAAAGCAAAAGATGCGCCACAGTCGAAGCAATTTTGACTGAAATAATAAAATTAAATTAAATTCATTACAGATTGCTGGCAAAAAGCAGCAGCAGAAAACAAGCTAAAACGAAACGAAAGAAGACCAAACGAAACCAAAATGAAAGCCAACGGCAAGGCAGAAGAGCCAAGAGGGGCGGCCCTAGAGGAAGACAGAGAGAGAGAGCGTGCAGGAAGGCAAAAGAGAAAGCAAGGCGCGCGCGTTCAGTGTTTATTTAAAAAAATAAATTACATTTTAAAAGCATCATAATTCAACGAAAACATTACCAAGGCAGCAACAGTACCAGCATCGCTCGCACCGCTAGCACCGCCAGCACCACTTAGAGAACTGGCAGCAGTAACAACAGTGGGAGCAGAAGTAGAAGGAGGAGGGGAGGCTAAAGGAGGCAGCATCCAGTTTGCTTCAGTGGAAATTCATTAAGCATGTTATAAATGCTTTAAATTTATAAGTAATTGTAAAGGTTTATGCGGTCCGCAATGGTCTGAACGTGTTTATCATCATCACAAATATATACACACACACAGGAAAAGTTGAGAGGCAAAAAAGGAATGATTCGCTTTTACTTAATTTATTTAAGGACCAAATAAACACACTCAACTCAATTCGACACTCAACAATCTAAACTCGTCTCGACTACCCTCACCGAAATATTGATTTCAAAATGCTAAAAGGTAAGTAACATTTTTACAAATTTACTTTTTTCCAAGCCCATAATATACAAAAATATATTTCCCATTTTACACTATACTTTCTGTACGTATAAAACTTAACTTTGCTTAAATATCATTAAATTTGAATAATTATTTGGGTTTCCCCTTGGTTAAATGGAAATTTGAATGAGTTTCAAAAGCATTTCATTTATTTGGAGAACGACCATTATCATCGCCTAAATCTATTATTTTGTAGATAAGGAATACTTTAAAGCTGAATAGCTACCGGAATATTAAAATTTAATAATTACAAAAGTGTTATCTGAAAATATTAATACCTCTGAAAATTTTTTTGTAGTGATTTCGTACTTCAGGGTTTTTGCAAGGTATTTAAAAATCGGTTTAAGCAGCCTTTATTAACCAAACTTATTCTTCTCTTTTTGTCGGCGTGCATAAGAAGAAAGTCGGCGTGTAGCTTTTGGGTTCAGTTTTGGTTTCATTTCAGTTCAGTTTCAGTTTTTTGCTTTCTGTGTTTTTTTTTTGTTTTTTTGTTTTTCTGTTTCTGGCCTTGAGCACAAAACGTTTAGCGCAAATAATTGTTAGCAAATATTTGTTCGACGCTCAGATCCATTCAGTTTTGTGGTTGTGTGTTTTTTTTTTTTTTTTTGTTGCTCCACTTGGAATATTTATGTAGTTTCATTGCCTAACCAGGCGAAACGGGTGGGGGGGGGGGGGACAAAGGAAGAGAGAGAGGAGAGAAGGAGAAAAGATGGTTTGTATACCATAGCTAGGCTATTCATCTAATACATCAAAGCAAAAGTGTTCACTTAAATGCTTTTTGGCTTTTAATTACTTTGAATGGGCTTAGGCCTGCAATATGTTGCCGTTTTGTATAAGCGGCGACCTAGACATAGCATCTATTACATACATAAGACTATAAGTATATATGTATGTATTTGTGTGTGTGTGTGTGTGTGTGTATGTGTCTAAGCATATATAGTAAATTTGTATATATAGGCAATTAAGCATAATACCCCCGTTGGATATTGGTTTACTCAATTTCAAATCAAAATATCAATATTTACCAATTCAAACTTGAATGTTCTCTCCGTGTGTGCGTGTGTCGGTGTGTGAGTGTGTGGGTGTGTTGGTGTGTGTGTGCGTGTATGGTTCTATCGTTTTGATTTATTGTCGTTGTTGTAGTTTCTGGTTTGTTATCAAATTATTTGCTTATTTATTGATCCTCAGAGCTTTTATGTGTCTGTGTGTGTCTTTGGGTGTCTGTGTGTGTGTGTGTGCTTGTGTTTGTAAGCAACAGCAAATAATTTGCTTCATTTACATACTGAGCTGTGGCTTTCATTAGACAAACTTATACATAGATTCATCCATTCAGCATGGTAAAACAAATTTACTTTGATTATGAGTATGACGAACGAATATTTTATACCCTTTATAACTATTTATGTGGGCTTTCCAATAGAAAAGTTCAACGAAGAAATAAAGTTGTGAACTTCAAAGTTCAAAGAGCTGGTCTATAGATTTAACCTTGTGCCAGAGTATAAGGCAAAATACTATCAAAATATTTGGCACAAATTAATGGCGTTACTTTTAAAACCTTTTAAACACGTCAGCAAAAATGCAAAGCAGCTCCACGCAAAAGCACAAGGCTCATAAATTTTCGACCTATAAAAATCAATATGTTAATGGTAAAAGTTGGGCAGCACAAAAAAACAAAAAAAAAATAGAACAACAAAAAACATGTGTGTAAAAGAATGGGTGTGTGCGGGGTGTGCGTGGGTGCTTGGTGGGGGTGGGAAGGGGGGGGGAGGGGCTATTGTAGACAACGAGACTGTTGAAATATAAATCCAACTGTCAACAATGGCCAACAGCATTGACATGCGACGACGATGAACAAACGAACAGAAGGCGGACCATAAGAGATTGGCCTGCAGCAGTAGCAGCAGCAGCAGCAGCAGCAGCAGCAGCAGCAGCAGGAGGAGAAAGACGAGGTAATGGAAAAGGACATCACAGAGGAATGGCGAGCGAGACAGACAGAGAGGGAATGAAGTGATGCCAGAGGCTGCATTGACCGCAGTATAAAATAAATACAATAAATACATACGACGAATGTGTGTATAAATTCACCAACAGATGTGAGCTCTGCGAAACCTCATTAAACTGTTAAATCTTTTGACAAGCGGCCAACGTTGATGGTGATGGACGAACTGGCACTGGAACTCGGGGCGGACACTCGCTGACAGCCCATTGCACATTGAAAAGAATGCATTTGGCCTGCCAGAAGGCAAAAGACACAAACTGAAAAGAGATAGAGCGAGAGAGAGAGAGAGAGAAAGAGAAAAAAAACCAAAAAGGAGAAAAGCAAAAAAAAAAGCGAAAACCGAATGAGTGCAAAATTAAAACTGCAATTAAGCGTGAGAAATATGCACTGGCAGACGACGGTAGAGGGACGGACAAACAAACTGACGGACGGAGTTCTAACAGACGGCATGCAATTGAAATTATTGACCAAGCAAATAGCTTACAGTCCGTCCACCTACATATCTAGCCCATCACAGTTCTTCCCGCCCGCTCTCTCTTTCTCTCTCTCTCTTTTTCTCTTTTTCTTCTCTCAAGGATGTCTGTGAAAATTTATGCAAAGTTATGCCATGCCATGCCACGCCCACGCTCTTTGAGAACGCCCCTCAAAGCACAGTCACTTTCAATTTAGGCGAGACACTCGTTGAGCTCGCAGCTCTCGGCTTTGGGAATCAATTCAAATTGATTTATGGATATTTTTGGGCTAGCAGCTCAAGTGAAAATGCGAGCAAAACTTTAAAGCATGTTGCGTGCCAAACGCAAATATCAAAAATCGACATTCAACATTCAGCATTCAAGGCGTGGTCACAAAAAGCGCTCGAAAATTATAGCTTTCAGTTTGCGAGCGAATTGTAATAAATTTAGAAAACTTATATATATATATATATATATGTATATATACACAACTTTAGTTCCACCATTCCACAGCCTAACAGCCATCGTATCTCATCCCTTACTCCCTGATTCAAGCAGCCTGCCGCCCATTTTCATAAAGTTTGCCGCTTGCGGCGGTTACGCTTTCCATTTAACCAGTCCACCGCCCCCCACCCTAGCGTTTGAGTAGCGCAAACGAGTTTCAACTACCAAAGGTCGTTAACAGCTGGAAAGGCTTAAGCCTGGGCAATGGATAAGGCGAAAAAAAAAGAGTAAAACGAAGAGAACCTAACTACTACGTAGGTGCAAACAAGCGTGGCGTATGGAATGGAAGGCAGAAAAAAAAACACACACACACACACACAGAGAGAAGCAAGCAATGGAGAATGGAGGAGCCCGAAAGGATCTAGCAGAAGAAAGCTTGCTGCTTGTTGACCTCGACCATGGAATACGCTAGCAAATGGCAAAAGGATGGCATATGAAATGCATTAGATGGGGTCAAGCTGGGTGAACAAGTTTTTTTTTCCACCCATTTTTGGCAAACCAGAGACAGACAGAGAGCGAGAGAGAGAGAGAGAGAGAGAGAGAGCCAAAAGAATTGTCATATAAAGTTTAAATTCAAGTCAACAAATTTGTTTTACTTTCATAAAGTAATAATTATTGCACTCACTTATAAAATTTGTTTGCACTTTGTTCAAGTGACAATTAAATGCAACGGATTGTTAATGAGTAACGTAAATATCTGTCATTTCATTTTAACATTTCAAAAGGCAAATAGAAGAATAACCTATAAACTTTAAATACATATTGCAGTTTATGGATTTTCTTTTGCTGTGTTTGAAATTTCATTTATTTCTTTATGGGATAATCCTACATAAGTTATGCATAGAGCCCACAAAATGTTAGTTAAGCTGCTTTGAAGCATCTATTGACTGAAACGATTGAAACCCATTGAATTCCTACGAAATAATTAATTGATGTAAATATTGCATTAAGTATGCAGAATTTAAGCTATTCAAAAATGCGGTCAAAAAGCATTCAATTTTAAACTCTTTAACTAAAAAGTTAGAGTTAATATCAACAAAATACTTTGGCTATACTTATAGTAGATAGGTTTCTTAAGATACATTAATATTAGACTCATTAGACAAATGCAATCGAAATTCTGTTGATCTAGTTAGACTTGAAACGATTGAGAATGAAATCAATTTCAATTTTTTAGATGCATTTTTTTTTAAAGTGGTTGGAAATCAGGCGGAGATAACTTCTGTTTTTCATTAGATTTTCATATGCTATAAGCAACAAGTTGTTGTTTTATTTAATGGCCATAACAACAACAACAACAATTACAACTAGCACTTGAATGGAATTCCCTTGACCGCTTATTATCACTTTACTGGCTAACTATCTTTTTTTGGGCCCACAATGTAGGCACACAATGGTTATCATTTCGTTCACTCTGACAGCCACGCCTACATTTACCTAGCTGCAATCTGGGCGCAAACATAATAATAATACCCCACCATTTGGACAACTCTATAGGGCATCAAAAAATAACAGCAAAGGCAACGGCAACGGCAACGATGAAGGCTATAAGAGATGGGTGGCCTGGGTATGGCCTGGACTGGGCTGGGCTGGGCTGGGGGGTAACTTACCAACGACTTAGCACGCAATCCAAAAGAGGCTTAAAGGTTAAGCATTATAATTTGGTGCACCTTTTCTACGATACTTACTTCTGCTTCTTCGTCTGCTTCCTGCTGCTGTCGCTGTTTGAGTTGTTCTTTGGGGTTTGCCCAGCCTTGGGGCGTAATTTTTGTTTCACAAGTATAAAAGTTAAAAATAGTTTTAAAAACTTGGCCAAATTGAATTAAATTGAATGCCTCCGCCTATATATTTTTTTTTCTCCCATTTTTCTATTTTATTTTACGAGTCGTGCGAATGCAAAAATGTGTCTAATTTGCTATGTGTTAGTAAGCGGTTGTTTGTGTGTGTGCGTGTGTGTGTGAATGGGTGTGGGTGTGGGTATGTGGGTGGATGACTTAGCTAATTTATTGCTCGAAATAACTGAACAGCATGTTTGCAATTGTATTGCTAGGTTATTTATTGTAAAATACCAGCACAGAGCCAGCCAGCCAGCCGCACTCCAAAAACAGAAGAAGAAGTAACAAAGACAACAAACAAACTGTTAGATCGATAGGGCCCAATCGATGGCAGTGTGGGTAAAATAGGGACAGGGGTTTTGTAGCCAACAACTGGTCGTATTTAATAATTTCTACATTTATTTATGCCATTTGCCGTCGTCCTCGTCGTCCTCGTCGTCCTCGTCGTCGTCGTTGTAGTAATTGTTGCCAGGACCCCGAGCAGACACAGCGAAGCTTAAGCCATCGCTTTGGATTTGTAAATGCCAGACCGACGGCTCGACAGCTCGACAGCCCGCCAGCCAGAGACAGTAGCGCATAGCAGAGAGAGAGAGAGTGAGAGACAGGACATTTCGGGTGGTTGTGGGTTCCGCTTAGGGGCATTGGCGTGCCAAACAAAAATATTTAACACTTGTGCCATAAACTATTGTCAGAAACGGAGCATTGCTCTCTGGGAAGAGGCTAGGAGGAAGCCTAGACTTCAGGGTTTAGGGTTTTATGCGGAAAAGAGATGGGATTGGGAATGGAAGTGGGGATGTGGTGTTGGTGGCGTCGGTAACCAGTCACCACAGCGTAATGTAGGTCGCGGTTTTTGAGTTGTTACAAACAAAACTAAAGCAAAGTATAACAAAGTATAAAACCAGAAAACAATACAATTAAATCACAAAATTATTTACAATTCACAATCAGAGGAGAATTGATTGCTCTCTATCTCTCACTTTCTCTCGTTCTCACTCTCTTTCTGTCTTAAGCAAATGCCATTATTTGTAGCAAACAAATAACAAGTAGTTTGACACGATTCAATCGTTAATTAACAACTGCCCCTGGGCATATGCAACAGTATTTCCATTCCTCATGCCCAACACACATTGACAGTTTATAAAATTTTAATTATCGTGTGTAGCATTTTATGCATTTTGCATTCCATAAATCCAAACGAAACCAAATGCAATTCCATTGAATTCTATTGAGCAGGCCTTGCCCCGCCTGCCCGCCCGAGTGTGTGTGTGTGTGTGTGTGTGTGTGTGTGTGTGGAACGCCAATGCAAAATCACTGCATATAATAAGCAAATTTTTCGAATTTTACAATGATTTCTCAAAAAAATTTAACACACAGAGGGATAAGAGCGGAGAGGGAGAGAGAAAGAGATGGGGAGAGAGATTCAACAGGGGAACGGCGGAAAATGCAGGGAAAAAGCAAATACTCGTGCATATTGTATGCGAAAATGGGAAATTCAACTTTCTGAAATTAATTCATTTGCATTGAAAAAATGTTATGCATTTCATTTATTTACGCATTTTTGGTGTGGCGTGAATAAATATTGACACACACACGATTTAATTTCACAATCAATACACACACACACACACACACAAACATACCATATAGTTGGCAATATATAAATTATGTGGCAGCTGATAACATTCGAATTGTGTTTTCAAGTGTGAAATTGTTAGGGTGATTCAACATTCATTAAAAATGTATGGATTACATTTTGCTCTCATGGCACTTGGCCAGCCTCTTATAATGTATATATGCATATACATTAATGTTCTTTTTGTAGTCTAATCATTTATTAAAATTCTAATCTACAATTATTGATAATTGCTGATGATACAAATAGCTTAAGGGCCATAAATTGAATAGAACTGGCCACACCATAAAGAGATTACCGAAAAAGTTGGTTTCAGTCAACGTTCATATTATTCAAATTATCGATTACGTACAGATATTTTTTGGTTTCCTAATACTCAAAAGAATAATCGATAATTTGCTAGGGTATGGAAACGGCGCTAATGTGTCGGTGCCTTTTATTTGGCCTCTTCTAATTAAACATATTCATTTGCTAAAAAGTTTTTAGCTGCTGCCACATGGAAAAAGTACGGCGCATTTTACCCGGAATTACATTTAATTAGACCAAGAATCTATATGCATTCACTTTCATTAGAATCGCCAAAATTTTCTCGCGAAAAATCGAAGGAAAATGTAGAAAACAAATTCCAGGAAGCCTCAAAAAGAAATAAATAAATTATTAGGTTGTTGGTCTTTCCGAAAAGTAGTTTTGATTTCGATTAAAAATGATCTTTGACCCAAAAAGAACAATCGTTTTGCAGTCCTGAGCTAATAATGCGATCAATTAAAAAAAAAACATCCCTGCATACTCTTCGGAAATATCGATACTTTAATATTCTTGATATCGATGTAGGCCTTGACCCAGCTTAAAAGTTAACGTGCTGAGGAATTCTGTAATTTTTCATTAGTTGCTTGTCGGCTCTCGAGAAGAGAGCATCAGCAAATTATCCCTTATTCATTAATATTTTAATTTTATTCAACTTAACTAAATCTCATTTAAGTTTATTTCATCTTAAATTTTAAAGAATGATTTTCCCTAAATCAAATAATTTACTCGCAACAAGAAAATCGTTTATTCCTTATTTCATATTGCATTTCATGGTTTATATATATTTTTTTTAATACCTTTCAAATATCTTCGAGTTGTTTGCATATGAGCTTCTGCAACTAGACATAAAGAGCGAAACTCGGAAATCTGTGATACGATGTGCCTTTTGATTTTGAATGGAATAAAGCTAAATTTCATTGGCAATTTGTCAACTCATAGACAGAAAATATTAAATTCCTTATTTGAAAACATTTTCCATTCTTTTTATTAAATTTTGACAAGCAAATGATTCATATGTGTTGAGGTGGTCAAAGTACTATATATATTTTTTCTTATTTTAAAGCGTATCCAAATTTTGTATTAATCTAATGCGCTCCACATTTTGATACCCAAACAATTTATTAATAAGCGACATCTTCCGCGGTTGTCGGAAATTTCTTCTCTGAGAATTTCCTTATTTAAAAGCATATCCAACTTATTTTTTAGAAATACAATGCGCTCTATATTTGGAGATTTCTGGAGGTTTCTGAGAAAAAGGAAGCCAAGAAATCAGCTTACAAAAAAAATATAATTTTATTCCTTAATCAATCAATAATGATTCAATTCGTTTCAAGTTTCGTTAACCAACTAAGACCAAAGATTTACGCTTACTTTGCAACCCGTCGCCATGAAAAATTGGAATCGTTGGGATTTCTGTCTCGGAGAAAAGCGATGCCAAAACACATTTTATTCCTTATTCGAACGCATTTTTTATATTTCTTATTAATTTTTAGAGACATGATCCGCGGTTGTCGGAAATTCCGTCTCCGGGAAATTCCTTATTTAAAAGCATATCCAACTTATTTTTTAGAAATACAATGCGCTCTATATTTGGAGATTTCTGGTGGTTTCTGAGAAAAAGGAAGCCAAGAAATCAGCTTACAAAAAAAATATACTTTTATTCCTTAATCAATCAATAATGATTCAATTCGTTTCAAGTTTCGTTAACCAACTAAGACCAAAGATTTACGCTTACTTTGCAACCCGTCGCCATGAAAAATTGGAATCGTTGGGATTTCTGTCTCGGAGAAAAGCGATGCCAAAACACATTTTATTCCTTATTCGAACGCATTTTTTATTTTTCTTATTAATTTTTGATACCCAAACAATTCATTAAGATGAGACATAGTCCGCGGTTGTCGGAAATTCCGTCTCCAAGAATTTCCTTATTTAAAAGCATATCCAACTTAATTTTTAGAAATACAATGCGCTCTATATTTGGAGGTCACGATTTCTGAAAAAAAGGAGGCCAAGAAATCTGGCACACCTTCCCTCTGCGTTCTAATATTTTTCCTATTTTTCCATATCCTACCTAATTAATAAGCAAATGTTGCTGCAGTTCCTTCAGATATCAATTTTTCGTTGTGTTTTCGATTATTTCTTACAATAAGAAAACATTTTATTCCTTATTTTGTTTGTTCTTATAATGCTCCCATTAATTGAGGTAGTCGGCAATTCAGACTCCAAGAATTTGGGTTTTCCTATTTTAAATCATATCCAATTGATTTTATTTTTAATCTTATGCGCTTCACATTTGGATGTCACGGTTTCCGAAAAAAGGAGGCCAAGAAATCGGCATCAAAAGGCATTGGTCTATTTCAGGACCCTCGTCTAATGTTGTTTTCTGTATTTAATCCAGTATATCAAATACTTAGCAAATATTGATGCAATTTCTTGGAATATTTCTCACAAATGGGACATCATTTTATTTCTTAATCAATTTTTATTAAGATTTGTTAAACAAATCATATCAAAGATTTACGTTGGCTTCTATCGCCATGAGTGAATGTCGTTGGAAACTCTGTTTTGGAGAAAAGAAATGCCATAAAACATTTTATTCCTTATTTTAACGAATAGTCAAATGTTTATTTAAGTTTTAAGTAGACCAGTTTTGGGCCTTTGTCTAAAATTTTTTCCATAGTCTACGCAATTAACCTTTAATACCATTAAAATTTGATGAAGAAAGTCGCAACACTATTCAATTGATTCCTAAAAATTGTTTTAAATATTATTAAAAACAGTCCCACATAATATGTACATATGTATCGAAACTATACGAAAATAATGTGACCAGCTAAACTTCTTCAGAAAATCCCAGGGGCCTAAATCTTCAGCAAAATTTAGCTGTTTAATAATTTTTCCTTTGGTCACACTTTTGGCTCAATTAGATTTAATTTGCAAATGATATTGGAATTGTCTTTGACCATTCTTGGATAAATACTAATGAATAGAATTATGCGATTGGATAGTGTTGAACAGTTTAACAAGTATATATATTTGCCGCTGCAAGTTGTTGGTAACCCTGGGACTAGAGTTGTCCATGTATCGATAATCCAATTAATATCAAAATGTCTTGAGGCTGCCATCAGAGTAAGCCTCGACGTCACAAATTAGTTATCGTTCTAGGGAGTTGTGAGAGATTTCATTAGTTGCCTTTTGGCTCTCGAGCATTGAACAACAGGAGCTCCATCTAATTTTATCTTTTCTTTTACTTAATTTCACTTTAATTCATTTCAATTTTCATGGGCAATTTCATAAGCCCAAAATAAGAAAACCATTTATTCCTTATTTGAAAAAATTGAAAAGAAAATCTTTTATTCCTCATTTCATATTGCATTGTGAGTTTTCTCTTGTTTTTTAATACCTTTCAAATGTCTTTAAGCTGTTTGCATATTAGTTTCTGCAACTAGACATGAAGAGGGAAACTCGGGAATCTGTGATACAATGTGCCTTTTGATTTGAATGGAATAAAGCTAAATTTCATTGGCACTTTGTCAACTCATAGACAGAAAATATTAAATTCCTTATTTGAAAACATTTTCCATTCTTTTTATTAAATTTTGACAAACAAATGATTTATATGTGTTGAAGTGGTCAATGTACTATATATTTTCTTCCTTATTTTAAAGCGTATCCAAATTTTGTATTAATCTAATGCGCTCCACATTTTGATACCCAAACAATTCATCAATAAGCGACATCGTCCGCGGTTGTCGGAAATTTCTTCTCTGAAAATTTCCTTATTTAAAAGCATATCCAACTTATTGATTAGAAATGCAATGCGCACTATATTTGGTAGGTCTCGGTTTCTGAGAAAAAGGAGGCCAAGAAATCTGCATCGAAAGGCATTGGTCTATTTCAGGACCCTCGTCTAAAAAAACCATTGATTACAGATGGTTTTCAGCGATTTTAAAAGCTTGCAACTCTATTAGCTCTTTGGCATATTGGAGCTTGTTTGTCAACTCTGTCGATATCGATTGCCATTTATCGATTGCGACCTTTTCAATTTATCACCGAAGTGGGCCTTGACCCAGCAAAAAAGTTTTCGTGCTGATGAATTGTCTGAGATTGCATCACTTGCATCTTGGCTCTCGAACAGGAACAACAGCAGCTCCTCCTAATTTTATCTTTAATTTAACTTAATTTCACCTAAACTCATTTTAATTTAAACTATTTATTCCTTATTTGAAAAGATTGAAAAGAAAATTTTTTATTCCTTATTTCATTTCGAGTTTTATATATTTTTTTAATACCTTTTAAATATCTTTGAGTTGTTTGCATATCAGCTTCTGCAACTAGACATAAAGAGGGAAACTCGGGAATCTGTGACACGATGTGCCTTTTGATTTTGAATGGAATAAAGCTAAATTTCATTGGCAATTTGTCAACTCATAGACAGAAAATATTAAATTCCTTATCTGAAAACATTTTCCATTCTTTTTATTAAATTTTGACAAACAAATGATTTATATGTGTTGAAGTGGTCAAAGTACTATATATATTTTTTCTTATTTTAAAGCGTATCCAAATTTTGTATTAATCTAATGCGCTCCACATTTTGATACCCAAACTATTTATTAAAAGGCGACATCTTCCGCGGTTGTCGGAAATTTCTTCTCTGAGAATTTCCTTATTAAAAAGTATATCCAATTTATTTTTTATGCGCTCTATATTTGGAGGTCACGATTTCTGAGAAAAAGGAGGCCAAAAAATCTGGCACGCTTTCCATCTGCATTCTAATATTTTCCTTATTTGGCCATATCCTACCTAATTAATAAGCGCATTTTATTCCTTATTCGAACGCATTTTTGGTTTTTCTTTTTAATTTTTGATACAGAAACAATTCATTTATAATACACAAGGTCCGCCATAAACCGTCTCCGAGAAATTTCTTATTTAAAAGCATATCCAACTTATTGATTAGAAATACAATGCGCTCTATATTTGGAGATTTCTGGAGGTTTCTGAGAAAAAGGAAGCCAAGAAATCAGCTTACAAAAAAAATATAATTATTCCTTAATCAATCAATAATGATTCAATTCGTTTTAAGTTTCGTTAACCAACTAAGACCAAAGATTTACGCCAACTTTGCAACCCGTCGCCATGAAAAATTCGAATCGTTGGGATTTCTGTCTCGGAGAAAAGCGATGCCAAAACACATTTTATTCCTTATTTGAGCGCATTTTTGATTTTTCTTATTAATTTTTGATACCCAAACAATTCATTAAGATGAGACATAGTCAGCGGTTGTTGGAAATTCCGTCTCCGAGAATGTCCTTATTTAAAAGCATATCCAACTTAATTTTTAGAAATACAATGTGCTCTATATTTGGAGGTCACGATTTCTGAAAAAAAGGAGGCCAAGAAATCTGGCAAGCTTTCCATCTGCATTCTAATATTTTCCTTATTTTGCCATATCCTACCTAATTAAGTAAATGTTGCTGCAGTTCCTTCAGATATCAATTTTTTTTTGTGTTTCGGCCTCAGCCATCGATGATTTGTTACAATAAGAAATCATTTTATTCCTTATTTTGTTTGTTGTCCTTATTATGCTCCCATAAATAAAGGTAGTCGGCAATTCCGACTCCGGGAATTAATTTGTTTTCTTATTTTAAGCCATATCCAATTCATTTTATTTTTAAAGCAATGTTTCTAAGCTCATAAGCTTTCTTTCCATAATGCATGATCGAAATAAATTATAAGCAAGAGAGTTTTAATAAGAGAGTGACCATATTTCTCACCTAAACTTCTGTCAAAACTCGTTGTGGCCCGACAGGAAGTTAGCAATTTTGGCTGACAGTACTTTTCCATATTTTCTCCTAATTCCTTGTTTTCCAATTTTCGAGTATGCCAGGCAATGTTTTCAGTGGTCAAATATTGTGGGGCCACGCGTTCATAGGTAACTTCACCCACCTGACGTTTATTTAACACTCATAAACGAACTAATTTATCTGTTCCTATTTTGATTTTTGTTTTCCCCCAACATCTTTGGTCACTTTAACCAATGTGCATACCTCTCGATAAAATTTGTTCATTTCGATACACCCTAATATAAATCATAAAAATGTGCTTTATGTGTACTTTACACCCACACATTATTCATATGTATCAATCGTGAAGCGAAAAGAGAAATGAAAGAAATTTGCAATTATTTTGCCATTTTGCAAATAGCTTAAACAAATGTTAAAAGAAAGAAATAAACAAAAAGCGGCTACATACATAAGTATGCATACATGTAGATTATGCATGTGTGTATGTATATGTTTATTTGTATAATGTGTAAATTGTGCGTATGTCTTAATTTTTGTTTGTATGATGGGCACAAAGCAAAACAAACAATTTTTAATGGCGGTGTGATAAGACCAGCAAAATGTAACAAACAACAACAAGAAAAAGAAAAAAAAAAACTACCATAGAATTGCTGGCTCATGATAATTGTTGTTTTTGCTGTTGCTGAGGATGATGTTGCTGTTGCTGTTGTTGTTGCTACTGTCCTTGTTCTTGTGCTGACAATGATGCCAGAAACAAGGTGCTTAAGATAGCCAAGTGTACACAAAAGGCAGACAAAGGAGCAGCAAAACCCAAGAAGAACAATGAAATCACAGGCGTTGAGTGCTGCCAACTGCAAGAGAGAGAGAGAAAGAGAGAGAGAGAGAGAGAAAGAGGGTATAAGAGAGACACATACAGATTTTATGCCATAAAAAAGGACAAACAAACATAAAGCGCAGCAGTAGCAGCAGCAGCAGCAACAACAACAACAACAACAACAATTTCTCTCGAGTGCGTCTGGCAGGCGCTCATTACGTAATTAATTATACGCCATGTTGTACGCCTATGGCCAAAAAATGGCAACTCGCCTGCAACTAAAACCGCAAACATAATGAGATAATCTTTGTACAAATGGCGCATACGCAGCAGTATACCCCTTAGCACTCCCCACACCAACCCACTTGCCACGCCCCGCCCAGCAGCCTGTTTGTCCACAATTCCATCTACGTATCTCTCTTATCCTGACCCGGAAAAAAGAGCCAAGCGTAGTGAACTTTTGGCTTTAATGGCACTATGTGCTGTTTTTAATTAGCACCAGAAAGAAAGAAACCGAGAGAGAGAGAGAAAGAGCGAGCAAGCTAGAGATAGAAGAAAGAGAGAGCGAGTGTGAAAACAGGAAGAAGGAGGCGAGACTCTGGTCTTGGTGCAAATGCAACACTTTATATGCATTTTTCTTTTAATTTTCATTTTTATGCAACGGCTGCAACTGCGACGACGACGACGACGACGACGACGACGACGACGACGGAGTCGAGGCCCGGAAATTTAGGTTGGCATTTCTTGCGGCTCACTCACTCGGCATATTCCTTCTATTCATGAGAGTGTGTGTGTGTGTGTTTGTGTGTATGAGAGGATGTGCGGCGTAGTCATTGTGTTAGTGTGTGAAAAGCATATAACTCGTAATTAGAGTGGAAAAAAACACGCAATTACCATTATGTGCGCCGAATTTCGTTTTACGATTTCAGGCTAAAAAAAAAACAACACACACACAAAACTAAACGAAACGAAACTAAAGCAACAACAAGAAAACACTAAAAGCGCAACAACATGAAATTGCAGCGACACGGCAACAACAACAACTACAACAATGTACAGTTGTGTCTCTTAGTTGACCTCAATTTATTTTTAAATCCAAGTCGTTTAGCTTAAAACACGCGCCAGAGACTCTAAGGATTGCTTTCGCTTGTGTCCTTGTTCTCGGATTTTGGTTGTGTTTATATAGTATATAACTACCTATCTACCTATACATACATACATACATATGTATGTACGAATGTTTGTATGTACATATAGTGAAAGAAATTGCACGAAATCAAGTCTTAACCTTTCACACGGTCTACAACACCTGCAATATATTGCACAATTTTCCAATTAATCGTATTATTATTTGATGGCATTAAAGATAAAATGTCAATCTACAGAAATAAACAAGGAGTTGGGGACTTAAGAAACGCTCTAAACAACAGAAACCATAACTCAATAACCTAACAGCAGGCAAATAGGCAGAAAAGCCACCAAATATTTAATGAGCTTAAACTAAGATAACTTATACGATACGCTTGAATGAGTTTATAAATCGATAATAATGACAATATTAAGGGTATTCACAATGTCTTTTGTTCGAAATCGAAGGCCGTACCGCTATTTAGGTAAAAGCTTTTAAAGAGAATAAATAAAAAAATACAATTTAAACAGCGTCAATTTCAAGCCTTTTTAGCTCATTTTAGCTTGTCCCCCTTGAAGTCTCAGTGTTGCGTAACGTTAAAAGTGTCTGTCACTTATTTTGAGTGACTGCGATTGAGTTCTCTTTAAGTAACTATTCGCCCTTTATGTCACAAATCTAGTCAAGAAATTTGACCTTGATATAGAAAACTTTATAGAGGACACAAGAGAGCAGAGCAAAGCGGAGCAGATGAGATCAGATGGCTGGCCGTGTAATAAAAATAATGCCATTTCCTAGCACTTATATCTATTATATGTGAAAGTCTTACTTATGTTTTGTTGATGGATTTACTTAGCTGCTGTCCACCCAAAAGCACACACCAAGTCACCGAGTCACCGAGTGGACATGCTGAAGGTCAAGCTGTGAGTGACATTTATGTGACTGGCGGCACAATCTTCTTCGCATTGGCGTCATTTCACATTCCACATGCTTAACAATTCAGCACATGGTCCGTCTTTTCTGTCACTGCTAAGTTTTGGGGTTGTACGCAAAGCGAGCTAAAGCTGTGAAGCCTGGAATAGGAATTGAAGTTGAAGATGGTTGGAATCGGTGTCGGTGTTGGTGTCGGAGTCGCTGGGAGAGTTGGTATGTTGTGGTGCTCCATAAAATATTCTCGTATCTGCGAGAAAATCGCACACAAAATCCACCGCAAACTATTTTTTGGTCGCATGCTGAGCAATAAAAGTGTCCTGGCTGGCCGCAGACACTTGTATGTACTACTACTACTACTACGACTACGACTACTGTGACTACGAGTCCATGTCCATGTCCTCTAATGCCCATAAAAAGGGTGGGCAGATGCGCTAAAATCTATGGGCACAATCGCACACAGACGTACATATAGAGGACATAGGACACAGCTGCTCTTGGCCAGGCTTATGTACTTAGAAGAGATCGGCCTGATGCCGCAACAAGACTGACAATTTGGGTTAAAAGAAATGTTGGCTAACATAGTTTTTTGGTTCTCATCCTCATTCTCGTTCTCATCCCTTTGCTCATGTTGTTGCAACGAAACATTCAAGTAGCATTCAAGTGAAGTGAACTGAAGTGTAGTGGAAGTAAACTAAAGAATGGGTTAGCGAGAGAGACAAAAAGAGGTGTGTGTGTGTGTGTGTGTCTGTATATATGTGTGTGTGTGCGGTAGGGTTTTGGGTTAGGAGCAATTCAAAAGTCTTGCCGCCTGCTTAGCAGTTTTTGTGGCTTTTGCGGTTGCAAGTATAATATGTCAGCTAAAGTTTTTAGCTTGCTGCAAGGGTAATAAAATTACTTTGAGGGCTTTGCGGCCCCCTAACAACATTGAGCAATGGACTAGAGTCAGTGTTAAAAAGCACACACACACAGAAACATCAATTTCAGAATCCAAAAGCAAATCTTGTTGATGGTTGCCTAATGAAAATGATGATGACGATGACGATGACGACGACTGAAGTGCCAAAAATATGCATATATAAAATGTATTTCTCTCGTTCTCTCCCCCTCTGTGTGTGTGTGTGTGTGTGTGTGTGTGTGTGTGTAGAGAGTTTCACGTACTTTTGGTTATCCTGTCTATAGCTTTTGCATTGTCCTGACTTTCATTTGCATATATTGTAGCTGCATTTTACAGTAGTTTTTGCCATTGGCAAATTTCCACTTTATGGCACAATAATTATGCTAATTTTGCACAAAGTTATGTCCGTTACATCTCGCCGCATGCTCTCTCCCTTCTTTAGCTCAGTGTCCTCCTTTTCCTCCTCCTTCTGCTGCCTATCCTTAGCCCGCAGCGGCGATTCGTTGCGAAAAATTATGAGTATGAAATCGAAAAAGTTTCAATCATCCGCGTGTGCAGGTTGCAGGAGTTACGAGCTGTGGCAAAGTTGCCCGCTGCCTTCTGCCTTCTGCCTGCTGCCTGCTGCTTTGAAGTTGCACCAACTTCAACATCATCGCTCAAAAGTTGAGTTCATTGCTGGGTGGCAATAAAAACGCTTGAAATGTTTTTTAATATCCCCCCCCCCCGTCACAAAACTTAACCCAAATCCCTAAAGCCCATCCGCCCACACTTGACCCAAAGTTTTACACCAAAGTGTGGTCGAGAGTGAGAGAGAGAGATAAAGGAGAAAGGGAGAAGATATTTACTGAATAGAGAGGAGGCATAAATTTAAGCAGCCTTAGATTGATGGATTGATTACACGTAATTAATGATAATTTGTGCAAGCCTTCAATGACGTTGTTTGTGTGTATGTGTGTGTGTGTGTGTGTATTGGGGCCGCAATTTCTTCATTTAATGCAAGCCGAATGGCACTTGAGACGCCAAAGTTACGAATATGAGAGCACTTCATTATCCACGCAGCAGAGGCGTCTCCATTATAATTGAGTGCAAAATTATGCATTGAATTTACTCGACGTGGTCGAAACCCATCACCACCATCAGCACCACCAAGAGACCCACCGAAAGACCGACCGAACGACCAAACGAGCCAGGGGAACAAAATCAGAGCACTTGGCTCACGTGGCCAAGCTCTGATAGCATCGTGAGGCTATAAAATAACTAATAGCATGGCGGCAGGCCTGTAACCAGCCTGGCCACATTATAAACAACACGGCCTGGCAAACGATAACATAGCAACAGTAACAACGAAAACAACTGCAACAACAGCAACAACAGCAACAACAGCAACAGCAACTGAACAACAATGGTGGCTAATAACAGTCAACAATGTGGGGGGTGCCGCCTTCTTCTACTTTTCCTCCTCTCCTCTGCTCGTATGTGTGTGTGAGTGTGTAAAAAAACAAAGCAAAGAGATTGCAGTAAATATAGGGTGATAGCAAAAATCTTTATTTTCCATCTAAAGTTGTTTCGAATTTCGTTTAATAACCCAATCTACATATTCTTTAATTTATGTTTTCAACAAATATTTTTTAATGACATTTTATTTTCTTGGCTATGAGTAATGCAATTCACTCACCTTTAATATGAATTTAGCGACTTATTCTTATTACAGAGAGCATTTTCCAAAAAAAAAAAAAAAAAACTATAAAAATCTGATCAAAAGTAACCAAAAATTATTCAAAAGAAATTAATTGATCTTAGACAGACGCGTTAATTTGAGTATGGAAAGCAACTAAAATATCATTGAAAGAAAAAACAAAATAAGTAACTGAAATCGAGTCATAGAATGCCTTTAATTAATGTATTTTCATTTAAAGCCAATTTAAAGAATGTGTTAGCCTTTATTAATTTAAGTTCACTAGAAATTTAACTAGAATACACAGATTAATAGTTTACAATGTAATATTTAGCTAAACTCACTTTGAAATCATCAGTCTAAACAATTGTACTATTTGGAATAGTATTAAATTGAAATTTTCTTATTGTTGCTGCGTCTCTTGTTACTCCTCTGGCTATGCATACTTTCCGAACCACAATGGCTACAGGGTGTCAGTGGCTTTGTGTTTTTGTAATTCCGGTTCTGGCTTTGTGTGCGTATTTTAAATAGCAATCATAATGCAATTCATTCTCTAACGTTCCTTGGGGCACAATTTTTTGGTAAACGCCAAAGATTAAGCCGCATTCAAGTTGAAAGCAAAGCAAAGCAAGCTAACAAAAGCAATAAAAATCGCCCCAGCACAAAGGAAGCCAAATGCTTGGACATTGTAAAGACAAAGTCAAAGTGAAAACGTTAAACAGAAAAAGAAGAAAGAGAGAGAGAGAGAGAGAGAGAGAGAGAGAGAGAGAGAGAGAGAGAGAGAGCGAGAGAGAAAGTAGAATTGTAGATGGCAAAGGCAGTTTAAGGGTCTTAAATAAGTAAGACTAAGAAAGTAGGAAAACCAGCCACATGACGCAATAAATTTGCAATTATTTTGCTGCCACTGCCACTGCTTGGCTTGGTTGGCCTTGGCATGTTGTAAGTATGCGTAATTCTTCAAGTATTCGCAATCCTCGCGTTGTTAAGTCATCTTATTTAGCCAATTAGCTTCAAGAAAAACGAATAAATTTGCATTGCTCTATCATCATCATCATCATCATGAGCAACAGCAACAGCAACAGCAGCAGGACCATCTACAACATTATCATTATCGTTGTCAGCAAGGTAAACTAAGTAGAGGATATATACTGAAGAGCCAGGATGTTTCAAAAGGGGAAAGTTTGCGCTAGGCGCTTACAACTGCTTTGCAATTATTACAGCCCGTAAGTATGCTACAATTTATACAGTTTTCCAAGTTACTTTGCTTCTTCTCCTTCCTCTTACTACTTCTACTTTTACTCCATCTCTCTCTTTCTCTTTCTCTCTCTCTCTCTCTCTCTTTCGCTCCCTTTCCATCCATTTCGCCCTTTCCTCATTCGCACTCTGTCTCTGTCTGGTGGGATCGTCCTCGTGGTTGTTGTTCTTATTGTTGTTTGCTTTGCACTTTGGTGCTTTGGCAAAGATTTGCATTTTCAATTTGTTGTTCTTTATTGCTTTGATTGTGAGTAACCAAGTTGATAGCTAGCTAAGATTTTCCATTCCAATTTCCTAGAACTGTGTGATGTATGCCAAAGGATTACACACTAAGCAAATACTTGAATACAAAAAGGTCGTTTAGAGACAGCAAGAGAGACACAGAGACAGAGAGGGAAAGCGTCCGAGTCAGGTGTACCAGCAATAATATTATCATATACATAATCAAACTTCATTTCCCTTTTAACTTCAATTTGTCTACTCTACAAGATTTTCACTTGGGGTCATTTATATAGTATGTACGTGTAAATATCTGTGCGAGGGTTTCTCTCACACTTTGATTTCGATTTGACATATTGCCTTTGTCCTTCCACTTAACATACAAATGTGAAACAAAATCAAATTCAGTCATGTTTTTTTTTTTTTTTTGAGAAAAATGAAAAACGAGCAGCAAAGCGAGAAAAACAACAACAACAACAACCACAATAGCAACAACATTGTTATAGAAAATCTTAAGCTTGCAACACATTTGCCAACATCAATTGTTTGGGTCTTATCGCCTAAGCCTTGGCATCGGCATTCTGGCATTTGGCATTGGGTTGCCCCTTTTTTTCTTTCCAATTTTTGTTCCCTCTCCCTTTTTTTTTCTTGTTATGCCTTTTGATTTCAGTTGTTGTTGTTGCCGTTGTTGCCATAGGCGTAGTTCCAAGTGACATTTCAATGGGTAATAGAACAGAAAGATCCATTGCTGCTCCCAAAAAGAAAAAAAAACAAAAAATCCATACATGATTAACTTGAAGTTATTTGACAGCTTGCGTCATTAACTGCAGTCTTCTTTACCTGCATGTAGACTAAAACTGATCTAAATCTTGATACTGACCCTTTTTGGGGACCACACCCATGTTTGCTGATGTTAAAGTTTCTGCTACTCCTGGGCCTAATGGCATTCGTAAGCTGCGTCTAAGCTGGGACATTTTGTTTACTTCTCTTTCTCTCTCTCACATTTGAGCAGCGCGATGAGTCAAGGGGGGTGTTGGGGGAGGGGGGAGGGAAACGGGTCTTGTTGTTGGTGCTTGAAGTTTTGCTGTAACCCAAAACTCGAGCAGCTCACATTTGTGTTGGCATTGCTTTTGGTATTAGGCACCAAGATCCAATACAAATTGACATGTTATGCTAAAAATGAATTGCGTAATTTTGATGGCATTGCAGGCAGGCAGCCAGGCAGCAGCAGCAGCAGCAGCAACAACAACAAGGAGAACCGAAACTATACTTGAGTTCGATACGAAAAGTGGAAAAGTTTCCCATTTTTTTTTCTTTTTTTTTTTGAAAATTTTTGCTTGATGTTGCTGCTGCTGTTCTTGTTGTTGTTGTTGTTGTGGCTGGCATGTAACCTTATGCTATTGTTGATTCAGTTAGATTGTTGCCACAGTGTATGTGTGTGTGTGTGTGTGTGTGTGTGTGTGTGTGTGTGTGAGTGTATTGGTGTGTGCAAGTGTGTTGCCACTTTGCTGCACTAAATTGCATTTAATTCTGAGATTTGCGTTATGTGTGTTCGTGCTCTCGTTGTTTTTGTTGTTGTTTCTGTTCTGTGTGTGTGTGCGTGTGTGTTTGTGTGTATTTTTTTCCTGTCCTGTTGTTGCCGCTTTTGGCCTTCACCTAAATAAAACCAGCAGCTACATAGCTGCATATGCATCTGTAAAAGTGTTTGCCTAAAATTTATGTGTGAACACAATGCACACACCAACACATACACACACACACACACACATACACGCGCACACGACTGCACGTACAGAAGCTGCGACAAACCAAAAAACGGAAAAAAACACACACACATACAAAGTCACATGCAAACAATTTTTGCATATTTCGCGGCGCTTTAAAAAAAAATTTGTATAAAAAATTATATGCAAGAGCGCAAAAGAATTAAAACTATGTAAAAAAGCATAATAATAGCAAAAAAAAAAAAAAATCATATAATAAAAAGCTTGCATAATTATACACTAGAGGCGAAAGGGCGAGTTTTATGATTTGGATATTGTGACGGTTAAACCAAAGAGACACACTCACACACACACACACACAAAGACACAAAGACACAAATACACACATCAAATGCAAATGCTAAAAATTTAATTCTTTAGCCATATATGCTTACCTGTAATTTATATAAATAAAAGGTTTTTCAATACCATTGAAAAATGTATAAAAGAAAACTCAAATTATGCATTAACAAACTTTACAAAAGAATTTTAAATAGAATTTCATTATTAAATATTGAATTTAAACAAATTGAAGTAGTGATGAAAGAACTTAGTGTAAAACTTGTTTAAGAAAAGCATTTAATTGTGTTGGCTTTTAGCTAACAATCAAGATATATGATATAGAAATGCTGCTGGCATTGCCCTGTTTCCATTTTCTACATCAACTTAAAAGCATTTAATTATCATTTTTGCTATCCATTTTACACTTTTTATGATTGCGATGCGATGGAAATTAAAAAAGTTGTGTCCCACAAAAGATTTTATGACCTTCAACACGTTGACGTTGCTGTTCGCCTTCGAGTTTCGTTGTGTGTGTGTGTGTGTGTGTGTTGGTGTGATTTGTGTGTTAGATCAAAAATTTAACTACTTAATTAACTTAAATTGCATTGCAGTGGAGCCACTGAGAAAGTGGCTTAAAGTTGTTAAGGGGCGATAAGGGACTACGCGCAATGCGTCGAATTTTTTATGTTTACGACTTTACCCCTAGAACTGGCTATGGCTCTGGCTCTGGCTCTAGCTCTGACTCAGGCACTGGCACTGGCAATGGGAACTGAAACTGAAACTGGATCTGAAAACTGGGCAAGTCACATTGAATTGAGTTTGCCACACAGTTGACACATTTCCCTGGTTTTTTGCCATGCAAGACACGGACAACTTTTCCACGTTGGCGCTTAAAAACTTTTGCTTCCTTCTTCCAAAAAAAAAAAAAAAAAACGAAAAAAAAAAATGGAAAATAAAACCAAGAAACGACAGAGAAGAAAATGAACAAGTCTTGGGCAAGAGGATTGCGCGAAATAAGCTGATGACTTGTAGGTCAATGAGGATATGGAGGTGAATGCGGAGGGGGGTTCTTCTTACTTTCTTGGTTTACTTTTTAGGGCTTGGGTTGACAAGATTTGCATAAAATTAAGGCTTATTGTAACACGATTCGGTGAATTGCGTAAAATATTGAACTTTATGCGCATATTGATGGGACAAGCCTTTGACAAGGGGCCCTTAAAGAGTGTTTGCCTCAATTTCATTAGCAAATATTTGAGTCAAGGAGATTTGAGTTATGGCCAAGAGTTCTGGCTAAGCAATAAATTATACCCAGCCACCACAAAATTGTGTGTATGTTATGCGTGTTGTGTGTGTGTGTATGTGTGTGCGATAGTCTCCCTCGCATTCAATTTGATTATTCAATTGCAAAATTCTGACAGCAGCAATTTCAAGGAAATGCGCAGATGCATTACTCCTGATATCAAAAGGATACAATACGTGCAACAAAGCACAATCAAAAGGGGCATAGATCCTTGACCGGTTGGAAGGTTGGTGGTTGGCCAACCAGCAGCATCCTTTGCCAAGATAATGACATTTTAAATGCAAAACGTTTACATAATTGAACGCCCATAACAATGGAGCTGCACTTGCACTCTGAATGCCATTATATACATACATACATACGTTAAGGTTATACGAAACGAAACGAAACGGAACTCTAAAAGCAAGTTGTTTCAATATTAAATATATAAATTATACACAAGAACGAAGCATGAGCAGAAAAAAAAAAATAATAATAACTGAAAACGAAACGAAACAGCAAAGGAATAAAAACCAAAAAACCAAAGAATTCTATTTTAGAAGGAGGTCGGTCGGTCCATGTCTTAGGCCATAAATTTTGAGAAAAACAAACTGACTTTGTGGCCGGAATGGATGGTCGGTAGTGAACTATATGAAAGGGGGTAGTGGGACGGGGCGCGGGGCGGTCCAGTACTGAACCGGCAACAGGTGCACGCGTGGCTCCTTTGCAGTAGTAGCCCTCTTCCGGAGGGGCAGAACCCAATGTCCAGAGGCTGGCCCTGGCCCATGTTGCTTTAGCGCCCCTAAGCAATAAATCACACACAAAAAAGGCAAGAAGAAAAAAATTAAAGAAAAATGTGTTGTGCCTTTTGCTTCTGGTTTGGTTTACATTTTGGTTTTGTTTTTTTTTTTTTTATTTTTGTTGTTAAGGTTTTTGCATTAAAATTTACAACCTACTAAACAAGACAGACGTCCAGAGTTACCCACTTGACATCTGCACGCGCGCGCTCTATATTTTCTCCTATATGAATAATTATGCATAATTTTCACATTTATCTTTGAGCCGAATAAACAGCGGCGCGAGTACATCATATTTACCAAAACATATAACTCCATTGAGAGACTTTAAGATGACCACATTTGCAGAGGGTGAGAGTGAGATGAAGAGGGAGTGAGAATGACAGGGAGAAGTAGTGTGTAAGAGAGTAGAAGGAAGGAAGGAAGGAAGGTGTGGGTTGTCTCACGTAACTGGGACTAATTAAGTTGGCTCATCTAAAGCCAATTACACAAATACCAGACCAAAGCTCTGCATCTTCGGGAGCATCAGTTGGCAGTGGAGACAATTAGCCAGGCTCAGGAAACCAGACTTAGCTGAAAAGACTTTGCCTTTAATCAATTGTGTGCCATATTGAGTTATTATTCTATCTATCTCTCTCGCACCCCCCGCTCTCTAAGTGCGTGTGTGTGTGTGTGTAGGAGTAAAATCGGATTGTCGTGGCTGGTCTTTGCCTTTATGAAGTGCTATTTAATGTCGCCTTAATGCGAACGCCATTGACAGTCCGCGAAGGAGAGACCGAAAATTGAGATTCAAGGAAGGATGAGTCCTGGCCAGAGCACTCAAGCGTAAAACGCGACATTTACAATGATGATGACAGCATTTTTTTCCCTTTCTTTTTGTGTGTGTGTGTGTGTGTCTTTAGGCCAAGTGTTGCGTGACAAGTTGCATGCAAAAGCCAGAAAAGCTGATGTCATGTCAATAATAATTAGACATTGCAATTTGCCATAGCTAACATTTGTGTTTATGGCATCCTAAGTAATTATCCAACTACTGACAACACAGAAACTCAAAGATTGTTAAATAGTTTTGTCTATTAAGCCTCTTAAGTGTTTGGCCAATTGAATCATCATCAGGCCAACTCAACTCAAATCAATGCAAATGAAATCAAATCAATTAGTAAAATATTTCCGTAACAGTTACAAATATTCGAGTCCATTGGCTTACCACAAGAACTCAATTAAATTCTCGCAATGAAAGGCAGTTGAACTAACTAAATACATATTTAAAGTTAATCTCTGCATTAGACAGCAAAAAAAAAAAGAAAACCAACTGTCAGCTGCTCTTTAAATCAATCAATCACTGTACAAAGCTTTAAACTTTTTATACCCTATGTCCATATAGGCTAAGTGGGTATATAGACTAGAATGTCAAGATGGCAACTATGAGAGCTGAAACCAAGTGGCATGAATAACAGTAGTAGAAATGTTTTTTTCGTCGATCGACGCGCTTAAGTGCCAAAAAGCGATGAAAACAGTTCTTTTTTGTTGGTCGATAGGTGCGCTAAAGTGCTAAATAATTCCTGTCAAAACGGACAAAAAACAACTGACTTATGTGAAGAAACATTTTATTGGGGCTTTAGGCAAAATGGCATGAGATTGCCGCTTATTACTATGCAGGGTATATATAGGTCGATTCTCGGAATTGCTTGCCTCATTTTTGGTTTCCCTATAAATCGAAAGGGATTGCAGTACTTGGAAATCAGTTCATAAGCTAGTCAACAAGATGAAAGTTTCACTTGATTTTTTTATTGTCACAATGCTCAGCGTGGGCTGGGCAGTTGCCCAGCAGGTAGTGCCTGTTGGTCTATTGAGTGCAAATCAGTCGGTGATGGAGAATGCCATGTTGAAGCCAGGTGAAAACAATCCTTTCTGCGTGGCCTCTTTGTGTCCACGAGGCAAACGTCATGTGGCATGCGAAAAGTCATTGAAAGTGTGTATGGAGTAGAGGTTTCCCTCCATCAAAAGATCGCTTAATTGAATTGTCTGTTTTGTTTGTTTGTTTGTGGCCACAGAACTATCACAGAAGTTGTATGCATGAGCCACAAATTGTCAATCTTACTGGGCATGTGGATAAGATACTTAAATATCACAATGAGCGGCGACATCGCGTGGCAAGTGGCAAGAATGTTTCATTGCCGCGAGCCGCACGCATGGTTGTGATGCACTGGAGCGATGAACTGGCCACCGTGGCCAGCTATAATGTGCGCATGTGTCAGGCGAAGCACGACGATTGCCGCAACACGCACAACTTTACCCACTCTGGCCAAAATATCATTGTGTTCAACATGACGCGACTGGTGCAGGATGAGCTGCTCGAGAGCCTGTATCCGGAGCTCCTTAGCATTGGTGTGCGCAATTGGTGGGGTGAGCACAACAACATGACCAAAACGGATGTCGAGCTCTATCCATGCGACAAGAAGCGGCAACAGTGAGTCGTTGTGGCCAGTCAGTTGACCTTTACTTTACACACAACGCACACACACACACACACACACACATCGCACACACACACACATTTGCCCACTCTCTTGATTTCATCCGACAGATACTACCGACACTTTGCGGTCATGGCTCTTGAGAGTAATTCCCATGTTGGCTGTGCGGCTGTCCGTTATGTGATCAAGGATGTGACCTATTTCAAAGTGACCTGCAACTATGCCAAGGATACGGTGTGCGGCCAGCCGATCTATAGTTTCCGCACCGTGGGCTGCTTAACTGGTGCAAATGTCAAGTATAAATCGCTCTGCTCTGAAAAGGAAGTGTTTGCCTAAACTATAGAATTAATGCTCTGCATATATTTTTTATGCCAATTCAATGACGGGCAACGATGCTAAGGCTAAGGGCCATGGATATGCCCATTCAAAGCGTTCACAATAAATATTTCGCATAATAAAAGAGGCGTACTGCGAATGGCGTTGTGCAAATGCAATCATTACGCATGCAAAATTCAAATGGTTCGCCATCAAAATGGAATTTCTGCCAATTTCCTGTTTCGGAACCCAAAAACCCGCGGGGCCTATATTGGTTGTGGGCGGGCCTTCCCGCATGCATGGTGATGGAGGGGGGGGGGGGGGATGGTTCAGGAAGTGGGGAATTCCCACTGTGATATATGTATGTATATGTGCCAGAGCAATTACCTGGACAAAAGCATGAGGATATGAGCACGACACACACTCACACACGAACACAAAGAAATATCCTGCGGACATGTGTGGCAGCAAATTTTTAACGATATGAAGCAAACGAACGAACGAACGAACGTGCCTAGTTTTAGGGAAACATATTGTCCAATCATGTAGCCCACATTGGTCTAGTGTATCGACACGACAAGCCTTAATAAGATGGGCGTGGTTGCGTGGTCCTGTTAATGGATATAACATTTCATTTAATTGCAACTGAGCATTAACTTTATGACTTTTCAATTGGTCTTTAATGTCGCCCCTTAGAATGAATTGAATGCGTGAATGGGGTGGGGGGGCAAACATTTAAGAATTCCATTGCAAATGCATTGCCAGCTGGATGACGCCCCAATGCATTGGGGCGAGCCATTGTAAAGCTGCCCACAGCATTCGCACAATCACAACTGCCATGGAAGAGAACTAACTACAATTGACCGCACACCGCACACACAAAACATTGCAGGGACTAAAGAGGAAACCCAACAAAACACCTGTTCTTTTTCCTGTCTCTCTCTCTCGTTTTGTTTTGTATACCCTTACCAAAGTAGGGTTCAATTCCCTTCGATTCGCTTAACAGACTCTTTAAAGACTACATATATTCTTGCTTATAAAGAAGAGCAAAGTGCATTTATATGGCTCCAACTAAGCTCCTTCTTAAGTTGCTGAAATTTTGCATATTGCATATCTCATCATGAGGTCGAGTATAATTTAAAACGTTTCAATAGACATTTGATCAATTAATATTTTGCTAACTCCTTCATTTTCTCTTGGGATTTATTTTTTTAGAACCAAGAAAAATGTAGTTTTTGGCATTTAGATAAATAGGATCCGAGATGTCCTGACTACCGCATAAAACCGGGTTTTCAGGGCCTCAGAAAATTAGCTTCCATGATGGCCTGTGTGTTTTTTTTTATATTTTTAAACGAAAACTTCTTAAAAGTGCTTCAAAATTAGATTTAACTGTTTCAATTCAAATTTTTATTATTTAAATGAAAAAAGTGGCTCGCTTTGAGCCACTGAAACTCACCCAAACCCCTAAGAGACGAGATACGAAATAACCCCAAACTGTATGCTGTGATAATTTTAACAATTTTTCATTTCCCTAAACAGTATGCTATAAAAATGAAATACCCTTTAAGATGCAATATTTTGATCGCCAAAATGTTGGCTATGCAAAGTAAATATTTTTTAACTGAATGTTAGGTAAGAAACTCGCTAGAGTATTTAAAATTTTGGTGGGCACTGCTTAAACGTCACCACGACAATTGAGTGGAAATAAGGCAAGTTATTGAATGGTTATTTGAGCTGCTGCTTCGTCTTGTGGAAAATTAATTAATATATTAGCTAATAAGTACACTGATTGTCATTACCGTCGCATCGCACCTCCGCCATCGCATTGTCGACCCTCATTCCATTGACACCGTGAGGCTGCTCATTAGCGAGTTGACTCTTGCACTTTGCAACATTGGCCTCCTTTCCTCTTTAGATCGGGTTGGTGTCGGTATTCAGTGCATCGTCATTGCTGTCTAATAAAGCCACCTAATAAGCCAATCCGATTAGCTATCTCCTTTCTCTCTGTCTCTCTGTGTCTCTTCTATCCATGGCTGTCTCGTTAGCATTTCCATTTCATTATTTTATGCGACTTCATTTGATTGAAATGCATGAGATTGCGAGATGAAAGGCAAAACCCAGTAAGTGAAAAATGGCAACTGGTTTTAACAGAGACAGAGAGAGACAGAGAGAGAGAGGGAGAGAGCGGGTGAGAAATGAAGAGAAAGTGAGTGAGTGAGTGAGTGAGAGACTGAGAGTTTAAGTGACTTTTAAATCGCCTTTCGCTGAAAACCAAAAAAACAGTTTGGATTGCATTTAAACGGACTGGATTCTCTAATGCTTTCTATCTCTCTCTCGTCGCTCCCTGTCACTCTCACTCTCACACTATTTTTCAGTTTCTCTCGCTCTATGCTGGCTTTCTCGTTCTGCATTCGCATGTCTGACACCTGGCAAAAAACTAAAAGTCGCCACTTCCGCAGCCCATAAATTTGAAGCGTTGCTCGTTTTTAAGGTTTCCTGTAGCCAAAAAATGTCGAAAAAGCGGTGGAGGGGGGGGGGGGGGCGGGGAAGAGGGGGGAGGGCAAAAAAAAAAAAAAAACAAAACGAAGCGAAGCGGTGAAAAAAATGCAACAAGCAGGCTAAATAAAAACAGCAGACTCTGTCGTTAGTTTGTGGCATGTTCTTGTTATTGTTGTTGTTCTTGTTGTAGCAACATTTTCTTTTTCTCTAACATTGCATGCCAAATTGTTCATGTAGTTTTCCAGAGTTTGTTTCTACTACCGTTCCCTCGCCATCGCGCTCTCTCTCTTTCTCTCTTTCTACTTTCTTCTATATGTGTATTTGCCACAATTTGTTTTAGCTTTGGTTTACCGGTTCGCTTTTGGTTTTAAGCACTTCAAGTTAAAGCTGTCTGTGTGTGTGTGTGTGTGCGTGTGTCAGTGTGTTTGTGTAGAGTATTTTTGCAACAATTTATCAAAATTTATGGTCATCTACGAATGCTCATCCCTCCTCATTCCGCTTTAACCTCCCCGCCCACCGACCCCTCCCTTCCACTCATCATAGCCATACCCCCCATCAACATTCATACATAAATATCTATTATAGCTTTGCACTCGTGATGCAAGTGAAGATTTACGAGTCTTGTAGGAAAGCTTTTGATAATGGCGCACTGGCGTGCAAGCGTTTTAGATGCACTTTCTATTCAATGGCAAAGCGACTGGGAGTGGGAGTGGGAGTTGGAGTGGTAGAGGGAGTAGGAATGAAGAACGAATCACTGACTAAGAGAAATATATAGAGAAAGCCAAAGAAGTAGAGAAAGAGAGAGAGAGTGCCAGTGTTAGAGGGTCTGTCAACAAATCTCTTACTATGCCATTCTTTTTGCCTGCCAAAGTCATTATCATTGTTAGCACGTAAACCTTCTGGTTTCTATGTATGTTAAATATGTGTGTATGCATGTGTGTGTGTATGTGGGCTCGCGGTTTGCCTTTGCATTTTGTCTTTGACCCATACACACACACACACACACAGGAGCGGACTTGTGATTCTTTAAGTCGCTTTCAGCCGTTCAATAAGCCTTTCGCAAAGAATTAAACTTTCTGTTTAAGTTTCAGGCAACTAACAAGTAAGTGAATGCTATCGATAACACAGTTGAATAAAATGAAATTTGAATTCAAATAGCAATACAATATTTATGCGAAAAAGTCTAGTTCAAAGATTACTCCAGATCAGGGCATATCTAATCTGTTTATAGTCCATAATTGAATTATCTACTATTTGCTCAATAATTCTCTCTGGAATGAATATTTCAAAGTTTTTCTATACTAGAGGCCAGTTAGGTTTTAGTAACGGCCCTGTGCATAAGGCACTTTGAGCTAAGTATCTATGCCAGGCCAAAATGTCACGTTTATGCTCCATTGCCATCAACAGGGTAGTTAAGAAAGTATTCGACGTGTCCGATAAGTACCTGAATTTAGTTTTTGGCTGTGTCTTTAATTTTGAAGTTTCTTTTCGTGTTTTTTTTTTTTTTGTTTTTTGATTAAATGATTTGGCTTTATCTGTGGATATCATTGTGTTAAATTATCATCTAGGCATCTAAATTGTATTTAGGGCATTTCCTTATCTCATACTATAAGTATATTGGCAACCATGTATCATGGCACTTTTACACGGATTCTCCCTTTTTTTATGACTTCAACTTGGCCATAATGGCAGACGGTTTACGTTTATTAGCATACTTCTCAGCGCATTGGCTATGGCTCAAGGTGCGTTTAATGGCGGGGCATCCCATGCTGGTGTGCTTTTGTGTGTGTGTGTGTGCGCGCGCCTTCGGGCACTTTATGACTTCATTAGGAAGCCATTTACGAGTATGTGTTTCTGATGTTCACTTTTCTTGCTTTATGATGGTTGGTCCGAGGGTCGGTAGGTCGCTAGGTCGGTGGGTCGGTTCGCCTCGCGGCCTGTGGCATTGAAAGCCCATTGATTTGACATGAAAACAAAAGGTGGCGGCAGCAAACCTCAATGAATGATGAGTGTAAGAGAGCCAAAAGCAAAAAATCTAATGAAATTTATGCAGGCGCTGCATTGAGGCTAAACATGAAAGCCATTGAAGAACAAGAACAAGAACAAGAGAGGGACGGGACTCCTTCACAAAAACTTCTCACCTCAGCCCAATCCATATGTGGTGGCAACTTTTACCTGGCGTTGGCCGCAATTCCATATACTTGTACTTGTGTGTGTGTGTGTGTGTGTTGAGGATGACCTAGTTGCCGGCATGGCTTTCACTTTAGACCAGGATCTGGGCTTTACTCGTGTTTTTTATGAACACTTTGGGAACGCCTTTGTCTCGGCTGCTAGTTAAAACTGCATCGATTGCCGGAGCTAGAGCCAGTTTTTGGCGACCCGCCGCCACCTGCCACCTGCCACCTGCCACTTGCCACTTGCCTATCTTGTAACCAAGTTTGGGGCCACTAGGAAGTAACAGTTTAGCGCTTAAACATGCCCAAGTTGAGTTCACCTAAAGTGCACAACCAATATACTTACCAAGATGTGTGTGTGTGTGTTTATATAGTTTTTACTTTTAACGAAACTAAATTTGTGCATAATGCTACAAAGAAAAATGCACAAACAACTTGCCTTAAATGCTCTAGCGGTGAGAAATGGAGACGAAGACAGAGACTCCAAGACGCGCTTGGATTTGAGACTATGGAGTGGGGGATTTTGTTGGTCTTAGGTGTCAGTCGGTTGCCAACAGGAAGGAAGCTTTTCAAATGCCAAATGATAAATGCATTTTTAATGGAGCGCTCGAGACGCAAAAGAGAACAGTCCCTGTCTGAGTTTAACAAACAACTTCCTTGGCTCTCACTCTCAAACCCTCTGTCTCTCTCCGCTAAAAAATGGAAAATGGAAAATGAAGCTGCTGTTGCTGCTGCTGCTGCGTTAACGACAAGCGCGTGAAACTGAGCTGAGTGCTTCATGCCCGCCAAACCTTCCATTGCTTCTTTTCTTCTACCTAAGGGCTTATGGTTTAACAGATGATTAAGCTAATGTTTCACTCCTTTTTTTGTGTGAGTTTTTTTTTGTGTTTGGGCGTTTAATTTTAAACAGTAGCCACATTCTTCGTTAATTCAATTAACAAACAAATTGCTTTTGCCCTAATGATAAGCAAATGGTCGACACGTGTTTTAATAATAAATTGCCATTAACCTTTCTTTCACTCTCTCTCTCTCTGTGGTATACTTGTTGTTTTCTTTTTACTTTCTGTTTACTTTCGTTTTTGGTTTGGCTTTATGTGTGCTTGTGTGTGTGTGCGTGTGTGTGTGGGTGTACACATCAACAATTCTTTGAGCCCTTTAGTGTTGTGTGCAATCAGCGCCTAATGCATTATGCCCTGCACAATCCAATGGCCATTTTGTTTCAATTTAATCAATATTCCAAACACAAACGAACGATGTTCACTGTTCCCAAACATTTAATAAAGGGAGAGTAAAGCCAAACCAAACCAGACCAGACCTAACCAAACCAAACCAAACCAAAACTGAACAGAACAAAAACAGAAACAGCAGCAACAGAAACACCAAAACAAAGCAGAAAAACTAAGTTTCAGTTCAAAAATTGTGGCTAAACAAAAACTAAAGTGTAGACAGATGAAGAGTAAAAGAGAAAGAAACCTAGAGAGAGAGAGAGAGAGAGAGAGAGCGAGAGAGATGTGATGCGGACAGGAGAAGTTACTTGAATGTGCGCGCCTAAAAGCATGCCACACAAATTGAAAATAAATGCTAGTGAAACAAAAACGCCCCGCTGACCATTTTAATTTAGTAAGTTTTGATGATGCAAAAAAGAATACACATACACAAACACACACATACACCCACACCCACACCCACACCCACACCTACACATCCACACACACACACACACACGCTCACGCAGTTTGTATAAAATTTACACACACAAAACAAAAAAAAGATACAAAAAACTTTGAAAACAGCACCGAATAGAACTAAACATGGTGAAAGGTAGAGAGTAAGAGTGGTAGAACGGGGGGGAAGGTAGAGAAAGCAAACGAGCAGCCCGATGAATTTGAGAAATGAAAATGAAAAATTGCTGCCTGTGGTTTAATGCGTATATATATATATTTATATATATGTATTTCTCTCTCTTTGTTTGTGTGTGTGTGTGGCTTTATTGAGGTGTGATAGTGGAGCGTTAGATAGTTATTGATATTGTGTGGCCAAGAGCATGGTAACCTGCAGGCAACAGCAACAGCAATCAATTCATAATGTTAGCCAAAGGAGCACACAAAACCAGTAGAGCAGAGCGGGACTAGAGAAAAACAGGGGCAAGCGTGGGGGGGGTTGAGTGGCGGTTTGAAAATTTATGAGCAGATGGCAAGAGTAGCCAATACAAGAGCAATGTCATTAACTTGAAACAAGCGAAAAGTGAAAATGAGCCAAAGTATGAAATAATAGAGGGGAAGCAAGAAAACGAGGAGCAGCTACTGAACAAACAATGATGAGCCATAGAAGAGGAGAAAGTCGTTGGATTTGCATAGAGTTTCAAATTGAATGAGCTCAATTGATGAGCTCTGCCGACTGCTTGTCATAAAAACAGGCAAAACGACTTCAAAAAAGCCAAAAATTTTCCATTCATTAAATTTTTAAGTAAAATATAGAAAATAATTTGACATTCAAAAGCAATTTTCTTTTTAACGAAATAATGCCAATTTGTCACTCTTTAGTCAAACTTTTCAAGCAACCCACTTTTACAATCATTTCCTTTGTGTGTCCTCGTTTCTCCCGCTTTTTTTTTTCTTTTTGTGTTGCCTGCCGTTTGCCTCTGCCATTTTGTAATTTTAACTAGTTCTGCATTACTTTTGCTTCTGTTTAGTTATTGCCCATTTTGCTTTAGCTCGCGAAAAAAAAAAGGAAACAAAAAAGAAATGTGTATTAAAATCGAGTTATATAGCCATCAGCAATTGTCCTTTTGTCATGGCACAAAAAAAGAAAACAAAATAAAACAAAACAGAAAACAAAAAAAAAAAAAAAATTGCAGAAGGAAACAAAAGCGAATTACAATATTAAAAATGCCATTTTAGGTGGAAATGAAATCAGGAAAATGGTTGTCATCCAGGCAATGTGACTACTTTATAGAGCACTGTATTAACTTAAAACCATATTGACCATGTCGTTCACACCTTTCTCTGTACAGTTTTAGCCATAGAACAATGGCAACAATGGCACAATGAAAGCGCCCAGTCACAGGCCCAATTGGACCAAAATTGCCAGATAGTATACATATGCACGTGGACTAAATAGTCTCCTTTTCTGCTAACCATTCTTCTCATTCCCATGCTCATTCTCCTTCATTCTCCTTCTCATGCTATTGTTTCACTCTCCTGACACACATAAACAATGGTTCCAGACGTCGAGAAAGAGACAGAATCAGAGACAGAGACAATAGATAAAGCCCCTTAAAATGACACGCGGCGGCTAATGTTGCACTCTCTAGCCTAGCCGTTGCTGCAACGATGCGGCACTTTTTCGAAATGGCGGCTACTGCAGTTCAACGTATCTGTGCGATGCTGCTGCTGCTGCTGCTCCTCCATGTCCATATCCATGGATACATAAAGACAATGCACTCTGAGCAATAAGGAAATGGATGACGGCGACGATGACAACAGGGACTACGAGAACTCTGACTAAGGCAACATGGATGACGATTGTGTCCTATATTTAGACAGTGCCACGCCTTTTATCCCTGACTGAGTTGGCCATTGTTTATGCCACGCGCGTTGATTCAATAAATTTTCTTCGTTCTTCACATGGCACGTGTGCTTTTTCAATGCAACTTTTATTTGTGCAGCACAACGGTGTGAGAACACCAACACCAACAACAACAACAAGCACCACAACGAAATTCAAATGCTCTTGGCAGAAGAAGAAACTTTTTTTTTTTTTTTCTACATTCTTGGCCCAATATGGTGCCAGTCTTTGATTTACATTCAGTGCAAAAATTTCATCACAAAAGCAGAAGAGAATTTATTTCTGATTCAATTGTGGTTATAAGACATTTTATGTTACGAAAAACAAGAGCAAAATCTTAGCTCTATTTCGAAATTTAAAGATCTGGACTAGGTAAAGACGTATCTACCTTAAGACATAGAATATAGAAGCTAAAGAGGAAACTAATTGAGAAATTTTCAAATGAAAAAACTAATTTCTTTACATAAATTTCAAGATCTTTAAAGGGGCAAAACACACTTAGAATTTGCAGGAATAGTTCATAGACTCTGTAAGAGTCGAAGCCAAACGGAAGTTTGCAGGCCATTTCCTAAATAATTGTTTTTAGAAATTAAACTCGGTCCAAATGGTATTTTTTTTTGATAAACTTTCCTTTTCTTAGTTTTAGTCTTTACAAAAGTGTTGAACAGGATTTGCAAATTGTAATTTCCTCTAACAATGCAGATTATTTATTTATGCTATTTAAATTTGACTATTCGTAGAAAGTGCATCTTGACTACGTGTTGACAATGTTGAGAAGCTTTTGGAAGGAAGTTAGACCTAGGATAAGATTCGCTGCCACTGGATTTCTTTTATTGCTACACCCAAAAAAAAAAAACACACACACACACACATATACACACAGAACGGGGGGAGAAAAACGTAGGAAAAGAAGGGTGAAGCACAAAAAAGCGAAGGAAAATATTATGCAGGGGGAAAAGAAATGAGGTTAACGCGTGCACTTAACGGCAACTCGAGCGCCCCCAGCACGAGGACAACATTATAAATCCTTGGCAGGCATTTGCAAGTGGCATTCCTTCTCCTCCTCCTCCTCCTCGCCTCTCAACCATTCTGCACCCATCCTGCTTTTCCTTCTCCTTCTACTGCACCTAAGCTTACTGCCAAACTGTAAACTGTTATTTTCCACATTTTTCGTTCGTGTTGTTGTTGTTTTTCTTGTGTTTTTTTTTTTTTTTATTTGGGGATGTGTTAGAAGAGAAAACTCAATTTGTTCAGTTTTTAATGAGCAACTGCAGCGCAGAGCACATAGCACATGGAAGTCGAATGAGTCCTCAACCCAATTTGCATTAGGTAAGCGGTTATGGCAGTGACAGGACAGGACTAGGACTAGGACTCAATGCAACCAGACCCGCCCGGACCCAGCCCCTGACCCAAGCCCCATTCCAAGCTCCAGCTCCAGCTCCGGTTGTGTCAGTCGATGGGTGTATAGATGGCCGGCTCAAAGGAATTTGCCTCGTTGTCTTTCATGTCATTTATTACCGCTGTCCTCTGTCCCCTTCTTCTTTGCCCCTCTGGGTTCGCCTCGTTGCCTTCCGTTTCATTCAATCGTTAGACATTTCCGTTGCGCTGTCCCTTTTTAGTGCGACGCTTGGCTTGTCCTTTGTGTATATATATTGTCCTGTCCTGTGTTGTCCCATCCCTTCCCGTCTTTTGCCTCTCTGCTCTCTGCTCTGCTCTTTCTCTCACTCTCTCTCTCTCTCTCTCTTTTTCACTCTCTGTGCTCTGCTCTGCTATGTTGTTTGTGTAATCGCATAAAGATGGCTCAATAACAAACATGCGGAATGAGAAGGCGCTTGGTGGCTGGAGGAGGAGTTGTAGCAACACAGGAACGAAAGCTGGAACTGGGATGGGTCCTTTGGGCTGTGCCAGCAATTTGTGGGTCAAATTGAATTTGTATTGTGCCGAGCAGCGCAAAATTGATTGAAACATTTGCGTGAATTTATGTCCTTGAAATGATTGGCCACATCTTTGAGCCTCATCGAGCTCCCATCTTCCATACCCATCTCCTGTTCGCCCTTCTTCTTCTTCTGTCTCTGACCGCTGGCCAGTCCAGCCCAAAGCCCAAATCTTTGCATTATTTATGGGATTAGTGGCCTCAGACCATTGGAAACATTGGCCACGTGCCTTAGTCTGCCTTGCCTTTGCCTCTGCCTTTGCCTTTGCCTGGCTTGCTTGTTTGCCCTCAACTTGTTTGGCCTGAAAACTGATTAGGTTCAATGAAATTTTTTTCTTTAGGGGGCAGTCGGCTTCTGCCGGCCGGCTGGCCGGCTTCATCAATTTTTCATGCAACTTGCGGCAGCAAATAAAACAAATTTGCACTTTAATATGCGCCATGAGTTGACCTTGAGTGGAAATTTTGCTACCACACACACACACAACTCACATATACATACATACTACATGCTTGGAAAATTGACAGAAAGCAGCAACAAGTTGTTGTATGCATGTATATACAAACATTTTACATATATATAAATGTTTGTTTGAAAATCTGGGCAGCAGCAAGGTAACAAAATGTGTGCTGCTTACACCAGTCAACATAATAGGGAAAGAGGCTATATATGTATACCCTTGGGCCTAAGCGAACGATTGCTGTGTGCTGTCTGAAAAACTTTGAAATGCATATAAATAATTAAATTACAATATCAAACAAAATGAAGCTAATAAATGAAAGAGAAACTAGTACTGTCTAAAAGCCTTGGCCAGAAGCTAAACTATAGGCAAGATTTTGTAATTGTGTTAGAGCTGAGTTAAAATTCAATTAAATATTTTACACTTTGATTAGGAACAAACAAATAAGATTAAGCCGCTTCGTTTTGAGCTCTCATTTTGTAGATGAATACAAATATTAGGCAATTATGTTGGCTAGTGTTGGGTTGGCGCTTAATGAAGCCAATGTCATGCCTCAGCATACACTTTTTGTGTATATTTTAATTTTTGAAATTATGCTTTTGGCATTTTTGCACCTTTCTTTTTTTTTCTCTCTCTCTCTCTCTATCTCTCTTTTCTGCCGACACGCATTTACCATGTAATAGTTTAATTTCTTTAAGTGCTCAACATGGCGTATGCGTAATGGGCAAAATGTATACACAAATATATATCACAAACATATAAAGGTATGCATATGTATATGTATTTAGAATGGCGGCATGAAAGTACATGAAACAGAGAAACTTGCAACAAAATTTCAATTACAAAATGTCAGACAAGCCGCAGATAGCGGCGCAACTGTAGCAACAGCAGTTCGGCTTATCAAGATGTTTGTTTCTCTATGCATGAGTTTTGCTATTAGTGTGTGTGTGTGTGTGTGTGTGTGTGTGTGTGTATCATTGGCATTGTAAAACAAGTCACTTAACACACACACATACACACGAAAGAAGTTAAATTTGATGCTTTTGTTGTCAGTTGTAAAACAATGGCCTGAATTGTATGTATCTTGTATCTTTTTGTTGGGCCAAGTCAATTGTTTTGCATGTGTCTGCTTCTATCTCTATCTTTGTGTGCGTGTGTGTATGTTTGTGTGCGTGTTATCTGAGCACATTTGCCCAAGGCACGCCCTCTGCTTGTTCTATGTATGTGTCATTGTCATTGTTGGTGTTGCTGCTGCTGCTACTGCTGCTGTTGCCGTTGCTTTCGCTTTTGTTGCTGTTGTCACTTGTCTGCCTATTGCGCACTGATTGTTTGCATAAATTAACATAATTAACCAAGGCTAAGAAAGATGAGACTGCAAATGAGATACAATCAAATGGCATTTGGCCTCAATTGTTTCACATCGTCTTCGTTTCTTCTTTCCCGAAATTTCCCAAATAAAATTTTTCAATTCTTCCATATGTATATGCTTTTGTCGTACTCATCAGCTAGTTTGTCAGCATATTTGTCGCGCCACCTTAAAGCACGTGTTTTCAGTTCAAAAAAACAGAAAAAAAAAGAAAAAGGAACACCAAAAGAAAGAATTCCCCTATAGGACAGAAAACAAAAGATGGGGCCAAAAACAAGAACAACGTGAACGAAAAAACGAGCGTTACAACAATGCAAAAGTAGAAAATAATGGAAAAAGGCACAACCGGGCGTATACGCAATGTCGTTGCCAATGGCCAACCGTTGTATGTAGCAGTCCTCGTTCTCATCATCGTCATCGCCATCGTCGTAGTCGTCGTCGTCGTCGTCGCCGTCGACGTCGCCTTGTTAGCCTTTTGGCCGCCATTCATTTCCATTTTGTATGCGTTGCTGGTTGCCATTATTTGGCTTTAATTGCTGCATGTATGTCCCTTCTTTCTCTTTTCGCCATCTCCTTCGATTACTCCACCTTGCTGCTACGTGTTTTAATTAAAATACAACACATACATACACACACACATACCCAGAGAAAGAAGGGAGCAAGAGAGTGAGAGAGAGAAAGAGAAAGTGCGGCGTAAGGCCGAAAGGTTGAAGTGATAAGTTTGGCAGGCATTAAATTTCATAAGGCTTACTCAAACGCGAATTCAGGACTTTTCTCTCACTCTCCTTGTTTTTTGTTTTTGTCACAATTAAAGCAAATTAACTGTAAATATTATTACATTTATTGCGTGCGCCAATCAAAAAGCAACTTGTCAAATGTCACAAACGAATAACTGAATATTGGCCAAGTATTTTATTTATTTATTATTTTTTTTTTTCCTTTTAATTTTCTTCATCTGCAATTTATGCGCACATGAAACACAAAGCAGGGAACAATGCGATGCGGGGTATGGGGATGAGGTGGGGAACTTGTAGCTGGCATACGTAATTAGCTCACCTCCTGCCTACTACATTCAAGCCAAATATGAGCAATAAATAAATTAACATAAAACAAACACAAATTAATGAATGAATAAATGATTGGCAAGACAGGCAAATGGTAACTGGAGTAGCAGATGGCCAGGCAATAGCAACAGCAACAGCAGCAGCAAGACAAAAGAGAGAGAGCCGGGTCTGCGTCTGGGCTAGGGCAAGGCAAAGGCAAAGGCGTGGCCATAAATAATTTCCAGGCAAACATAAAAATGGCAACTGTCGATCAACGTCAATTAGTTGCCAAATGGGCTAACTCAGAAAAACTTCCCATCATTATCAACATTTCTTTCGATACTTTTTCCGCAAGGCAGAACACAAAAAGTGCGAAGGGAAGGGAAGAGAAAAATCCCAGTTTGGTCAATTCATGGGTGTAGTTTGGTCAACATTTAAAGCAGGAGTTGGTCTACTTAATACACATGAAGGGTATATAAAAGGCCTAAGAAAATCGATGAGTCAATTCTAAATTGTAAGCAAGTCACTCAGTCAATAGCTGGCACCATCTTGAGCTGCGCATAATTAATATGAAAATAAACAAAAGAAACATTTTTAATATTAAACAAAGAAAAAGTAAATTATTGATTTTTTTTTTTTTTGAAATTAACGTTTAATGTGTGGAAATTTTTTTTATTCTCGTAATAAACCGTAGAAAATGAAGGGACATGAGTTCTATCAATTGCAACTAGCTAGAAGTTTATATGAGAAAAACACCTCCTATGCCATTTCAACGATGAATTTAACTTAAAGTCCACCTTCACCTCCTTCTTTCACTTCAATCTCATTATGATGGATGGCAATTTCTTTCAATAACTTTCGTGTCGTGTGTCCTTGAACTATAAATTTCAATTAAAATACAATTTATGCATTTAACAAATGTATTCACATAATTCATTCAAATGCCACAAAATATGAGTAGGTGCGTGGTTTGGTTACCTTCTCACCTTCTCTTCTTTTGAAGAGAACACATTTTCACGCATTAAAGAATAAATAAAAGCTAAATTCTTGAACGGAAATAATTAACACAAGGCGAAAGACACGCGAAAGGAAATTATCGCTGTAAGCAGTTTTCTTTCGCCACAGACACAACAGACGAAAAGTAAATGCTGCAAAAGGAACATTGCGTATAATGATATATGTATATATATATATAGATAATGATATTGGCGAATGTCCGAAAGTTTTTTCCACAAGTCAAAACAATATTAATTGTCAATTGGGTTGGTTAAATAGTAAGTTACATTCATAGAGCCTACTGCCTAGGCTCTGTTAATTTTTCAATCAGCCCTCGGTTGCTTTCATTGCATAAAGGTGAATGAAATATTTCAGTCAATATTTGAAAGGCAATGAGAAATCGCAGACAGGTGGAGAAATGGTTATGGCAAGGAGACAGGAGGCATATATCACAGAGTGAAAGGTAGAGCAAAAAACTGTCACTGACATCTGTCGTTCAATTTGCAAAGCAATTGTAAATTGTTACTCATATTTTATAAATATATATATATATATAAACACAATACACACGTATTACGTACACACACACACAGACATTTGCCCAATTGCTCATTGCAGCGGAAAGTGGACACTCATTAATGGTCGTCGTCCACTCATAATGGCAATGCAGCTGTCCCGCCTGTCCAAGTGAATGTATAATTAAAGTAATTTAATTTATTATTTGCCATTGATCAGCAAACTGCCTCGTTGTAAATCAAATGCGTTGACATTTTATTTCTTTTGTTTTTGTTATTGTTTTTTTTTTTCGTTGTTTCTTTTCATTATTATTTAAATGCTGACAGGACAGATTTTTAGAGCATAACGGTCGAGTACTTGTAATTTTAAGAATTAATGTGCAAGCACATTAATGAGTCAAATGCAAGCACATGAAAAATGAGTCAAATGCAATCAAAAGTCGATCAATTTGATAGTTAATATGATATGATCTGTTGTTACATTACTCATACGCCTTGTGTGACAAAGCAAACATATTTATTTTGAATGTATTTTGAAGTTCGTTTCAAATTAAAAAAAAAATATTACTTATATGAATTAAAGTTGAGCCATAAAATTAGGTATTTTATTACCTAAAACAAAAAGCAAAAAATATTACGCATACGCCCTATTATAGAAAACAACTTTTTAAGTCTTACGTTTTCAAGTGCAAAGATCAAGAAAGCTATAACAAATGTGTTTTTAATTGTAATTCTACAAATAGCTAAACATTCAATATATAACTCATACGCCATGTACGACACACAAATATACAAATTCGTATGATAGAGTATGCCTAATTCGTTGTAATAGCTGAGAAATCTTTTGCTTACTTTCTCATTAATTCATTTATCGTTCTTTATCTGATTAATTACACCCTCTACATGTGTATGTGTGTGCGCTCGCGTATGTGTGTGTGTGTGTGTACAATTATGTGTGGCAGGTAAAATGAGTTATGCTACAACAACAATAACAAAACTTGCCACAAATTGTGCGTATGAAATTTATGTTTGCGCTGCTAGGTATCCCGCTCTAGGACATCATCTCATCAACATTAACAAGAACAACAACAACATGAGCATTATCTCATTGAGTTAGATACATGGATACGTACGTAGAGTGGCAACCCTGCTTACCTGGCCATATTTTTAATTATGTTTTTTAATAAGCAGTTAGCATAACGGCAACATCAACTAATCGCCGCTTAACATCTTGGCTTACAAAGTTAAATAACATTTTGTTCTTCTTTGCATTTAATAACTTAATGCATGTATGTGTGTGTCCCCCCCCCCCCCCCCACTTGTATAAGTGTGCGAATGTATGTGCCTGTTCTGTTTCTTGTCCTTGTTCTCGGTTACGTTCTCGTTCTCGTTCTTGGTCTTGTTCTCGGTCTCGTTTTCATTCATTTTTGTTTGCCCTGGCTCTACGAATTTAATAAGCTTAATGTGTCTGCTAGGACAAACAGCCAGAGAACTTAGATGAATTTCCCAAGATATGCTGGGCACACCCTCAAGACTCACACACACACACACACACACACACACACACACATACGAGTGACTTGTGCGCACAACAAATGCAATTAATTATAATTTTTAATTAGCTCACAAGCAACAGAAGCAAAAACAGAGAAACAGAAACAACAATGCTACCGCCAACAACAACAGCAACAACAACAGCGACAACAACAAACGAATACAAATAAAAGCTTGTACAATAATAACAACAAGCACCACCACCACCACCAACAACAACAACAACAACAACAACAAGACTAACAAAATAATAATAATACAAAAAACAAAAAACCAAAACAAAAAAAAAAGAGCGACTAAATTTTCTATTTCATATTGCTAACGCATGACCCTCGACACGCGATTAATAAAAGTGGGTGGGGGTGGGGAAGGGGGCGATGGCTGAACGGTTGGCTGGCAGTCAAGTGGCAAGAGCATGGAGGCGTGGCTGCGACAGCAAGTGAAAGGTATTTAGTCACGCGGAAAGAAATGTTTACTTTTATTATACGCAGCACGATAATGCGACTAGAAAAGGCAGCAACAGCAAACCGGTGGGCGGATGAGGTAGCGGGAATTAGGGGCAAAGGATCTCTTGGCACTGGCATTTGGATTGGGTGGGTTATGCTCCAGCAAGCCGGACGTGGCTTAACAATATCCTGGGCAATGCCTTTGCTTACGTGCGAATGTGAAATTCTCATTTCACAAACGCCTACGCCCCCTTCTCTGAAATGAAGGCGGCTTGTCGCCGACGCCAGTTCAGCCTTTTCAATCTATCACTCTGCATGCCCCTTTTTTTTTCTTTTGCGTTGCTGGCGCTTAATCCCTCAACGCTCTATGTCTACGTTAATGCCTTCCAGTTAAAACCGCCACTTAAGGCATTCAGTTTCAAGGTCATAGCTCTTGCTGAGAGCAGCTGCTAAGGCGCAAATTAGATTTGGATGTGAGCAACCGTGACCCAGACCATCCAGCACAATAAGAGAACAAGTACCAGAGAACCAGTGTCGAAACAAAAGCCAAAAGCTGCTGCAGAAAGAGATTCTGGCAGTCGAGTTGTTTTTTTTTTTGTTTTCGTTGTCCCGTTGTTTGTTGCTAATTAGGCAAAAATTACATTTTAAAAGGCTTTCAAGTGGAAAATGGAAAAAGTTGTAACCCCCAAAAACTCTCATCTGTCATTCATTTTTCATCTCGGCTTCTCGGCTCTCACTCGGGAGGCCGTCTCTCTGTCTGTCTATCTGTCTCACTGACTCTCGCTGCGGCATGCATTCTCGATTGGCGCCGCCTGCTTGCATCCACAAGAAGGTCATCATCATCGTCGTCGTCGTCGTCGTCGTCGTCGTGTGCATATAACTTTTAGTGGCCGCCCCTGACAGCGTCTGTTGCCTTATAATGAATATGACATAAACGTGCTGTTGTAGTTTCTCTCTTCTTTTTTTTTTCTGTTTTTGAGTTGACGCAGTTTACTCACACATGGGCGTAGACCCTCCTCCACCCCCTACCAGCGATGATGCAACTTTAAACAACTTTTGATATAGACTTTATTCACTTTTAGTCAAACCAAATTCATAGCAACTAATTCGCATATTATATCTTAGAAAACAGAAATTTATATTATAATCATTGCAAGTGAAAGGTTAATTTCATTATTTCACCTTGTTTTTGTTTATTTTATACATCATAGGCTTATTTAACATTAATTTAAAAATTAAATAAAAGACTCTTAATGTTAATTACTACATAAATACGACATATTCAGCTCTTCAGGCTATGCCAGTTTATACAAATTCATTGAACAATTTTGCTGTCCTCATTTTAGTCTCATTGCAATACATTTTTTTTTTTACTTATTTAATTGTATTTAGTCACTGTGACATTTTATTTAATCGTTGTGAGTAGGGATTCCGGGGAAAGGAAATAAAAACCCAATTTTCATTTAGTGAATTCAAATATTGAACTGATTTTATTTACAAAATTCTTCTGCTTGATGATTGATTCTTTAACTCTATGGGTGACATTCTTAGGGTCGGGGGATCTTATTCTAATGCTTGACACGATCGCTAAAAGGTCGCGTCATAGCAATCGGTGGTTGAAATTATTTTTAACCTGACATTCGTTGGTTGTTAGATGTTTGGTTATTGACTATATTTATGTACCTTGATGTGTGGTGCATGGGATATTTTTGTTACAAGTGTCTACTGACGATGTATTCTGTATTTTGTGTAAATTTATTTATACACATTGCAGCCTTAAAAACTAACATGTTTATTCTTAAACACGTTGTTTAAAGCATAAAGTAGTTTTTGCTGTTCGATATCTCAAATTTAGTTTCTAGAACTATTTAATCACATGAATAGCTTTATTTAGTAAAATAAGCTAACAAATTCTGAAAACTCTAAAGATTTTAATTCAACTGACTTATGTCCTTGTCCTTGTGGAATCTTATTACAAATATTGTCAATTTGATAGAGAGTTCCTAAGGAATTCTCTAGTTTCCATAAGCTGACTGCTTCACATTCTCATCTAAAGGTCATTAGGGCACAGCAAGTGTTCATGCCATTTTGATTGATCTCTTCCATTGTTCTATAACTTAACAGCTAAGTCCATAAAATATTTAGTATGCATAAATTGAATAATGTTATGACTAATAATGAATTTGTAGTATGTCGGACGATTGTCAAAATAACATGTTAATTATGCAATTGGATAAATAGGAATTGTAGCTTTAATACGTATATGTACATTCAAAAGTGGGCGATAACTGCAACAAAATCTGCTCAACATGTATCAAATGAATGGAGAGAGCGCCAAGGGGCACGCTAATTTCATTTAGTTGAGCAATAAATTAAATTTATAAATTTAACCCCAACACCAAATTGTGGCATGCAACAGAAATATGAAATTAATGCTGCAAGCGAAATGCTAATGATGGGTTATTATGAGAATCAAATTTTGCCAATGCACATTTTCATGCGTCAAACTATTCCGAAAAAGAGAGAGAAACAGGGGCGCGAGAAGAGACAAATCAGAAACAGAATGGTGAATTTAAATATTTTGATTGTGTTGTAAATTTTGCATATCAAGAAAGAACACACACACACTTCAATCTTTTTACATGCAATCCTTTTGTGGCATGGACTCTAAGCCAATAAAAAAATCACACAAAAATGGAATGACAAGCCGCCAAAATGTCATCCGCTCATCAAAAGGGATTGGCAGGCAGCCAAAAAAAAGAGGGTAAAAAAAAAGGAAAGAGGAAAAGAAGAAAATGATGGTTTGGAAATGGGTATTACAAGCATCCAGCTATTTGTGACATATTTTACACGCTTTTCTACTTCATTTACACGCACGAGCAAGAGAAGGAGTCGAAGACCCAGAACCGAAAGAACCGAGAGAATTGAGAACCGACGACCACAAGAAGAAGAAGAAGAAGAAGAAGATGAAGCGTATGCGGACCTTGCTGATGCTTCTCTAATGCTCTGGCATGCATAGAAGGCGGCGAAAATATTTGATATGTATGAGTGTGCATATAAAGTGAAAACATTTACACATGTTTGATTTATGGGTCAAGTGTGTGATAAAACTACAAAAGCAGCCACCAGTACACATACAGATCTCCCCATAGATGTGTGTGTGTGTGTGTGAAGATGAGTGTCAAGCGACGAAGTATGTAGGTGGTGGAGGAGAAGAAGAGAGCGAAGGGCAGGCGAATGAAATCAGAGTAAATCATGCAAAATAAAAACCAAGAGCGAAAGTGAAAGAAAGATAGCGACGAAGAATATTTCAGCATACAACAAATTATGCAGTCACAAGGATGTGCGAAAAGTCACAATTTCAATGGCGGAACGCAGAAAAGTATGCTATAAAAAGCGCTTAACAAAATAATAACAAAGAACATAAAAGCAAAACGAATAAGACTGAGAGAGAAGAGAGAGAGAGAGAGACAGGAAAAAAAAAACACTTGCCACATGCTTTACATCGCCAGCAAATGTCCATAAAAATGTGTTTAAGTAAAGTGCCCTGCAACTGGGCCTCTGTCTCTCATGCAGGCAAGAGGCGTGCCAAAGGGCGGGAAACGGCATGCTCCATGGGTTCAACTTAAATGGCATTAAATGCGACACACGCAAAGAGAGCAAGGGCAAGTGATACAGGGAGAGAGAGAGAGAGAGGTAGAAAAACATATTGAAAGTAATTGCATTTTATGCAGACCAAAGAAAAAAGTGAGAGTCAAGTAAACGAAGCAATTTGCCAGACAACACAAAAAGGATTAAACAGGAAAGTGCAACCACTGCATGCACACACTCGGACATACATACATACATACATTCTCGTATATAATAAACAATTTGCATATAAATAAAATTCAGAAAGTAATATTTTCTCAACAATTTAAATGCAACAAGAACATCAATAACAAAATAAACAAACAAACAAACGAGACAAGACTAATTTATGAGAATGAAATGCCAAAAATTCCATTTGAGACAAAAGCCAGAACCAAAAATTGAAAATGACAAATTGCATTAGGGCCAACAAAGAGATGAAGCGTGAGTGGTGCGGCGTAATGTAATGTGGATGTGGGTGTAAATGTGGGCAGTACCATGGGCCAGGAGGCAGGGAGGCAGGCACATTGTATACATGAGTGGCGTGGGCCAGGAGATTGTTGGCCTGACCGCAAAAATGACAGCACAAAGTGTACAAAAAGTAAGCAGCAAATTTACGTTGCTTGGTCGGTGCCATTTATGAAGACAAGCAATATACATAGCAACAGTAACAAAAGCATCAACAGCAACAGCAATAAAAACAACAACAACAGCAACAACAAACATCATGGTTGCAACATATTCAAAAAGCAATTCTCGGCTAAAAGGATTATATGTATGTACATATGCGAAATAGGAGCGGATTAAGATTAATGTCAACCAAAAACAGGACCCAATATTTAAGATACTTTTAAACATATTTGGTTTCTTTTCAACACTCTCTTTAATTTATATATTGGCATTTACCTGCAGCTAGAAACTTCTTTGTTTTAATATATTTATTTCCAGCCTGAGATGAATTTGTCGAACAAGGAAAGTTTATGTGGAAGGAAAATAATAAAAAAAAGGACTAAGTGACTTTATAAATTTTAGGGCATGATTGACATCCTCTCAAATGTTATTTCATTTGATTCTTCGTAAATTGATCGAAGGCAAAAAAGCTAACAAAAGATCTATAGCTTTATTTCATATTCTCCTATAAAGAAAAAAAAAGATCGAGTAATGATGAAAAAGTGAAAAATCTCACAAATGACAACTACCTTTGATGAAGCCTATCGAAAATAGTTTTTCTTCTCACTGCAAAACAATTTTCTTTAAGTTAGGGATGAATATTTTGAAAAATTAAACCTAGACACTCATAATCCGGCCCTGTATCCTATACATACTAACATGACCACATTTGGACCAAACGAAAATGAAAACGAAATCCAACAAACAAAACCAGAAACACAACAGCAAACAGACAAATACGCAAGGACATACGAACCAGGACCCCAAAACGTACCCGGACCCGGACCCGGACCCGGACCCGGACCCAGTTAAACCGATTTCCTAATCAAAACGACTGCCTTTAGGCACACATACTTACAAAAACTCACACATACGTGTGTGTATGTATGTGTTTACATACATTTAGCCAACCAGCCCACGCACTCTCTCTCTCTCTCTTCCTCTCTGGCTCTGATCCTCTACCCCTTACGCCTCGCCATTGCTGTAAACATTTCCGCAACGCCAAAATTTAATTATGCGACTGAACCACAGAAATTTTTTTTCGTTGTTTTATTTTTGGTACATAATTTTTTTGTTTTATTTTGTTTGTTTCTTTTTTTTTGGTTTTGTTTGTTGAAATTTTGTATTTTTAGCTACGCAATGTCGACACGACGTGGCGTGAAAAATAATTAATATGCTATTTTTAAGGACAAAACGAGAAATTGCTGAAAAAGTGGCGCCATAATAATTGACATCCTGGGTAGGAGGGATACTTGGTGGATGGATGGATGGTTGGTTGGGTGGTTGGTTGGTGGTCTAGAACGGGCTTAACACTGGGTTAGATGTTATCTATGCACGAATAAACGTTGTAATTTCGTTACACATATGTGTGTAACCATATACGAAATCATTCAATTTCAACCAAAGTGCCAAATTCAATAAGTATTCGAAAATGAAAATGCAAACGAGAAACCATAATTGATGCTTATGATAATTAGAAGAAAATGTCAAAAATGTCCATATAAACGAGCACAAGTCAGCATAAGTCAGTGATATATTGTTTAAAACAATAACTTTATGATCAAAAAAATTTAGTTTGTCTGTGCATTGTTTTTAAAATTTATATATATTTTTTAAACAATTAAATCCTTTTTGCCTATTTGGCCTACAAATTGTATTTTGTTTAATTGACCAAATGATAAATATATTGAATAAATGTCCATAAATAAAGCATCGATGTTGATTAATTTTGTTAACTGGCTAGTTTTACATTTAAAATTATGCTTAGAAGTCGTAGGGATTTTTTAATATCAATTGCCATAATGAAACAAAGACTTGAATCGGTGGACATTATGCTGATAGGCAGCATAAGGACAAAAGTGTTTTAGAAGGATAACATTTCCATTACCCTATCCTGCTCTACATTTCCAGCTTGAACTTTTGATCTAATGTTGTACTTCTTTTCAGGTTGCTTTTTGTGTCAATTTTTGGTGGCTTCTAGAGTATCAAGATAAATTTGGAGAAATGATTAAACACATTAAGATGCCGATTAAAGATCGTCCACAAAAGTTGCCAAAAACTGTTTCAAATGAGGAAAAATTACTGTAAATCGAAGCACCAACTCTACTTTCTCTGTTATCAACTATTTTCAGGTGAGTAATCAAAAAACTTACTTACGATTGATCTCCAAGTTAATACAAGCCTGAGTAAATATTTTTCTATACTTGTATCTTACTTTTTTACACCAATTTTTCAATTCTGAAGAATTTTTTGAGTGCTCTCTTTTACGATGCTTAGAAATTGAAGTGAAGTCAAGCTTAGGTAAATATTTTTGTCCACTTCCACACAAATTTTGTGAATTGGAATACAATTCAAAGGAATTGTGAATATCTAAGCACGTGTTCAAATAGTTCTTTCGAGTTGACTTATGAAATACTAGCAAAGAGATTTTAGTTTGAATGAAATGACGACTAGACAAAAGTTCTCTTAACATAAGTGAACATTCGGTTTTGCTTTTTCTTTGCTGTTGTTAACTGCTTCAATTGAAGTCTTCCAATCATTGGCATTTGCTTAGCTACACACAAACATACACACAGACATTTACTCACTCACCCACACGTGTACATAAAGAGAATGACATAAGTAAAGAGCCCAGACTCTGGGAAAATAATGTACAATATTCCATCTGGCAGTTGAAGGACTACATTCGAAAGTCCTTGCAGTGGCATGTCAATAAATTATGAAGTGGATTTTCGGCGACGCAAACACACACACACACAAATACAAACGCAAACGAGGACAAACCTGACTGACTACATATTGGCTGGCTGACTTCACTGGTTATGTGTGTGTGTGTGTGTGTGTGTTTTAGTGTGTGTGTGTATGCCTGTTTTGCATATAAGTCGCCGGCTGATTTATGTTCAATATGCGCGCAGCTTAAAAACGGGCATCATGAGAGACATTTGCTCGGCCTTGGCAGACAACTCCAATAAATTGCAACTTGTGAGCAAGACAAGTGCAAATAACTGAATGTCGAAAAGAAAGAGACCGATGAGAAGGAATCAAATCATATTTTGTTTATTTTTCACCATTCAGTTGCCTTTTTTTCTTTTTCTTTCGTTCATTCTTTGTGTTGCCGTTGTTGTTGTTGTTGCTGTTGTTGTGCATTAAAAATACATGCGGCAATAATAAGAGCAATGTCCTGAATATGCTCAGGACATTACCAGGCATAAAAACCAGCAGCAGACGTGTCACTCTTCTGTCTGCCGGCTGCCCAAATGTTTGCGCAAATTCCAAGCCAAATTGCCATTTTTTTTTTCTTTCGTTTCGTTTTTGAGCCAAAAAAAAAAAAAAAGGTGCTCAAAGTGTGCTGCTATGTTCAGGGCTCTGTTGGGCTGTGTATTATGTGGTGTAGTGGGTGCTTTTAGGCGCGGAAAAAATGCGACACAAAGAAAATTACTTTGACAAATGAAAATGTCACAATGATGATAATTTATTTTGCCTTTTGTCGATTGCCAAGACAGACATTCAGCCATCCAGCCAGCCAGCCAGCTATCCAGCCAGCCAACCAGCTGGCCCCACGTTCTTGTTGTTATTGTTGTTGTGCATATATGTCCTGTTACTGATCCTGGCATTCCAGCTTTCATCTGGGTATGACATTTCCACATAGATAAATTCAAGAATGCCAAGACTCTGGCAGATGTGACCTGAGCTATGCGCAATTAAAAGTAACGTCAGCCAACTCAAGCCAATTGCAAAAACCGAAAATTGTGGCGCATGTTACCTAGATATATGTACCTAGGTACATTATAGAATTCCATACACACTCACACACACACACACACACACACACACGCACACACAATAAGTGTAGAAATTGTGCCAATTTTCATTTGATTTGGCCAAACGCTTTGATGAAAGTCCATTAATTTTTGTTAAATCTTTGACATACTTTTGAAACATGAAAAAAAGCAAAAGATACTATTTTCGATATCGAAGCACCTCGGTGTCACATCTTTTGGTTTTTATAAACTTTTTTGTGGAATTATTGTGAATTATTGTGTAGCTTTCTAAAGGTTTTCGAAAGGTTTCACTCAAAACTTTCTGAAAAAAAAAAACACACTAATTAAAATAATAGCCACCTGCTTTTGTTTTTGAATATTTTTAGATGAAGTGAAAGGTTCACATTCTCGGGGAATAGGCAAGTTTCTAGGCGACACAATTCGATGATCGAAAAACCCGGTCATGGTTCACCAAAGTCTTCTAAGCCCAAAAGCCGCTTGGAGACCCATTTGACTAAATTTGCTTGCATAGAGAATATCTGTTTGCAGAGTATACAATATTTGTATTAGAATATGCTCCTGGATTCCCCCCCTCTCCAATCCCTCCGTCGGTTAGATGGGCCAAGAAACTTTACGCTTCATATGTCTTATGCGACTTTGTCGTGTTGTAACGCTCCTTACGTTTTCCAGTCGATTCGCCTTGACGGGCCGAGCGAATGGCGACGCGTTGTGCGCTATTAAACTTTTTTGGCATGATATTACCATTATTTGCACACACACACACACACATACACACACGCTGTGTGTGTACAATGCAGCACAAGAATATATATATACTTACTTGTCATATAATAAACTTTTATGTTAACGGTTTTTGATGTCTTACCACCGGCAAATGGAGACAGGATGCCAGAGCCACATGGCCTAGAACAGCAGCGGCAACGGCAGCCACTTTATTTCTTCTTTATTTTTCATTCTCGTTTTTGTGCTTTTTCCTTTGTGCTAGGGCCAAGCCCAGCTTACAGTTTTCTTTGCCTTTTGCATTGCCGCTTTATTAGGCTGAAAAATGAAAATCCCCGGCTACGCAGGAACCGAAAAACTTGCAATCCCCAGTTGGTCTGGTCTGGTCTGGTCTATGAGTGTGCGTGTGAGCCCATTAAAATGCTCAGGGTAAATGCATGAATACCAATGGAAAATATTTGCATAAATCTTTTCAGCTCTCACTCAGCGAGGGGTCCCCCATTCCGCATTGTTCTTATCCTCAACTCACCTCCCATTCACTCCCTTCTCCTCCTATTGGTAAGCAACTTTGTTGTTGCTGCTGCTGCTGCTTTTTGCTATACTTATGTGTGTGTGTGTGTGTGTTAGTATTTATCATTGTTCACTTGTCTCGGTTTTTCATTTTATTTATTGTATAACTAAAAACTTTATTTAAATGTTTTGACATTCTCCATATACATACATATATATTGTATATATATATATATAGTTAAGACTAATATTAACTTATTAACGCTGCTCGGCTAGCGCGTTTACTACTCACTTAAACATTTAAACAGTTTTCCCATATATATATATGTATATATTTAATCCTTTTTATGCGATTTAATATCCATTAAGTTTTGCAAAAAAAAAAAAACAAAAAAAAAAGATTGACTAAAAAAAATTACATAGATACAGAGATACATTTTGTTTGGGCAAATGCATTCACTTAGTTTATAATAATATTATTAGGTTTTTTTTTTTTTATTATTATTTATATTTGGTTATTTTTTTACATACAACAATATCAAACACATAATTTTTGTTTTTGTTTCTTTTTTTTTTATTTTTGTTTTGCTTAACTGCATTTATTTTGCGTTTACCTTAATTTTCGTTTTGTATTTCGTATAATTTTTGCTCCATTTATGGCAGTAAAAATAAAAAAAAAAACATGCACTTATATACTATGTTTGTATGCATATATACGCATATATGTATATATATATATATATATATGTATATAAGTATATTTTATTGCTGTCTTTTTGTATGTATTTATGGTTTATTTAGCCATTAAACATTCATTTAAATGTCGCGACGAATTTTGCTTGCGTACAATTTTAATTTTCATTATTAATATGCATAAATACAATATATATTTCTGTGTGTTCTTGTGTGTGTGTTTGTTGGTGTTGGTGTGTACCGCATAAATAGTTAAATACAGTTTTAATTTATTCATACGTTCTATATGCAAGTTTATTTACAATTTTGATCAGTTAAATGCCATAACTTTTAATAGTTCAGCCAGCCATTAAAACGGACAATTGGCCATACATTTTAGTCGAAAATGTCAGACGAAATGAAACGAAGTGAGAGAGAAAACTTCCTCCCCCCCCCACCAAAACTGAGTGAGTGTGTGTGTGTGTGTGTGTGCTTGCCTTGCCTATCCTTTACTTTACTTAACTTTCCTTGCCTTTTCTACTTGCCTCGTTTTTTTTTCTTTCTTGGCAAATGGAAAATGCAAATATGTATTTTTTTTCTCTTCTTTTTGTTGTTGTTTTTTTTTTTTTTTTTTTTTTTTTTTTTGTTGACAGCGCGAAAGTGACTTGCAGTTTAGGTTTAGGTTGAGCTAAGTTCAGTTTTGTTGCTTTAGTTTGGTACGGTTCAGTTGAGTTCAATTCGAGTCCGGGGGTCGAAGTCGGTATCGGAGGTCGAGTTGGGTTCAGTTTTGTTTGGGTAAATGCAACCGGACATGCTCGAAATGTAGAAGTTTTTCACCTTCCCCATAACCCAAAGAGAATGTCATTATTAGAGCCATTGCTGGGGCCAATGAACTCATTGGTGAAATGCTAAAATTGGAACTGGCTTAACCCCGCAACCCCCGCCACCCATTTTCACCCCATGAATGACATGACTCAAGGAGTTTCTCTAAATAAAAAAAAAACAAGGAAAGGGTTCTCTTTTATGCCTATTTATGCATAGGAACATTTCACGGAAGTTGAATATATATAGAAAATATTAATGTTATTTTCTATTGACCCTATTTTCGTGTCATTCGGTGTGTGTTGTTGTTGTATCTACATACATATTGATCTACTTATAAATTGAAAATTACCACTCATTAGATTAGATTAAACAGTTTGCATTATTTACATTTGCTTAATAAGTAGAAGAACAATTGAATATATTTACATTAACTGCGACATTGCCGCAATTTCTTAGCATATCCTTGCACAATTTGCCTGATTACAATCACTTTAGATTTCATCTTTCCATTTTAAGTGGCTTAAATAGTAAACAAAAGCCAGCGAAGCATTAGAAATTTGTCATTAAATTTTACTTATTTTATGCTCTGCATTCTGCAAGGATATACGAATGACATAATAACTATTTCGAATGATGTCCCATTCCTCTTGCCATAGTAATGAAGCTCTCTATGCCAATGTGATCATTTCTCATTTATTTTATCAGAAAATAAAACAGAAACCTGAACGGTGCCTCTTCCGGTTAAAGATTTATGAAGTATTTTTTGCTCCGAATAATTATCTATATTTATTCCAATTAGATTTTATTAATCTTCTGTATTTGGTTAAAGCAATTACGGAAATGTTGTCCCACCCACAGAGGAAAGGAACAAAGAAATGGCCAGAATTTATTTGTTTGATCTTCCTGAAGTTCTAGATCTGTTAATAACCATTCTATATATGATTCATTCATTAGTTGTCTCTCACCAACAATGAAATAGAATTACGAAATGGAATAAAGTCTCTAAAAACCCAAAAGGTAAATGAATCAATGTATATAGTTGAGTTTTAGCTATATATGTATTTACTATGCCCATCAATGGATGAATAAGTAATTGTATTTGAAATCAGATTAGGCTCTCATTACTATGGAAAATGGATGGGTTTGTTTTCACATTAATGGTTGAAGATGAAGGATTAGCTACCTTTGGTGCTTCCTCTCAATCTCTCTGTAAATGGTCTTAGATCTAATGCTTTTATTTTGGAAATTTCTCAATACATTTACTTCATTATGCCAGATTAATGATTAACTAGAATGTCGTCTTGTGCTGGCAGATAAATTATGGTAGTTTTTTTTTTGTATTATATACATAAGTATCTATGGGTTATACTTTTTTCTTTTGTTTATTTTGCTTTACTTTTATCTCTGTCAGAGTTTCTTTCAATGCGTTTTTGTTTTTTGTTTTTTTTTTTTTTTGTATTTCTTGTTGGTTTTTGTTATTTTTATGTTGATTGCCCCCGAAAAAAAAGCAACTACAAATGCTGCTCAACTAACTAATCCCAACCCACTTAATTACACACGCACTTACCTACAACTTAGAGAGTATACCAAAAATGGCAGCAGAAACAGCAACAACAGCAGCAGCAGCAGCAGGAGTAGTAACAGGAGCTAGGACCAGGAGTTGGTGGGTAGCAACAACTCATCATTAGCATAATTAGCTAGTTTTTCAAGGTATTACATGCCAGAAAGTTTTCCTTCTACTGCCCTGTTGCTGCCGTTGCTGTTGCTGCTGTTGCTGTTGCTGCTGTTGCTGTTTCTGCTGTTGCAGTTTGCCTTCATTTTCCACTCACTTAGATGCTTTGGCTGCTGCGCATTGGCGGTGGCGTTTTTTGTCGCGCTTCCAACTGTGCAACATTAATTTATCACCGTGTATTCTTCCCACTTGTATTGACATGGCAGCCGGGCAACAATGTTACCTCCTGCCCATGCTCCTTTTGGTCAGCAGCACAATCCCCTTCGGCGGCAATTGCAGCTGCAGCAGCAGCAGCAACAGTAGTCTGGTTTCTACTATGACCTGTTATTTGGCCACCACCTCTACCGCCACCGCCACCGCCGCCTGTTTCTGGCCCTGTTTGGCCACCCTGGAGCAGCAGTGTTGAGCAGGCCTCCAACAATACAAATGCCGCAACCATTGTGCTAATTACTTTGACTGCCTGCGTGGCCTGGCCCATGTGACAGGACCAGCAGGCCAAGGCGACAGCAGCGGGAGCAGCATTCGTTTGCATAGCCTCGGGTCGTTCGCCTATGGGAGAATGGAGAATGCAGCATAAATGAGTTACAAATTGTGTTTGCCCCAGCTTCATCTTGTTCTCAAAAAAGAGAAACGAACAAAAACGACAACCAAAACAACCAAAAAAAAAAAAAAGAAACAGAAAACATATATAAACGAAAAGACGAAATATTATTTCAGTTTGCTGGCAAATGTCTGGGTTTAAGGTAAACTTCGAGTTTGATGAGACACACACACACACACACACACACAGACAAACGGACAAACGGACAAACAAAAATGCAGCCAATTAAATGGCATTCACCATCAACATCGTCATCATCATCATGGTCACTTAAAGCCACTTGACATGGCCACAAAAATGCCGGAAAGCAAACGCAAAAACCGAGACCCAACCAGCCGGCCAGCCAGCCAGTCAGCCAGCCAGTCAGAGCCACCTTAAGTCCGTCCCTCATCAAAAAGAGAGAGAGAGAGAGAAAAAAAAAACTTAACCAACTCAAATTCAAACGAAAACTGAAACTGAAACTGAACAGAACTCACCCTGCAGTACATGGACGCGTATGCTGGCTATCTCTGTGTTCGATGGATAGCACGAATATTTGCCAGAATGCAATAAATCCGCATCGTAAATAAGTAAAATGGATTTGGTCTCTTCCGATTTAATAGTCTTAAATTTCAAGCGTCCACCCGAAGTCTCCTCGCTGAGTACCTGAGAAACGAATCGAATGGGAGGCATAAATGTTAAAGTGGCATATTAAAATATTCGCTTCCTCTTTCTGGTTTTGTTGTTGTTGTTGCTGTTGTTGGTTTATTTTCGCGAAAAGTTCTTCATAAAAAAGCAGAGCAAGAGAAGGAGAAGGAGAAGAAAAAATTGAGGGCGATGGTGCTGGCAGAGTGGGAACTAAATGCAAAAGCATGTTTTCTCATAATCATAAAAGCCAAAATTAAATACGTTGCGTATACGCCGCGTAAACAGAAACAGAGAAAGCAACAAAAAAAAAAAAAAAAAAAAAAACCAACTCAACCAAAAGAGATGGAAGCGATGGGCGAAAAAAAAAACGCGAGAACATGAGACACAGCGCAGCCAGCAGCAGCCCAGAGCTCATAAAAGTTAAAAACGTTTATCCAGAGGCAATTGCCTGGGCGGTGACGATGGCTCAGACTCCGCGATTATCCTGTGCGCTCAGTCCTCAGTTCTGAGTCCCCTGACCCCACGCCACTCCACATCCTACCGATCCCTTCAATTTTTTTTTTCCTTCGTTTTTTGTGCTTTTAACTGCCACGAGAGAGAGAGCGAAAGAGAGAGAGTGAGAGAGAGAGGAGGGGGGACACCGAAAAAAAAACTCAATTATTGCAAGATAATTTGGCTTCCAAAGAGGAAAACATTAAATTGGGTTTTCTTTTCATTTTGTGCACTTGAAATTTCATTCGTTTTCCTTTCCCTTTCATCTCTCTCCCTCTCTCTCTCTCTTTTCTCTTCATTGGTGTTTGTGTGTAAATTGATTGGGAACTGTGAGCTGTGATTCGTGTATATATATACATATATATATAAAGACTTACCTTATCCTGATGATACCAAAAGATATGGGTGGGTGGCTCTGGGCTAAACTTGATGATGCAGGTGAGATTTATGGTGCTGCCTTTGTCCACATAGAGATCAGGTCCGCCTAGAATTGTGGCTGTGGGCACTGTAGAAATAAAAAGGGAGAGAGACAGGGAAATGCAAAAAGGTTTCAATTAGCCGATTATATGGAAATTTCCATTCTCTGTCTGCCGCGTGTGTGTGTGTGTGTGTGTGTGTGTGTGTTTTGCCATTGGAGAATTGTCGGATCAATTGGGGCGGGAATATTGTTCAATTGCCGACACACACACACACACATTTCGTATTTCGCATTTAGCATTTCTCATTTTTAACACCCCCCCACACTCCCTCGGGCACTCAATTACAGCTGTTGGCGATTCGATTTTGCCGGTATAAATAGCACCTGAATTTGACAAACAGCTTTCAGTTTTGTGTGAAAATGCATTTAGTGCATTTAATCTTTGTTGATATTATTCTCGTCATCATTGCCAGCAGCTGTTGCTGCTGGGCCATTGATTTCTGTCGAATAGACTCGTGCCATGGTGTGCGTCATCTCGGCTGCAATAACAGTTTGGTGAGAGTCAGTCGTCCATCATTACACATGATCATAGCCCATTCACCCTTCATCCTTCACCCTTCACCCTTCGCCATTTGCTCCTAATAATATCAATTGCCATTCATTTGGCCCCCATCCTCAGACCTTTCATCAGAGCTGCCTGCATCATCGACGTCTGGTCAATATGCAATATTTTCGTGAGTATTTAATACGAATGCAGAACAAGTATCGTCAGGATGTGGCCAGTGGTGCAATTCAGGGACTGCCGCCAGCCCAACATATGCCCGAACTGAAATGGGATGACTATTTGGCCGTTGTGGCCGAATACCATGTGAAGCGTTGCCTAAAAGATTTACCCAATCTCTGCATAGCCACCGCAGACTTTGACCATCCGGTTAGCAATTACGCTGTCGACTGGCAGCCACGTCAATTCAAGGAGACCTCCAATGTCCAGCAGATGACCCACATGACTGAGCAATGGCTGCATCAGATCTACAATATGCAGCCAAATGATCCCAATTCCTCGCCCCCCGATATCCGTAATATAATCAATGATTTTGCCACCTATGTGGGCTGTGCAGCTGGTCAGGATTATGATTTGCGAAGCAGTCGTTTTGTTCTAATATGCTACTATAATGCTGGTCCCGAATGGGATCATCAACTCTATAGCCACGGCACATTCAATGAGACGCATTGTCCCAATGGAAAGAGCCAAAGCTATGGCAACTTATGCCAAACGAAACCGTCTGCAAATGACTAATGCAATTTAAACGTAAAATGTGAAACGTTCAAAAAAAAAAAAAATATTTCTACACATACATACATACATATAGCAAGTGTAATTAAATGCCCCAGCAGCCACTTGAGCAACTAAAACATTTGTTTGGTGTTAAATTTCTCCCTTACTAGACGAAAGAAAAAACCAAAAAAAAAAAAATGGCAAGGGCAGAGCAGGTAGAGGGGTAGGAAGGTGGCGCCAGGTGGCCAGGTGGGTGGTTGGGTAGAAAAGGTTTCGTTCATGTGTAGGTACTAACCAGTAACAAGCTGCTGGCAAAGTTAGTCGGTAAAAGCTTGTTTGAAAGCAATTTGTTCGTCATGAGCCAGAAAAGTGGGAGCCCAAGGCGCAAGCACTTGACTCCCCCTGCCTGCCCTGCTCTGTCCCACTAACCGCTATGTCTGTGTGTAGCAAGTGCAAAAACTGGCACGAGAAATGTTATAAAATATTAAAAAATAATATGCATGCATGGCAGCACTCGGATCTCTGTGTCCGTCTTCGTCTTCCACTTCGTCTCTTCGTCATCAGCAACCAGCAACCGCCACCCGGCAGTTGGCTCAAGCATTTCCATCTAGCGTTAAGAGTGTCAGCCAAAAGTTAAAGCTTTTGACAGTAACTAAAGCAAGTAATGGTTAAATTAAGGCCCCCCCCAAAACGTATGCAATAATAAATAGAAATATGTAAACAAACCGGCAACCGTTTGTATGGGACCAAACATGCCCGCAAACTCATCATCGCTGGACTGATAGACCCGATCGGCGGCTATATAAAAGGCATCGTCATTATAATATTGCTGCATCGTGCTGCTCGTCTCCGCATCGATAAGATCTCAATAATGGAATGGCATGATTGTTGGGGTTGTAGTTGTCGTTGTCAAAAAGAGAAACCAAAAAAAAAAAACAAAAAGAAACCAAACGATAAAAAAAAGAACAGTTAAACAAATTAGAATAAAATTAGAATTGGAAATGAAATTAGAAGTTTTTTTCGTGTGGGCTTCTAAAAATAAAAGAAAACTAATTACTAAATTACAAACCAATGATAATTAGAGGTAACCTTTCGAATATTAAAAATAATTGTCAAACCAACAACAACAACAACAAACAGCAACACAAAAATGGCCCAAATGAGTGAACATGTCTGGACAAATGGCCTCTAGCCTCTGTGTGGTCTTTGGCCCCAAAATGAAAGAGTGTCCGTTGGGAATTCAACCAGGCATATCCAATTATTTAGTTCACTAGAAATGGGAACCCATCCAGCAAGAAGGACTAGCGCTTCTCTTTTCAATTGATATCTCGTTTTTGTTGTTGCTATTTAAAAAATAATTCAAATAATTAATTAGCGGACTAGAACTTGTGTATGCCAAGAAATGCCAATTAGTAGAAGGATTAAAACCAATAATTAAATGGCGAGACAACAATTCAATTAATTTTATGAAAACATTTTTCAAATTTCAAAATCAATTCCATACAAGAAATGTCACAAAATCATATTGATTTAAAATCATTGCTCGCTTATGTTTATATTTCTTGTTTCTTTGGTTTATTTGAAGAGTAAACAAATGATTTGAAATGTAAGAAAAATCTTACTTAATCTCTGCAAACAATTCTTTTATTTTTATCTCAACAGAAAAAAAAGCTAAATTTAAGCCTCTTGTTATTGCACCCAACACACACACACTCACACACACACACACACCTGCACAAGCATTTGAAAGCCCTAGTCAGAGTGAAAACATTTGATTCGAACAAAAATATTTGATTCCCATTGCCATTGCGGATTGTGTAGAATGTTTGTTGGTGGCATTAAAAATGAAATTGATTGCAAATAGTTTATTGTTGTCGGTTGAATGCGCTATCACCTATAGAAAATGTGGTTTGTCTATATCAAATCCTAAAACTATATACATATATATATGTTAGTCGATGTCGATATCTGTTATTTGCTGCGGCCAGAAGGCTGAGCGCCTGCCTCTCTAACCGCCTAAAATCGGCTCGCTCCCCACCCCGCTTAACCAAAGACCACATTCCATTCGTGGGAAGAAGAGAAACGCTTGCGGTCTATGTCCTGTTATTTTATCCTGTCAGCTGTTGCCTTTGTTCCCTATGCTGTTGCCCGCTGCCCGTTGTTGCTGTTGTTGTTGTTGATATTATTGTTGCAAGATTGTGAAGTATGCATAATTTACACTTTAACAAATTGCATGAATATGCAAATAATGCCAGAGGAAAGACAAAAAAAAAAAGAAAAAAGGGAAAATAAAAATAATAAAGAATCCCACTCCGTAGGCGAAATATTACGCTGTGGCAACTGAAATATGCATCGAAGGTCCCCACAGCACAGTACACAACATACACCACACACCACACGCTGATGGATGGATGGATGGATAGATGAATGAATGGATGGATGGGGGATAGCTTGTCAAGGACATATTACTTATACATCCGCACTTGTATCATAATATATACTACAATATATTCTATCCTCACTGACACACAATTCCCGGAGCTGCTCCCCGTCTGTCTGTCTGTCTGTCTGTCTGTCTGGCATACTCACCCACAATGTTCAAGTTAACCGAATAACTGCGTACGGGCTGAGTCGATATTTGGCATTCATAGACTCCGGCATCGCGTTGTTGGGCCCATTTAATTTGCAGTGTCCACTCATCGATATCGCGATGATAGGAGGTCTGAAAACGTTGATCCGTGGTATAGGTATACGTGCCCACTGTTAATATATGAAGATCTCGATGTCGTATCCAGGCCACCTAGAAAAAGATTTCAAATAGATTTTCATTAATTATTGCTGAACAACTCAAGGCGGAAATCCACATATTTGCATTTTGATTGCTATATTAAACAGAATTTAACTAATGATAATAAAAAAAAAAAAACAACAACAAACCAAAAGAGGAAGCAAGCAAAAAGAATCCTTGATGAAACTTGTGTCCAGTTTTAAGTCAGCCCGCAGGCAGCCGCAAAACAGTACGAAAAATTTATGCAACTCACAATCTAAATTTTAAATAACTCGAAATTAGTGTGCGCAACGCATGACAGACCCGGAAAATGATACTTCCTTTTTTCGTTTCGTGGCTCCCGTCTCAGTCTCCGTTGCCACTGCTGCTTCAGCTCGACATTCACTCGACATTGCCCACTACATTTTATACAGTTTTAGCTTCCTCTCTCTCTCTCTCTCTCTCTCTCTCTCTCTTCTCAGCCCCGTAAACGTCTGCCGCCTTTTTTCTCTCTCTCTCTTTTATTTTTTTTTTTTGGGCGCCTTGTTTATGCGGCTAACTGTCTAACCAATATACACATAGCCAGACCCATAGACAGACAGACAGACAGACATGGAGACTCTGCGTCAGAGGCAGCCAACTGTGCCAGGCATCCATCTGTGTGCAGTTTCAGTTTGCCGTCTGTCTAATTCTGCAATAACAGCACCAAAAAAAAAAAACCTAAAGGCAAAATAACACACAAAAAAAAAAAAATCGAGAAAAAAGAAAAACGAATCAAACTTTTTCCAACCCGAGTTTTTGCCGCACTGGCAACATAAATTTACCGTTGGCCAAAAACTGAGCCGCCAGTTAACTAGAGAATGTTCACTGGCCTGCTCCCCAACACCATTTCCGTCTTCCGTCTTCTTTTCTCTCTCTCTGTCTGTGTGTGTAGTTTACTGATTGCGGAAGCGGATTTGGTTATGTGGAAATCTATGACCCCCAAAAACTCCCTTTCATATCCATATATATGGGCAAGGCGGAGCTTTCAACTCTCAACACTAAATCGCTTAACGTAATCAACTTCCATTTCCCACAACTGGTGAACTGGTGAACTGGCTAACTGGCAGGCTGACTGTTTGGCTGACTATTTGGCTGGCCTACTGGCTAGGGCAGCACCTGCAAACTTTCTCACCGAAAATGCGCAAATGCGTGCAAAATATTTCCGCATTGTGTCTGCATCATTCTCGGCCAGAAGCCGACATCAGAGAGAGGCCTGAAATGTAATGTGAGATCTGTTCGAAGTTTGAAAACACTACAGAAAAAAAAAAAGGAGATAAAGCCCCCGGAACAGTAGAGAGCAGACAGTAGACGGCAGAAGGCAGACGAAGAGTGGCAGCAAATGACAATGAATTTACGTTTAATGACGGCTGTCGGCTGTCCGGCTGCCCGGCCGACTCATCGTTCGAGAGACGAACAGAATTTTTATCCACTGCGGCAGATTGCAGTGCAAAGGACTCTTCGTTATGGCAACCAATTTAATTTGATTGCTGAAATGCAATACTCTTACGCTTTTGTTGAGAACTCGCAGCTTTGGGCATAATTTCGCTTGTAGCTCTGGGAAAAGAGCGTTACTTCAAGTGAGTGAGTGAGTGAGTGAGTGAGTGGGGAGTTGGGTAAAACGAGATGTTAATTGGAAACGGTTACAGGATAAAGCCAAGAAGGAACTCAAGTGACGTAATAAAAACTATGATAATAATAACTCGAAAAGAGTGAGTGAGCAGCAACCGTATACGAAACATGGGCAACATGTGTTGTAGCTCATCTCTCCCCCCTTCTCCTTTCATCTCTTGGCCATTATGTCTTGCTATGTGTGTGTGTGTGTGTGTTCGAGCACTTGTGACCTTTTGGTTTTAGTTATTGTTTCTGCGTCACGTATTACATAATAAACTGCCAGCAAATTTAATAAGCAGCCATGTGTGCCACATCGTTCCCAATGTCTATCTTAATAATCTAACTAAATATATATAACTATATAGTGTGTGTGTGTGTGTGTGTGTGTGTGAGAGAGAGAGAGGGCAGGAGGCGCAACATATTTCCCACACTTGTGTGTGTGTGTGTGTGTTTTTGTTTATTAAATGCAAATAAAAATAAACATTATTAAAACAGACGCCCCCAGGAAATGGAAATGATAAAAATAATGACAGCAACCAAAATGAAAAGCCAAAGACCGAAAGAGAGATAGAGATAGAGAGAGAGAGAACAAGTGAGAAGCAAATAAAAGAGATAAGGCTAGACACCTAGATTGGATTCTAAATTTGCTTGTGTCTCGTTTATTTGCCTAGATTTAACTTCTCCTGCTCTTGTTGCTCTCTCTCTCTCTCTCCACCTCTGGCTATCTTTTCTTTTCTCTTCTTCTCTCGTCTCGTCTCATACTCACCGTCTTGTTGCCCAAATGCTTGACGCGACATCCCAAATATGCGGATTTGCCTACAAGCGATGTTATATTCCTTGGCATTGTTAGATCAAAATATGGCTCATTCCATTTGTGGCCATGCGGATAATGCGACGATGGCGGCAAGTGTGTGGGCTTTGCCTCCGCATTATTGTGATTGTTGTTGTTATTCACAGATTGCCGCTGGTAGCACAATGTTAGGCCTGCAAATAGATAGAGACGCAAAAAAATGAATGAAAAGAAAGAAAAGAATGGAATTAGAATTATGTACCTAAATGAAAAATATATAAACACACACACACACACATCCCCTAACTACCTCCCACCCTTCCTTCATGTCAAAAAAAGAGAACTTGTTTTATAAATTGCCTATTAATGTTTGGGCAAGAACCCAACAACATCAGCATTATCATCATTATAATCATCATCATCGTCGTCATTGTCCGACTAGCTTCCTTTTCTTTTTAACCAGAAACTATTAAGAAAAACTACATACACACACACACACACACACACACACTCACACACAAACAGGAAGAAAAATGAAAATGCCAACAAACTGCACCTTAACATGTTTTAGGTAGTTTAATTAAAACGATGACACAAGCCGGTGACACATATGGCGTCAGGTAGAGTGTGCGGCCAGGTGGCAGGTGGCAAGTGTTCACCCACAAACACACACACACACACACACTCTCAAACACACTCACACTTGTTTGTAGAACAAATGACAAAGTGACTCGTTTTTTGTTAGTTTTTTGTTTAGTTTTATTTTTGCCGTGCAACTAAAAATGTTGCAAATGACAAACTCATTGTGCCATATATATATATACATATATATATAGGGTGAAAGTTAGGCAAAAGGGGTTAAGGGGGAGAGGGCGAGGTGGAAAGAGTTGGTGATGGGGTGGCTTAAGTGGCGGTTTGGCATATGCCTGGCTGGTTTACCAAGTGTGGGTGGCTTGCCCATGTGAAGTGGCTCCTGTTGTTGTTGTTGTTGTTGCAGTTGTTGTGCATTTCATTTATGGACCGCTGGCAGGGGCTAATTTTCTAATTACTCGACGCGACGACGACTTTCTATGACTTCGCTTGGCATTTTGTAAAATGGGAAAACGCAAAGCTTTTATAGATGCTACTCTCCTTCTCTGACTCTCTCACTGTGTGTGTGTGTGTGTGTGTGTGTGTCCTGAAAGTGCCATTCTAAAACTGTCACGGGGTTCGGGGTTGGGTTTAATAATGTTTATGCTACAAAAACAAAACAACAAACAAAATTGTAAAAACTGTAAAACTGCAAATTTCATTTCCGCCTACAAAAACAACTAGAAAGTAAGTGAATGCCAGTTCTGTGGGGAGTGGGGAGTGGCTGAACGCGGGGGGGGAAATAAAAAGCTTGCTACCAAATTGCGAGGCTCATAAAGTTGGAGCCATGTTCAAATGAGTTAAGGAGCTGTGAGAGTTAAGGAGTGGCAGATTTTTAGAGCGAAAGCTGCAAATAATGGCCAACAAGAAACAACAACAAGGATAACAACAACAATAAGCAACCAAAATGCTAAATGGGCTAACAAAGTTTTCAGTTGTTTCACTCCTTTTCGCAGTACAAATAAAAAATGGCAACTTTCCAATGGAATTCTAGTCTGAATTTATATTAAATTATTTATAAAACATAAAACTCAAAATACGTATGTTCTCTCGCTGTCCTTCTCAGTTTCTCTCTCTCTCTCTCTCTCTCTCTCTCTCTCTTTGTGTGTCTCTTGGTGCATACCAAATTGCATTATTCAAACCTTTCAGTCAGCTCAATAAGTTTAGTGAATTGAAGAAGATCTAGGTGAATGAAGAAGAAGCTCCAACAGATGAAGTTTAAGTGGAAATGGAAGTTGAGCAATTTAGCCGCATTTTCCATGTGCTCTGGCTTGCTCTGGTCCAAGATGCCAATCAAATTTACAATCCTTTTTGCCCATCTTCACAGCTTGTTTACTCAAGCAGCCAAGTGTCGTTTAGCCAAACGAGCTTGAGGCAAAACCAAATAGTAAGACAAACTAGTGGGCTCAGGATCCTAGCACTTTTCAACCATCTACATTTTCTCTCTCCCTCTCTCTTTCTCACTCACTCTGCGTGTGTGTGTGTGTGTGAGTGTGACTGGCTGCTAGTAAATTCCATAAAACTTTAAGAGTGCTGGGCCTGAAGCACTACAAGCGCCTTTGACAGGATTAAAATGTGCTGGCGAGCCACTGAAAGAGTCAGAGGGACATACACTCACAGAGATAGATAGATAAAGAGAGACAGAGACACAGAGAGAGAGAGAGAGAGAGAGAGAGGGAAATGGTCATGGTGAGAGCAACGGGAGGGAAGAGAAGAGTCGAGTGGATGAACAAACACTGCAGCAAAGTGAATGCAAATAGCAGCGTCGGCATTGGCATGCTCAGGCATATGCGTATTGCTTTTATATAAAACTGCAAATACCAGCCAGGTGGAACAAGAAAAAACAAGAAAGGTGAAGGGATTTCAATTCATTCGCCTCCTACCCTGGCTCTCTTCCTCTGACTCATTCCAACTTCTCTATGTGGGCAAATATACAGCCACTGAGCAATGTGCTGATTGTCTCCCTGTATGTGTGTTTTTGTTGGCATTTGTGGGTGTCTAGTGTGTGTGTGTGTGTGTGTGTGTGTGGAGCAACCATCAATGGACTCGTTAGCAAAACAGAAAAAAGAAACTCATTTAGTTATTCATAGAAGCAATTTAAAAAATAGAAAAAATAAAACGCACAAAAGTGGACAAATATATTTTTGCTTTTTTTTTTTTTTTTTTGTGTGTAGCCAAGCCAAAGCAATCAAAGTCCATCAAGGTCAAGGTAATTAATTGAACAGGACAAACAACACAGCACACACACACGTGTATAGCTGAAGTGAGAAAACGGGGGAAACTCATCAATATATCGTAGGGAGAGTAATGTAAATTAATTCAGGCTATAAATCAATTAAATTTTGCTATATCACATGTGCCCAGGGCATGGAAAATATAACGCATACGACACGGCCAACGAACCCAAACAAGAAGCAAGTTGAGTGGTTGCGCTGGTTTGGGGTTGGCTGAAGCATAGCGGTTGACAATTTATGATTGATTCGCTTGGCGCTAACTCATACGCATCGTCGTCGCCCACACGCCCACACCCACACCCACATTTCCCCCTGAGCTCTCATTCTCTGTTCTTACAGACCACAGAGTTTGCGTTCTCTTCTACATTCTCCCCATTCTCTATCTTTCCCTTTTCCTCTTGCTTATTGTTCATTTGCATATGCGGCCATGCAACGCAAGTTTCTCTCATTGGCTTTGTGTGTCCTTTGGGGCAACCATAATGAATCATTTGAGTGCAGCTTGAGCTTCGGCTTCGGTTGCTGGCTCATTTTACGCAAAATTAGCTTTGGCATCCGCAGCAGACGCTCCTTAACGACAAAACAATTGGCCCTGGACTTGGGCTAGGTGCGCACACACACAAGCACACACACACACACACACACACACAGACAGACATGCAGACAATTGTGATTATGGGAACGAAGACATAACAAAGGGTTTGGGAATCAGCCACAGAACTGACTGACTATATATATGTACATACATGTATGTGTGTGTGTGTCTGTGTATATGTGCATACATTCATTCGTATGTGGCTGGCCTGGGCACTTAGTGTCCGCTTTTCTCTCGCTCTCGCTTTAGCTCTCTGGCAAAGGCAACAATGGTAAAGGCTATAAAACGCTTAGTGGTATCCCAGTGTGAGTGAGTCGGTGTGTGTGTGTGTGCGGTTGTCTGTTTAATGGTCTTAAATATTTAAAAAGCAAACGCACATCAACCACAAAAGCAAAAAGTAAACGCTGAACCCAAGTGAATGTAAACATGATGGCCAAAAAGGGCCAAAATTAATGGCACCAACAATAAAATACTCTTTACATGAATATTTACTGTAAATAAAGATTAAATATAATAAACCAAAGGGCAGGCAATAAACAAGTTTACTTTTTTAATGCTTAAAAACAGTTGCCAATGTGTCTGCAATTGAACAGAAAAGAAATTAAAAAGATAATATCAGCAGCTCGTTACTCTTCCAAGACTTATTTTAGAGAGAAGTTTAATCAAAATATGAAATGCTAACTCATTCTTATGAGGAAAAAGGATCTAAAGGAGAGAAACACCCATTAAAGCTGCTGCTGCTGCCACCGAGCTTCTTTTCAAGGGAGTTGTAATTGAATTTAATGTTTTAAAGTTACGCTTAGTTTCGATTTTTATAGTTATAAATTAGCAAGTTTAACGATTGTTAATGAGTTCGAGTGTAATCAGCCGGCACACGCCGAAAAAGGGCTCAAATCAGTTTTAAAGAAGCCTTCATTATGAAAAAAAAAAGCTTACAGCTCAAAAGTTATTTATTTTGGCCGTATCGGTTGTTGCACTTTTCCATTTTCTTTTTTATTCCTTGTTTTCCTTTTTTTTTTCATGGTTAATTTGAACAAAGTTGTGGGCAAACTTATAAATAATTATGAGCAGGCTTCTTAAGGAATTCACAACTGTTCTTCTTCTGCTCTTGTCTGGTTGTCAGATTTTTCAAGAACAAGAGAGGGAGAGAGAGAGAGAGAGAGAGCGAGCGAGAGAATGGAAGTGAAGCCAGTGAAAGACGAGAAGTTGTACGTTTTTTTTTTTTTTTTTGCTGTTCCTCCTTCTCTCTTTATGCAAAATTGTTACCTCAATTAAAGATAAGTATCAAAGTGCATAATAATCAAAAGGCAGCCAGGTGAATAAAGCGAGAGTGAGAGCGACGTCAAGAAGAGATGGCAACATAAACACTGCGGAAAGCTGTCTGCCTGTCTGTACGTCTGTCTGTCTGTCTGTTTGTCTGACTGGCTGCCTGCCTGCCTCGGCCAGTGCCTGTCAAAATGATTGTCTTACATGCATTACATCTACCCATTTTTGCACTCTTCGCAGCCCGCATCCCCTTCTTACCCCATTTGTTATTCCACTTCCATTAGCCCGTGGGGCTCCACCAGGCGTATGCGCAATTTTTTGATTTTTTTTTTTTTTGCCTGTTTTTTGAGCTTCCTTGTTGCTTTTGTTGCACATCGTTTTTCATAGACAGCATACAGCACAGGTAAGCGGTAAGTGGTAAGCGGTAAGCGGCAAGCAACCATTTTTACTGCAATTTATGCACATTGGGAAAAACGACAACAACAACAACAACAATAACGAAAACGTATCCAAAATCCATGCCCATGCCTGGGTCTGGTTCTTGTTGTCGTTCTCGTTCGCGTTCTCGGTTCGTTTTGGTTCTGGGTCTGGGCCTGGCCCTGTTTGGTCATTGCTTGTTAACACACCCAATGGGAGTTATTAATGTTTGTGGGGCTTTATTTACGGCTGCGAAGCAGGCAGGCAGCCCAGTCAACCAGTCAGCCCATCGAGCTGGCCAGCGAGTCGATTTTTTACGACTCCCGAAGGCCGCAGGACTCGCTGACAGGCAACCCAGCAGTATGGAACAGGAGGTGGATCTGGAGCAGGTCCATTTCCTTTCCCTTACCCTTTCTCTTTTTGTTTTTTCTTTTTTTTTTTGTGCTGTGCAGTTGATTTAAATTTGGTGTAGTTAATTTTTAACCCAATTTCTGCCAACGATTTTTTTTTATTTATGTGCCCGCCGCCTTTTTAATGTTGCAACATTTTATTGCCAACTGGGCATAAAAATGGTTTAAAAAACGAAAAATAAAAAAAAGTAAGGGCCGGACTTAAATATACTTCACTGGCCTCTCTCATTGAATTTTGCTGGCCCAGGCATTAAATGGAAAAACCTTTTACAAGAGGTACGAAAAAAAAAACAAAAAATGGAAAAATCAACTTGAAACTTTTAACATTTTCTCCCTCACATTTTCATTATGTGTGTCGTCTGCACTCCACTTCAATCCCATCTCTACTTCTACTCCTACTCGTTACTCCTTTCTCAGATTCTCAGCAAACTGTCTCTCTCTCTCTCTCTCTCTCTCTCTCACTCTCGTCTTGGTAGCAAGTTCTCAACTCTTGGTTTGCCACTTCAACTTTTCAACTTCAATATCTTTGCCATGTTTCCTGTGTCATTTGCAAATCAAATTGTAATTGAAGTTGTGTAAGCTGCCATCTCATCTGGCTTTCCCCCCCCCCCCCCCCCCCCTCACCATCTCTCGGCTACCTCCTCCTGGTCTTTCCAGGTTACAACAATGGCTCGCTGTCTTGAGCAGTAAAATATTGTTAAGCAAATTGTTAGTATGTATGTAAGTTTGTGTCACGGTGTGTCGGTGTGTGTGTGCGTGTGTGTGTGTGCGTGTGCGTGTGTGTGTGTGTATTTGATTTTAATCCGACTTGCATTTATATGCAAATGTTGCCAGAGACGACAACGACAAGAAGAACGAAGACAAGGGGAACATCGACGACAACGAATCAGAGAATCGAATAAACCCCATTTATATCGAAAAACCGAATCATTTCTTTAGAATTTGATTTTGCTTATTAAAATAGATGCGAATACATGATAATGCAGTTGCTTGGCTTCGGGTCGAATCACCCAGATACAAACAGAGAGAAAGAGAGAGAAGGAGAGGGGAGACAAGAGAGAGAGAGATACATATTCACATTTCAAGTATGTCAAATGTGAGTCGGAAGAGGGGCGCTGTGTGTGTGTGTGTGTGTGTGTGTGGGAGGGGGAAGAGAAAAATCAATAGGATAAACATTTTCCAGGAACATTGTCGTCCGATTAAAAATGCATAATTGGCCATGTTAACCACCAGCCACGTGAAGGAGTGAGAGGACACGCATTGTCTAAAGTCGATGACCAGGAGCAGAACATGCAAATATGCTATGGCTTTGCCTTTGGCTTTCACCTAGCGGAAACGGAAGCAACTGTTGAGGCTCGCCCACGCCCCCATGAGCACGCCTCCTTGTTAAGTTGGCTGCGCTAGCACTTCGTGCGCGCTTCATTGCATGTGCCACACACACACAAACACACATACACACGGGGAGAAGGGGAAGAGGCTTAAAGGTTGCCACACATTCAATTTCATTTTTTTTTTTCTTCTTTTTATCGTTTCTGATGTTTATTAATGTACATTTGTCGTCGTGTTTATTTAAGCAATTATTATTTCAGCCATGCCATCTGGTGGGCGTGGCATTGGCAGCAACAGCAAAAGCAGAAGCAGAAATGCTAATTAGATTTTGCAATTATTCGTGCATGAAAACGAAGAGCCACAACAGTCATCATCAGGTGGCATGAGACTTGACTCGTTGGCGAAGCAAAAGATGAGTTGGTGGTCAGGGGGAGGGGGGCGGCGGCGGCTCTATGATATGGCTATTAAATAGTCATAAATTAAACTTAAATATTTGCTTGACATGCCACAGCCATCAGCCATCAGCCATGGCGATCAACTTCATTGGCAGAACCAAAAACAAAGTAAGAATTGACACAAAGAGAAACAAACCCAAAAGAAATCACAAAAGTAGACCAAAACCATCAACTGTCAATTATTTTTAAATGCTTTTGCTTTCAATTAAACTTCAATCGCGTTGCATAAGCGGCTAATAAATTTTAATGGTGACTGACTCAAAAAAAAAAGTAAGTGAGACGGCGGGCGAGGGAATTCAATAGGGCGGCGGTTGTGGCAAAAAAAAAAAAAACCCAAGGCCATTGCCGCTAATCGCATTAAATAAAAATGTTCTTTGTTTGTTTTCAATTTGAACAAGTGTCCATAAAAGTATCTAAAAAATTGCTACACACAAAATAATAAATATTTTGTGGAATACGACAACGAGCAAAAGAATTTCCATACATATATATATAGATTTTTATTATTTTTGTTTTGCTTCTCTTGAAAAATATTTGCGCAATTCACACATCAAACGAAACGCAAAGTTGGTCGAGAGATTTGTTTCTGTTTGATGTTGAGTTGTTGTGGGGTAAATTGCAAAATTGTAAAGCGGCCACTTTCCGGCCATTTGCATGGTGCCGCCGCCACATCCCCCAACACCTAGCTAACGACCCACCCCCAATTCAATCCACTCAATCAGACATGCTCTGCGTGTGTGTGTGAGTGTGTGTTTGCGAGTGTGAGTGTTTGTTATGAATCCATTGACCAGGCGTTAATTGAATTATGTTTGCCGCACAATCGGCCCAGCAAGTGCTACAAGAGCAACAACACAAATAACACAAGCAGCAGCAACAACAACAAGAAGAGCAAGTTGTATGTTAAAATGGATTTTACATGAAAACGTGATGAAAATGAATTGATTGGCATAGCTTTATTCATGCCTAGCCACCCATCTACCTACCAATCTACCTACCTGTTGTGACAAGACACTGACAAATGCTGTGCGAATTCGCCGTCAGATTAAAAATGTTGTCAGAACACTTAAACCTGAAGGGATTTTAAATATTTGTTGACATTTGGCACAGTGAAATACAGCATGCACACATATTAAAAGAAATCCCAAAATGGATATTCCAATGGATCTTTGCGTGCGTTACCTTGCGTGATGATGCCACAAAAAAAAAAAAAAGGACAATAAACAGTCTCTCTTTATTAAATTCAATTTTGCAAGTTTCTGGCTCAATAAATTTTCAAACCATTTCAATAGGCAAACCGAAAACCGAATGTAATTTAAAAAATTAAAGGTCCCAGCACCTTTTTGTCACCTTTTTTTTTAAACTTTCTTATCTCAGTACAAAACTTGGTCCAACAATCTTTATACTGCAAAACCCAAAAAAGTATGCTAAACAAATATTATATGATTTTTGAGATAGACAACTGCCAAACCCAAATAAGTATGCTATGAAAATTAAATAATTAGCAAAGTGAACCCGTTACCCATTTGTGGTAAATGGTAAGCCAATTTTAATGTTGCTTTAGAAAGTTTAGCTCAGAGAAAGTTTTAAACGAACTCACAGCTTTTACTATTTAAGTGTATCTTTTATTTGCACAGAAGTTACTACTTTTGGGGCTTATAAAAGTAGTGTAAACAAAGTGTAGAGCAAATGCAGCACAAAGTCTTTCAATCGACATGTCATTATATCGCCATAATCTCGCTTGGTTAAGCCCCATTGTGATCAAGACGCTGACAAGTGGCAAATAATGTCTATTAGAATAAATGGGATTGTGCCTTCTCGAGCAGATTTTGAGCACTTATATGTGCTATGGCCCTTACGACCCTTGCCTTATAATGTTATCAATGTGATTATATCAATGTTTTATTCATACTCGGAAGCAAACTGCACTTGTCCTTGAGCATTGCCCACTAGCAGCTCATTACAAACAATCAAATGCCAATAGGACACAAACTAAAATTACACAAAACAACGATTCGACGACGGCTTACAAAATCGGGGCCATAAAAGTAAACACATACGCACACACACACACACACACAAGCACACTTGGATGAAATGCCAAAAATAAATGAAACAGTAAAACTTAATTTGCTGTTTATGCCGAGGGGAAAAAAAAAAACAACAGTGGCGACCTAATGATAACTGCCTTTCCCTTTCTTTTGCTTCCCTTTCTTTCGTTTCGTTTCCTTTTGGTTTGGTTCAGTCAGTTCGCTTTTGTCTTTGTCTACCGCCATCTCCGTTGAGGATTAATAAACCAAGTTTTCGGGTCGCTAATGAACTGTAGCGTTAAGCCACAGAAATGAACTGCGGACCACACCACGTGCCGTATGTGTGATGGCCAGATTAGGCGACAACAACAAACATCACTAAAACAACAACAACAACCATCATCATAGCCAAGGACCAATGACGACTATTTGACATTTTGTGCATGTATAAATTATATGGGCAAACAAACGAAACATTTGCGCTGATTGCCAAATGCCGTTGGCATTTCTTCTAGGTTCCTTTTCCTCTTTATTTCCCCCTCTATATGTAACCCCCTTTATCTTCTATACCTACTCCAGCATCTGACTGTGACTTAGCCTGCTCTTTGGCCCGAGTACTATAAAAAATAATGAAGAAAAATAACTTAAAGCGACGGGACTATAAAATAAATGAGCCGGCAATGCCAATGGGATCTTCTTTTGCTTCTACTTTTATTTTATTTTCCTAGCCATAAGCAAACACGCATAAATTCTATGAAATTTGTGTGCCTCGAATGCCAGTAACATGTTATATGAATGTTCTCACACAGGGACGGATTGATTGACATTGAGTGACAATGACTAAACTATACCATCATTACCCAAAACAGTACGAAAACCATCATACGCCCCGTATGCCCTAACCTTAACGTCATTGGAAACGCTGAGAAATAAATGAAGCTTAGCCATCATTATTTACTCATAATTAATTGTTATCAAGAATTTCTATTCATTCACTCATTGTCTTTTCGTTAAGTCTTCTATCTTTATTTATTAACATACGACTGAAGGATTTTCCAAATTAGCTTTCGTAAAATGAATAATTTAATCGTTTCTTTACAGATACAAAAAGTTCGACCATTATATAATGTGGGATGGCGCTTATGCCCAAACATAAGAGGTAACTAAAATATATTTCTAATTTTGTCAAGTTACTCTTTATTTTGATAATCCAGCCCTGTTACTATTACGACGATTGTGGTCATGTATATGCTATGAGAAAGAAACTACTTAGTTATATTCTCAAAATGTTTGGCAAATTTGTCGGTCATTTGCATTGCCAAAAACTTGACAATGGCCAAAGAAAAGAAAACCGGGGAGAGAGAGATAGAGGGAATATAGGCAATGCTTAACCCTATGTACACCTACCCCAAAAGCGAATAGCTTGGGCCTAACTTTTCGCTTGGCGGGCCATTTATTATGGCTTCATGTATGACATTTGTTTTGGGTCCCAGTTCCCTGAAAACATTTGCGGCCGCTTTAATGTGGCGGCAGCATTCGGGGAATTCCGTATTCTATCCCCTCCGCTTGCCTTGTGCCGATGATAAATAAATCAAAGCCTCTTTCGTTCTCTCTCTCTCTCTTTTATTGGACTTGTTTGCAAATTTGTTCGCCATGCCAAAACAACAACAACAACAACAATAACAGCAAATGTCATCAAATGGATTTGTATTTTAAGCGCAAATTGCATAAATCAAAAGTTTTTGTTGCTTTCTTTGGCAAAACTTTTGATTGCCTTTCTGTTCTGTTCGGCTTTCTTTCTGTTTCTCTTTTGAACAGATGCCCATGTGTCCAAATCCGGGTCCGAGACCAAGTCCAAGACCAATAGCATGGTCGTAGCTTTAGCTTTAGCCTTAGCCTTAGCCTTAGCCACTTTGCATGCTACAGCGAACAACTTCAAACAGTTTTTCTACTAAGAAAGAGCAACAGAGAGAGCGGAAAAACTTATGATGGCTCACTTTTCATTTTCGTTATGGCCGCTTCACGCTCTCTCTGTGTGTATGTGTGTGTGTGAGTCCGTCCGACTTATGAATTATAATTAAATATATATTTTCATTTAGCCTGTTGACACATTTGAGTGCTCATTAAACATGAAAATGGCCAACACTAAATCATGCATGCTTATGCTCTTGCCTTTATTGTTCCCGGCACGCTTCCATAATTTATGCTCATTTCCAACTAATATTATATTAACTTGTTTAAATTCGGCCAACACATAAACACACACACACACAACCAACAACATACAAAACAATACGACAAAAAGCCAATGCCATATTTTGTTTTGGTCATAATTTGAACATTAATTTTGTATTTTATATACGGCCCACCAACTGACGAACTGACTGGCTGACTGACTGACAGACTGACTGACGGACTGAGTGACAGACAGTTTGGCAGCAGCGAAACGATCACATTATGCCAACAATATATTGCGTTAAGCATTCAGCAACAACATCGCCCATACAAAGGCATCATGCAGAGTTAATTCAAATTCAAAAAACGCACACATCTAATCAAATCTCAACGAAGCCTATATACCCTTTAGAACAAATTTGTTTAACATGAAACAAACTGTTTCGTTTAAAGCTCTGTGCGATGATAGTTCTGTCTAAATTTAACGACTTAATATTTAATTCACTTGAAATCTAAAGTAGGAAATATTAATATTTTGTTTTCTGGCACTAAAAATGCCAACATGAAAAATAGTTAGCGAGTGAGTTGGCTAGAGTTGATTGCTAAAAGAATTAATATTTTGCGCAAATTTAGACGACACTAGGATAGATAACTCAATTAGAATACATTTACGTAAGAAAGAAATCTCAATTAAAAGTTCGAATTTGTTTGAATCGCTTGCTGATCAGATAGACTATAGAATTTGAGTAGAGTAAAATAAAATTGTAAAATGAAATGACATTTAAAAGGGAAATTTAATTTAGAGAGCGCACCGAGTGAAACCTTCATCAAATCCAACAATTTGATTCGACATTCCCCTAGCTACGGCCTCTGTGCCGCAGCTTGTCTATGCAACATTTTCATATGTTTATGTATACACATATGTATATATGTGTGTATGTATGTATATATACATTGGGGAGACTCGTTGTTCCTATAAAATATTATATGTAGTTTTTATGAGCTTCACAAAATTTGCTGGCAATGGTTTTACATGCTTTTAATGAGGTGGGCTGGCAACAAACCATTTTCTATTCACTAAATAAACAACAGAATTTCACAACATAATTAGCCACATAATAACAACAACAGCAACAGTAACAACAACAACGACAAATAAAAGAAACAAAAGGTTTTTTGCATAAATTCATTTAATTTAATGATTTTTTTTTTTTATAATGTTGCATTTATAATATCATAAACAAAATAATTTTCAGTTTACGTTCAGATTTATGACTTTTTTTACCATACACAAATATTCTTGAAAAATTCTTAATAGAAAAAAAATTAAAAAACCAAATGCTTCTCAAGTGAAAATTGATGAAAGATTTACAATGTTTAAATAGTATGACATCATCTTTTAAAAATCACATAGAAAAATATTTTAAAATGCAAAACTTTTACACATAATTTTTGTGTGTGTTCCACAGTTAATACTGAATATAATTTTCGATCTACATGTTCCTTAAATTCTGTTGCTTTTTTTTCTTGCTCTTGCACTGATTTCCAAGTGAGAATTTAATTTAGCCATAATTGATGTGACTAGCGAGCATTAAGAGCGTCGATTAATTAAAAGCATTTTAAGATGAGGGAAATGTGACAAAAAATTAAGGTAAAGACCCTCCATTTCGATCTCTTTCTCGCCCTCTTGGTGTCTGTCTATGTGTGTGTTGCTGTCTTTGCCTAATGTTTATTTTGGTTTTTGTCTTTAATGAGCCCAAGATTTGACGACATAACGGCATATTAAACGCAGGCAGCCAGCCAGCCAGTCAGCCAGCCAGGCAATGGCTAGTAGGTGAGATGCTAACGATGGACACTAAAAATAAAGCAGAGCCACGAGAAACAAAAAATTCATCTCAAAGTGCGAGGCGACAAAACGACAAACAAACGCATAGGACGGACGGACGGACGATGGTATGAACGGACTTTCTCGGCATTATTAATAGGCACTTAGAGAACTCTGTATGTGTGTGTATGTGTGTGGGTGTGTGGGTGTGGAGGTCTATCTACTGGGTATTACGACTAGCTGCTGATGATGAAGACACGTTTTTACATTTTGTATATTGACGTTAAAATTAGATGCCAACTTGTCGTAGTCGTCGTCGTCGTCGTCGTCGTCGTTGGAGCCAAACAAACAACACGTATCATATTTTAGCAGCTGATTATTATTATGATGTTGATGATGATGATGATGATGATGAGCATAATGGGGGGGAGGATGCTTATGCCTGCTGGCTGTCATGCAGGTGGCTGGCATAACGCAGCTTTCAAGTGATGATATATGACCGTCGCGCATTGTGGCACAAATCAACATGTTAAATAGACTGTGAGGCACTCACTCTTTTCCGCCACCCCCCCTGATTCTTCAGTTGAGAGATTATTTTTAGGGTTAGCTCTTTATTTTAGACATGAATGATATATATGTATATATCTGTGTATGGTAAATATCCTCTTTTTGGACAGATCATCTCAATGTGGTCTTCTTTTGTTTGTGCTAGCAACGGCAATGGCACTGGCGTTAATCTCTCTAAACGCAATTTCATATTGTTCGCCGGCCATGCAAAGCTCTGGATATTTCTTATCATAGCCGCTCTGGCAATTGATAGCCTTTATCTTGTAGATGGGTTTGTCGACCACAAAATTGCTGGCATAATTGCAGGCCAATAGAAAGTGATGAACATTCTGTTCGAGCCAACGGGTGGCGGCACAGCCCACATAAGTTGAATTGTCTTTGGCCATGACGGCAAAATTGCGTATAGAGCTAAATGGAGAAAGTGAAGGAAAAGTGAGTTCAATGTGAATTGAATTAATTCACTAGTCTCACCCACTTGATTAGTTCTTTATCTTTGGGAAATTTCTCAATTTGTTCACGTGTTATAGTCTTCCATTGATTCCACCAAGAATTAATGGAATATTTGAGCAATGTCTCATCGGAGGGGCCAGCAGATGTCTCGTCCAGTGAACTAATATTGAGCATGGCCAGATTTTGTCCAGAATTACGAAACTCTAGCGTATTATGACACTGATCATAGCCAAAGGCACATTGTTTCGCATTGAAGGTGGCCAATTTCTCAAGTTCCTCGTGCCATTGCATGGTGGCCAGGCGATCGGGGCCAGGCAATTGGCTCAGCTTGCCCGCAGCCAGCAGATTGCGCAGTTCGTTGTGCTCATTCACTATGAGATTGCGATATTGTCTCATATCGATTAACCGGGTATCAGTGGGACACAGTTTAGCCATTTGCTAAATTAAATTGATTGCCCGAGTAGATAGTGATCTGCCCTTGTCATATTTCTCTACTTACTCCTTTGTGCCTGCACGCAATGTGCCTCTTGAATCTGGGACATAGCTCAGACAAACAATAGTCGCCGCCATGCAGAGCTTCTGTGTGGCCAAGTAACGTATAGATAAAGCATATGGCCCAGAATAAAACTGGCACTAGCAGCATGCTGTGGCAGTTATTTGACTGTGGCTTTACATACACTTGATTCGGTCTTTTATAGTTTGCTTTGCTTTGTTTTTTTTTTTATTGCTATGACAAATGGCTTTTAATCGAACGACTTTCACAGCTGTTGCTTCGACAAAGGATCTTCATATAATCCAAATACAAACACATCAAACGGCAATGGCAGCAACACAGTTGTTATGCCTCAAGAGTATGACACTTGCTATGGGGCCTATCAATGGCAAAAAAGGTACACAACTTGGGTATCTGCCTACTACACTTCTTTGGTCTGCTTGCAACCTCGACTTGCCACACTTGACACATTCTACAACCAAACACAAAGCGGCACGAATAAAAACCAAAAAACAAAAAAAAAGAGAAAAGCTTAAATGTGAAAAATTCCTTTCATAGTGCAATTTAAACTGCAAACACACACACACACACACACACAAAAAACAAGAGAAAGCGAAAGAGCAGGCAGGAGTGAACGAGAACGAGAACTAGAACGAGAAAGAGATGGAAGAGGAACAAGAATCTCTGGCGGCTGCCTGCAATTGCAATGGAAAGACACAAAAGACAGAGATAGAAAGGTAACAGACTCTGCGGGAGAGCGAAAGGGAAAGCTAGCTAGGAGGAGGAAAACAAGAAGAAAATGCTGGCATGTCCTTGTCGTTCATTTTCTACCTCAATTGAAATAGTTTTTCTCGGTGGCTGCAAATGTTCGTTTTGCCAGGCAACAGTTTTTCACTTTCATTATTACATGGCACAAAAAAAAACGAGGGCAGTAACAGAAGCAAAGCAAATATTTTAATGGACGAAATTGTTGAATTTCTTTGTCGACCCTCTGCCCGGCTGTCTGCCTGCCTGCCTCTCCCTGTCCCCTCCATAATTCATTCTCTTGCCTTTTGATTGCCCGAGAGAGAAAGAGAGAAAGAGAGAGAGAGAGAGAGAGAGAGAGAGAGAGAAACTAAGCCAAGTCCAAGAGCAGATCAAAAAACCCCCCCTCTCGGCCCATCTCTTAAGCCTGCTGCTCTTCGACTTTACAGGAAGATGGAGGAAAAAGACATTTTCCTACTTTAGACACATTTACCCATTATTATTTATATTATTATTGCTCTTCTTGCCAATTTCATTTCAAGCTTTAAGAGCGAAAGAGAGAGAGAGAGAGAGAGAGAGAGAGAGTGAGAGAGGGAAGAGGAAAACGAAATACATGAAGAAAATATAAAAAGCACAAATAAAATGGTTGCCAAAGTTAAATAAAACCAAGTTAAGAAGGAGCAGCTGCTGCTACCGTTTCACCTGATGCAGCATGGCTTGTACAATTTTTCCTATACTTACCCAACAGTTTTCCCCCACTCCCACACCTTCCCTAGACCAGTTTTGCTTTGGCCCTAACCAAACTTTCTCCATTTAACGCTCATTAACTACTTGCCAGGGCAGAGAGTCAGAGGCAGAGACGGCGGCAGAGGCAGAGACAGAGACAGAGGCAGAGACAGAGACAGAGACTGGGCCATGAAGGAACTGGAGTGCTGCTGTTCCATGGAATGGGATAAGATGCTAAGGCAAAGCCTCGGCTTACACTTGCTTTTCACTTAATTGGATTTGCTTTGGCAGCGCATTTTCTACGCTGCAACTTCGAGGCTAATAATTGCAGTTTGTAATTATTTTACCCAGGATTAAGATAGCGACAGCAGCAAGAGGCAGAGGACAGAAGGACACGATCTTAGTTTGTCCCCTCCCACTTCACTTCACTCTTCAAAATGTCAATTAAAAATGTGAGTGAGTGTGTGTGTGTGGGTGTGTGCGTGTGTGCGTGTGTGTGTGTGTGTGAGTGTGTGTGAGTGTGTGTGCTTGTGTCTGTCTTATTTAAATATTAAAAAACTAAACAATGGCAATATTGATGGTCTGCCTTCGGCAACATCTCGCACTCTCCTCTTCGTCTCTTGCGTCTTGGCCAAGTTTCAAACTTGGCTAAAATCAATTTCAATTTCATTTAATTTCCTCAAAGGACCAGGCAGAAACAAGCAGAAAATAAAAAAGTTGTTCGTCCTTCGACTTTGGTTTTCTTTTGATTGGCGGTGCTTAGTACGGCTCTTCATATAAAAGTACGCACACACATACAATATGCACATGTATGAGTTTGAGTGTGTGTTTGTGTGTTTGTGTGTGTGTGTTGCCACCGCAGCAGGAAATTGAAATTCTCACACATTTGCACTCACTTAAGAGAGCAAAAGGGGAGCGCGAGGGCAAGAGGAAGTGTGTGAGCAGCTCTGAAACATTTATTTGCATATTTTAAGCAAAAAAAATTTAAATATAAAAGGCATAAATGTGTCATGTGTGTGTGTGAGTGAGTGAGTCTGCATTTATCTGTATGTCCGTCTGTGTGTGTGTGTGTGTGTGTGTGTGTGTGTGTGTGTGCAAATTGTGTTACTGTGTTGGTGTGTCAATAAAACAATGACAATGTCATTTGCAGTGTAGTCGCAGTCAAAGTCAGTCAAAAGTTTTGCAACTGTCACTTAAAGTGCTCAACTCAATTCGTTTGTCATATTGAATGGACTCTCCGACCCACAAGCAGATCCACACATATACCCAGAGAGAGAGAGAGAGATAGAGAGAGAGAAGGTTCTTGTGGCCCAGCTTCAGTTTATGTCACGCATTATTAACACACGCCCAGCTGCCAAATGGCAGTCGATGAGCACGACAAGTGCTACGCGTCGTATGCGCAATGCCAAACGAAACGAGTCGAAGCGACGAGTCGAGTGGTGGATAGGGATTGGATGAAGGAAATCGAAGGAACTCTACCAGAAGGAACTTCAGCTTGGACTGTGCTGAGTCGTGAGTTGATTGCTAAACTCAATGCAATGCAATTTCAATGTCATTTATGTGTGAGACTTGACTCTCTCTCTCTCTCTCTCTCTCTCGTACCCTACCCTTTTTGCATGTGTGTGTGTGTGTGTGTGTGTTGTGTGTGTGTACGTTCTTGTTGTTGGAACTGAGATTTGTTTGCCGTGCCACAGAGAATGACGACACACGACGTGGGGTAAGCAAAACCGGAGGCAGCTACTGCAAAAATATTCTCAACTCTCTTTCTCTTCATTCTTTTCTACCTTATTTATTTTTGTTGTCCGCCTGAGCTTATGCAATGCGTTTTGGCACGTTCTGCAATGCATGGAACGTGTTTCGGATGTGTGTGTGTGTGTGTGTTTGTCCCAGCGTGTGTGTGTGCCTGCAGCTGTGCGGCACTTGCACTAATGAAAAAGTCTTGCGGTTGCTGCTGCAATGAATCAAGCAGTTGAACGAGAGGACCACTTGAAAAGGCGCACACACACACACACACACAACCATGGCGACCAACAAACAGTGTGGGTGAGGGAAGGGAGAGGGGATACCTGCTTTACCAATTTAACTGGCAAGCCAGAATTATTTCGGGTTTTGCCTCAACTCACTTGAATTACTTAAGATGCATTTCCCCCCCAAAAAAAAAAAAAAATCTTGAATATTCAAATAGAAACTTCAGATTTCCTCAACAAACATAAATGAAGGCAATAAAATTTAAGTGCTTACGCTTGAATATTAAATAAATTAATTAAATTAAAATGGCAAACTTGACCACTTTCACCTAACAACTGCAAAATTTGTTTAATTTAGAATCCTTTTGCTAACCAATCAGTCAATTGATAAACAATAACTAAATGATTAAATTCTTATTGTTAGTTTTCATCTCGACAGTCTCGATAAAAGACTTTAGACTTTTAAGTCAAATTTTCAATTAGATACGCTTCAAACAGAGTTTCAAATTTGATGCTTGGATCAAGACATCTTAAACACATTCCATTCCATTCCATTCCATGTTGGCATCGTTCCTTTTCTTGTGTTTTAAATAATGTGAATTCTCCGCTTGAGGGCTTAGCTTTTATATTTTATATTTATTTACCCAAGCCAATCAGCGTTCACAGTTCAAGGTCACATTTTGTGAAATGTTGTCAGGCATATTGATGACATTATCTACCTAGACAACACACACACACACACCCGCACACACACACATAGACCAACCACAGGCAACAAAGTCTCAAGTTAGACAAGACACGACACTTTGGTTTTACTTGTATCCTCTGTCCCAGTTTGTTACCACACGCCTCTCATTGTCTCAGCGCTTAAGAGAAGTCGCTCTTTCCCCTTGCCTTCGTTCGTTCTCGTTTCCTCCGTTTGCTGTCAACTTAGCATGGAAGTCCGTCTTCTTCTTCTTCTTTTGCTTCTTCCGTCTCTTCTTCATCGGCAATTCTCTGCGCCATGTGGCATGCTCGATATGCAACACCAGAAACAGACAGTCGCTGACACGCATCGCGGCATATGCTTCAAGCTGCTTGCTCTCGCCTTGTTTGTCGTCATTCCGACAGTCCCACAACAATTTCAATCCCCACCTCTACAAACCCCCGCGCCAACCCCCCTCCCCTTTTCGCTTTGCTGCCACTGCCAAAAAGAAAACAACACAAATCCCCCAATTCTCCCTCCTTCTTCTCCTCCTGCGTTACAGACAGACAACAAACATTGCCAACATCATGTCGATGTCGATGTTGCCGCGGCGGTTTCTCCCGCTTCCACCGCTTCTTCCCCTCCCATCATTCCTCACATAAAAACTGAATCTTTACTCTCTGTCACTCGAATTGTGATTTCTTGCCAACTGATTTTCTGATTTTCGTAGAATATCACAACCACAGGGTGACACAACGATGGTGGAAGGGGCACAATGGTAGTGCTGGTAGGGGAAGGGGGCCGACCAAAGAAGGGGGACGGGAATGGTGTCTCATTAAATACGCTTTGACATTCGCTTTTGTTGCTTATCTTATTTAGACGGAAGGCAACCAGACGCCCAGACAATGTTAGGCCCCCTTGGTTACCGTTACCCAACCGTGGCACATTACCGCTGTTCCCACCCCTCTCCGCCACTTACCATCAACGATAGCGACGGTATGTGTGGCAAAAATTTGATCATTTCTTTTGTCGACATTAAACAAGCCGCCAAAAAAAAAAGAAAGAAAAAACAAGCCACGTAATTAGCTGCGTGAGCTTTAAATTTAAATGAACTATAAAGCAAAATTATATTTTATATAAAGAGATTGTCAGTTGGTCTATGTAAACAAAGTCATATTACAAGTTGGGGACAATCTCTGGGACCCTCCTCCTCCTCCGACTCATCGTTTCGTTGTCGCTTAATTGTTATGTTGATTGCGAAATTTTTAACGCTTATGGGGAGCGCGAGCTAACAGCTCAGAGAGCTCAGAGCTCGGGGCTTAGAGCTGAACTAAAGCTAAGCCCCAAAACGCTCTTGCCACAATGCTGATGAGATGTAGTGGCAAATGGGGACCAGAAGCAGTAGCAATGTGTGCGTGTGTGTGTGTGTGTGTGTGTGTGTTTGTGTGGCAACCCGAGACGCACTTTTGATATGCAAATTTTATGCATTTTTCTTTTCTTTTTTTTTTTGCTTTTTCCTTCTTTTTCGCATGCCACAATGAAAATGAATGGAATGAAAGGGGGAAAAACCCTCAACAAGGGGTCGAAAAGTCAAGTGACGAAGCGTCCTCAAAGCGGTTGTTTCTTTTGTTGCTGTTGTCGTTGTTGACTTTGTTGCAATTTCGTGTTCTGCAGTTGTAATTAATATAATTTCTGTTTTCATACGCATAAATTTAAAACTCTTTTCTGCCCCCCTCCTGCGTCCTGCGTGCTGCGTGCTGCGTGACTTTTAACGAGCACTTGAAGCCATTTTGTACTGCAATTTGAGCTGCAATTTTTCACACTTGACAAGTTGACCAGAAAACTGAAATTGCACCCAGTTTGGGGTGGTCAGGTAGTCCCTCTCTCTCTCTCTCTTTCTTTCTCTCTTTCTCTCTTTCTCTGTCGTTGTTGCTTCCCGTCTTTTCTAGCTCCTGTTTATGTTGCTCATGTGTAGCAAACTAATTAAGAAAATATTTGCCAATCCTTCGATCGACAGGCCAAACAATTTTCAGTACTCCAGCACTGTAAGAGGGGAAGCGGTGGCATTTGGCATTTTTGTCTGCTGAGACTTCACTCGTCCCTGCCCTTCCCCTTCTCCTTCCAACTGCCACAGCTCTGTTCGAATTGCTGCTGCTACTGTTTACCCTCCAAAGCCCCGTCAGAGGCCACAGCATACAGTATACGGATACAATGCATTGCTCGGCCAAGTGCTGCTGGATGGGAATGAAATCCACATCTTTACAAGGCCCACGGCAAAAAAAAACCCCAGCAAAAGCAAAAGCCGAAGCAATTTTCGTTTGGCAAGCCAAAAGCATTTATACCCTATTTGGTTAGCATTGAGAATTTAAAATTTTATTCTAACTACCAAATTCATTTCTTTGAAAGTGGATAAATTTCAAATAGATATCAGATAATTAGATGTTTGTTGTTTTGCTTTCACTAGATTATTTATATTGAATATAATTTTATTTTATTTTCTTTTTTTATGGATTGGGCGGAGAGATTATGTCAGAGCTGTCGAAATAACTTTGCGGGCACTTGCTCTCTCTATCTTTGTTAGTTCATCCGAGTGTTGTGTGATGATGGTCTCAGGGCCACTTCACTTCCATCTTTACCTGCTCATCCTGTTTGTTCAGTGAAATCAGCGTTGAATTGGGTCAGGTGCAAACAAGTTGCCATTTTCAGTCGGTGTTCGTTCAGTGAGATGGCTAACAACAGCAACAGTAACAACAACAACAACAACATTGAGTGGCCAGTAAAAATGCATTCCCATCACACTTTACTCTCAGTTTTATGATGAGCTTGAAAATATTCTTTGTTAAGTTATTCAAAGGGCGACCCCAAAAACCAGAGAAAGAGAGAGAGACCAACAAAAAAGAATGAAGCCATAGTCCTGGACAAAAAGGTGAAGGCATAGGAGAGAGAGACAAACAGAGAGGTTAAATAATTTTTTTGGAGGACAAACTCAAAAGCTTTGTTCATGCAAATTGAAGTGTGTGTTGCGTGTGCTGGGTGTGAGATGAACAAACGCCTCGACAACTTTAATGATATACAAGCAACAGCAACAGAAGCATTAACAACTGGGGCGAATGGGCGAGAATGGGATGAGAGGTTGGAGAATGGTTTTCTGTTTTTCTGTTTTTGGTTAGGAATGGGTTGGGTTACTGACTGGGGTGATGGGTGCTAGGCACTGATGGTGATGATGATGGTGATGGTGATGGCGTCAGTGTAAACAAGGTTGGTACGCTTGCTGCCACATGCAGCGCCGCAAAAATTAATATTTGTGTTAATAAAAGCCATAAAGGGAGAGCCAACCAAACAGGCAAGCAACCAACTGAAACTGAAACTGAAACAGAAACAGAATCAGAAACAGAACCAGAACCAGCAGTAGAACAAGACCAAAACCAACGAACCCAACGGCAGCAGCTGTGCGGTCGTAAGTGTTTACATTACATGTTTGGATCTAAGCACGCGCATTTAGTCATCCAAATGGGATGAGATGATGTGGCAAGGAGAGGAGTTTGGAGTTCTGTGTATTTCTGGGTAGGGAAAGGAAGCTAGAGGGAGAGATAAAACGCAAAAACGTGCCAAACACCAAAAACGCTAAAAGCAGACACACACACACACACGCACACACACACACGACCAACATTTTTTAGCTGCCGAACTTTACTCACACTCTTGACAGCGCTATCAGCGAGCAGGCCAACTCAGCTAAGATGAAAAAAAACAAAGTCGGAATCAGAGACAGAGACAGAGACAGAGAGAGAGAGAGAGAGAAAGAGAGAATGTGGAGAAGAATCTCTATGCCGCCGCCTGCCTGCAATTGAAGCTGTGCACCATACAATTCAATTAAAAAAGTTTACTGTTTCTTTTTCTTTTTTTTCTCTCTCTCTTTTCCGCCCAACCCTCATCTCCACCGCCTCCACCGACTAGACGCTCCTACACGCTCTAGCATTTCCGTTTCTGTTCAGTGCTGTTCCGTTACGTTTCATTCGGTGCGATGACGGTGACGTCTCCATTCCAGCGAAGCCAACAAAGCCACCGCATGCCAAAAGGCAATGGCATTTGGGGGAGAATGGAAGCAAATGGTTAAAAGCTAGACAAGCTGCAGCTACAGTGGAACAAAATCATCAATTAGCCAATGAAAATGGCACGTATAATCAGGTAAGCAGAACTCATTCTAACTTATCTAATTAGCTAGACCAAACCTATCAGGCCAAGTCCTTGAATAATCTTACTTAATGCAAAGATTTGAATAGAGATTTAAGTGAGAATCAACTATTCGGAAATTTCTCATTGATTCCTCTTAACGTCTTCCTTATTTAGTGAATTTCCTCCTTTATAAACTTTATTGTTTGAAACATAATGAACAAAGGACTTATGGCCAGGCAACATTTTATATTGCTCCATTTTCCCTCATTGAACCCATTGTGTGAATGATTCTGCTCTGCTGAGTGGCAGTTTCCCGGACTCATTCCATGCCTGACTCTCAAACACTTCTCTAGCCTTCCCCAACTTGGCATTGCATTTTGGTTTTGCTCTTTCACTTTTTTTTTTTTTTGTTCTTCCTTTGCTGCCTTTCCTACGTGTTTTGTTTTTTTTTTTCCTTGTTTCGTTTGCCATTTTTCTTTAGCACCCGCATCGCCAGCGAATGGCAGCACTGAAGTGAAATAAAACTTCACACCATTTGCCACAAATGCCGATGCTACCGCCCGCCCCCCACTGTCTTCTGCCTGCCTTTTAACCAACAACTTAGTGAAGGCACATACCGCTCCTGATTTTACCTCCTGTGCCCGCTCCTGCTGCCGATTCTGATGCTGTTTAGCAATGAATGAAATGCAATTAAGTTGATGTCGAAGCAAGTTTATAGTGGCTGACTGAACAGATGGACGAATCGAATCGAATCGAATCGAATCGAATGACTGACCGACTGACTGACTGACTGACTGACAGGAAGGCATACAGAGATAGACTTATGGATAGATCGAAGAAGCTATTGATGATTTTATAGAGGCGCCAGAGCGGAAATCAATTCGATTCTTCTGTTCATGTAGCAAGGTAGATATTTAAACGTGTGTTCGTGTGTGTGTGTGTGTTGGGTGTGTGTGTGTGTGTGTGTGTGTGTGTGTGTGCGTGTGCATGTTGTAAATATAACCAGTTGACATGCCAGTGTTGAGCTTACTTAATTAACTTAATTTTTGAAAATCGCCCGCTCTTCACATATTTCAACTGTTAATTAAGCGCATGCCACACGGGCTCCCCCCCATTGCTTTTCCCCCTACATCCCTTTTACTTTTGCTGCTATTGCTGCCACTAAAAGCTGCCAAGTCACGACAACTTTTCGCCAACAAATAACATTTAAAGCAACTTGCTAGAAGTAAAAGACCTACCCTTTCCCCCTATATTATCCCACTCTTCACTCATTTGGTGAGGTTGACCCAAAGCCTTTTGCATACTTACGACTATTTTGGCCGCTTTTTCGTTTTCTCTTTCCCTCTCTCTCCCTCTCCCTCTCGCTCTCTCTCTCTTTTTCTCTTAGACAAACTGTCAACAGAAAACTTGCAAAAGTTTCTCTAGTTAAGTTGTTGCTTCCCTTTTTTTTTATTTTTTTTTTTTTTGCTGTGGACTTTTTGTTGTTGCCATCATTTCCGCTTGCACATATGGCCACACCCACACACTTAGTTTGTGGGCGGCATAGAACAAAGTGTCTTCATAATGGATTTTGGTTTTTTCTCTGTTGGCCAAATGAGGAGATGGGAACTAGATGGGGGCGAGAAAATTTGCGGCTACAAGTTCATTTATCATTTGCTTGAGTAATTGAAATTTCAACACTGGCAAATGCTGGCAACTCTGGCTTGCTGGCTGGCTGGCTGGATGGCTGGCTGGATGGCTGGCTGGCTGGATGGCTGGCAGTCGGGCGGCAATCAATGTGCACAAACCAAGAGAAAGCAAAGGCAAACGTTGGCACAAGTAAGACCCGGGGCCAGATCCCAGTCTTTGCCTCTGTGTTTCAGTCTCGGTCCCAGTCCCAGTCCCAGTCCCTGTTCCAGTTTCAGTCCCAGTCCCCAGACCAGGCCAATACATTAGACGTTGCCTGTCATCCCGACACATTTCGCTTTGAACTTAATGGATATGAAATAAATAAAAAATTTATATACCTTTAGTTGAGGGTGATGCTTTTGCCTTAGACTCTTCCATCACCTCTCGGCCCGGCCGCCGTCTGCCTTCGTCTGTGCCTCCTCCCTCCTTGGGTCCCTGTCTCCCCTTGAGTTGTAAACATATGCAAAAAAAAAGGTTGCGCCTTCAAGTAAAGTCACAAAATGGCGACCGGAAACTCATTGAATGGGTTCGAAAATCGATTGGGGATTACTTTTTGGGCGCCGCTTTTCATTTTTACCTCGTTTGGTTTACTCATTTTTTTTGGGGGGGGGGGGGGGGGGTAGACCCCAATCTATATGTATGAATGTATGTATGTACGTGGCTTGCCTTATATATGTATATACATATATTTATTTTCGGCCTTTGGCATCTCTATGAATTGCCCAGAGGCTTATCCCCCACCCACCACATGAGAGAGAGAGAGAAAGAGGGAAAGAGAAAGGGAAAGGAAGAGGGGTACGGCGTTAAGCTCCTATGGGTAGGCTGCTTACGCATCGCCGCACAAATGATTTATAAGGTAGACAAAAGCAAAAATTGTAGCCTCACCTTTCTGGCCAGAACTGAGCTGGCCTTCTGGCTTGGCCTCGACAAGATAATGCCAAACCTCAGCCATAGCCATGTCTATGTTGTCCTACCCTAGTAACCTCATCACCCTTCCCTCCCCTTCCTGCCCTCCTGCTTAGTCTAACTGTGTATATTGTTCCCATTGGCGATTGGTGACACAAAAATGCAGCCATTTGACCATAAACATTGAACTAAATTCAAAATCAATTTAGCGGAATAATAAAACTGACTAAACCAGAGAGAGAGAGAGAGAGAGAGAGAGAGAAACAGAGAAAGAGACAGAGGCCATCAAGTGAAAAAGATAGAGTCTAAAATTGGCATTGAATGCGTGTGTGTGTGTGGTGTAAGAATTTTGGCTTAAATCATAATCACATGAAAGCCTGATTATGCTTCAGTTCGAGTTCGATTTTGGCTGCTCGACTTACGGCTTTGTCAACATTTTAGACCACTCATATATGCCTATGTTGGCTTCTCCTATGACAAATAGCCATAAATAAGTGACACACACACACACATTGAGCTGGCGGTGGAGAAAGAGAGAGAGAGAGAGAGACTTGTCTATGGCCAACATCCAACGAAATTGCAGTAAAGTCAGCCAAGCGGCGACAACTGCAGCAAGTCTCTGCTCAGCTTATTTATGCCCTTGGACAGGGGGAGGCAACCTTAGAAGGACGACAAGGAAGACAACAACAAATAACGGCAACAGAAGCCAAAACCAACAACAACAACAACAACAACAATGAAAGACAACAAAAAACGAAAAAAATAGAAAATCATAGCCAAAAGTCAAGTGAATTTCCTTTTTGCACAAACACACAAACAAACAGCTCACACATACACACACACACGCACACTTGCACATTGGACTTGCTCGCAATGCCATGAAATGTACTTTGTTATGAATTTTTGTTACATCCTTTTTCCTTCTTTTCCTTATACATCTTCTTCCTTCTTCGTTTTCCAACCGAAAACAGCAACAACAACAACAACAACAACAAAGATTAGAAGGAGGACACAAACACATCCGTAAACAATTTGTTCATGCCCTTTTTTCCCTCTGTTATGTCTTCTTTTTGTATTTATTTCAATGCGCTGTTTTTTCCTTCGCCACCCTTTTTTTTGCTCTCCTTCGGTTTTTTTTTTTTTTTTTTGCTGTGTGCTGTGTCTTCCTTTTATTTATTTTTTTTTTTATTTTTTGATAAGCAAAATAAAGAAATGAACAGGGAAATTGAAAATGTTGCCAGCTAAAATAGGCAATCTCCCCCCCACCACCGCCTTAACCATTTTCCTTTGTCCCCTAACCCATTGAAAAAAGCAGGCGAAAAAGGGAAAAACAATTCAAATAAACCGACATTCTGCCCTGAAATAAAAAAAAGAGACTCTTTGCCTCTAGCCCACTTAACAACCTGTCTTCCCCTTCCTCTTCCCCTTCCCCTTTCACAGTGTTAGGTGTCGAGCGATCTTTTATAGTTCAACGATTTTTAGAATATCAACTCTCTATGGCCTTTAGGCTATGGAAGTAACATTATATAGTCCGATTTCCATTCCGTTGACTTCTTAACAGTTAGCAACTAACAGGAGAGTCCATGATGATCTCTCTTATAATACGTTTTAATGGCCCAATATGAAATGACCAGTTATTAGTTGAAATGAGAAGTTATTAAAGACAAAACATTTTTCTAGCAACTACAACTTATAATTAAAGAAAATATTTATTAACTGTTGGTAGCTAATTTGAAAACAAATTCATTTGAAAATTTATTCCTACAAAACTATTTTTGTCTGCTTCCGAGAAATCTATTCATTGGCCTCCTTTCCCTAGTCTAAAATTTGAATGTCTTTACAAAAACGAAAAGGGCCATAAAATAGCTTGTGAAGATCGCTAAATTGTGTGGGGGGGGGGGGGGGGAAGGGTGGAAACTATTTCCCTCGACGATGGGTCACTGTGTTTTGTGTTACCTAACCTGAAAGCTGCAGGGTTCATTAGCTAATTGCTAAATGGATAAATTACATCAGTAAAAAAAAAAAAAGAGAAAGAGAAACGAAATTGTCAGCTTATTGTTAACGAAGAATTTTAATTGAAACGATTCGAGCAATTTGTGTGGAGGAATAGTGAAAGAGAAGATATCGTGTGACTGACTTGCTGCAATGGCTTGTGGCAACAAATCATTGCAGTTAACTGTTGCTCCACCAACTTGGCCCCATCAATCATTGGAAGGCAAAGGACACTACAAGGCAAAGATACATACATACATATACACGCATACACGCATACATACATACATTCATACTACTCGCAAGAATGGAAATGGATGTGCCTGGACATAGAGGACACAGAGTGAAGAGCGGAATCAACGGAGGCTGTGCAAATCGGCAGGCAAATCGCTGATGGCATCTGTTTATTTTGTGCGTTGCGTTCCTTTGCTTTCCTTTGCTTTGCTTTGCACATTTACATTTCGGTATTTCGGTATGTCAACGTAATTTTTCTTTCCTTTTCTTTCTCTTGTTTGCCATTTCATTTCCATATGCACAAAGCAAATAGGTAAACAATTTGAATTTGCTTCCAAGTGTTTTTTGGGTTGGGTGCGAGTTAGAGTTCAGAGTTCAATATGTTGATACAATGATACAACAAGATGTTGTTGTTGTTGTTGTTGTTATTGGTTGGTCGGTTGCCTTGACAGTCGCAGCCCAGTTAAGTAGTATATAGATGGGTCTAGACCCATTGGGAGCAAATGTAAGGAGAATGTGGAACTGTAACTAGAGCTGAAGCTTTGCTTGTACCAACATCTTGACAGGCAACAACTCACTGCTCCTGCTTGCTGCTCCTTGCTGCTCCTTGCTGCTCCTTGCTGCCACTGCTCAGTGACACGTGTGAAATGTTTGCCGTGTTTTTCGGGGGCTCTTTGGCTCTTCAAGTTTTTGACATACACAAAAGGCGAAATCTATATATGCCGGTTTGCTTGCTGGCAAATTGGAAGCCAAGCCAAAGTTGACAGGATTTGCGCACCAAAGGATTTATTCGCGGAAATATGTATGTATCGACTCTGTGTGTGTGTGTGTATGTGTGTGTGTGCGTGAGAAGCAGGATAATCGACTGCCTGTCATTGTGTTTACACTAAATTTCAATTAAATTTTTGAGGCCTCTTTGACAAGTGACAGCTCAAGCCGCATTCGATACAAATGGCGGAAGGATAATCAGAAAAGGCAGCAAGCACACACACACACACACACATACAAAGAAACAGCAAGGACCAACAAGAACACGAACCAGAAGAAGAAGCAAAGGATAAAAAAAAAAAAAAAACCAACAGAAACAACAATTGCAAATGCCACTTGCCACTTTAGGCAAAAACCGGCGACAAATCTCAGGCAAACTTTATAAACAATTTTATGCCAGAAAATGAAGCCACTTTCTGCTGAAAAGCCCAGCCAAGCCATACCGCCCACCGCCCAACGCCCATCGACCAAAAGGAAAATGGCAACGCGAAAAGGAAAACCCAAAATGTCGCTTGACTGTGTGCCGGATTTGCTGACTGGATTTAAAATGGAAATTATTTGAGAAAACCAATTCACTTTATTACTTTGGGGCATACGCAAAGTAAAACAAAAGCAGCCAACAAACAGGAATAACATGAACAAAAGTAAGCGACCATAAAAATTAATGCAATAAAAACACATGGCACCAAGACACACAAACACACACACACACACACACACACACTTACTCACTCACTCACTCACACAAGGGCAGCAGGGCACAAGAAAAAACAATGCAAAAAGGACATGCGGCAAAAGTGAGTTTGTAACAGAAACAGAAACAGAAACATAGAAACATTCAAATTTAAAAATAAGTAGTAGTCAAGAGAGAGAGTGACTCAAGAGGGGCGGGAGAGATGTAATGGGTGTGTGTGTGTGTGTGATAAAGGAAGGTCGCTGCTGTTTATTGATTGTTTATTTGGGTTTACTTTTAAGGCAGCATTATGCACAACTATTCCGACTGCTCTACTAAATTCGATATTGAAAAGTGCTTTGCCAAATTTTTTGGAGCACGACTTGCTCCAAAAGAAGCAGCAGCAAGACTGACGACATGTTGTGAATTTTCTTGGATGTTTGGTTACTCGTTTATCGTATTATTTGCTGTTCTTATGACCTTGCAAAACTTATGTCCTAATTCTGTCTTTGTGAATCGTATAAAAAAGCTTTAGTTAATTTTGTTCTCTAAATTTCTATTTTCCTTTAACTATTGACACAAAGTTTACTTTTAAAATTGTGTCTCTTCTAGGCCGCTGAGAGTACTCTATTACTTCTTTTCTTTTTCTTTTTTGTTTGACCTGTCAATCATTGAGAGGTTATTGAAATTTGAAGACTTAGACTTAAGTTCCGATTTTCATTTGTACTTTCACTTGTACTCAACTCATTGTGAAAGGAGCCAAGGACACTTTGACTATGGCATTCAGCCATTCATTCATTCATTCATTCACTCTTCGGGGACGATGGCATTTTCTTTGCCTCGTCTCCTCGAGCGCCTTGAAGAAGCTGCCCGTCGTCGTCTAGTGCTTCTGCCTGCCTGCCTGCCGCTGCGGCAATTAAAAGGACTTGCAAGCCATAAACATTGTACTTGAGGTAGCTACCAACGCCCAACGCTTCCTCCTTCTTCTCCTTCTATTGCTCCCGTTTTGTGTGGATTCGGTGGTTGGTTGGTTGCTTTTGCTTCTGTTCCTTCGCTTGATTGAGCTTACAGTTGCGCCTCATAAAGTCGAGATCAGACCAAGAAGACTGAGGCATAATTACACTTTTCAATTATGCATAATTATGTGTAGAGGCAAGGCAGGCAAAGGCAGGAGAAGAAGCAATTTGTCTGTGTGTGTGTGTGTGTGTTTTAGGGAGCTTAAAAATTTAAAGTGCAACGACATGACCCCTCCCCCACACCCCATTGACTGAGTGAGAGAACGCTGCGGTTATGCGATATGCCCCGAGGAGGCTCTAGTCAAGGAGAGAAGGAGCGCTAGGGAAGCAACCGCATTTGTTGTTTGCCTTGTTCTGCTCATGCTGCGGTTGGCATTGGCCATGTCGCCAGCATATACATACAGGACGAAATGCAAGGACAACGCAGCAGGCAAGCATAAATCAGGATTTTCGCCGCCCGGGCCACAAATGTTTTTAAAAGGATTCATTCTCCGTGGGACAGCAAAAGCCCGGAGCCCGCCAGCAACAATAACAATAATAACTTTCAGGGTCGTTTGTGGCCAAGTGGCAGAGACGACGACGACGACGATGATGAAGAAGAAGAAGGTGAAAAGAGATGTCCTGCGATTCGATGCCTGCATACCGCTGATAATCGCTTAAAACTGCTTAAACTGGATATGTGGAATTGTGGGCCAGGTCGTGTGTGCCTGGCGGGGGAGGGGGGGGGGGGGGGTTTAAGGCTAAACTAGAACTACTATGTACTACTTACCCGTCATGCAGCAGAGCAACGCTGTCCAAAGGGTCAGCATTTCGAGGACCCTTGCGTTTGTGCTTATGTTGTTGTTTGTTGTTGTTGTTGTTCTACTTATTGGTATTGGTTTTCGCTGCTTTTGTTGTTGCACTTTCACTTTTTGTCGTCCGATGAGTGTGAGTGTGTTTGTTGTTGTTTGTATTGCAGTCTCTGTAAAGGATAATATTATTAGCACACAACAGCAACAAGAATGATTGCAATTTGTTCCTTTTTGTTGTCGTTTGTTTCTCTCTCTCTCTCTCTCTCTCTCCCTCGCGCTCTCGCTCTTTACTCATTCAACATGAATTAAACTCTTGCAATGACATTTAAAACACTTAATTCCAACGTCAGACAATTTAATCCTTTAACGTTCGTTTGTTAACCTTTTCGGTTCATCCTTGTTGCTGCCGTTTGCCCGTTGCCGTTGATGTTGCTTTTGCTGTTGCTGTTGTTGTTGATGTTGCTGCTGCTGCTGCTGCTGTTGCCATTGCTGTTGCTGATGTTATTTGGTGTTGCTGTTGTTGTTATTGCTATCTGTTGTTTGCTCCTGTTTTTTCTATTTTATTTTCTCTTCTTGTTTTTTTTTTATTATTTTTTTTTTTTTGCTGTTGTCATTTCGGACCGGTTGAACCTAGGCCCGGAATAATATTTTTGTTTTTCATTTATGCCAGTTTGCTGCTGCCTTTTCGACGCTTCCCATTCTTTTTTTTCCATTTATTTTTCACATTTTTTTTTTGGGGGGGGGGGGGGGGTTATTTCCAGTGACCCACCAAAAATCTATATATAAATATACACACCAACAGGGGATGAGAGTCTGCGAGAGTTTTTTTTAAGTATAATCTCTCTGTTTAAATTTTTTTCGTGCTCTTGTCAACTTTAATTGATTAAATTTTGCCACTCTGATATCTTTTTACAACATTTTCATCTAATAAATGCAGATTAACTGATGATATTCAATTTTCAGCAAATAGTTTCAATTGAAGTTAATGCTTTTTGATCATGCAGACATAAATCGTACAGCATAATTGATTAAAAACTACAAGGGTCAGTAAGCAAAAATAAATCAAACTAAAGTCGTTGATTTTAAATGCCTTAAATGGTCTCATCTCAATTGCTTTCTCTTCTTTCCACTTATTCTTAGAATTATCAAGTCGAAATTAGTCGAAAATGCTTTCTCACCCTCGTGAGTTACTTTTAATTATAAGGTGATTTACCATAAGTGTTTTGCGGTTACAAACGATGACCCCCTTTAGGATTTCCCACACTCGAAATATACTCAAAGTTTATACTACAATTTAGGACGAGCCTTTTTTTTCGTGAACCGCCCATCGAAAACGAGAGACTAACAACAAAATGAACAGTAAGAACATAATTTTATCCCTGGGTCGATTGTTTCCCATATAATTAATAATTGTTAATACTTAAACTTGAAACCAAAACTGAACCTCCATACATAAACTGTATCCTTGCATAATTCATAAGGCACGCATGTGTGGTTGGTCCTTGTTGCTGTTGCTGTTGTTGTTGTTGTTGTTGTTGTGCCCAAAAATAAATCTTTCTAACGAAAAACCAAAAAATAGAACCTCTCTCTTTCTCTATGGCCAAATGGAATGATAAAGATGGATGGGGTGGAAAGGACTGGTCTGGTTTGGTTTGGTCTGGTCTGGTCTGGTCTGGAGGATTGAGGTGCTTCCTTTTCTTTTTTTATGGGTTCGAGGTCCTGGTCACGCCTCAAGACACAACAATATATGTACGAGTCGGGTTTATAGCCAGAGTTATAGCTGACTGGCCTGTCTATCCGTCATATTAAAACTATCTATTTTCATACACATTTCCATCTACTTAATACGGGAGGGCCAAAAGACACGCGGTAGGAGACATGGGGCAGGAGGCGGTGGGCACACTTGATGGCCGTTTGGCATCAAATCAATCAAACAAAAAAAAAAAAGAACCAACGAAACTTTCTCACAACTTTCTCAACACAAAACTTTCACTTGCCATGAAATACAATTTGTTAAGCAGTTGTTCGGCCAATGTCGTTTTTCACACGCCAATTGGGATATCTCTATATATATATATATATATATTTGTGTGTGTGTGTGTGTGTGGAGACGGAGATAGAGACGATCCATGTGTATTTTCAGTATGGCGTGTAAAATTAATTAAAATTTAATTAATTGCAAATTTTCTTTGGATGGCAACTAATTAACAAACAGGAAGTGGACAACAGCAGCAGCAGCAGTAGCCGTAGCCGTAGCCGTAGCCGTAGCCGTAGCAGTCAGTCAGAAGAAGAAGATGGCAACTCAACTCAAAGGTACATTGACTGAGTGACAGCGAGAATGGCAGAGCTTGTGCTGGCTTCAATCAGGAACAGAAGTCGTCCTCCTGGGTCCTTCACTTGTCACTGTTGCTTCCTTAATGGAATTAGAGGGCCAAAGGGGGCTGGTCTGTATGCTTGGATAGATGGATGGATGGATGGATGGATGGATGGATGGATGGGCAGATTGAGGGGCAGCGTAAGGTAGCTTGGCTTAGAAGGACTCCTGCCAACGTCAGCAACATCGTCCTCGTCGTCAACGTCTCTGCCAAGTTTCTCAAAAGTGTTAACGCACTCAACTTCTTTGTGCTTCTATCTCTCTTTCTCTCTCTCTCTCTTTCTCTCTCTCTCTCTTTCTCTCTCTCTCTCTCTCTCTCTCTTTCTGTCTCCCTTTCTTTCTCTGTCTTTCTGTATGTTTTGTTATGTGGTGGCTGCTGGGCTGCCTCGTAATTGCTGCCTTTGCCTGAAGTAAAGCCCCCTAACACATTTTTTTTACCCTCCAACCCCACTAGCTTTGTGTGTGTGTGGGTGTGTGTGTAATTGTAAACGTCTGCACTTTGTTGCTCAACGCTTAAGCTCTACTTTTGCCCCTTTGGCAAACGCCTGCCATTATGCTTAGTATCTGTGATTAGGTCCCACCTTCGCCCGCTTTGCCTGCTCCCTGTCTCTGCCTTATCCTGCTTCTCCTGCTTCATCTCATTCTCTTTTCCAAGCTCTATTCTATTTCTATTACTATTCTTTGTTTTTCCCTTATGCGGAAACAGTTTATTGTTCATGAATATTTTATTGATACAACAAGGCATTGAACCATTGCCAGCCATTGCCTTTGGTTTTGGTTTTGGTTTTGGTTTGGGTTTGAATTCGATTGGGTTTCAGTTGCTTTCAGTTTGTGCGTCTTGCGCGAAAGCAATTTAACCTTGCTCTTCCAAGACGCTCAAGTCGCTGAAGACGCTTTCAACATTATCTAAATGAAAAGCATGTAACTTTTGTAGTGCCACTTTATCTGCTGAAAACATTCACTTCCAACTAAAAAGGATTCCACTCAATTCTCTTAGTTTTCTCTCTCGCGCCGAAAACTTGCTTGACTTTTGTCTGTGTTTTAACTTAAACAAAAAAAAAAAAAAAAAAAACACAGAGCAAGCAACAGAGGGAGAGAGAAAGAGAGAGAGAGAGACAGAGAAAAGGATAAAGATAAAAGAGCAAAAGCGAAAGGCACTTGGCACTTTCTTTCGTTGTTTCGTTGCTTCGCTCTTTTCATTCTTCCCATTCTGTCTGTTGTTGTTTTTCTTTCTTTTTTTCTCTCAAAATAAAACAGATATATAAGTCTACAAAGCAAAAAAAAAAAAAACTTAAGCTTCCCCCCTCTTCCTACCTAGAAAAATGAAAAGTTTTTCGAAAAAGTTTATGCCAAAAAATCAACAACAATTGTAATACACTTATAACTTGGTACATATGTGTGTTTCCTTTCCACATTAGACACAAGTCGCGGGTTTGTTCCAAACGGGCAACTGATAAATGGTTTTTGCGTTTAGTAGCCACTGACGGGAGAAGCAACCAAAGTTTCTTCAGGAAATATCACTCATACGACATTATTCTCTTCGCATTACGAAAAAACACAAAATCCCCGCCGCCGAAACGCTTCGCTTTGGCTTCATAACCAAATGAGGATTTTCTTTTAAGAATTTGCATGACAAACTTTTATTAAATGCCGTGCAACATGTCGTATTAGTAATAACATTAAGCATTAACATTTGACACGTGCATTTGTTTTTTTTTTAATTTTAAATGGTAATCTATTATAGAAAAAAGTAACTATCTTAGTTGCTTGATGATGAACCAACATAAGAGATTGCATTATTCTAAATTCGAGTCGGTTACTTAATATATCTTAGAAATAAGTCTTATGTGTAAGTAAGCATTTTGGTTAACATCAATTTGGCTTCTTCTGAATTTAACCAAATCAAATGATTATATTCAATATGATCATAGATCATCGAAATGAAAAATATTTATCTAGAGTTGTGACTTAGTCTATCTAACTCTTAAATAAGCTTATTTCTGTCTCAGTCGGGACTACATCTAACTTAGAACTAGATATATCTACATGAAATATTGAAAGGACCGTAAAAAGACAAATAGCAAAATATTTTGAAGGATTGTGTTAGAGATAGCAGAAAAGAAAATGCGTATAAATGAAAAAAAGACGCAAATAAGGGGAAAATTAATTGTAATAATAAGACAAAAGTGTCGGAAATTGACAAAATTAATGATAATAATGTCAATAAGAAAAAGAATTTTCGGTAATTAATGAAAGGAAAGATAAACGAAAAACGAATAGAAGAATTGCTAATGAAAGAGCAAAATAAAGATAAAATACATAATAAGCAGCCAAACAAAGATTTGAAGTAAAAACATAGAAAAAATAATAGAAATAACGTGACTAGAGGGATAAAGTGGAAACCAATCAGTTCAACTCAGCCCGGTCCACATATAGAAAGGAAATTCATTGCATTGGACAGCTCCCAGAGATTTTCGATATGTTCTTGTGGTGTGTGGCGTAATCGGTGGCGATCGCCATCAACCACCCCACCACCACCACTCAACCCTCTTTTGGCATAGATTTCTATGTTTTTCTGTTAATTTTTTATGTGTTTTCTATTAATTTATGTCACATTTTTTTTACACACAGACACACATACACACACAGTCATAGCGAAAAACACACGCACTCACACCCGCCGAGGGCTATTGAAATATTAAATTACAAAATATTACCGTTCGAAATTGGTGGCACAAATTGTTTTGACGCCGAGTTTTTTGTATTCCATTTACCAGAGGAGATCAAAGACTATTTATGTGTTTTGTGTTTTTTTTTTATTATTTTCTATTTCGCTGTTTTGTCGTTTCCCTTTTGGTTTTTTGTTTTTTAATTTGTTAATTTTGTATTTTTGGCCAGAGGCTAAATATAAAACAACTTAATTTACTGCATGCTAATGAGAGGCAGAGTTGACGAGACGATGCGAGGCCATTGTGGAGGCGTTTAACACTCTCTATAATTTGTTTCTGAGAGTGATTTCTTTCCCTTTTGTTTTTCGTTTTATTTCACTGTGTTTTTTTTTTTTTGGTTAGTATTTTGTCGCCTGCTGCCTTTTTGCTCGTGCCACAGCCACAGCTGACAAGTTGCAAACACGCACTTAGCACAATAACCAAAAAAAAGAAAAAAAAATACACACACACACACACACACACAAACACACAATATATATATATATTGGGTATGAATTGTCGCATATAATTTGAAGAGACGATGTCATAAAATATTCGCGTGTTGGCATAAGCAAACAGCGATAACAACAACACCAACAGCAACACCAACAGCAACAGCAACCGCAACAACAACAGCAAAAGTAAAATCAACTTGAGGAGCAGGAGTAGCAGCAGGAACAAAGGTCATACAATTCCCGACTGCCGGCAATGGGGCAATGAGGCTTTTCCTGCGTTTTCACACGTTCAAAAAATTTACGACCAATTTCGTTTTTCCGTTTTGTTTTTTTCTTTTTTTTTTTGCTTTCTTTTCTTTTTTTTTTTTTTTGTTTTTTTGTGTGTCACAACTTTAACTTGGCATGTGAATAGGTATAATAAACTCAATGGAGATGTAAGGAGGGAGGGGAGAGTACTGTCTATGTCGCGTCTCACGTTCTTGGCATTACATTTTCATCAACTTTTTGTTGTTCCCAACTTTGTTCCGATGCTGCGCTTTTTGGCCAGTGATTTCTTAGTGTTTGGTTCAAAGTTCAGAGTGGCATTGCGCGCTCGCCTGCCGTTCACCGTCGTTGTCGCGTTGAAACTGAAACTGATTTTGGGCCTTGCACTTGCCTGCCCCACACAGTAAGGCAGCCAGCCACACAGCCAGCCAGCCAGCCAGGCAGCCAGCCAGTTGGCGGTTGCGAGTTGCCAGTCGCCTCCAGTCAGTTAGTCAAAAGCATAGGACGACGAGCCTTCATTATCAGCACGAGGCCGATTCGGGTTTGTTGCCATTGTCTTCGCATTGGCGTTGGGGCCACAGTTCGTGATGCTTCGCATTCGTTTGGGGCATTGCCGAGTGCCATTCGAATTCGCCGCATGGCACATTGGATCTATCGGCTCGCTCGCTTTCTCTCTCTCTCTCTCTCTTGTTGACTTCGCTCGCCTTTTTACACTCTTTGCTAGACTTCAATGCTCTTTCAAGGTCTAACAAAATGAAATGCTTATGCTAGAAATTCAATTGTCAATTGATGCAAGAACATATTGAGGAGTTGCTTCTCCCCGGAGGAAAGAATTGTTCTTGCAAAAGTTTGTCATATGAAAACTTCAATAAAACGCTTGCCATGTTACCTGCTAAAGTAGAAACTATCATAACTTGCGTCAACAGAAAAATAGCCAAAAACACACAATTTTAAAACAATTAGCTGTTTCCTTACTTATTAAAACAAGGAATGAAATAAACTTAATGTTGGGTAGATCATGGAAAATTTTGTTTTTAGTAGACACAAGAATATATTTCTACATATCAGAAGTTCCGATTAGAGTCGTTCTTCGAAATAGTGGCTAAAATTTCAAACAACGAATAAGCCTTTGCTATCAACAAAAATGTTAAATTTTGTGTTTTTATTTTGGTTAATTTTCAGATGATGGAATCACAAAAGCCGTTACCTATAATATGCAAAATTTTGCACTAGATGACAAGTCCCAAACCATAATGGATGAAATATCAATTAAAAATTAAAAGGTAAATGACAAAAAAAAAAAAAAAGAATTATTGTTATCGGGTATTAGGAACTTTAAAGTTTTGAGATTGAGAAAAGGTTTCGAATAATTTGTTCAATTGGCATATTTTTTTTTATTTTCATATTTACAAAATTAATGTGAAAAATTTTATGAATAAGCCAAAGGAAACATTGACTAGTAGTTTTACAGATTATTTAGTTAAATAAGTTTTAAGTTTGTAAAAAAATGCTTGCTTAGGATTAATATTTGTAACATCTTGCTTAAAGAGCAGATGATACAATGCTTAGAGTGCATTGAGCCCATTTACATATATGTTAATCCAAACACGATTTGTGTTAAGGAACATGGTACGATATTAGTTTATATATTTAGTCGATTGATTGCATACTTACAAAACATAACTAAACATCACCAGCGACCATTAGAGAATTTATGATCAGCAGTTCAATTCGATTCGATAAAGTTAATCCTTAATGTTATAGTTGCTCGATGCATAATCCAATGATATAATGAAGCATTTCAATTAACAACAATTACCTAAGACAATATGAATTGGCTAACAGAAATTGCTTAGGTCAGTGACGAAGAGTTGCCAAAGTACTTGGACAAAGAGCGCGCATGAGCACATCCACTTTCACATTATTCTCTTTCAGTCTTCTAGCGACGGCGAATTGGGGCTATGGCGAATTCGAGACAATAGCCCGCTGAGGCGAGAATTTCAATAAAATGTAGTGGCAAGTGCGAGGTTTGCACAAAAAAAAAGAGCTAATGACAATATAAATTCGCATGGCGTATGGAAATTTGCTGCAAATGGGCGATGGGCGCTGGGCGCTGGGCGCTGACGTTGACGATGCTTATGCTGATGCTGATGCTGATGCCGTTTCATCCGCAAGCATGTGCGGCATTTGCGGCATCAGAGGATGTGGTAGTAGTATTAGTAGTATGAGTAGTAGTAATAGTAGTAGCAGTAGTAGTAATGGTAGTAAGTAGAAGGAGCAGTTATCGCTGTTGAGGCGAAAAGCAGTAATTAGCGTAAATTGAGTTGGTAAAAAGAGCAAGTGCTTAAAATCCGCAAAGCCCAGACCGACAGCACTGTCTGCTCGGCTGCCTCCCTGCCTCCCTGCCTGCCTGCCTGCCTGGCTGACTGGCTGCCCTCGAGTGCCTTCGCCAATGGAGGTGGCGGTATACTTTTTCCTTTTACCAACAATAGTTACCGCTTGTTGTTGCGGTTGCCGCTGCTCCTTTCTGGCATTGTTGTTGCTGATTATGTGGCAATTAGTTGTCGCTTTTGTGGAAAGCCGCGGCGGCGACACTTTCAATCAGAGACTGTCTTATTTTGACAGCCAGGTAAAGCCTATCCAAGAGAAAATTAGTAGGCTAATTAAACAAGTTGATTAATATGCCAAGCAAACGACCTTTATCTTTGCTAAAGGAGATGATTCCCTAATGCCACAAAGATGTTCGATTATACATACCTATCTACACTCTGCACAGACAAATTTGATTTTTATTTCTATCTTTCAGTAAAACAGAAGCATACCAAAGGATTTTGAGAATCCTTCAATGTAGATGGAAAGTCCTGATCCTAGCGGTCCAAAAATGCATGTCCTGCTGAAATCGGTTAGTATTCTGCAAAAATATCGCTTCGAGAAAGTAATCTTTTTTTCCTGCCGCAGTACGAAAGGACATGGATTTCTAGGATGTCCTTGACGAGCTCTATCGATTGGCATCAAACAAACGATGGGTCATCTATGGATGCGGTACAAGATATTTTCGGAAAACTTCCTATTTTTTGGTCATTTGAAGAACTTTCCAGGACCAGGATTTTCATCTGACCAAACGATATCCCAATCGTCTTTTAAATAGTCGAGCTATGCGCACTTTTTTCTATTTATTGCTTGTAAAATATTTCTAAGCCCCAAATGTGTACCAAAATCCTTCACATCTCAGCTCCCTGGAGGGCTTTTGGTATATCCACAGATGAAAGATGATATACACAGATAATAGTCCTTGAAGAGACGAATCGATTGCCACCAGTTTCGTCCTCATCCCTTAAAGGACTCTCGCGATATTCATTGTTTTCTTTTAAGAGAAAGGTCCTTTTTTCTCAGCTCGCTGAAAGACATTCAAGAATCTGACAATGTCAGTCGATGCGGTTTATTAAGGACTTTAATCTGACCAAAGGACTCGTTGATCCTTCAAAGGACTTGCAAGATATTAGCTGTTTTCTTTTAAGAAAAAGGTCCTTTTTTCTCAGCTTGCTGGAGGACATTCCAAGATCTGACAATGTCAGTCGGTGCGGCTCATTAATGGCTTCAACCTGATCAAAGCGCATTCAGAAAGTCCCTGAAATGGTCGAGCTAAAAAGACTTTAATAGTAATTTTCCTAAAAATATCCAGGATAATTTATGGAAGGATAATGGAAATCCTTGAATGCAGATCGATAGAGTTGGTCCTTGCGGTTCAGAAAATGTATGTCCTGGCGAAATCGGTAAGTATCCTGCAGAGATATTGTTTCGAGAAAGTAATCCCTTTTTCGTTTTTTAGCTCTAAAATCCACAAATCCTGCCGCAGGACGAAAGGGCATGACTTTCTAGGATGTCCTTGACGAACTCTATCGATTGGCATCAAAAAAAGTATGGGTCATCTAAGAATGCAGGACAGGATTTTTTTGAAAAATGTCCTGTTTTTTGGTCATTTGAAGGACTTTCCAGGACCTTTTTGTGTCAGTCGACGGCGCATCGCCAGGACTACCATCTGCTCAAAGGATATCCCAATCGTCCTTCAAATAGCCGAGATATTCGCTTTTTTCTGATTTTTTTAATTGTAATTTTTTTCCAAGTCCTGAAATTGCCCAAAACGGAGCAAAAATCATAAGAAACCGCAAAATCCTTGATATCTCAGCTCTCCGAAGGACTATTGATATATCCTTTACATAGATGATAGTCCTCAATAAGACGAGTCGATTGACACTAATTTCGTCCTGATCCTTTAAAGGACTCGCGAGATATTTGCTATTTTTGTTTAAGCAAAAATATCCTTTTTTTTCAGCTCCCAGAAGGACCTTCCAGGATCTGATGGTGTCAGTCGATGCGGCTCATCAAGAAAATCGATCTGACCAAGGCGCATCCTGATAGTCCTTGAAATGGCCGAGTTATAAGGACTTTTATGGTTTTTTTTCGTCAACTTGGCCATTTTTGCGACTCACCCCCTTACAAAAATGAAGGATAATTTTTTGAAGGATAATGGAAATCCTTGAATGCAGATCGATAGAGTTGGTCCTTGCGGTTCAGAAAATGTATGTCCTGGCGAAATCGGTAAGTATCTTGCAGCGATATTGCTTCGAGAAAGTAATCCCTTTTTCTTTTTTTAGCTCTAAAATCCACAAATCCTGCCGCAGGACGAAAGGGCATGACTTTCTAGGATGTCCTTGACGAACTCTATCGATTGGCATCAAAAAAAGTATGGGTCATCTAAGAATGCAGGACAGGATTTTTTTGAAAAATGTCCTGTTTTTTGGTCATTTGAAGGACTTTCCAGGACCTTTTTGTGTCAGTCGACGGCGCATCGCCAGGACTACCATCTGCCCAAAGGATATCCCAATCGTCCTTCAAATAGCCGAGATATTCGGTTTTTTCTGATTTTTTTAATTGTAATTTTTTTCTAAGTCCTGAAATTGCCCAAAACGGAGCAAAAATCATAAGAAACCGCAAAATCCTTGATATCTCAGCTCTCCGAAGGACTATTGATATATCCTTTACATAGATGATAGTCCTCAATACGACGAGTCGATTGACACTAATTTCGTCCTGATCCTTTAAAGGACTCGCGAGATATTTGCTATTTTTGTTTAAGCAAAAATATCCTTTTTTTTCAGCTCCCAGAAGGACCTTCCAGGATCTGATGGTGTCAGTCGATGCGGCTCATCAAGAAAATCGATCTGACCAAGGCGCATCCTGATAGTCCTTGAAATGGCCGAGTTATAAGGACTTTTATGGTTTTTTTTCGTCAACTTGGCCATTTTTGCGACTCACCCCCTTACAAAAATGAAGGATAATTTTTTGAAGGATAATGGAAATCCTTGAATGCAGATCGATAGAGTTGGTCCTTGCGGTTCAGAAAATGTATGTCCTGGCGAAATCGGTAAGTATCCTGCAGAGATATTGCTTCGAGAAAGTAATCCCTTTTTCGTTTTTTAGCTCTAAAATCCACAAATCCTGCCGCAGGACGAAAGGGCATGACTTTCTAGGATGTCCTTGACGAACTCTATCGATTGGCATCAAAAAAAGTATGGGTCATCTAAGAATGCAGGACAGGATTTTTTTGAAAAATGTCCTGTTTTTTGGTCATTTGAAGGACTTTCCAGGACCTTTTTGTGTCAGTCGACGGCGCATCGCCAGGACTACCATCTGCTCAAAGGATATCCCAATCGTCCTTCAAATAGCCGAGATATTCGCTTTTTTCTGATTTTTTTAATTGTAATTTTTTTCCAAGTCCTGAAATTGCCCAAAACGGAGCAAAAATCATAAGAAACCGCAAAATCCTTGATATCTCAGCTCTCCGAAGGACTATTGATATATCCTTTACATAGATGATAGTCCTCAATAAGACGAGTCGATTGACACTAATTTCGTCCTGATCCTTTAAAGGACTCGCGAGATATTTGCTTTTTTTGTTTAAGCAAAAATATCCTTTTTTTTCAGCTCCCAGAAGGACCTTCCAGGATCTGATGGTGTCAGTCGATGCGGCTCATCAAGAAAATCGATCTGACCAAGGCGCATCCTGATAGTCCTTGAAATGGCCGAGTTATAAGGACTTTTATGGTTTTTTTTGTCAACTTGGCCATTTTTGCGACTCACCCCCTTACAAAAATGAAGGATAATTTTTTGAAGGATAATGGAAATCCTTGAATGCAGATCGATAGAGTTGGTCCTTGCGGTTCAGAAAATGTATGTCCTGGCGAAATCGGTAAGTATCTTGCAGCGATATTGCTTCGAGAAAGTAATCCCTTTTTCTTTTTTTAGCTCTAAAATTCACAAATCCTGCCGCAGGACGAAAGGGCATGACTTTCTAGGATGTCCTTGACGAACTCTATCGATTGGCATCAAAAAAAGTATGGGTCATCTAAGAATGCAGGACAGGATTTTTTTGAAAAATGTCCTGTTTTTTGGTCATTTGAAGGACTTTCCAGGACCTTTTTGTGTCAGTCGACGGCGCATCGCCAGGACTACCATCTGCTCAAAGGATATCCCAATCGTCCTTCAAATAGCCGAGATATTCGCTTTTTTCTGATTTTTTTAATTGTAATTTTTTTCCAAGTCCTGAAATTGCCCAAAACGGAGCAAAAATCATAAGAAACCGCAAAATCCTTGATATCTCAGCTCTCCGAAGGACTATTGATATATCCTTTACATAGATGATAGTCCTCAATAAGACGAGTCGATTGACACTAATTTCGTCCTGATCCTTTAAAGGACTCGCGAGATATTTGCTTTTTTTGTTTAAGCAAAAATATCCTTTTTTTTCAGCTCCCAGAAGGACCTTCCAGGATCTGATGGTGTCAGTCGATGCGGCTCATCAAGAAAATCGATCTGACCAAGGCGCATCCTGATAGTCCTTGAAATGGCCGAGTTATAAGGACTTTTATGGTTTTTTTTCGTCAACTTGGCCATTTTTGCGACTCACCCCCTTACAAAAATGAAGGATAATTTTTTGAAGGATAATGGAAATCCTTGAATGCAGATCGATAGAGTTGGTCCTTGCGGTTCAGAAAATGTATGTCCTGGCGAAATCGGTAAGTATCCTGCAGAGATATTGCTTCGAGAAAGTAATCCCTTTTTCGTTTTTTAGCTCTAAAATCCACAAATCCTGCCGCAGGACGAAAGGGCATGACTTTCTAGGATGTCCTTGACGAACTCTATCGATTGGCATCAAAAAAAGTATGGGTCATCTAAGAATGCAGGACAGGATTTTTTTGAAAAATGTCCTGTTTTTTGGTCATTTGAAGGACTTTCCAGGACCTTTTTGTGTCAGTCGACGGCGCATCGCCAGGACTACCATCTGCCCAAAGGATATCCCAATCGTCCTTCAAATAGCCGAGATATTCGGTTTTTTCTGATTTTTTTAATTGTAATTTTTTTCTGTCCTGAAATTGCCCAAAACGGAGCAAAAATCATAAGAAACCGCAAAATCCTTGATATCTCAGCTCTCCGAAGGACTATTGATATATCCTTTACATAGATGATAGTCCTCAATAAGACGAGTCGATTGACACTAATTTCGTCCTGATCCTTTAAAGGACTCGCGAGATATTTGCTTTTTTTGTTTAAGCAAAAATATCCTTTTTTTTCAGCTCCCAGAAGGACCTTCCAGGATCTGATGGTGTCAGTCGATGCGGCTCATCAAGAAAATCGATCTGACCAAGGCGCATCCTGATAGTCCTTGAAATGGCCGAGTTATAAGGACTTTTATGGTTTTTTTTCGTCAACTTGGCCATTTTTGCGACTCACCCCCTTACAAAAATGAAGGATAATTTTTTGAAGGATAATGGAAATCCTTGAATGCAGATCGATAGAGTTGGTCCTTGCGGTTCAGAAAATGTATGTCCTGGCGAAATCGGTAAGTATCTTGCAGCGATATTGCTTCGAGAAAGTAATCCCTTTTTCTTTTTTTAGCTCTAAAATCCACAAATCCTGCCGCAGGACGAAAGGGCATGACTTTCTAGGATGTCCTTGACGAACTCTATCGATTGGCATCAAAAAAAGTATGGGTCATCTAAGAATGCAGGACAGGATTTTTTTGAAAAATGTCCTGTTTTTTGGTCATTTGAAGGACTTTCCAGGACCTTTTTGTGTCAGTCGACGGCGCATCGCCAGGACTACCATCTGCCCAAAGGATATCCCAATCGTCCTTCAAATAGCCGAGATATTCGCTTTTTTCTGATTTTTTTAATTGTAATTTTTTTCCAAGTCCTGAAATTGCCCAAAACGGAGCAAAAATCATAAGAAACCGCAAAATCCTTGATATCTCAGCTCTCCGAAGGACTATTGATATATCCTTTACATAGATGATAGTCCTCAATACGACGAGTCGATTGACACTAATTTCGTCCTGATCCTTTAAAGGACTCGCGAGATATTTGCTATTTTTGTTTAAGCAAAAATATCCTTTTTTTTCAGCTCCCAGAAGGACCTTCCAGGATCTGATGGTGTCAGTCGATGCGGCTCATCAAGAAAATCGATCTGACCAAGGCGCATCCTGATAGTCCTTGAAATGGCCGAGTTATAAGGACTTTTATGGTTTTTTTTCGTCAACTTGGCCATTTTTGCGACTCACCCCCTTACAAAAATGAAGGATAATTTTTTGAAGGATAATGGAAATCCTTGAATGCAGATCGATAGAGTTGGTCCTTGCGGTTCAGAAAATGTATGTCCTGGCGAAATCGGTCAATGTCCTGCGGAGTTATGAGCAGTTTTAGGTTAATTTTGTACGTTAATTTAAATTTTTTTGAAAAATTTGTAGCATACTTTTAGTGAATATTGTAATAAAGGAAATATAACATATAATTTTTTGCTGAGTCATTTGGGTTTGGTTGTTGTTGTAATTGGTGTTTTTGTTGTTGTAATTGTTGTTGTTGTTGTTGTTGTTGCAGTGGTGGTTGTTGTTGTTGCTGTTGTTGCTCAAAAATGCGAAAAAAACGCACCAGAAAAAAGTGAAGTACCAGGCGAACAGAAATGCATAGCAGGTAGATGATTTCTTAAAAACTCATATAAGTATGCAGCACTTTTTTTACAAACTGGAAAAAATTTGAAACGAAACGGCCGGCGTTCGCTGCAACGGACATTTTCGCAACGGCCGTTAAATTCAAACTGGAAAAAATTTTAAATCATCCACCTACTGGGCACTTCTGTTGGCCTGGTGCTTTGCCTATTTTTTGGAACAAATTTGCGACTCTCGCGGGCTGAAAATTGGCCGGCCGTTTCGCTTAAAAATCCAGCTGAAACACCAGGCGAACAGAAGTGCCTAGTAGGTGGCTGATTTTTAAATTTTTCGTTTTGAATTTAACGGCCGACGGAAATTCAAAAATAGCCGTTGCGAAAAATTAAAAATTTCCGTTGCAACGAGTGCGAAATTCGTACCGCAAAATAAGTGAAATACCAGGCGAACAGAAATGCATAGAAGGTAGATGATTTCTTCGAAACCCAAATAAGCATGCAACACATTTTTTTTTTAATTTTTCAAAATTTTATTTAAAAAAAACCCTAAAAATAACGGACAAAAATCTACTATAATAGCAAATAACTAGGTCATAACTCGGATATTTGAGGGGCTACCATGATGTCCTTTGGTCACAACGAAGTCCTTGTTGAGCCGCATCGACTGACATTTTCAGATCCTGGAATGTCCTTCAGGGAATTGAGCAAAAAGGACTTTTTTCTAAAAAGAAAACAGCGAATATCTCGAGAGTCCTTTGAAGGATCAACGAGTCATTTGGTCAGATTGAAGTTCTTGATAAGCCGCATCGGCTGACATTTTCAGATCCTGGAATGTCCTTCAGCGAGCTGAGAAAAAAGGACGTTTTTCTTAATAGAAAACAGCGAATATCTCGAGAGTCCTTTGAAGGATTCGCGAATGTTTTGGTCAGATTGAAGCCATTGATGAGCCACATCGACTGACACTGTCTGATCCTGGAATGTCCTTCAGCAAACTGAGGAAAAAGGACCTTTTTCTTAATAGAAAACAGCGAATATCTCGAAAGTTCTTTGAAGGATTCGCGAGTCCTTTGGTCAGATTAAAGCCATTGATGAGCCACATCGACTGACATTGTCAGATCCTGGAATGTCCTTCAGTGAGCTGATAAAAAAGGACCTTTTTCTTAAAAGAAAACAGCGAATATCTCGAGAATCCTTTAAGGGATGAGGACGAAACTGGTGGCAATCGACTCGTCTGTTCAAGGACTATCATCTTTGTGAAGGATATACTGATAGTCCTTTGCAGAGCGGAGATATCAAGGATTTTGTTACATTTTTAGGACTTAGAAATATTTTAAAAGTTAAAAAAACAAAAAAGTGTGCATAAGTCGACTATTTAAAGGACGATTGGGAAGTCGTTTGGTCAGATGAAAGTCCTGGTGTCGCGCCGTCGTCTGACATAGAAGTCCGTAACCTTTCGTCCTGGGGCACGATTTTCGAATTTTAGAGCTGAAAAACGAAAAAAAAAGATTACTCTCTCGAAGCGATATCTCTGCAGAATACTAACCGATTTTTCCAGGACAGAAATTTATTGGACCGCCAGGATCAGGACTACCCGACTGCATTCAAGGATATTCAATATCCTTCCAAAAATTATTCTTGATTGTCTGTAAAGAAATTTTCTTAAAAAAGGCCCACCTTGTGCACTTTTTTGCATTCCATTCTTTCAAAAATTACGGTGTCGTTTGGCCCACTTTGTAATGCAATCAGGACCTTGGGCTAAGCTTGGGCTTGAAATTAAATCTACTAACCAAGTTTTTGGGCAACGCGTTGTTGCTGTTACAGTAGCCGACGTTGTTGATCCTGTTGTTGCTGCTGTTGCTGCTGTTTGCTGTTGTCGTTGTCTATTCTGCATATTCAACAATTGCAACTGCAAACCGACGAAGTAATAACAAATGCAAATTTTAAGCTCAAGAATTTTTGGGTTGCAGAAATTTTTGAATTTTTTTTTTTATTCATTTTCTCTTGTTATTTGTATTTATTTATTTTTTTTCTGCAGTACTCTAACAGGACCAACAGTGAAAAGTGCAAATGAGTTCTTCTTCTTGTTTCGCTCTCCGCACACTCGCAGAGCATCGTAGCTCTCCCTCTCCCTGGGCAATTGAATTTGTTTAAATTGTTGCTGCTGGGCATATTTAGAGCAAAGCTTCTTTCCAACGGACATGCATAAATATGAGCAACAATTTCATATTGCACAATGTAACTAAACTTTTATATTTTCTGTGTTTTTTTTTGGCTTGGCTTGGCTTGGCTTGGCACTAAAATCGAGTTACAGTTAAAGCATAAGCACATTGTGGCAGGGGAGCAGACAAAATCTGGAATTGGGGGATAGAAAGATGTCCCTGCTAGTTCAGTCAATATAATCAAGCTGACCAACAGCGGCAGCAGATGGTAAAAAATGAAGTGCCAATATGTGTGTGTAGGTATTTGTATATAAGTGTGTGTGTGTGCGCGCATGGGAAAGAGTAGGGAGTAGGGAGTAGGTAGAGGAGGGCCTCGGCACTGATGAGTTCACTTCAGTGAGCAAATGAAACGATATTGTTGTCAATTTAGGTGCAACAAAGAACATCAACAACAACAACAACAACAACAGCAACAACGACAAATGCCAGACAAGACAGAAAACAAACAGCATGCATGATGAAGGCGTAAGAGGAGGCGGTGTGGAGGGGTGTGGAGGGATGGTGGGGATTGAAATGAAAGGAAGGAAAGTACGAGCAAGAAAAAGGTGTGGAAGGGGTAAAACAACAAAGGCAAACAACAACAAATTGCATGTCCTTCCGCCTTAGATGCAACACAATATACTACAAGGAACGCACTCATATTTACTTTGTATGGGGAATCCACCTTCTATCCTGTCGCCCTCCTCTCTCCTCTCTCCTCTCGACTCGTCGTCTGGTTCCGCCCAGCTGCAACCTTAATGAAAACTGCAAGCGACCTGACACAGATACGTGTATTGGGGATTGCCAGCCAGGAGTTGGGTCCACTGGCATAAACGACAGCCGATGGGACTGCAACTGCAATGGCAATGACAACGGAGCAAGATGTGGCAGATGTGTGCTGCGCTCCTTTATTTTTTTTTGCAGGAAAGGTAGCCAGAACGCCTTCTGCCCTGGTCAAGGCAGCATCAACATCAGTAGTCGCATGTCAGATAAACTATATCGAAAACTTTCCCAAATGAGCATGCTCTTGGTTTGAACGAAACTGACTTAAAATATCCTTAAATTTACCTTAACAATTTCTTAAACAATAAATATAAACTTATATTTATAGTTGTTAATTTAGTTAGACATTGAAAATGCATTTATTATTATTCCGTTTAAGAGATGAAAGGGAAGTGGATTTAAAAAACAAAAAAAAAAAAAATGCGATTAGTAGTTACAATAAATAATAAATAGATAAATAAATAAATAAATTAAATAAATAAATTAGGCTTTACAATAAGAGGACTGCAGTGGTACAGAGAAGCGTGCCATACTCCATCGTTCATATCCTTTTTGTTTTGCTATTTGCTATTTTCATTTTGCTTCGATTCGTCTGTTAATCCTTTTGTGAATTTTCCTTTTCTTAAAGTCTTACGACCTCCACGCCTTGCGGCGCAAATAGCGACTCGGCAGCCAATTTCAGTTTCTCATTGACCAATTTGGCAATTTTGGGCGTGCGACGCCAGACAAATTCGCGTGTACGGTCGTGATTGTCCTTGCTTTCCACCTCCACCTGTGTCGGGTAACAAGTAGAACCCGAAGAACCACGACAAAGAGCATTTTCAGTTAATTGTACAAAGAGATAAATCAGAAATGGTGATAGTGTAAAGGGGGTGGGGGTGGCGGTAAAGTTACTCAAAAAGGGATTGAAGACAAATCACAGAATTATTGTCGTCACGTTACCTGCTTGGGCTGCTGCACCTTGATGGACATTAGGGTGGCCCGATCATCCTGCACACTAAACTTAATGCGGCCGATCATCTCGTTTGTCCTGGCCGTGGCACTCTTTACGCTGCGCACACTGCCGCGCTTGAAGGACTTCTCGACGCGTAGAATCAATGGGCCAAGCGTGAATTTGGCCTTAATGGTCGAATTGCGTCCTTCCGCATCGCTGATCACCTTCACATTGCCAACCCGCTTCAATGAGGCCAGACCAGACAGACTGCCCTCGGCCTTTTGCAGCTTCTCGACTTCGTTGCCAGCCTTCGCTGAGCCACCTCCAGCCGCTGGCTGATTGTAGTTGCTGCCACCGCCCGATTTCAATGACGGCTTTTTCGTGTTGTGTTTGTGTTGCTGCTGCTGCTGCTGCTGCTGCAGTGGATGGGCCTGGTTACTGGATTTCTTTTGGCTGGACTTGATGGCTGCTGCCGTTGGCTCGTTGCTGCTGCTGAAAACGGTGCGCACTTCCGCTTTGGGGGCGTCAATCTCACCCTGCTGCTCCTGCTTTTGCTTCTGTTCAATGGCTTTGATGCCCTGCTCTGTCTGTAATTGCGTCAATTGCTCTTGCAATTTGACTGCAGTCCCTTCCTTGCTATTGGCACTGCTGCTGCTGCTGCTGCTGCTGCTGGTGCCAGTGGCGGCTGCTCTTGGCTCGGACCGTGTATTTTTGCTGCAAAATGACACAACAGAAATTGACAGAAAAATTTGCATCATTTTTGCTTGGACCTTTGCTCTATCTCTAACTCAAATGTGTTTGTGAATCGAATCAAATTTCTAATTGTAAGGCTTCAACTTACAGTTTCTTGTGGCCAGTTGTCTTTTGATTGCCTCCCTTGGGCTTGACAGTCTTCAATACGCTAGTGGCAGGTCCAGCGCTTGTGGCGCTTGTAGATGCGGCTGCTGAACGTCCGGCCAGACGTACCACAAATGGATCATAATTATCCGCCACGATGCGATTTATGCGAGAGAATATGGCGTCGATGAAGTGATTGTGGCGCGCTTGAAATGCATCCGTTGACATGTCGATGACGTTGTTTTTCAGATCACCTGCAGCATCAGCGCCAACATAGAAAATTTCATGTTAATACGCTTCCATGGCTTGGCAATGGTGTGACAGTTCATTTAGGCTGGGTACTGGGACCATATCCAAAGGAGTGAGATGGGTGGGTGGTGGAGGAATTGGTAAATGAGCTTGGGTGGAAATGTGAGGTGAACTACTGATATGGGTGCGTGGATAGGGGAAAGAAAGGAAGTAGGGGGGGGGGTGGATTTTTGTGCGGTTCGTTTTTGATTCGCTTGCATGCGGTTAATTTCCGCTGCGAGGATTTCACGAGCTGTGCCTCTAATTACATACAAGTGGGCGAGTGTGAAAGAGGCTGGGAGAGAGAATGGGCCAAAAATGGGCGTAAGCTGCTTTCGCGCTTTAACCATAGACAGACACACACACATATAGACCAAGTGATTACATGTAGGCAAGTGTGACAGTGTGTGTGTGTGTGTGTGTGTGTGAGTGTGAATGTGAGAATGTGTGAGTGTGCGGGGTCTTTCTCATGCGTAGATTAGCTAAATATGCAAATAGAATCCCCTTATACATTATAAATAAATAAAAATAATAACAATATATTTAGATATCTATTTCAAGAGCAGCAAAAGGCATATTAACTATATAAGTCTCAGCAGATTATCTCTGAATCATATTTAAGAATTCTATTATCATTGAGGATAATAACTGCAGATCAAGAACTGCCAACTGACAAACTCTTCAGCCTCAAAGGAATATTGACTAGTAATCTATTTAGATTCTGAGATGGGAATTCTGCTTGTGAAGGTTTTGTTAGTTAGTTTGCCCTTCTTATCTTAATAAATGAGGGAACAGTTTAGAAAATTTAATTGACATTTTGTTATTTTCTATGGCGTAGGATATATATATATATATAGATATTTGTGTGGGTATATATACGTATACGTGTGTATGTGTGTGTGTGTGTATGTGTGGGCGTAAATGCACAAAGGATGCAAAGGATGTGAGAACCAATGGCCAGCTAATTACGGCAAATGTTACAGTTCCCGACAGCCAACCCGAGAGAGAGAGAGAGAGAGAGAGAGAGAGAGAGAGAGAGAGAGAGAGAGAGAGAGAGAGAGAGAGAGAGAGAGAGAGAGAGAGAGAGAGAGAGAGAGAGAGAGAGGGGGGGAGAGGGAAGTTGGTTGCTGATGATATAACTAGAAGAGAGATAGCCAACATGGAACCTTACACTTACAGATGAAGAACCAGAGACAGAGGGAGCAAAGGAGAGAGTTTGGGAATGATGTTAGGAAAGCGGTGCTGCTAATAATGAGTAGAGAAAGAGATTGACAGATAGATAGACAGACAGTTAGATAGAGCGAGAGAGAGAAAGAGAGAGAGAGAGAAAGAGATAACATTTTACCGTTTACGCAGTTTGACGCTTGAAAGTATGCAATGGACATTTTGCTCGATTCGATTAAATAAAACACACAAAATTCATTTGTTATTTTTAATTGAATTTGTCAAAAAGTTGTACACAAATTATCATTAAAAAAAAATTTATTTAAGCAAAATTTTATGTAATTCTGTTTTTTTTTTTTTGTAGTTTTTGTTTTGTTTTTGTGTGGATTCTCTTTGTTGTTGCTGTCGTGCTTGTCGTTTTGTTTTTTTTCTTTTTTTTTTACAATAAATAATAAATAAATAAATAAATAAATAATATATTACCAAGTAAATGACCTAAAACGCAAAAAAAAAACAAACAATTCTTTTGCAATACAAAAAAAAAAAGATGGGGCGAGGGATTTAATTATGCCACACTTCTTGCTATTGTTGTTAATATTTGTGGTTGTTGTTGTTTTTTTTTGTGTTTTTTTTTTTTTTTTGTATTTAAGCTTTTCTTTCTGCCTTTCTTTCAAGCGTTCAACCTTTAGCTACAATTTTACGAATTTGCACTTCTTCGTCACAAATTTCGAAAGCGTTAATTACGTTTACGTTGGGAAAAGGAAAATTTAGAACGGAAAGTGTAGACTTGGACGAAGAAGAAGAATTAGAAAATTAAAAAAAAAACAAACAAAAGAAATCAAGTGTAAATTAAAACCAAAATAGAAAATTACAATTTGAATTGTAAGCCAAAATGTACGAAAGCAAGAGAAAGAGAGATATAGAGAGCGAGTGAATGTGTTTGTGTGTGTGTGTGTGTGTGTGTGTGTGTGTGCGTGTGTGAGTAAGCGAGCGGATGAGCAACAAAGATGGAAGTACATAGGTAAAGTGAGATAGATAGAGCTTTGGAATGCGCTACAAAATATGTTTTATATGCATTGGATTTTACACATATATGTATATATATATATATATATATATATATATATACATAGATAAATGATAATTATTTCTGATAATTAATTACAAAGTAAATGAAGGAAATAAATAAGATAAGAACAACATGAAAAAAATCAAGGAATTAAAATTAAAATAAATAAATTACACTAAGTGAACATTTCTCTCATTTCGTTTATGTTGTTTTTTTTTGTTTTTTGTTGTTTTTTTTTTCAATTAATTTAGCTATTTGTAGATTTGTGAGTGTATATGTGTGTGTGTGCGTGTGTGTGTGTGCGTGTGCCGTGTGCTAGAGTGCCGCTGCAGTTAGCAACAACGAAATGATGCCAAAATGGCTGCCCATTCAGCTCAACTTTTCATTTTACTTTTTTATTTTGTTTTTGCATTCGCCAATTTTTCGTTGCATACCGCAAGGCGCCTCCAACATTCTCATCTGCCACTTCCACTTCCTCTTCTCATATGTATATTTCATTTCATTCATTTCTCTCTGATTGAATTCAACCAATTTGTGCTTCGGCATTAAACATTTGATGTTGTTGCTGTAATTTTTGCTGTTGCTGTTGTTGTTGTTGTGGTAAAAAAAAGTAATTGTTGCTGTTGCCGTTGTAGTTGTCAATTGGGTGAGTGTTGCTGGTAGGGGGCATTCTTGTGGTTTTCTCTCCATGTGTGTGTGTGTGTTTGAGTGTGTGTGTGTGCTTAAAAAACAGTCCGTGCTTGAATCAACTCGAAAAAAAAAACTGGAGGAAAACTTAACAATTCTGCGTGAATGTTTTTCTCTGTGTGTGTGTGTGCGTTCGGTGTGTGTGGAGCGTGAGCCAGAAGGGACAGGGGGGGTTGATGGGCGGGACAGAAGGGTGATTTGTGCTCGGCATGCGTGCAGAAATTTAACATTATTTCTTAGTTTTTGTTTTGTCATTTTGCAGATAGTTTGACTAGCACCAAACTCTCAATCATCTCTCATTTCGATGGATATGTAAAAATATTTGCTTAATTATTCAGTATAATGTTTTTTTGTTTTTTTTTTTTTTTTGTTTTATACTAAAAAGATTTTTCTCAAAAAATAAATAAATAAATTAGAAATTAGTTGCTCTCACTTTTTGTTTTTTTTTTTTGCTTTTTTGGCTTTGTTTTTTTTTTTTTTGTGGGGTGTGGATGGTAGGTAGAGTGAAGTGAGGGTAGGGGGCTAAAGGGGCTTAGGGGCTGCAGGGGGATAGTTGTCGGTGCAGGCAAAGAAGAAGAAGATTTGTGTATTGAATGTTGCATTGTCCGATATTTTTGAACCCGAACGAACCCTACCCAAATTGAGTTTTTGGTTGCTTGGATTGCATTTTGCCTTTCTGCATCTTTCAATTGTCAGTTGTTGTTGTGATTGTAGTCGTTTATAGTAGTTGTGGTTGGTCCCTGTCTTTATAATGTTGTTGCTGTTGTTTTTGTTGTTGTTGTTGTTGTTGTTTGAGTTTTGTGTGTTTTCTTAATGCTTGAGCTCTTTTTTGGTCTTCTTGGCAGCACTTGTTGATTTTTTGGCTTTGGCTGTTTTTGTTGCTGTTGTTGACTTGGACTCACGTGCTTCACGTCTGGCCTCGATGACATCGTCTCCAATAATGTCATCATCATCGTCATCGTCATCGTCGTCAGCCTCCTCATCGTCGTCACCAGTTAGACCTGCAATTTCATCAATTTCATCGACCCCATCATCAATATCATCATCATCTTCATCATCATCATCATCATCATAGTCGTCATCGTCTTCGTCGTCGTTGTCATTGTTGTTGTTGTTGTTGTTGTCGGCGTCATCAGCGGCAGCCACAGCAGCAACTGGACCAGCATCAACCGTAGGCAGGGCTACGCCCAACGCTCCCGATGGCTGGCCCAAAGCTGCTGCTGCTGCTGCTTGGCTGACAACTAAATTGTTATTGTTATTATTATTATTAAGATTATTTGTTGCTGTTGTTGTTGTTGTTGTTAATGTGTTCTTAGTGGCTGTTGCCGTTGTGATTTTTGTAAGCTGTTGTTGTTGTTGTTGTTGTGATGATGCTTGATTGATTATGCTTGGCTGTGTTTCATGTTGCTGTTGTTGTTGTTGTTGTTGTGGTTGTTGCTGTAGTTTTTGTTGTTGCTGTTGTTGTATGTTTAGTTTTTGTTGTTCGTCAATTGCATTGTTGGTGCTACTTAAACTAGTTGTGCCACCACTAATACCATCTAAAAGTGCATCTTCATCGTAAAAAACATTTTGTTCACCTTCGTTGTTGTTGTTGTTGTTGCTGCTGGCCGATGTTGCTGCTGCCTGTGCTGGTGCCGCTGCCACCGATGATGATAGCAATGGATCAACTGAATTGCCCGAAGCTTCTGGCTCAACAGCATTGCCACTCTCACTTGGCAAATCGACGGCATCGGAAACGCCCGAGCTTACCGATGAGGCGACAGCTGGAGCAATATCTTCAGCGGTCTGAGCTGGTGCAGCGGCAACACTCTGCTGTGTACCACTGGCAGCGGGAGCGATCTCATCGTCATCATCCTCATCATCATCATCTATGTAGAAAGACAGAGAGATTAAACTCTTGCCCTTTTCCATTCCTTCTCTCACACATTATTATACAAAACTTGCCTCCCAAAATATCATCGAACAATCTATCCAAGTAATCATCATCGTCATCGTCCTCCTCATCGTCATCATCATCACTGGCTGTGGCGCCTGGCGCTGCCTGACCCTGTGGCGTATCATCTTCCTCCTCATCATCATCTTCCTCTTCCTCTTCATCGTCATCTGAAAGGCCCGAAATCAAAAGAACTTTGTTACCCAAGAACAGGGGGAAAGAGGGAAACACACAAAAATTCATGTTAATATCAATAATCAGCTGCTATCATATCGTATCGAATCAAATCGTATAGCGCATATATATGTACATATACATATATCGCATATGTATGTATGTATATAGCGTCAAGTGCTTTCAATATATGTATGTAGTTGCTCTCAGGTGATATGGTGGTGGTGGTACTCTCTAGGTGGTTGCAATGTGCTGCAGTGGTGCTCATTGTGCTGGTGGTGCATACAGAGATTCGCAATTTTGTGTGCTTTGGTGCTTTTTCTTGGAATGCTACCTACCATCATCATCATCGACCAAATCTCCTAGATCCGGCTCATCGTCGTCATCGTCCTCATCATCGTCGTCGTCATCATCGTCGGCGGGAGCTGCTGGTGGGGCCACATCATTGCTGGCTGCTTGCTGGCGGGACACGGCCCGTTCGCTTCTCGCCAACATCTGTACAGGAGATGCCTCAATCTGCAGCAGCAGCGCACTCAACACGCACAGCAATATAACGAATTTCATTTTTGGTTCGTCTCTGCACAGACAAAACACAAACACAACAAGAAGGAGAAAAAAAAAAAAAACGAAAAGAAAAAAGAAAAGAAACCAACAAAAAAAACAAAAAAAAAAAACAAAAATGAGTCAGTGGTTTATAGGAAAATTTTTCAAAAATATTTCTGCAATTTGACAGAACTTTTACTTTTGCGGTTGACCTCAATTCGTTTTGTATGTTTGTCTGTTTGTCTTTTTGTGTGTGTGCAACACTTTCTTTTTCATGGCTTGCAAATTACATATTGATTGAACACACACAAGCACACAGAGAGGAAGAAAGAGAGAGAAGTGAGAGAGAGAGAAGTGGGCAGTTAGCCTCAGTCTTCTGTCTTCTGTCTTCAGTGTTCAGTCTGCTGTCTTCCAGTCTTTCAGTCATCCAGTTGGTCAATAAGCTGCTGCTGCTGCTTCTACACAAGCAAAGAAAGCAGACAAAGTGCTTCGAGACTTGCGAGAAGTCGAGTGTCGCTTGGAATGAGAGTGTGAGAGAGCAAATGCGAGTGTAAACATGTTTTTGAGTTGCTCCTCAAAGTTGCCGCCGGTGCCATGACCATGTTCATGTCCATGTCCATGTCCAAGTCCTAGTCCACATGTCCATTTGTTGGCACTTGACACACACACAACAACAACAGCAGCAACAGCAACTTACAACAACGCCTTTTGGACAGCTTCAGGCGCCGTTGCCGCCGCCGCCGCCGTCGCCGCTGCCACCAACATTGGTCCACTGTCAGGTAACGGCAACAACAGGCAACAGAGGACAAGTTAGGTTACCCTTCAAAATGCCAGCAATGGCTTGGCAGCAACAATTTATCCATTTCTAATTTTCCACTTGTCTAAACAATGCGCCAAAGCCTAATCAATGCAATGTTTAAATTCATTGGCCCTGTTATTTGTTGTTTTTTTTTTTTATAGTGAAATTATTTACTAAACTCTTTCAAGGGTATAAAGCACTTCGATCAATTGCTAGTGGGGCCAAATGCTTGCTTTGGCTATGAATTGCTGTTGGCTCTTTAGGCATGACAATCAGCATGACCAACAGCCAACGGCTATAACAAACAACCGCAGCAATTGTTGCTGTTGCTGCTGTTGCTGTTGCTGCTGTGGTTTGTTGTTATTGTCGCAGTGTCAAGTGCGGCTACTGCGGCCTTAGCGGCGCCCCAAGTGAAAGCGACGCTGACGTCAACGTCAACGACGACGCACCAAGAAAACTTGTTTCTAGCTAATGTTGCCGTTGCCGTTGCCGTTGCCACGCCGATTTACCGATTTGTTGCTGCAACTATGTCCCGATGTTGCTGCTTATTGAAAAATGAGTAAAACGTTTTTAAAAATCGAGTTCAGAGCTGATAAGCCAACGATTGCGGCGGCCATAAAGCATAAAGTGAAAACCCAGTGACCTACTGGCCAACTGCAGCATCAATTCTCCAATTCTCCATTTGCTCTGATGCTCTGAAGCTCTGTTGCTGGAATGCTGGCCGGGATTTTCGTTTTGTTTTCTGTGTGTGTGTGTGTGTGTTTTTTTAGGGCTTGGCCGATAGCAACTGTATGATAAGCCAAGCCCAAGACGTTATATTTTATGGCGTCCAAATGTCTATGTGGAAGTTTTCGTGGTGGCGATTCGCATGGTGGAGGAGAATGAAGTGAATGTTGATGCTGCTGCGGTTGCCATGTAGATTCTCGACAACGAGAACGACGACAACGACGACGACTTGGCTTCAGCTCTACTTAATTAAAACTTTTACAGCGGTTGAAAAGTGCGGGGGGTGATTGAGGGGTTGCGGATTGAGAACTTGCTCTCTAGAGCGCGTTTATTAAAAACTGATGCTCCAGGCGAATGCCTGCCTGTGTCTCTATATAGGGCAAAGCTGGCAGAGCTGGAACTAAAGCTAAAGGTGGGGAGCACAGGGTGTGGCACTTAAAACAGGAGATGAAGAGATGACATATCACCTGGCCTGGCTCTTCCCGGCCCTATATTCTGACTCTAGGCAACTAATATGGAATGAAAGGAAGAAACAGCTCAGTCGTCGTCGTCGTTGACGTCGTTGACGTCTCTTTGCAGCTTATTGAAGTCTTCTGAAAATTGCATTTATTTTTCACTACCGCCTGTCTATCTTACTCCCCCCCCCCCCCCCCCCCCAACGCTCCACGCCTCACATTGTCTCTTTCTGGGTTTTGTCTATTGTTGTGCCTCTCAATTCTTTAGCCATTTTTCTCACCTAACTCGGAACTTTTCACGCGTCATGCCACAACAACACGACGGCAATAGCAGCAACAATAACAACAACAATGCAAAAGGCAGAGGCAAATGCAAAACTTCTGACAAGCATCTGAGAAGCTTTCAAGTTGTTGGATCTTCTTCACTTGCCACTTCCACCTTGCCACATCTTCCACCGATTTCTGTTGCTGGTGCTGCCGTTGTTGTTGTTGTTGTTGTTTTTGCTCTATTGTAGGCACTAACTCATATGGAACGTTGCTCCCACTATATTTTAATGCCCCATGGAAAAAACGCGGCTAACCGTGTGTGCATTTTACATTAATATTCATGTGCGTGTTGCTTAGATGAGGAGGAAGATGACTGAAGATAGAAGCCAAGTTGCCCGACAAGGGCAAGAGAACACTAAGTGTTTGCTATACACTTGCATGACACACACACACATACACACCCGCACACACCCACACACACACACACACAGGCAGCAAAAATTACTTAAGCCCACCCCCCGCCCCCATCAACCTCTCCATCTCTATCTCATCGACGTGTGTGTGTGGTGTGTGAAGATTATTGAAGGCAATGCCTTCCCCCCTCTGGCCACTGGCATACTCGACGATGGTTGCCCTGGGAAACTTCAGCTCCTAGTAGTGGTACCTCCAGTGTGGCATGTTCCTTCTATCTGCATTGTCATATCAGCGTCATATCAATAAATATGCAGGCCGCACAAAAGGCCACGCGCAGCCAGGATTTGCATATGTCTGTCTGTCTGTCCGCCTGTGCCACCCAACGCCCAATTTTCTTCTCGTTTTCTTTGTTTAAGCTACTTGCCTCATATGTTTCATAAGATTGTTGTTGGAATCAAGAGGGGTGTGCACGATGCGGGGGAAGATTGCCGGCTGCTGCTGCTGCTGCTGTTGCAGTTAATTTTCCAAGACAATGCCAAAAGACGTAAAGTAGCAAGACGAAAAAAAAACGAAAAAAAAAATAAGCTTTACACGTGACGCTTGAATTGCCCTATGCCCCGTGCCTAGGGGCCCGTACTTCGGGCCCTGTGACCTGTTAACCCCCCACCCACCCATTGTTTCTGGTTTACAGTGAAGTTTTTAATGCCTTGATTATGGGCATGGAATTCTAAAAGAGCATGCCACTGAGTAATCGAAATAGAAATCGATTAAGATCGTTAATTCGATTACGAATCATTTCTACAAAGATCTGCAGCGATGAACGTTAACTGCTACCAGGCTTCACTGTACTCTTGTACTGCACTGTGCTGGCTTTGTTCTCTCTCTCTCTCTCTCATACTCTCATCTTGGCGTTAGTTTATGTATTTCGTTCCTTTTTTTTTGTTCATTCTTTCTTTTTGCATGTGCACGTCGCCTGAATTAGGACTGTTATCGTCGCGTCAGCGCCACCTGCTGGAACATCCCTTTTTGCCAAGGTCTGTCCCAGGGCAAAGGAGTAATGGACATGGTCTAGTCAAAGCTCTTATATTTTGACTTTTTTTAGGCGGGTGGAAGAGGGCAAGAGTAGGGATGGGTAGAGAGAGAAAGAGGGAGAGAGGGAGAGCGGGGAGACTGGGACAAGTTGCATAAACTTTTCCATTTTGTGTCATGAACCAACTACTTAGACAAAAACAGAAGAAGAAAATAAAAAAAAACACACAAAATGGAAAACAGGAAGCAAGAAAACTGTTAAAGTGTGTGTGCAAAATGAATTAGAGAGATGAAGATACACATATATGAGACACCATAAGGGGTGGAGCACAAGGGCACAATGGCGGGGTGGTGCAAGGGCATAAAACAGCCACTCAAATTTCGCCACCCCGCAACAGCAAGAACAAAACGAGAGCACCACCATTGATGTTGTAGAGTATTTCTCTGTTAATAGCTTGTCCTTGCTGGGCTGCTGGGCTGCTGGGCTGCTGGCTAGTTGCAAGTGCCACAACAGACCGCCCATTTCACCTTCTGTCCCGCCTTCATGCAACACTTGAGCATGTTTTGTTTTGGCAGCAAAGTGCAGGGCAGTGTAAACAGCGTAAACTATAACTTGAAGAAGAAAGGAAGAAGAACTGATGCTGATGCTGATGCTGGCCAGGAAACACTTAAATTAACTGCTTCGAGTCGCCGTCCGTATGTAGGTCAGTTTGCCAGCAGAAGAAACCTGAGAGGCATGAGAGATTACTCAACTTGGTTTGGCTTGGTCTCGTTTCGTTTCGTTTCGTTTAGGTTTGGTTTGGTTTGGTTTTGAGTTTGAGTTTGAGTTTGAGTTTGGTTTGCTGACCGCAGCAGCGGCAGAGGCGGCAGCATCAGCCCAAACAACACACATGTGAAAATAGAGCACATAAAAAAAAAAAAAGATGCCGTTAGCGGGGGTTAGCAGGGGTAGGGCACAGTGCACAGGCAAGGAGTACCGGTAGGGGTAAGTTTAGATGGTGGTAGCTGCCTCTAAATTGCAGCAGCTACAATTTATGACCAACAGGAGAAGTCCAAGTCCAACTACAAGTCCGAGTCCAAGTCCGAGTCCGTGTCGAAGGGTGTTTTTTTTTTTTTTTTTATTCTGTTGCCTCTGAAAATCAATTAAAAGTTCTTGCTCAAAAGACACTGGTCAAGGCTCCTTTTAGTCCTTCTTGGTTTTGTTCGAGGGAACTTTGCATGATTTTGCCAGGCGCCATTGCCATCATCGCCATCGACAACTTCAGATTCACACAAAATAATACAAAACAAAAAAAAACAAAAAAACAAAACAAAAAATTTCATACACACACTCACTCACACACACACACACACACACAGGCACACCCACACACAGATTTAAAATGGAAACGCACACAAATGAAGCAACAGAGCGGTAAATCGTTGATAATCCTTTGCCAGCTTTGCCAGGCTATTAATCCAAGTAGTTTCTTCTAACCTTTAACAATTGAATATTGTTTATATTTGAATTCTATTCGGATCAGAGTCAAGTAATCGCTCACTGTCACACGATATATAAAATGTATATATATATATATGTATGTATATAATTAACCGATATCAACTATCAACTAGATATGTAGATTCGTTTTAACCGTTGCTCACTCTTCGAGCTGCCGTGAAAGACTGTCGCTGCTTGAGCTTTTCTTGTGTGGTTTTTAGGCCCCCCCAAATACGATTCTTTTGGGGCAGAGACTTTCTTTTTTTTTTCGTTCGTTCGTTGTAGTTGTTGTTGTTGTTGTTGTTGTTTGCTGTCATCATCATCGTAATCATCATCATCATCATCGTCATGATTATGTTTCTTTTTACCTGTTTTTCTGTGCTTCTGGATACGAATAGGGAGTTTTCGTTTTATGGAATTCTGGTTGGTTATTTAGTTGGATTGTTTGGTTGGTTGGTTGGATGGTCGGTTGGTTGGTTGTTTGGTTCGTTGGTCGGTTGATAGTTTGGTTGTTGGTGATTTTTAGTGGTCGAGCTTTGGTTTCTTGTTGGCAATTTTCACACCGCCGCGCACACAACTGTCTCGCACGACTGACCGTCTGCAACTGATCGTAGCTGTTTGTCTTTAGTTACCAACAGAGTTGTACGTACGTGGTAGCCCATAGAGAGATCCCCTCCCACTCCACCCCACTCCATTCCATTCCTGCCAAACTCACTATTCACATTCAGACCAAGACCAAGACCAAGAGCACGATCACGATCATGACCAGGCCAGGCCAGGCCAGGCCAGGCGAGGCCAGTTGAGGCCAGGCAGTTAGACCAGACCAGTCCGCCCCAACAGCATTTCATTTACATTGCTTTCTTCGACGAAACTCTCAAAGAGAGGCTCTCTCTCTCTCTCACACACTCTGTCTCTTAACTTGATTTTCAATTAATTTTCGAGCATGTTCATTGGGCGGTTCCTATGGGAAAGTATTTGGCACAATAAACGGCTAGGCTATTACAGTTAACGGCGTCAAACTCGATGCCACTTCTGCTGACAACTCACAGCCAGCTATGATAATCTCAAAACCTGCCTAGTCCAATGGGCAGAAAGCTATTTCGAAATAGCAGACGTTGAAGAAGAACGTTGCTTAAATTTAACACTTTTTCATTCACATTTATCTGTCAAATTAGTTAGACCCACAACAATGAACAAATTATGATCAAATAAGCTACATAAACTTAAAGGAAACCTATTTGTTGGCCAAAATGGCCAATATTTGGCTAACTTCAAATGAAACAAATCTAAAGAAAAAAAAAACTATTGACTTATATATTTTGATTCCATGTCGTGTGTATTTTTTTGCACAGAAGATCAATCCACGAGCAGAGTTGGTTTATTTTTATTATCTAAACGACAATCTGAGACCTTTGTTTCTAGACCTATGAAATTTGGCCACATTGAAGTAATTGCCAAGAAATTGACAATTCAGTTAAAGCAACCTGAAAGAATTCCGGCTTATGTATTTCCTATTAATATTAAGTTAATCGCTAAGATAGCTTGATATGTACTTAGAACAGTGAAATTAGTCTTCTTTATTTAATCAATCTCTAATTTAAGTGGACATTTAAGCCTAAAAATCGAATTTTCAACCCGATGGTCGTAATATTTTCATGACGTAATTGCATCGAAAAGGTTTAAAAAAATTGACTAAGTATATTGTAAGTTTGAATTTTCACAGTTTCTTAGAAATTAGCGACAACTTTTCCGAATACGTAAGAAAATAGTTGAAAGATGTTGAAAATCTTGTAACCGTATTTAGATGCGAAAAGCTGAAAAGTGTTAATCATGAGAATTGTGTGATTTGTGTGATTCTTCCTAGATGACGTATGCGAGTAGAATTCCGTTAGAAACTACATTTAAACGATTATATGAACAACAGTTGTGGCTCGCTCATGTTCCCAATATAAATAATTATTTGCTTCCTATATAAGTAGTCGCACCCTAACCCCATTCCGAGCCATAAATGGGACTATGACAATGATCGGCATTTTTACAATGATAATTTGGATATATTTATGCATATATGTATATATATACATATATATTATGCATATAGAAAATTATGTGCGACTTTTATTGATGAGCATTTTGTTTGCTTCTTCTCTTCTTCTTCTTTTTGATGGTTTTTTTTTTCTTCTTTTGAATTTCATTTTTTTCGCGCGCTTCTCTAAAGTGCTAATTTCTGGGTTTTTGAGAAGGCAAAAACAACCACACACACACACACACACACTTACACATCACAACACACATCAAAGTGAAATCGCAAATAGTCAAAAAATAACAACAACAACAACAACAAAAGATATATACTATATGAAAAGCAACAAGAAATATCATATAGAAGCAGAGTAGGATAAAAAAAAGAAAAGAAAGATAGATAGCAAAAAAAAAAATCATCAATGACAAATTGGTAATGTAATTAACTTGACTTGCATTTCATTTTCAATGTCCGGGACAAGGAAAACTGTCAGTCAGTGGACTGAGTCAAAGTCAACGCTTTCCCACACACACACACATACACACACACACACACACACTGGCATACACACAGTGGCACACACGTGAAAATCATTGACGCCGACTTGAGCCGAATGCAACGTGGACATCTGAGAGCTAAGAGCTAAGAGCTGAGCTGAGCTTTGGGCAGCGATTCCAACAGTAAAACGTGTTCTACTCGTTTCAGTATCTGTATCTTCTGCTTGTTGTAGCTAGTTGGCAGTTGGGCAAAAGTTGTTTTTACTGTAGCCAAGAGCAAGACATCGTTCAAACCATGTCTTGCTGTGCCTGTCTATAACTTTCTTCGCAACTTGCTTATTGTTGTTGTTGTTGTTGCCTGTTATTGGAGTTGCCCGTTGTAAGCAAGTCTCGGTAAACGCATTTCAGTTAAGAGGTCAGTGGAGTTTTCTCAACTTAAAAACTTCAACCCAATGCCAAAGAAAGAAATAAAGCAGAAGAAGAAGAAGCTAAAGAAGAAGAAGAAGAAGAAAACAACAAAAACGCAGACCAGTGACCAGAGACTGACTCTGAACAGAAACTAACTGTGCAGACGCTTAGATACTTTTGCCATGCCGCAGAATGTTACGAAATTTTATGTAATGTGCCGAAAACAAAAACAACAACAACAACAAAAACAAAAACAATGGAGTGCTTTCCACTCAATGTAAGTCAGCAACAACAACAATAGCAATGGCAACAACAACAACAACAACATCTAGAAAACTTCCATTCAAGGCAACAAAATTTTCGCTTGGAAAAACTTTAACTATTTTGAAGCGTCCAAGCCAAAGCCCACAAGAGCTAACCATAGTGGGTGGGGAAGAAGTTGGTGATGGGAGAGAGAGAGAGAGAGAGAGCGAAAGAGAGAGGTAGAAGCGTCAAAGGGTTTTCACCAGGGTCAAAAACCATATAATTTAACATTTTAATGGCTTAATACACTTTGACATTTGCCAAGCCAAAACTGAAATGCCAAAGGAGGCGAGAAGGGAACACAAGGGGGTGCAAGGGGGGCGGCGACAACTAACTCAGGTGGCAAACTAACTAAAACTGAGCAAAAACTAAAATATTTCAACTTTGTTTCACTCTCGTTATTGTTGTCTTTATAAATAATTTCATAAACAAATCAACAAGGCGTATCATGGGGAGGCAACACACCATTTGACTAATTAATTTTTGCTCCAACTTTCGCACTCTAACTTACACTGAAAGACAGTCGAGAAGTGAGAGACAGAGAGAGAGAGAGAGAGAGACAGTAAAGAGAACAAACTGAGGGCCAGCAAAAATTAGTTCTTTGCAGCTTGGCAAAAGTTTTTCCGGTATATTAATTCGCTATGTTTGTGGCTTTGCTTCACTTTTCAACGAAAATCTTATGGCTCAATGATGACATTTTTGACTCCCTTTTCTCTAATTAAGATTTTCTTTTACTCCTCTAAATTGAATGATAAAAAATCTAAAGGATTTAACAATTTAATTAGAGCGATTATTTTGAAATGTGTAGCAGCATTTTAGATATATCAATGTAATCCAATTGAATTCTACAACTCGCTTGCAAAACCCTTACTTTTCTCCAACCCCCCGCAATAGGGGAGGCTCTCCTCTTCAGTTTGCATTTGCTGGATGTAAGTGCCATCTAATAATTTTCAATTTATATACACTTTCACAATGGGCGAAACATTTGCATTGTCAGCAAGTGAAGCCAATTGTCTTCCATTTGCTGTTGTTGTTAACAACTTATCGCATTTATGCCACTCTGAAGTTGACTGAACCAATTAACCATAAAATATGCGAAAGTCTTTTTCTCAATCAATGAATGGAAACGAGAATCTGATATATGTATACATATATATGTTAATACACCCAAGAGAATTTGTATATTCTGCAGCTAGTTTGTTGACCTTCAACTTTTTCATTTGCTTTCATTTGTAATAAATTGCTGCACTCTCCAAAAAGGACAATGTGCAAATGTCAATTTGTTAAGGGAGTTAAATATATACATATGTATATAACTGAAGCTACTGATTAACTTTTACTTAACCTTATATCACCCTCAATTTCATGTTTAATTGCTCAAAATCATTATCATTTTCGAAATCTTAAGTAAGTTCCATTGCTCACTTAATGCTCATTATTGTTGCTCTGCTGCTCATTAAACCAATCCAATTACAATCCAAACTGATTTGCCCTTTTCCTCGCTTCGCCCCCATTCACCGCTCAGCTCTGTCACACAACATTTGAGGCAGACAATTAAAGGTAAGAAATTATTTTATTATCAACGATTTTCGTGCCAAGTCAATATTGCCCACAGAATTTCGCTTTTCTTTCTCTGTTCAAAACGAGACGAGACGAGACGAGACAAGACGAGAGAAAAGGAAAGGAGAAACAGGAAAAAGGCATATAACAACAACAACAACAGCAACAACTTTTCTCTGTTTCGGTTCAGCTACACGTGTGTTGCTCTTGTTGTTGCTGTTGTAGTTGTAGGTGAGATTATGCATGAAAGCGTTTCTGTGTGCTCGGAATAAACGAGCCAAGCAGATACATTTTGAGCCAGGATAAGTTAGACGGAGGAGCTGGTAGCTTTTCACACGCGCCAACTGTCAATAAAATGAGAGACACACTCACACTCACACACACAAACACATCTCGCAGCACCTTACTCAAATTTCCCTTACCTTTCCTTCCCTTCGTTCCCTTCCTAAGCAATTGCATGCGGTTTGTCAACTAATCGATTTTCAAAAGCAGCTTATAGTTGTCCGTTAATACTCTTGTTGCTGTTGCTGTTGCTGGTATTGTTGTACTTGTTCTTGTTGTTATTGTTGTTGCTGCTGTCATTGTCTAATTATATGCCAAATGCGTGCGGGCAATTTCATTTTGTTTAAAATGAAAATACTTATGCCAGAAGCCACGAAAAATGCCAAACCGAAAAATTGCTGCTAAATTGATGTTGTTGTTGCCAGAGTTGGCAATGCGGATTTTGGCTGCGATTTGAATTTGACGTCGAAATTGTTGTTGTTGTTGTTGTTGAATTTCATTTGCACATTACATTCAATTTTTCATACTGCCCCCTGCGCTCTGAAATTGCTGTTGCTGTTGTTACTACAATTCCTGCTGCTGCTGCTGCTGCTGCTGCTGCTGGTGTTGCTGTTGTTTCTGTGTTATATTTTTTTTTATGAATTCATTCACGTACATGCCACAATGGCAACTCTCTTGACCGTTAAGACTCTATGACTCTGTGGCCTGTTCCAAGTTTCAAGTTCCTGTGTGTCTCTGTGTGTGTTGCCTTTGTTGAACACTGACGCTCATTTCGCATTCAATAAGCGACGCATCCATCGAACGAAAGCCAAGACAAGCAAAGCAATTTCAATACCGGCGAAACCAAAAAAAAAAAAAACGAAAAAAAAAAACCCAAAACCAAACCAAACCGAACAACAACAGCAACAGCGAACAAAATGGTAAATGAAAGTGCCCTCAAAAAGTTTTCTAAATTTGTAACTTGAAGTGCGCGTCGTTGACTTAAGAGTTTTTTATACCCTGTAAAACGTAAGCGGCAAAGGGCATATTCAATTTATTAACATAGACAAATAACACAATTTATGGCGTATTACTTATTTTGTTTATAGTTAAAGAACAAATTTTTCAGGTTTACAAAATAGTTTACCTAAGTCCTTTAAATCATTTACATTTAAGTTTATTGTTTTCGACTTAAATTTCATCGTTGGAAAGAAATCGGTGAAGGGCTAAAGCTCAATATAATATATTTAGATTGATTTGCGAATAATTTGTTTTCTATACTGGCTACCCACCCCCCAGACTAATGGGTATGATCAGTGTCGTTGCTACAGTTTGGATTCTAGAATTATTTTCTTTTGGGCTGGGCAACCTGAAACGCGTCTTCGGCTGTGTCTACCTGCCGCTTGTCTTAATTGTGTCACATTGCAATGAATATGCAGAGAGAACTCAAACTCAAACTCAAGTTTGTCTTTCAATTAGCGAAAGTCCGTTACAGCAGCAGCAACAGCAGCAACAACAACAGCAACAGAAGTTTCATACCATATTAATAATATGCATAATGAATTTTTTGGTTCTGCCAAAAAAGAAAAAGTTGTCATGATCATGATCATCATCAGCAAATAATGGGATTTTAAAGATACAAATCATATGAGCTGTTTATGCCTAATTTTACTTTCAAGCTTTGTTCGATGGAGGCCAATAACCAATAAAATTCAACAAAACAAAGCCTATCGATGACAAAAAAAAAACAAAAACAAAATAAAAATGTTGAGAGGGGAAAGAGAGGTGGGGGCGACCAAGGCAAGTGGCGACTCTCGCACAGGAAGGGAAAGCTGAACAGAGCGTATACACAGAGCGTGTGTATGTGTGTGTGTGTATGTGTGTGTGTGTGTGTGTGTGTGCAAGTCTTGTTTTACAGCTTCAAAGAAAAGCAAAAGTCTGAGGCACATTATGGCCAGAAATTGACATTCTTTTGCCGCCTGAAACGAAATGAACCTCATCACACACAACACAACACGACACATACACACACACACACACACTCACACTCGCACTACTCATACAAAACATATCGACAACAATTCGAGAAAGAAAGAAAGAAAAAAAATACCAAAAAACTGGCTTCAGGCACTTTCTCTTTCTTTCACTGCCCCGATAACGGTAACAGCAACAGCAACAGAGCAACACCAAGAGCAAGACCAGCAGTGGCAACAAGAGGCAGGAGCAGAGGCATGGCCAGGGTCCGGGGGCCAGGAGGCAATAGGGGCAACCAAAAAGGGAAGCACAAAATCAACGACAAACATCCACAACAAATAAAAAGTAAATAGACCAATTGCTCTTGTTGTTGCCTCTAAGCAATTTATAATTTATTTATGCCTCACACACACACACACACACATTCTCAGCGTGATCTGTCTGGTTGTATTGGTAATTGACACTTTAAGGCATTGAAAATGAATGTGAAGATGCTGTATAAGAGTGTCTCTATGTGCTGTGTGGGCGTGGCCACGTGACTGCTACATTAACCAAAATGCCGTTTAAGCTCATAAAACTGTCAAATTGAAGTGTCGACTTGACTAACAGCAACATCAGCAACAACAACAACAACAACAACACCGCTCACTAAACAAGGGGCAAGAAACTGAACTGAACTGAACTGAGCTGTGGGGATGCAACATCAATGTCATATCTACGTCAGTTTCTACCCAATGACTGAGCGCGGGGGGGGGGGGGGGGGGGGGACGCCAGGGGCAGCGGGTTAGATGGAATGAATGTGAATGTGAATGTAAAGAGGGAAGAGAGCAGGCAAAAGGAAGGGAAAGTTTTGTAAACTAATAAACCAGCAAACAAGCAACAGCAAAAGAAGAAGATGAAACTAAAGCATAAGAAGATACACACAGAACAACCGTTTCAGATAACACTGAATGACTGAAATAAAATTAACTAAAATTTTCTTAAACAAAATGATAATTTTTGATTTTCATACACTGAGAGAATAACAAAACTAGCCAAGCAAGTCCCAAAAGACCTCCCTCCCTTTAAGAGTTCGAGTGTTAGATTAATGAAAAAGCCAACTTATCTTAATGAAATGCAACAATTGAGCTTGATGTGAGTCGTTTTCTTTAACAAATTGTTGAAATTAAGCGGAATATTTTTACAACGAAAAGCAAACGCCAAAAATGTTGTACATAATTGTTTTGTAATTGTTGCAAAAATAGGCAAAATCTCTGAGATCCCTGATCAAGTTCATTTGTTTTACCACATTTTGGTAAGAAAGAAAAAGCAGGTAGCCCGAATGGCTCTCCCTGTGGGGTGAGGAATGCTTTTCCGGGTTTTTTCTTCAACTTTATTTGGTGCATTTTCGCATAAAGAATATGAGAGGATAATTTATTCTCAACTACTTTTGATCTTAGAATAGTTCCACTCTTTAATAACTTGCAAGCAAGTTTGATAAATTTCCAATTTCTTTTCAGTGTATGTACATATATTATAATGAAATTGTTTGTATTGCAGTTTGTAGGTTTTATGACGGTTCCATAAAATATTTGCTAAATAAAGTATTTCTTTGTGTTTCCGTTTTCTATGTTTATGAAACTTCATTGGAGTCTTTTTGGAAATCTTTTTTTTTTTGGGCGGGTATTTCCCCCTTTTTGTTTTGTCGACTTTGGAGAAGTCGCAAATTCTGCAGAAAAATATTTGGAATTTTCATTAAGCGATGACGACAGATGGAGAGAGAAAGAGAGGGAGAGAAATAGAGAGATAGAGATGTATGGATGGACTTTAGTAGAAATGTGAAACTTGTGTGGAATTTCATTCATTTGGCATTTAGCATGACTAATTCGCACAGATTCGCTTTAACAACCAATTTAGTCATCCAGACTAAACTAAATCAATGCGTAAGTATATGTGTTAGTGTGTGTGTGTGTGTGTATAAGCTATGTCTGTATTTGTGTTTGTTTATGCAATTTGCTAATTTGTTTGCCATGAAATGAAACCGCAAGTGGCGAACTTTAAAAGCCAACAACGATGACAATAACAACAGCAGCAACAAGGTACAATCACCATAACCACGCCCATACCAACACGCCCCACAACGCCCAATCTCCCTTTCACTCTCTCTCTCTCTCCGATTTATTCTTGCTCTATCTGCTGGTTGCCCTTATTCAAGTTTATCAAATTCAATCAGAAAATTTAATAAATATGCAAATTTCGGCCGTGTAAAATTACATGAAAATTTTTGATTTTCCTTTTGCTTTGCTTTTGCCGGTTGCTGCCGTGTAATCTCATATTGTATGTAGTTTAGAGGCAAACACTTTTCCGTGCCCAGGTGTATGTATATACATCCATACATACGTGTGTGTGTGTGTGTGTGTTTGTGTGCTCGGTTCGTGTTCATCTTGCCATTGTAATTTTGTTTGATATGGTTGAATTTGATGGGCTTTTAATTGCCATATAAGCATTAAATTGCAGTTAGAGCTATACTTGGCTTGCAGTTGCCATTATATTATAGATAAATACATACATACATACAAAAATATAGTAGATAGAGATTTATATATATATATCTATAGCTAGCTATAGATATTGCTTTTACTCTGCACTATGCTGTAAAACTCATAAAACGTGACTCAGCCACTTCACATGCTCTTCACACATATTGCGCAATGAGTGAATTTTCGGTTCCAAACCGAAAGTTCATTTGGTTTTGCCGATGTTGCTCATGTTGTTGATGTTGCTGCTGTTGCTGACGTTGTTGTTGTTGTTGTTGTCTAACTTTATTCAATTATGCAAGGCAAAAGTATTTAACGCACGTTTAATTAAAGTCACTTTCTTTTCAAAGTTGCCAAGTGGATTTGTCTTGCGTGTGCTGGGCATTAAATAATGTCATTTCGAATTAACACCAATGCCGAGGCATTAGCATAAATTGTTGCTCTTGGAAATGTTGCTGCCGTTGTTGCTGTTGCTGTTGCCGTTGCCGTTTGCCGTTGAAAATTGCGTGCGGCAATGGCTGGCCACTCCATCAGCTGTCCGCGATGTTAATAAGGCAAATATTTGCCTTGAATTTAGGTGGACACACAAATCAGAGCCAGAAGCACCAAGAAGGGGCGGAGCCTGTCTCCTGCTGTCGTTGTTGTTGTTTTTCCTTGACAAGCGGCAGAAGGCAGCAGGCAGGAAACATTGCGGCAGGCATATAGTAAGTATTAAGCCAACTTCGAGTTGTTAGCCATAAGCATTTGCATGTTGTTTTTCGTTTTCTTTTTCTTTTTGTTTTTTTTTTTCTCTCTGCCGTCCTTCTTCATTTTAGGTTCATTTTTCTTCAGTGGAATTTAATTTGCATTTGCAAATGCAAATGTATCATCATGTTGCCTGACAGCTTGTTGGCCTGTTCATTTCAGTGTTTTCTTATAATTGGATGACTTTGCCTTGGTCAAATGCATTTCACATTTCATGGCAACGAGATGCGATGGGGGTGGTAGGGGGGGGGGGGTGTAATGAAATCAATGCATGAAAACCAGAGAGAGAGAGAGAGAGAGAGAGAGAGAACAAGGGAGGAAAGGGTCGAACGGGAAGCATACAGAAGATTGGAAACAGAGAGTGAAACAGAGAAATCAAATGTCAAATACACATTGGCTTGACGTGGCTGAACCAGGCCAAGACATGGCCTAACCTTGGCAGACCTCGAGTTGGCCTTTTCTTAGCTCCCCTTTCACTCATCCCCACCATGCCTCGCTCCATTCGGTTGTCCCTTCTTCGATTACCGACTCCCACACATATTCAGCTTTCAGTTGTCTGCTCTGCTTCATTTTGCTACCTTTGCCTGTGTCGCTTTCCTTACGCTTCTTTTACTTCTTATTGCCCTGGGCTAAGCTAAAATCTTTGAGGATTTGTTGTCGTTCCTGTCCTCTTGTCCCTCATTTCTCCGTCCATGTTCTGTGTGTTCCCATGTCCCCGTTGTCTGTCGTTGTCCAATAGCCAGCCAGTGCCCTAACCTGACATTTGGGTCCAATTGCCTGGCCCGTCGCCTCGCCAAAAGAGAGGAAACTGAACTTCCGGACGCAAATTCGATTTTCGTCGCATTTTATGCTCTCTTACTTTGTGTCTGTCTATCTATCTGTCTGTCTCTCAGTGTTGTGTTGCTTTCTTTCTTGCTTGCTTTCTCATTTTCCTTCTGATTTCAATTGAATTTTTCTGGCGTTTAAGCACGGTAAACAATAATTAGATGTGCCTGCCACTGATCTGACTCTGCAACACATATACAAATACGTATCCATTCCCACATACATACATATGAGAAATGCGATATGGGTTTGGCATTTGTGAAATTCATTCGTGGGCGATGGCGGTAGGCGGTGGCAGTAGGCGGGGGTGGGGTTGGGGTGTGGGGAAACTCTGCCCGAACACACGCTTAAATGCTAAGTGCAGTAGTCGTCTGGCTGCGGTTGGGCTTGTGGTTTTATTCGGCCGCATCTTTAACGATGAGATTTTGGTCAGGCCACTCCGATTTGTCCAAAGTGCAGAATCAGTAAAATTAAATTGGATTTTCATTGTGACGAACTGGACAATGGACTGGGGGACATTTTGTGGTCAGCAAAGGATGCCATTTACTTGAGACACAACCAAGGCCATGGCAAAAGCAGAGCAGAGTCGAGGGTAACTAAGAAAGAGAAAGAGAGAGAGAGGGGGGGGAGCGAAGGGAATCCCTAACTCTGGAGTGAGCATAAACTTTTCCTACTTTATGACTGTGATTTGAGCTTGAGCTAATGTTTTTTTAAACGAGCCAACCAAACTGGACAATGGCAAAATTATTCCATTTTCACGCTCTGCTAAAATATTGACAAAGTGCTTTATAACAAATACAAAAAAAATATATACAAAAAATAAAAAAAAAAAAACATACAATAAGCAATTTCGCCTGAAATTTAATCGTCAGAAAAATATTTACCTAACAAATTCCAAGTACGCATAGTCAGCCTCAACAAAATAAAGTCAAAAAACAATTCTTTTTTGCATGTACATAGATAGAAAAAAAAATAGTAAATGTTTTTTTTTTCAACCAGATTTATAATATTTGATATCATATATTTTTATATTTATAAATTCTGATTAGTGTCTCTTAGAAGGAAGGATTCAAAACAAGTTTCAAACAAGCTTCAAATGGAAAAACAAAAGCTAATCTCCCATTTTTGCTACCCAGAATTTTAACTTTCATCTAGATTTTGTTACGCAAAGCTTTAGAATTTTGATAATATAGAAAAATGCAATTTCTTGACACCGTGGAGAGAGAGAGAAAAAGGAAAAACATTTAGACCGAAAAACGTGGCTAGAATAGTCAAATATTTTCGAAGCAATTTAGAAAAAAAATGAGTAAAATAACTCAAAATAACATTTCAAGAGGAAAATTGATTTTAGGATTGTTATTAAGCCATTTAACGCAAATCGATTGATATGCTTATATATATATTTTGATCGCCTTGTCATACACACTTAAGACGAATAAAGAAAAAGGGAGAGCGTAGGAACAGAAAATTCCCATTCAATTGCAATTATTTCGGTAGCTTCAATTTACAGTACATTTCGATAATCGGTGCCATTGTGAGCAGTTCTATATGTACTCACATATATATATATATATATATACATAGGGTAGCGTAGAGTAGAGTAGATTCGCGCAGCTGCTCCTTATGGAATTGAGCAATTGCATGGAAACGCAATTATTCTGTGTATTCACTGTATCGCAATCATAATTATTATTGATCGTATTTCAATTTGTTGCTACATTTTTTATACTGTCCCCTTCTTTTGCCTTCATATTCTCATCAAGCTTCCCTCTCGCTCGCTCGCTCGCCCTCTCTCACTCTCTCTCTCTCTCTCTCTCTTCCTCGCTTACACTCACTCTCTGGTTACAATAAAATCCATTTTGAGGCAGGCGACATTGTCGAAGCTTTCGCGTTTATATTGTTGATGATTTTTCAAATGCGCTTAATGACATTTCGTTGGCATTTGCCAGTGAGAGTAAGTGAGAGAGAGAGAGAGAGCGAAAGAGAAAAGGACCCAAACCCAGAACCCAGAAGCCTTGAAAATACTTGCTTAAACGCTTTATGCTCGACATGGAGCGGTGCGGCGTGCCGTGCCATGTGATTGTGATTGAAGCTCTTAATGCATATGAAATGGTAATTACGCATACGCCGCATTGTACAGCGGAAGGAAGCGTAGCAAAGGAACCAGCACATTGCCATTGTCGTCGGCGTCGTCGTCGTCGTCGTCGTTGTCGTCGCCGTAGTCGTTGTCACTTATTGCCGCTCATTTATCTTATTAATAGCCTAGAGCTGGGCATAATTTATCAAGCGACTAAAAAAAAAAAAAATAAACTCATCGCCAGAGTTCGATACAAAAAGAAAACTGGCTGCGTTTGTCATTTCTATAATAGACTTGAAAGGCATTGACTGCCTGCTGAACGCTGGACATTGGTCTCCCCGATACGGCGTCGGTCTTGGTCTCAGAGTTGGACTTGGACTTGAACTGCGACTGCATATGAGAGCATAAAGAATGAGCGAGCCAAGTTTTGACAGTTTCTTTTTAGTTGCCTTTGGACCCTAGTCTAGACATACAATATAATTGTCGAAAGACCACTTGAGAAACTGTCAAACTTCTTTCCCTTTACAATTTGATTTCCCTTTCACTAGGGTCACCTCACTCGGCTAATAGGTTTCCTTGCAGTAAATCAGCTTAGCTCATATAAATCACCAGCAAGTCCATGGGCTTTGGTTTTTGTGGTGCGGCTTTTAAATCACAAGGTGTCACAAGGACGAAGCTGTACATGCGGACAGGGGGACAGGGGGACAGGAGGACAGGGCGAAGCGGTTTGGGTCTGCACGCTGCTGATGAGGGTCGGCGCACAAATGTATGCTATACAAATATGTATTGAGGCAATGCCCAGAAATAGTGAAACTAGCCGCACACACAAAGGGAGAGTAACACACACACACACACACACACACACACACACAATTGGGGTCAGCATAAACATGTTAACCCGGCCGCTTGTTTATTTATTTATTTGAAGTGTCCAAACAGTCGTCGTCCACTTGTCACAGACAACAGGCGCAACTTGATTTATAAACATTTACATATCACAGGCAATACGTTTTGGTTTTTGTTTTTTTTATTCCTTGCTTGCTGTTTTGCTCTTTCTTTGCTGCTCGTTGTTGCCCAATTAGACGCAGCAATAAATTCATGGGCTCAAGAGCTGGCAAAAACTAACTAACTAGCCAAAAGAAAGTGGAAATGAAGAGGGCTCTCTGTGCCGTGGCCCAAAAGGCACATTGCCCCTTCTTCGTCATTCTTTTCTTCCTATTTATGTGTGTGTGTTGTGTGTGTGTGTGTGTGTGTTTGTATGGTTTCTTTGCTCTGCAATGCCGTTAATTAAAAAGTTTTTTAACAAGTTAATTGAAATAGATCTCGATTGGAGTTTTTATTGATATTTTGCTGAAGCTGGCATTTGGCGTTCTTCCGTTTTTGCGCCCCAAAATGAAACTAAATAATTAGTTTGCTGGCCTCTTTTCGGGCCCAACTTTCTGGCATTTCAAGTGGCGAAGTTGCCCTAGCAGACTGTTTGCCAACAACTCGAGCACGAGCCACTCTAAAACTGCCAGCAATCGCTGTCGAACGACGAAGAAGAAGAAGAAGAAGACGACGACGACGACGACGAAGCAAAGGAAGAAGCTGAAGAAGATGTGGGAATGGCAAATGGGAGATGGGAGTCAGAAAGGAGAGCAAAAACTTAACACATTATGAGTTCTGAGGGCTATGACTGTTTTGCCAAATGCATTTGACATTTACAATACGTTTTTGTTGTTGCTATTGTTGTTGTTCCTTTTGCCTTTGGTTGTTGGTCATATCAGCAGAAGCAACAGCTGTTACATAAATTTAAAAATAACCAAGTCGACCAAAACAAATAAAACGGAACAGCAACAGCAGCATATAAACAATATATTTAGGCTAAAGGGGCCGATCGGGGAGAGTCCAAAGAGGGGGAGTTTTTATTCAGCCTAAGGCCTCACTAAAAAAAAAGCTGGAGGGAAGGATGTGGGGGGGGGGGGGGGGGCATAAATAATATGTATTTACAAAGAAAATTTTTTGTCAAAGTGCCCCAAGTGGCACTCATAGCGCACCCTTTTCTCCAGATAAGGCTTAGGAAAAATGATGGAGCCAATAAGGGAAATCGATAATGATTTTGCCTAGGCCACCCACTCCACCTTCCCCTTAGCCACTTTGTTTCTTTGCCCTGCAAAGGCCAGGGCCATGGAGACTTTAAAAAAAAAAAAAAAATCGCCCCAGGAAATGTAAAACAGTTTTTCTAACATTAACCGAAATTTGGACACTCTTTTGCTTTCCATTCGATCAAAGGTAACTTCGACTGATTGTTGACTTCGGGATAAAATTTGAGAATAACTCTATATTCTATTTGAAGCCCACTAATCTAAATTAAACATAATCAACATGAGGAACATGATGTAAATGAATCAAAACCGATCGATCGGTAAAGCAGTATTTAAAAATTTTTGAATTGCTGACTTACCGAATTTCTTTATAAATTTATCATCTTGGTGTATGATTTTCTATATGCAATCGATTCAATTGAATTATCCTTTTTGTTAATGAGAGGCCAATTGATGATGAACAAATCTGCAAATGATAAAATATTAATATTAATTCAATGTTATTAAAGAAGCTAGAAGAACATTTCAAAATATAGACACAGAAACACTTGTTAAAACTCGTAAACTATTCATTTGATTTTCCAGCTAAGTAATTGTCAAATTATAAGCTACAGATTGAAATACATCTTAAATAACTGCTAGCAAATAATGAGCAAAATATTGCATAAGGCAAACGACACAATGTTTTTCCATTGAATGAAATCTGAAAGAGCTGCTTCAAAACTATAAGGATGAAGGTAGACAGAAGGAACAGGAGGAGGAGGAGGAGGAGATCGAGTGGCAATCGAGTATTGATTATATAGAACAAATAACTTTTAGAAATGTCTTTGCCTAATTGGATCCATATCCATTGTCAGTCACACTATTGACGGTATAGATGTATATATATATATATTTCTATCTTGAAAGAGTATAAATTAAGAGAGGCATCTGATTGGCAAACCATGGCGACAACGTCAACGTCAAGAGCCAAAGACTTGACTGAGCAGAGGATGGAATGGAAAGAATAGACGAGATGAGGGAACGAGAGGGAAGCTCGGTCGTCAAAGCCAAGTATTTTCTCAACTTTTTGCAACAACTTTGCTGTGAGCAGTGGCAGCTGCGGCATCAACATCGTCGCTGATGTCGGTTACTCTGTCGGTCTGTTGGTCTGTTAGTCTGTCGGTCGGCACTTGTTACTATTGTTGTTATTTACTATTAAAGTTTCACTGGCCAAAGTCGTAAACAGCTTGCGGCTACTTAAAAGAGTTTTCTTTTTTTTTTCCATTACCAATGCAACAACAGCAGCAGCAACAGCAACAGCAGCAGCATCGGCAAAGCCATCGATAAGAATTGATCTTAACAGCAACAGCAGCAATAATGGCAATAGCAATTTCCCGTGCCGCACACACACACATACACCCACACACACACAATATTCCGTTTTGTAGCAAACGCCATTTCCCAGTTGAAACAATCATTGGAATAGGCTTTATTAGCAATTAAATTTATTCAATTGCCGCCACCGCACAAAAGTTAAAACGTTGCGCTAATTTCACACATTTTGCACACATGTAAATTTTGCATTTGGTTCATGTCTATTTTATGTTGTCGTTTATTGTTTTCACAGCCAACAGTTTTTGGCAGTTTTCTGGTGAGAGGGTTCTGGTGAGAATGTTTGTTGTTGTTGTTGGGTTTGGTTTTTAGGGCTTTTTCCATGTTTAATGCATCTAATCAACATTAAGCCATGTATTTTGAAGGCGACGGCAACGGCAACGGCAACGGCAGCCAGAAACCACATTTTCATTGTATTTGTGGGACTTGCATACATATAAACATTCGCATATACATATGTACATACATAGGATAGTTTGCAGATGCACAGATATAAAAGGCGTGGGTGGGAGGGGGGGAGGGTTAAGGGTCTCTTCTGCTCCTACTGCTGCTGCTAGTGCTGTTGGTGGTGGTGGTGGCCACATTTACATAATTTCATTTGCAACACATGCCATCTCGTTGCCATAGACACAATAATACTCTTCGCCTCGCTCTTGGCCATCTCATGAATGGCCGTACTGCTGCTGTGCCCCGTACACATGTTTGCGCCAGGCAACAAATTATTACACGTTTTTATTAAGAGAATTACCCTCAACTGTTGATTTGCAACGTCAGCAGCAACATCAACATGGGGCAAATTCGCTTGTATTCGTATTTGTATTCGCATAAATATTCATCAGTTAATATCTATGGCCTATAAATAGAGCAAACGACCAAACAGGAAGGAAGGAGTCGCAGTCGCCATCACCATCGCCATCGACATTGGAGTAAGAGCAGAAGCTGTAGCTGGATCAGCGGCCGGAAGCTCTTTCATTAATTAAGTTCAGGTTCTTTTTTCTCCTTTTGCCATCTCTTTTTTTTTCTTCTTCCCTTGCTGGCTGCACACACGCGGTATGCGTAATCAATGTACAGAGGCGGCGTCCTTAAAGGGGTTCAGCAAATGAGAGCTTAGAAAGGGCAATAGTTGATTTTGCTATTACGTATACGTCACGTATGTCATCTTTGATATTAACAGTTTGAAAAGAAAATATCGTTTGGATTTAGCTTCCAATTAAACTTCTTTGAAGTCTTTTAGTTTCTTCTGCTTCTTCAAGGGCCCGCCGCCCCCCTCGACACAACTTCTTTGGCACGTTGTTTTGGCCACTGGTCACGGCATCTGCCACCTAGCGACCCACAGCCCCAAACCAACGATGACAACGACACAACGGCCACTCAATCTTGTTGAGTAAGCGCCACTAATTTGTTTTTTAAGGCTTTGCCACGGACTTCGTTTCTCATCCCAGAGTCTTTGTGCCAGTTCTCAACAGTCAACTCTCTTTTGCTTGCATAATTTATTGACCGCAAATTCGCATCGCATTGTGTGAATGTATGTGTGTATGCCGTGTCTATGAATGTGGGTGTGAGTGCGTGTGTGTGTGTGTGTTGTGCACGTGTATCGAGCCACAAATATGCTTTTAATGGGCATCTCAGATTGAGGATGCCAGACTTTGGCAGCTGCGACCTCAGGCATGCAATTTGGCTATTAAAAATCATTAGCAAAGGCATTTTGTCCTGGCCCAGACATGCACATTGCGCACCGGAGAAGTAGCACTTTTCGTGCTGCTGTTGCATACTTTGTGGCGTTTTGGCAGGGCATTTTCATTAAACGCCAACACGACAAGCAGGCACTGACATTGTAGGAAAAGGTTTCACATCACATTTATATACTGAACATATACCCTCACACTCAGCAGACCAGAACAGAACCGAGAACAGAACAGACATCATGACATGCCGTGCACCTGGTCTAATCCAAAAAGTTGTTACAGCTCCCCCTGAGGATGGGTTCGACAAGGAGGCTTCTGTTATTGCAGATCTAGATGCAATCTACAACAAATTGGAGCAAATGAAACAACGTGCATTGTACCTGCGTCGATCTCTAGTCCTTGATGTAGTTCCGACTGCAGACAAACAAGATATTATTCCCGAAGAGAATCTATCCGAGAACCCGGAAATAAGAAAACTACAGCAACAAGCCGCCACACTATGTAGCCAAGTGACCGATCTAACCCAGCGACTAAATGGGAATAGAGAGCAATTGAGTGAGCTGGAGTCACGACTGCTGGAACAACGCAATGCAACAAGTCGGATGGCCGTAAAAATGACTGGAATTAGTAAATGGAGAATGGATACCCAGCAACTGGCTGGTCTTTGTCTGGAGCGATTCAATGATCTTAATATTAGTTGCTGCAGTTCATCCGAATTCGGGGAATACTATCGCCGACTGGCCGCTGACTTTGAAAATGCCAGCAAGGTGAGAGTGCCAGAGAATTCCTATCGCAAGGATCAGCAACGTTTCGCCCAGCGCTTGGGTAACACCAAACAGATGATACGAACCTCAGCGGAGCTACTGCTGCAGCATTGCCATCAATTGGAGCAATTCGTCTCTACCAGCAGCAGGGAGCAATTGATAAATCAACAATCTTCGAACAGTGTGCTCCTATGGGGTTTCTATGATCTGATGCAGAAATTTCGTCTTGCCGAGATTCACACCAGGGGAATGAGGAGTCTGAAGCGAACTATATCAATGGGTTTTAAGCAGTACGAACTATAAGTGCAAGGAGAAGCGGAGGGGGGTGCAGACGAGAGAAGTGAGTAGCAGAATCATAAGAAGCTTATGGAACGTGAAAAGAAATAATTCGAGTGAATGAGGGACTGCACTGCACTTGGCAATGCGATATGTAAATTGCATTATGCAGCGTAAAATGCAGATAATTAAAAATGCAGAATACCGCAAACATTTTGTAAATTCGCAAGTGCAGTCTCAACCGCATCCGCATCCGCATCCGCATTCACTTCCTCTTACTCTCAACACTCGAATTCTGCCAAACCATGTTAGAAATAATGAATATGTATGTACATATATATATATATATATATATATATATATCTGTAATACTATCTGCGCATACTTATGTATACTATACAATTAAAATGTACAATGACCAACCTAATTGCGCAAAAATGTTTGGCAAATATTTTGTTAACAAATTTTGTGCGGCAATTAAAGCCACAAAAATGCAATTGGCAATTGGAGCGTAATTAACCAAAAGAAAATTTGGTTGAGAGCCGACCAGTAGCCAGTTCGACATAAGCCTAACATGGCACAAAGACAAATGCCCTGGAATGGGTTGGATTGTGGGTATAATATTTAAATTTTCAAAAATAGCCATATAAATCTACATATTACGTATACGCCAGGTGAGACAAGTGGCATGTTAAACGGGCAGGAGGAGGAGCCTCAAAAATTGATGATGGCTTCGATGTCTTTGACACTGTTGAGCGTCATTTCATTTTGATAAGGGTTCAGTATTTGAGAGTCCTGCAGGTCTGTCACAGGGAGAGCAACAAGTGCCAATTTACCACACACAAACACACACACAGAGCGAAAGAGAGAGAGAGAGAGAGGGAACAAGATACGAACACACAAAATTCAGTTACCAAATTGTGCAAACAAAAGTTTGTTTCGAAATTAATTGAAAGGACTTTGTTGTCCTCTGGTCGACAGCAAAATTCATAAGAAAATTGATGCCTTGTTTCATGTAGAGGGCAGCGCAAAGCAGAGCAAGGTAAGGCAGGGCAGGGCAGGGCAGGTCGGACCAGCTCCAACTGACAGTCAGGGAAAAAGGTTATTTCCACCTTTGACCAGAAATGAGTTGCTCAACGAAATTGTGAACCCAAAAATGTAATTAAATTAGCTGAAACTGTGTGGCAATGGACGCCCCAACATGAAAAAATAAAGAAAACACATTGATGATTCGAAAGTTCTTAAAGGTCGGTTGCTCTCTCGCGCTCTCTTGCCTAGTCGAGTAAAACTTTTATTGTCCATGTTTGTATTGCACACGCTTTGCCCTCCACTTGCCTGCCCGACGTGTTTTATTCCTGTAATTGCCATATGTAGTAGGTATATATACATACATATATCAGAGAGTTGGTTTTCTGTCTTTCTCTTGCTTTGTGTTTGCATTGGCTTTTGTCACCTGTGCGTGTGAATGCCTGAAATACTTGCTCCTGCTCCATGTTATGTTCTGTTCTATTCTGTTCTGGTATGAATATGATAAAGTTGAACTACTTATTTAATGGTGAATACAAATGCGAATATGAATAGGCATGGGCATGGGCATGGGCATGGGCATCGGCATGGGCTTGGGGTTGGTTCGAGTGGGCGTCTGCATACAGTCATTCATTGACATACATCCCACAGAGAAGTTTGCCTAAGCGAAAGCAAATGAATGTTTTGTGCGTAACACACATCTTGAAAATGTTTGTGTGTGTGTGTGTGTGTGTGTCTCTCTGCGTGTGTGTGTGTTTAGCTATGCAAAACGACGTGAGACGTCTGACTGACTGTGTGAAAAGCTTCAGTTTCATAGACACGATGTTATTTTCACATAAATGTATACATAACCATTCAGTTGGTCATACATACGTGTATAATCTGATTTAATCTTTTACTGTCTGAGAGAGAGGAAGAGGACATTCAAACATGCGTCTAACCAATATTCTAGCTATGAAATTGTTTTTGAGGCAATGTTTATTATTATTGGCCCCCTTAACCCTTTAAGCCAAAAGCCAAAATAAGTCAATAGCTTAACACTCTCTTTTGGGCAAAATGGATGTTCATCCATCATCAATAGCCTAGCCCTCAAGGAAGGAGCATTATTTTGGGTAAATTTCATTTAATTGAACTTACCAGTTGAATGTGTTATCAACAATTTTGCTTTCCAATTTTGGATGCTCTTCACTCGTGTATGCTCCTTTTTATTTTATGCATTCTTTCATTTACTCCTCTCTCTTTCTTTCTTCTTCTCTCTCTCCTTGCAATCCGCCTCATTTCCACTTTTTTTAATTCACATTCCTGCTATTTGTTTGGTTGTCCTGCATCATTCATTTGCTAGCTAACTCACTGACTCACTCGCTCGCTTGCCTGTACAATCAATCACTCGCTCATTCAATCTGGGCCACAGCAAAACTTTATCTGCAAACAAATTGAAAATTTTAATAAAAATTCTTACGCTAAATTACGCTTAACAACCAACATGATCCATTCATTCCCCAAGCGACCAACCATCTACCCTCCCCCACCAACCATCTACGTCCCCTTCCATACCGTTCATCATTGTCATTGTCATTGTCCAAGCGTTCACTTAAGTGGTGTTAAGTATTTGAAAATCTGCTCTATTCTGTCCTCTGTTCCTTTCCATCCTACTCCCTGTTCCCTGCTCTGCGGCCGCTTTCCGCTTTTATTGTTTTACGACAGTTGGCCAAATACTTTGGGCTGGCAAAAGTTTTACCCTCATGGTCATTCAATAGTCTGCGATTTACGAAGGCTATACTCCGGACGGAAGGACGCTGGCTAAGGCGAAGGCGGAGACTGAGGCAGAGGCAGACACAGAGACAGAGTCAGAGTCAGAGTCAGAGGTGAAAGGAATGGCATCCCAAAAACCCACAGAGCAAAACTTCTCTAGCATTTAGTGATATTGATTTATTACCATTACTCCTCCAATGCCTCCGATGCGTCTCAAATCTGCTCGTAGCTCTCGACAATTCCCTGCGCGCGCACCAACTTCAAATCCCTGACGCACTGCTCCATGGGCGTGACCACACAAAGAGGCTTGCGTCCACTGTAATAGGCACTCGATGGCCGAGCATATCTCACTTGGCGTGTGTCCAGCCAGGCGGTAATCTCATCCAGACACAGACATTGCCACGGATTGCCCTCTATGCTGATTTGCTGCACCTGAGCTAAATAATTGGATGACTTCAATACCGGCAGATAGGTCAACTTATTGTTATTTATCTCGAGAGCCGACAATCGATCCAAGCTGTCCAAGATATCGGCATCGATTTCCTCCAACCAATTCTCACTTAGGGTGAGCAATTGCAGACGCCGCAGTGGGGCGAACATGCGAATGTCCAGAGTGGTCAACTTGTTGCGCCGCAAACGTAATTCCCGCAGAAAGGGCAGCGAAGAGAGGGCCAGTGGATGCAATTGCTCAATATTATTGTTACTCAAGTCCAGCATCCACATTTTGCTTAAAAGAGAGCTACCAAAAACATTGCTGCTCAGACGTCTGATGCTATTTCTACTTAGATCAAGGACTCTCAGAGATGTTAGATTGGCGAAAACGTAATCGGGTAGAGCGGATATCTTGTTGCCCTGTAGGTGAAGTGATTCCAATTTGGTCAGACCCTGAAAGGCTTTGGCCGAGATCTTGCTAATCTGATTAAACCAAAGATTGAGAGTTCTCAAATTGTTCAATCTATGGAAGACATTATCGTCCAATAGTTTAACATTGTTTGAGCTATAATCGAGCAGCTCAAGTGGAGTTCCCCCCTTCGCTTCGCTTGGTCCCATAAATAGAGTTTGCTTAACGTCATAAATGTTGTTGTTGGACACATTGAGTACTTTGAGCTTGGGTAGATTATAGAAAATTCCCATGTCCAGCACCTCCAGCCAATTACTATGTAAATGCAATTCCTCAAGATTGGGCAGACCTCGCAAATGGCACCAATGGAACTACACAAACACAAATGCATTCTAAGTAACTTAAAAATAAAATTTGCTTAAATTTCGTACTTACATCTCGAACATTGTTATTGCTGATGGATAGATAACGTAGATTGGCATTCTCTCCTATGGTCACATTCTCCTGCTCATTGGTGGTCAAATCCAAGAAGATTAACTTCTTCAGGCTTTTGAAAGCATTCGGCTCAATCTGAGCTATCAAATTGTTGGAGAAATTGGCATACAACAAATTTGGTAACTGACTCATTAGTCGTTCGCTGATTAGCTGCACATCATTGTAGCTAACATCCAAGTTTAGGAGCTTGCCCGTATTGGAAAAATGTTGCTCTTTCAGTTCCTCCAACTGGCAATGGGTTATATTCAGTTCTTGCAGCAACGCCAACTGCCTGAAGCCTTGTTTGCCCAAGGTTAAGCCACCCGACTGCGATAAGTCTAGCTTAATCAATTTGGATAAATTTGGCAGAGGCTTGTCAGTAATCTCGATGCCAGTGTGCTCATTGACTATCTTGACGTCTTGCCATTCGCCTCTAACGTAACGATTCAGTTGATCGAAACTCTCGATTTCGCGGCACACATGAAATCCATTTTCCACAAGTTCACATTCCTGAAGATCCTTGGCTTGCAGCAACGAGCCGATTCCAAGAACAAGAAGAAGCTGTAGCCACTGCATCTTGACAGCAACTGAAATGAACCTGACTTGTGGCAAAGCGTCTCGTCCACTGAACGCCAATGTGTGTGTTTTATTTTTAAGCATTGTCAAACTTGTTTTACAAGAACATGCGTAATTATCGCTGCCTGAAGATAAGCCGGTTTCCACAATTCGCAATCGGATCTTCCAATTGAAAACAAATTGGTTCACGTATACCCTGCAAAGGAAAAGGGAATACTAAAATTATTAAGTTGTATGCAACAGACTTGAGCTTACTTATAATATACTACACTAAGCGAGTTTATCATAAGGAGTTTTGGCAAAATACTTATTAAATGGTAACGCACTAAATATGTACATAAATATATGTATATATACTATAGCATTATATATATGTATGTATAGCATTTAAGGAAGCTTCAAAAATGTCGACATTTCTTACCGAAAACGAGAGAGAGGCAAACAGTTTTGTGAGCGCCAAGGTCAAGCTGAATTCTGACTTCTACATAGATAATTACCAGTAAGGATCTCTAGAATATCGAAATCGTATCGTATATAAACTAAAATTTAAGCATTTCTTTGTAAAATATTTACCATTCAATTAAACTTTGTTTCAATCGCGTACCGAATGTAATGTTAATGGTAATGATAATGGAAATGTATGCAAAATAATATGAAAATGAGAATGAGTGAGATGGCACATATCGATGTATGTATATGTCTTTTATGCAGAATGTATCTCAAAATTCTTCATATTATTTTGAATATTGGCATAATTGCATTTTATTTTGCATTGATAAACAAATACTAAATTGAAATGTGATTAGATCAATTTTTGTATATATATATAAATATACATACATACATACATATATAATAATATTTTTCATGATTTTCTCGTGTTTGTTGTTTTCCAAAAACAAATCAACATCGATAAATATATATAAATATAAATATATAGTATAGGTTCATTTGAAATCGTAAGACACTCAATATACATAGTTTCTGAAGTACATAGTTTACTGTTTTTTTTTTTTTGCGTGTGTGTGTATAAATATAGATAGATTTTCCAGTTATTTCTCGTTGTAAATTCACCAAAAACGCAAATCGTTGCTTAATTCAACATGTCGACTTGACGAAAATGCTAACTTAAATGTTATAATAATAATAATAATAATAAATGACAAACGAATAGTATAAGTCATTGGAAGCTCATTTCATTGCAATGCGAGCATCCTGGCAATATAAGTATAACTGGATAGCCTGAGTAAATATTATTGTTAATGTAGGGTAGAGAGAAGACTGCTATAGGAATAAATAAAGGCAAACAAAAAAATTTAAAAAAAAAAGCAAAAGAGACAAAAACAAAACCAAAACCAAACATAAATGATAACGTATTATAACAATTTGGATTTACCGTTTAACCGAGAAAGAGAGCGATAGAGAGATATTTGGAAGCTTTTTGGCCATTATGGGACTAGTACGCGATAGTTTACATGTTATTAATATGAAGGTTTTCAACTGAGATTCTAACAAGACATTTTTATATTTATTTATTCCATGGACTCTTTTTCGCTTTGTCAGATCAATCGATGTCGATATCACAATCGCCACAGCAACAGCCACCGCTATCGCCATCGCCATTGCCATCGCCATCGCCACCGCCATTACAACAACAATCACAACAAAGCAGAGTGCAAGATTCACAGCAGTCACCACTTGCATCCTATAACATGCCGGGTCGGTCGGTTTCCTGATTGCCTGACTTTTCAAAGAACATGGCATCCTGTAAATTAAATGAAAAGTAAATCATTTAGAATTTTACGATTAAATAGTTTGATGGCTAGCCTAAACAGAATGGAGCTGAATGGGGGGGGGGGGGGGGCATAGGGTGGACTTGTTTGCATTGCGGGTTCAATTTAAAATTTTACCTTAGCAGTGCCAACGAAGTCTACGGCGCAGACGAGTCCCGATTTTAAAACGATAAAAATTAACGCTATATAGCTAGAGTTTTAGATTTAGACGATCGTTAAGTGCAAAACCCTTTGGCTTAGATCATCATTGGCATTACTTACGATCAGAAATGTGGCGCCAAGCAGAACTGCTTTCATGCGTACATCCAGATCCTGTGGAAAGGTGATGCCAAAGAAGTCAGCATCCGTGAAAATTTCACGTGCAAAACCTGACCACTGCTTGGAAATCTTGCCCACCTTTTCGCCAGTAAGAGAGACCACCTGCCAAAACAAAAATTTTAAAAAGAAGAATAAAAAAAGAAGATTTGGTAACTTACATTGAACTCCACATCACCGCAGAGGGAGAATGTGCAGAAGGGTCCCTCTATGCGTAGCACCGTGTCTCCAATGTGATTGAGAATACGGAACGATGGCGAACAGATGGACCACTCTTGCTCGATGCGACCGATCACATTGCCTGGCGGGGCCGAGACCTCCAATGATTGCAAGCAGCATGGAAAACAACAGGCCGAACAGGCCAATGGTCGATACAAATGGATAACCTCTTGTTGAAAATTGTCGAAAATCTTCATATCGAACGGGCGAGCGGGACCACAACAGTTGCGAGTGCAGCAATCGTTGTCCTCCACCGCATAGTAGACCTTCTGGCCGAGAGCATTTTTAATGGAGAATTTATTGTTGGTCTCAAAGCCGGTGAAGGCTTCGAGAAGCTCGACTTTTTGTTTAACTAAAAGTTGGTCGATAGTCGTAAGGTATTCCAATCCGCGCGGACAATTCGGAATTCCTGTAGGTATATTCATCCAATCGCCTGCAAGCAAATCAAAAATATTTAGTTTAGTTTAGCTATCTTCGCATTCTAAGCATATTAAATGAATTCACAAATCAAATGTGACCCACAATAGCATCTTGTTTAGTTCGTTGGCAGCGTGGCCAGTGTGTCAATTGGTCAATGTCATGTGCCCCCTCCCCCCCTTGCCCCATTCATCATATCATTCTAAAAGAGTCTAATTGAAGGCATTGGAGCGGCCCAGCCTCGACCTAGGGTCTCGTCTGGTGTGGGCGCTGTCGTTCTATTTACGACACTTTGTGCCGCTTTTTGTATCTAATCGCCTTGCAAAAAAAAGATAAACTTTATGACCAATCTCTTGACGTGTCTATCTCTCTTCGCTTTGTATCTATAATTTCATCACAATGGACAATAGCAATTTACATAATCTCCGTATTATCTAAGAGGCAAGTATATTAAAATAGATGTCGGATTAATTTCTAACCTCTTATCCTCATCACTTATATAGAACTCGTAGCCCTTTCGCTTAGCGGACTTATTCAAACGCATGGTATGCCTGAATTTCTTGGGCAGCGGTTTGTTGGCCTCGCGGCATATCAATTGCTTTAGATTGCCAGATTTGGTACAGAAATTATTGTACTGACTGTACAGGGAATGCCAAATAAAGCGCAGCACTTTTGACCCTGTCGTAACGCCAGTTGACCCATTGTCACCGCCTGCAGCGCCGGCACTTTTTGGTTCAGTGCTGTCAGCACATAAATCCAGTGTGGACACGAAATTCGATACTGTTGCAGTTGGTGGGATGACTCGGTGATGGGGATGGTTTGCGGTTGGCATGATGCACTCGAGCACAAACTGACAAACTGACACTGAATTTGCGACCACTTGCGATGCTGCACCGAGATGAACTGAAGCGTCCAGCTCGGTTGGGGCACACAAGTTGACATCGCGTCGAGGTTGTGTTGGGAAAAATCAACGTAATCAACATAGTCGAGCGTTTTAAATGGCGCTTTGTATTATTTTATTGGTTCAATTAAGGCAAACGCGCCGCTTCCCGATAAGACACAAGATGTACGGGTTTTTGTTTTGTTTCTTATTTTCGGTTGAAGAAAGATCTTCAGCACATGGACATAAAGCAGCAAGAGCTGTTAGCTCGATTGGTGGATTGTAAACAACAACAACAACAACAACAACTATGACAAGAATAACAAGAAGGCAATGAAGGCTGTGTAATCTGTGTGACAAAGAGATAGTCAGGCGGAAAGTCTACATAGTCTACTTATGCAAATATTTGGATCCAATTTCTAAAGTCTATCGACCTATCTTTAGGCTCTTCGATTTGCATTATCGCAAATGCAGTGCATTCATCCCAATAAGAGAGACAAACTGATAGAAAACGAGACCGATAGCCAACAAGAGCATGAAGCAAAAAGAGAGAGAAAGAGATCAAAGCAAAGACTTATTTATATATGTATATTAAGGTATTACTAAATCGATTATTATGGTCGACAATCTCATCTTAGTCATTGACTTAGTGCATTGACTTAAGAAACCCAAGAGATTAAAAGAGCGAGGAAGACAGAGAGCGGAAGCGAAACAAAGGTGATTATCGTATCTATCGGGAATGCAAATATGCCAAACCTAATTGGATTTATACGAAAACGCATCGAATAAGAGTTAGACAAAGTTTGACCAAACATCAAACGGAGAGAGAGGAAGAAGCATTTTCTTAGTTTTTTTGGAATCTCTAAATCTAATATCTCACAAATTTCTAATTTCATTCTGGATCAAAATTCTTTCTGATAGTGCAATCATACATCATGTTTAACTAATATAACTTTCTTGACTATTTGGTTTGTCTAAATCTAAAAGTATTTTACTACTGTTAATCGGATCTCTCCGAAAATATAATCTACGTTTTGTATTTAGAAGTTTCATATTACTTTTTTAAGGTGAAGTACCTTTGTCTTAGCAATAGGGAAGATATGAAAAAGTAAATGTCCGCTTTTTTTTAGCTGGCCAACACAAAAATCGAGCTGCACCTCATATTAGGCATGTCTATACTGATAATTGTTCAATTGTTTAACGAGAAGTGTTTACATGTTAAAAAAAAAAAAAAAAGAAACCTTCAACTTAAAGCTTAACAAATTATTGAGAAAGCCTAAGTTATCTATCGATGTGTTTGCAATTTGATAAGTGATAAGATACCAAAACCAATTGGGTTAATTGAGTCATAAGCAATGATGATTGCAATTCGTTGCAGTATACGATGCCAGTATACGATCCTATCTTAATGGTGTAATCGAAGACTATTCGATCATTGATTATCACAAATGCAAAGTGCATTGACGCAAATGGACAGACCTCAAAAAGACAAAGATAGAAAACGAGAGACAGAGAGAAAGAGAAAGAGAGCGAGTCAAAGAAGACCATTTCATTATGCTGATAACTCACCGCCGCCTGCTCCAATTCCTGGCTGCTGGGGCTGATGTGGAACGCCTGGCTGTGAAACGATTGGTTGCTGGGGACCAGTTGGCGGCTGGAAACCACCATAGGGTGGAGCTCCAGCCGGACCGGGAGGATAACCACCATATGGCTGATGTACTCCGGCTGGTGGTCCAGGTGGATATCCAGCGAATGGTTGCGGCGGCGTAGCTCCTCCGCCTCCCACATACGGTGGCTGTCCAGCCCCATAGGGCGGAGCTTCTCCATAGGGCGGCATTTGTGGTACTGGGGCGTATCCTCCTGGTGTCTGACCTGGCACGAAACCCTGCCAAAATATTGAACGAATTAAAACTGCTTTGGCCTTAGCTCGAGAACTACGAAGCTTCTACTGACAGGTTTAGAACGCGACTACTAATGGGCGTTCCGCTTCAAAAATGTATCGCATGTCGATTCGAACATGAGATTTCAAAGCATGGCAATTCGTTAAACAGAACTCCCATCAACACGAAACTCAAATGCCCTTTTAGCACTTTTACATACATTGCCATGTGCTCGCTGCTTTTCTTATTGACTATTCTACAATAGCTTCTGAGAATGATGAGTCGGAACCTAACAGATAGTTGTTGAATGAATTAGCAAACGACAAAAAGATTAAGTGGCATGCTTGTTTCTTTACATTTGAATGCTGATTTTACATATGGACTTTCTGATTCAAATTTTGATTTTTTTAGATCTCGCAGGGCATTCATCATAAGCCTTTGAAGCGCTTATTACAACACTTTCTATAGAAATTGTTGTTGCAGATTGTGTTGAATACCCATAAGTCCCATTGGTTGCTAAGTCAAAAACATTTAATAATGTTCTAGCTAAAATTGATAAGGACTTATTAATAACCAAAGACCACTCCTGACCACACTCATAAAATGACGTCATGGCAATGTATGTATACGCCCCTCGGGCTTTTTTTGCGGAATGACGAAATAGTTATACTCACATAATTTGCTGGTGAATGATGATGAGGGGGCGACGGAGCATAGGGTGCGTTGGGAGCTGCTGGTGGATAGCCAGGGCCTTCGGCGGGTGGAGCATTCGGTGGATAGTAGCCAGCGCCAGCGCCAGCTCCAAAGGCGGGAGGCACATAACCCCCTTGATTTACGTTGCTCTTCATTTCCGGTGCTGTGGCTGTTGCTTCCGTTGATGTTGTATTGGTGCGTTCGCGTTTTCGTTGCACTGCGGGAGAAGGGGCGTTCTTTCTAAACCGAAAACGAAGCGTTTTGTTTTAGTGCAATTTTGCAATATTAAAAATAACAAAATGCAATCAGCTGTTTTTCCGCAGTGAGTGTGACAGAGATGACAACACAATTTTTCACGATTTTCGATCAATTATCGATAGCTGCTTAATTTTTGCGGCTTATCGATGAAATTTCAACAGTATTATTTGATTAGTATTTGCGCCATTTACTAGCAAGGTGGCGCCATCTATGTATAGTGATGGCGCCATTTACTACATGTGGCGCCATGTGCTTTCATGGTGGTGGCGCCCCCTGTGAAATTTGGTGTTCTCTTTCCAAATTGGCGCCATCTGTACAATTAGGCGCGATCTGGGCACAAATAAAGCTGTGAATTGTTCCAATCGAAATATGTTTGACAGATTAAAAAAGCAAATAACGTATCTTCAGTTGAAGTTATCAACATTATTAATAATAATAACAAAGGAGAACAGCAGCCTTTTAAATGTTGTGAAGACGGTGATTCACTTTTGGCTTGAAATGCGAACATGGAAAGGAAGGCCACTAAGCTGAGTCAAATTTGAGAGGGCGCCGGCAAAGCATTTGCCTAGGAACCTCCACTTTTAAAGAACCCCGACCATTAAATATCGCCATGGTTGAGGACTATGATCGAATGGCCACTTTTTTTGTCGGCTGTTTCTAAAGCGCAATTTGCTCACATTTAACACTTTGTCAAAGGCATAAGGAAACATAGTAACAGGACGAGAACAAGTTTGTCTCCAAAAATCGAATGACCAATCAAAAGTTTGTTAACGAAAAATGTAGACTATAATAATAAGCCTATCTTCTTTCAAAATTCGTATTCCACCCGATAAATTGTCCAAGCTTCATTACCAGGTGAATGTTAAGCCTTAAGAGGTAATAACAGTTATATTAAACATTTAATTTCATTGCAGGTTAAGAAATCAACAAATCTTTATGAAGAAATAATTATTTAACAAGGGTTTCAGAAAGACTCAGAAAGAAATCATCTGAAGATATGGACGAAATGGCTTCTTAGTCTTTTAATGAAGCTCAACTAAAGATGGAGCAAGTGATGAATGCCAGGAAGACAATTGCCGTTCTAAAGAAGGACTATGAAACTTAAGCTAGGAAGAGCAGCAATGAGTCCAAATGGAAGCCGATTTTTTAAAGATCAACTATGGGTCAACACATAAAGGCTTCGAGGACCAATACAACCCATCTTGAGCTGCAATCTGATTTGCCATTAGATAGAAATAAAGAAATTAAGATAATTTCATGGACTTAACTAAACTTGTCACCTAATTATTATTAATGTCAATTGTAATAGGGCTCAACAGAACAGATTTTTCTAATTGGCGAAACTTTAAACAATTTATTATCTGAGTTAATAGCTCCAAATTAAAAGTGAATGTGATCTACATTTGGAGTAATTGTCATTGGTTTTTGACGCTGTATGAAATTATAGTTTTTACGTTTTACTTACTCACTTATTATTGTTAAACAATTAAATTATCAATTCAAATAGTATTTTTCGTACTTGCTTCGCTGAAAACGATTGATCCAATAAGGAAATCCATCCCAATTTACCAAGGCACACTGCCCATTTAACGTGTTTAATTTGATTAATTTTTTTATATAAAAAATAAGGAAAATTACGGAAACAGCGGAAGCACCGATAACAACTCTTTTTCCAAACGAAAATTTAATTAAATTTTAAATAAGGAAAATTTAATATATGTACGCAAACAAGAAACATTAAAATAAGAATAAAATAAGATGAATTGATGTTAGCTGCTCGACTACCAGCAAGCATCTGAAAAAATTTTGTGCAATGCCTCGGCACAATGAATTTCCTCATTTGTCAAGGCTTACTTTGATAATTATATAATTGTCACGATAGTTCCTTAATCGGCAGCTTATCGTTAAGGTGATTTAAAGTTATCGCAAATATGTGTCTTCTTTTGTATTAATCGGTATTTGAACAGTATTTACTAATTGAAATATGTACTACAGAGATTTCGTTCTATAGAATGAAATAACGAATTATTACACATTTCACTCACAGGTTTTCAGAAAGTAATTGAAATAATTTAAACAAAATTCTTATTTTGATGCTTTCTCCTATATGAAATATTACCTTAAAATCTTGAAAAATGAGCAGCTCAATGATAAGTCCTTTTGGCTTATGAATAGTATTATGAGTGTTATCCCTCACTAGTCTGAAATATTCATTTCATCTACGTTTTAATAAGAGAAATGACATTAAAGTGAAATTTGCATTTCGTAAAAAGTCTTAAACAATTTCTAATATAATTTTTTTTAGCGTCAAATGACAATATTCAATTCAAATTCAATTTATTGCTTAATTTTCATCTCAAGCGCCTTTTCTCAGGGCTGGCCTAAGGCTATGCTAAGTCTCTTTAACTAAATTAAGACTATACCAGGGACTGCAAATAATACATATTTTGTTGCCAAAAGCAATTTTTCTAATATCACTAAGAGAGGGGGAAATACGTTTAAATTAAGAATTTTTGCTATTACTAAAAAAAATATATATTTTATTTGTTGCCAATTCATTTCTATCGTTGTCTTTGATGTTGGCAAAATAATTATATGAAAATGGTGTTCAATTTTTTTTTGCACACTATTTTTGTTTTGAGAGATTATATTCATAAAAAGCTTATGAAATATTGCAGAAATAATTGTACAGCAAAAAAAAAAAGGAGAAAAAAATTAAGTAAACTTTTTTGATTAAGCTGGCATAAAAATGTGTAATATTATCTGCTTATAAACATTGCAAAATATGAGCATGAACTCCCACACACACACACACACACACCACAGCTACCGCCTTACCCATACTCACACACATACAGAGCACAGCCCACATTTTTTTCTAATGCGCAAATTTTCTGTGTGCGAGGGTGCGGAGAACCCCTGGCGAAAAAATGGAAAAAAAAAACGGAAAGGGAGGATGAGGTGGAGACCAGTAAGAGACTGCGAGCGATTGTGAGTGAGTGAGTGAGAGAGAGGGAGAGTGTGTGAGAGAGAGAGAGAGAGAGAGAGGGCTAGCTAGCGCGCATAAAAAATGGCGGTTTCCGACGCAACAGAAACAGCAAAAAAAAAAAAGAAAAAAAAAAACCGAGGAGCTGTGGGCAGGGCGGGTGACCTGGCCAGGGTGAGCGCGTGCGAGTGAGAGGTAGGAGGCTCAAAAAAAAGCGCTCAAAATAAAAAGCAAAAAAAAAAATGTATATAGAAAAAATTGCGAGAAAAATCCACCCCATGGGCATGGACAGCAAGCAGACGTCACTCACTCACACACACACACACACACACACACTCGGTGGTAATTACCAATACAAATGCATGAAGCAATGGAGAAATCATCATCATTGCCAACCACCCTCGACCTCCAGCCTCCTGGCCACCACTTACACCCACCCGACGGTTCCGCCAACCCGCAGATTGCTTTAGATTTCCGCTGCGCCACTCCTGGTGCGGTTTCTGGTGGTGGTGGTGGTGGTGGTGGTCCTTGTCTTGGTCCTGGTCCTGGCGATGATGGTGGTGGTGGTGGGGCAACAGAAATGAACCCTCGTTAGGCTCTCGCTCTCTCTGGTTAGCATTGGCAATGGCCAAAGGAAACAAAATGCTAAAATGAGCGCTTAATGCGCCATATAATGCGATATTTATGCATTTGTGTGGGTGAGTGGTCGGTTGTTGGCTCTTGGGTTTGGGTGGCTGATGCAGCTCTGACTTTAGCACATTCAATTAGTTGGCTTTGCCAGTGGATTTCTTTTGCGGTTTTGCCACACACCAGCCTCCCGCCCCACACACACACACACACACACACACCCATCGTGCGAAAGGCCGACCTCGACCCTTTCATTGCCAACAGAGTTGCCGTCGGCGCACTCCAAAAATCAGGCAACCGACAAACATAATGCAACGACAAGTTGCATGCATGCGGGCAGACCCCCCCCCCCCTTCCCCCTCTCATGTATGTGTGTGTGTGTGTGTGTTTGTGGGTGGGTTATCCTTTTGCCTCAGTCTTTGTCTCTCATTAGCCGGCAAGAGAGGCGAGTCTTTCTTTCCTACAAATTTATTCAACGACTTTACAAGAACTTTAAATTAATAAAATTTGACATTTATTATTTTATAATATTAGAACTATTCTTGGCTTCGAAAAAAGTTCCTAAAAGCGAGAGTGAACAGAGGCTACCAACTCAACAACAATGTTATTCTAAACTCTACTTTGCACCAGGCCATGTGAATGGCATTTGGATATCTGTATATCTCTCTCTTTGGTTACTTTCTGTTCTGTTAGCCAATCGCAAAGTTGATCTAATTTATGTGTTTGTCCCTGAAACAAGGGCGCACACAAGTAGCCAGCCATAAATCAAGAAAGCCAAAGCAAGAATAGAGACAAAGCTGCTGATGGATGGATGAAGGATAAAAACTAAGACAAAAACCAAAAAAAAAAATAAAAAGAACAGCTGCTTTTGCAAATGCCTTGGGTCTACTACTTTTCGACTAAAGATAATAGATTTGAGCCAAATGAGAAAAGTTTCGTTATATTTTATTAGCCAGGCCAACAAATAAATTAAAAGAAACGAAAGCTGTTTTAGAATGCATTTAGAGTGAAGTCCAGGACAAAGTTCACAAGAAATGTTATTCATTTGTTGAACTTAGGTCAATAATGAGCAATAATTGAGCTAATTAGACGTTGAATGCAAATTACTTGAATATTTATTTGAAGAAAATGAATTCGATGAAATCCTTTCGTTTAGTGCCTCGCAGAATCTTGGTTAATTGGCATATCGAGGTTTTTTTTTATGTGTCCTTAGTCCTTTCGTTTCAGTTTCTCACAAGCAAAGCACAATGACCTGGCAGCATCATGTGGCAACTGTAATTGTAATTGCATGTGAAGGTCATCAGGATAACTGACCTCTGACAACTGGCAGAGCCATTGACTCTAGTGTATCGAATGTTGCATCCCCAATAATGATTATCATGGAATGGCCAATTCATCTCCACCAAGGGTCAGGACAATTCCCCCATCATTGTCATCGCCAACATCATCAGCGAAAAAAACGAGGGCCAGAACCACGGGAAAAAGCACATTGCATTGGGTCAGTGTTGCAGGCGTGGGAAACAATAACAAACACACACACACACACACGCGGACATGAAGCGAAAAAAAATATGTGTCAATGGAAACGGGGAAAAGGGGTGGAGGGAGATACCAATGCAACTGATGCCAGACGCGTTTCAATTTTGACCAGCTGTTGACCCTTTTCTCTCTCTCACATCGCAACGTCACATGACGCTGTGGCCGCTGCTGCATATGCCAAAATGCAATCACGACGCATTGCAACGTTGCTGAAAATGAATGAATGACAGGAAGTGCAGAGCAGAACGAGAGAATCAAACCAACGACCGCAGCAACAACACATCCAACACAGAGACAACGCAGAAAGGACGAAGCGGCGTCGGCGGCACCTGCACCAAGTCGTAGTGCCTTGACGTGGGTCAGGGATTTTTTGCGTGTAGCCGGGCACAAAAGGGTGAAAGTGTTTTTCAGCTTAATTACTTAATTACGCTCAAAACGGAGGACCAGGCCACCAGACTACCAGACCAGACCACTTGCCACTTGCCACTAGCGAGACGATGGCACAGAAAAGGTCAAAGCCAACGAAAAACTGGGTCAGCAAGTCGAGCCACGCTAAAAAACAAAAAACAAAAAAAAAAGGGTTATACAGAAATCTTAATGAGTTTTTTTGTTTTTTTTTACCCACGACGACGTTCCTTATCTGGCCTTAGTCCGTACGTTTCGTTTTCTAATTAAAAGCACAATGACCCGGTCCTGGCGACGACGACCCTTTTTTTTTGGCCCAAGAACCCGAGCAAGCAAAAGAGAGAGAAAGATGCGTTTGGGGCATGGCGCTAATGAGAACGGCACGCACTCTTTGGATTGGGGGCGGGCGGCGGAAAGTGTTTAGGTTTGAAGTTGCCTAGCAATTAATTATCAAGTGTTGAACTTGAACTTTCGTTTCGCGTTTAAAGAGCGCCATTTATTGATTTCCATTAGACAAAGGGAATTCGGGTGTGAGTTCGAGTGGGGTGGAAAGCAGTGAAAAGGAGTGGAGTGGCGTTGGAGAACCTTGTCTGGTCGCCACATGTCATGGCCAAAGATTTAAATCAAAACCGACAGCAGGAGCAGCAGCAGCACAAAGCACAAAGTTGAATTTTCTCCTCTTTCTTTATTTCTTTCGTTTTCCGCTTTTTTTTTCTTTGTTGCTTTGCATTCTTTCGTTTGTTCATGGTACACACACACACACACATGTATTCGTAACCCCTTCGATGGATGGATGGATGGATGGCTGGATGGATAGTCTTTGTCCTGTCCTGCAACCCTTCTAGTGGACTTTGACAGGATACTGCTGGTCGCCGCTGCTTCTGCTGCCACACGGTAATTGCTTATTTAAGCGCGCGAGTTCGTCCTTCTACGGGATGCCAAGATACGAATAATAAAAAAAAAGTAAATCCAAAAACCGAAAACAGAAAACAAAGCAAGCCAAGCCAAAGCAAAGCAAAGCAAAGCAAAGTAAAGCAAACGCCGTGTGTAATTATTGGATGAGAACGTGCAAAGGGACAAACGGGGCATAGGGGCAAGGGACAAGGGGCAAAGGGCAAAGGGTGGTGGTGGGAAGGTGCTTGGGCGGTAACACGGGCAGCTGTCTAGCCGGCCTCTGACCAGGACCAGGACCAGGACCAGGACCAGGACCACGACCAGCTACTCTCGCAATGAACTGCAAATCAAACAAGGACCAAGGATGCGTGCATATTAAAAAATGTTTTAAAATGGGAATTCGTTTTTTTTGTTTTTTGTTTTTTTGAGCTGGCTGGCTGGACTCAACAGCGGCAAATGGTAAAAGGGTTAAGGGCAGTTTGGCTTGCTCTTGAATTTTGCTATTGCTGCCTTTGTTGTGCAGCCAACTGTGAGGCGCGGTCCCTGAGTGTCCTCGCGGTCTGACTGACGCTGGGGCGTGCAGCTGTCGCTATCTCTAGCCATGGCTATCGTTAACTATCTACTACAGATAGACAACGGGCGACACAGTGAGAGTGTGAGAGAGAGAGAGAGAGAGAAAGAGTGAGAGTGAGCTTAGGCCAAGGGTCAGCTCTAACCAAGCCAGAGTGCGGGGTTGATCGATGAACTCCATCCAATGGGTTTTTACAGACTATCGCGTTTGGTTTGCCGATAAGCAGCTGCCGCATATACAACAACAATAACAACAACTGCAACACTAATACTGTTCGCACAGCAACAACAACAACAACAGCAACACGATGTATTAGTTAACAACTCAATAAGCATAGAAGCAATTGCAGAAATATAACAAAAAAAAAAAGGAGAAAAAAAAAACTTACCACAAGATTTTGCGGTCATAAATTATAACAACGAGTTGGCTTAGTTGGTTTGCCTGGCTAGTTGGTTGGTTGGCTGACTGGCTGGCTAGTTACTTGGTGGGCATGGGCAAACATGCGGCAAAACATGTTGAAACATTTTTCAATTTTAATGACACTAAATGAAGGCAGAAGTAGGAGAACTGACAGAACGAACTTGGCACTTGGCTGGAATGGTGATACAAGAAATAACAGAAATTATTGTCAATTAATTACAATAGTCGGAGCTGGTGCTGGTGCTGGGACTGGTCTTTGACGCGTTTGACAGACGGTAGGAGTTGACCGACCATATAAAAACCGTGTGAGAGTTGTAAAAGCCTCAGGTGTTGCTGCTATTTCTATTGCCATTGCCGATTACTGTTGCCTTTTGCCTTTGCCTTTTCGTGTTGACGGTGTACATGGAAGTAATTGCACCGATCAGCAAGGGGCATGATAATTATCCCAAAAAAAAAAAAACAAAAACAAAAAATTAAAACAGTTTCTAGATAACGTTTTTCTGAATATAGGCAATTTGGGGTAGAAAGTCAGTCTAAGTCAGTAAGACTATTGAATACATAAAGCGTTCTAGAATTCTTTAGTTTACCTTTCAAATTTCAGTTAAAGTTAGGTTCTCAATTTCAATGACTCCGATTTTTGGGCTCTATTTTTAATTTCATGTCGCCGTTAGGCAATAAATCCTTTTAAATTTAAGTGACTAAAATGAGGCTAACTAGCGTAGATTAACTTTTGGTTACGACTTCGTAAACTAGGCTCAAGATTTAATGTTTTTAGTTGACGTTTTACCTAAAGAATATTTGTGTCGTTTTTGTATAATATTGGCGGCTTGCCTTGCATTTTTTTTTTTTTTTGGTGGTCAAATTGTAAAATATTCCTTTTAGGGCTAATTAAAGTTCTCGTTAATTTTCGCAACATTTAAAAAAAAAAAGAGTGTGTCAATCAAAAGCTTTCGCCTAAGAAATTCTTTAAAATTGCTAAAATTGTCGACAAATCCTGCAGAATATGGTTAAGAATATTTGCACCAACTATAAAGCGAATCGGTAAAGAATCGTTTGACTTTATCCGCTGTTGGCACTTTGGCTATTCTAAAGCGTCACTCTCGAAGATCTTCTCTTAAGAGAATCCTAAAATATTTGTTAAAGCATCAGTTAGATGTTGTCTCTTAGCCGTTTTTAGAGCCCGAATCTCAATACATTAATTAACTGGCCAAAAATTAATGTTATTTACTTCACTTTTAATTTAACGTTTTCTTCGAATTTTCTTCTATCGAAATTCCTCATTCTTTGTCTTTATCTTAAATTTGATCTAAGACAAACAGATTAACCCCCCCCCACGCCTTGAAGAATTAATTTAATAGAATGATTGATCTGATTGAACCCCCGTTGCCAATTTGCCGCCTCTGGCATGACACTTGTCTTTGACGCACACGAAATATGGTAGATACATTCGCTGCTTCAAATGCCTCAAAGCGTCATTTGCATTGGGGCAGCGGCAACAACAATTGCTAGTAACTGCCGCAGAGGCATGCCAAATACCCGTAATAGTAATAAACGTATGTAATAATAATGAATTTTAATGTCGCGCATTAACAATTCTTGCATTTTAATTGGCCAACTCTCTGACTACCCAATTCTCTGGGTTCAGTTCTCTGGACCTGCTGCTGCTGAGTTTGGGTCGGGTCGGTCTCCGTCTCGGTCTCTGGTCTCTGGGTCTTGGACAATTCTCTGTGTGGGTTTGCATAAATTGCTGTTGATATGATTTAGTGACATGGAACAATGCATCGGAATTTATGACAACGGGGCTCTCTCAATGCATTTAAGCGGATTATGTCAGGTTTATTTTTCATTTCGTATATATTTATTGTTTTTTTTTTTTTTTTTAGTTATAAATAAATTTATATATGCATATGCACATATATAAAAGTTTAGTAATTTTTCATTACGATCCAGTGAAAATTTGTCAGCGCCCAAGACAAACATTTATGGTTTTAAATACAAGTTTTTTTTTTTTTAGAATGGATAAAATTTAATTAGTCCACAAATGAAACCAAATGGAAGGTGGTAGTGGGGGGCACAAACACACACACACACACAGCATATAAAATCTAAAGGGGGCGTTGTGGCAATCGATAAGCGGCAAATTCGAAAATGTGGGCGTTACCCACCAATAAAGAAGGACAGAGAGAGAGAGAGAGAGAGAGAGAGACAGAGAGAGAACAGAGGCTGAAAGTGCGGAAAAGCGGCAGCAGTAAAGTCTGTAGACAGAGTTTGTTTCCATTACAAAATCTCCTCAATCATTGTCAACGATAAACAAATTTGTTTATTGCTCTGCTGCCATGCCGCATAACCCAAAAGTGACTCCACTGAAAGAAAAAGCTGCCAAAAATTGTTTTAGATCTGACTAGAATTGTGTCCAAAATTCTTTCTTTAACTTATGTTGATGATTGTCTTTCTTACATTTCTTTCTTCTTTCTGAGTAATATTTCATCTAATAGAATTTCGAATAGTTTCTTAAAGTCAATTGATGACTCTGGTTAGAGTCTTGAATGCTAGGAATAATTTTTCTAAATTAATTAGTTTAACAATATTGTCGACATCAAGAAAATTAATGCAAAATGATGTGGTAAGAGTAACTTTGAGGATCAGCAAAGAAATTGCCACTTATTTGACAACTCTGACTATGGTTTTGAAAGAGTTATTTCCAATTTACTTGAATTTGGAAATGAGAATCGACGTCCATTGCTTTCTCTCTCTGTGTTGGCCTTTTAGCAATCGTCCTCGATTGGAAAAACTGGTTAAAGAAAATGAATCATCCATAAAGTTAAGCAAATTATATGATAACAATTTGCCAAGACAGTCATAAAGTGTCCCCCCGCCCCACCGCCCAACCTCTGCTTTTCTTTATTACAGGAGTTCTCTCCACATTTTCTGTGTCAAGTATTTGTATATTTTCTTATGCCGCTAGGTCAGAAGAGTCTATGTAGGATCTTCTAACCATAAAATCATTTTTATTTGCGCCGGCGCTAAAGGCGGAACGGGTGGATCTTCATTAGCGTTGAAATGGGCCAGCTTCTTAAATTGTAGCCAGTCGTCGTTGAAGTTATGAGCGAGGACCACCTACGAGAATTTGGTTGATAACCTATCGAATTATGAATGAGTAGGCCCACTCTGCAGGTAGTCTCTCTCCCCCTCTTTCTTTCCCTTTCCCTCTCTCTCTCTCTCTCTCTCTCTCTCTCTCTCTCTCTCTCTCTCTCTCTCTCTCTATTTGGTGTCTTCGCTTAGTTTTATGAGAGGTCGTAAATAGAATGGGCTATTTGCTTGGAGGGCGTGTTGCCAGCAGATGAAAGTGCAGCTATGGCGGAGGCAGTGACACAGCTGTCACATGCAATTAGAACAGCGCACCACACACTAATTAACTGCAAGGCAGTGCCTCAACTCCGTTACGCCCCTCCCGCTTTTCCCCCTCCCCACACATCGCCGGCCACACGCCTTTGGGCAGAGACTTACCTTTTGAAGTAAGCCAAACTGTGGAGGCAGAGGCAGAGTCAGCGTCAGAGGCTTTAAGCATCCTTACAATGTCGCAGCACAGCACTCGAGGGACAGAAACCAAGAACCGGGTCTCGGGACCCAGGACCCAGGACCCGGGTGGCACTATGGCACAGCAGTTTGTCAACAGGAGACACACAAAATGAAAAGAAATTGCCACTGTCTGCCAGGCGTAAAGAGCAAACCAGCAAAAACAACCTAAAGCTCAAGCAGAGAGAAGATGGGAACAAAATACAAAAACAAAAAGCAAAAAAAAAAAAAGGATGAAAAATACCCGTAAAAAGATGAAAAAAAAAGAAACAACGGAGAGAGCCACCAAGGAAACGCAACCATCTGCACGAATTGTAATTGAAAAGATTTCCCTTGAAGGAATTACACGGAGCGAACGGAGAACGGTGAACGGTGAACGGCAAACGGCGAGCTACAGCTTGAGGATCCGCATTCAGAGGACCCCGCTAACTTGTGTCTGTGTCGGAAATTTAATAAGGAAACCCCGGCGAGTTTATATTGTACTTTGTGTGAAAAATAATAGTTTTTTAAATAGACTGGGCCGGAGGTTTCTACCTCTAACTCTACCTTGGATGCACACCGAGAGAGAGAGAGAGAGAGAGAGCGAGAGAGAAAGAAAAATCTTCGCTGATGAAATAATTTTATTAACTGGAAAAGCATTCCGCTCAAGCAGAAAGTATTTCGGGACGAAAAAGGCGAAATGCTATTCAACATATTTAAAGGCATTTTCATTTCAAGATTGCCGCCTCATTCCCTTCCTTTCGCTCCACACTTCTGTGGCATCTTCTAAATGTGTGTGTGTGTGTGTGTGTGGAAACGGAAAAGCTTGGAGAATTTTTCTAATGAAATAATTACAGCCGGAGCAACAGCAACAGAAGAAGGTCGAAGGGCAGAGGGCGGCTTGGTAGAGGCAGTAAAAATGCAACCAAGTACAGTTGCTTCAAGCGAAACTAACTGAATGTGACTGACTAGAAATGTTTGGCTTTTTTTTTTTTGTTTTTGGGGTGCGGAGGGGTAAGCTATACCTTCTTGATGACTGGCTGTGCTTTGGAGGGGAGTTTCGCCTTCGCCTTCACTCATTTTCGTTAGTTGGTTTTTTGCCCACTTTTTTGCGCACTTTTTTTTTTCTTTTTGTCGGTTGTTTTTTTGTTGCTTTTTCGCTGACTGAAACGAACTTCTTCTGGTTGGTTTGGCGTCTGCGGCATTTTCATTTAGCATGGCAATGGGAAAAAACCTTTGCCACACAAAATGCAAAAAAACAAAAAGAGATTGAAGGAGTAAAGAAAGGCAATGGAAGAGGCAAAGGAGGCAAAGGAGGAGACAAAGATGGTGGCGCCAATGAACTCAGGTGGCAAATTAAAGTATTAAAATAAATTACTAGCACTTGAGGGAATGCCATGAAATGTCTAAATGACTGAATGACTAAATGAATGAATGAATGAAAACCAAAGGCCAGACAATGCAATTATGAGCAGCAAATTGAAGTGGTTTATCAACAAAACCCCCAAGAGGGTTGCCGCTGCTGCTGCTGCTGCTGCTGATGTATTGTAAATACCTACACCTCACCTCAATCGCTCCCTCCTTTAGTTTGCCTAATGAGAGTATCAATAGTCAATGCCAATACCCAAAACACCAATCCCAATTTCAATCAATGACAACCGCACAATCGATCGACAACAACAGCAACAACGGCAGCAAAATGAGCATTGACGATGATCGCGCGGCGTTAGGGCTCGGAAATTGTGCGTACGTGTGTGTGTGTGCCCGGGTTAATGTGGGGTGCCTTCTACCCCTAGCAGCAACCCCTCACAGTTTTTTTTCTTTTTTGTTGTTGTTCTTCTATTGTTACACTACACACAGAGAGTGAGTGAGAGTGAGAGCAAAAAAAAAAAAAAAAGGTTAATAGGCTTAACTTCTTTCTTTTTTTTTTTCTACTGCTTTTATTTATTGTAAAATTTGCTCAAGCACTTGAGACTGACAATTTTCGCTGTCAGTTTGTTGTTGTTGAGGTTTTGTGACTTTGCTTTATTGACTTGTTGGCATTTTCCCGCTCAAAATCCCATTTGTATGTCAATAAATTTGCAAAAAAAAAAAAAAAATTATAGAAGGCTGGTTGAGGGGGAAGAGGATAAGGCAGGGTTTCTGCCTGCATGCCTGCCTGCCTGTTGCTATTGCGGAAAGAGATAGAGAGCCAGAGCAAAAGAGAGATGAGCCGTTGATTGATGACTACTGAGGACGACGAAGGCTCGCAAGATAAATGTGATTTTAAGTTAGTGGAAAGTTTTGATAGATAGCCAACAAAAAAAAAAAAAAAAACCAACAACAGAAACCTCAATGATGTTGCCCGTGAAATTGGGCAAATTAATGTTGACATAATTCAAGAGGATGGAATTTGCTTTGAATTGCAAATTAATAGATTAATGTGAAATCTCATCTCATCATTTTACTTTCTGCTCACTTGTTTCCATTTCTTCTTTTCTATATCATAAGACTTGGCTAAATGAATCTCTCTCTTCTTTTCTAAGATAGGTTAATATGTATCTATTCGATATGGAAATTGAATCAGTTTGATGTAAAGCAAAGTTGAGTTTGCGCTTTTTGTTTCATTAACTATAGTTAAATTATTTTTAATATCTAATGATAGTTTTACAGGGGATTTTAATATATAAAACGAAGAATTCTAGAATTAAGATTTAGGTTCAATTAAAGTAATCTAACTTAGTTAGCCCTTAAATAAACTATTGTCCCTAATATTATATAATACTTTTACTTACCCAATATAGAGTTTGCCTTTTAGGTAATCTGTAATAAAAAAGAACAGAATTCATTATAAGTAAATGCTTAGAAAAAGCTTGAATTGTAAAACTGCTGCTGATTTATTTTCTAATTTTCAAGCGCATCTAATTTGTGTCAATTCTATATTCTTGCATAACCGATGTCCTTTCTCTCCGTTTGAGCCACTCCCATATTTAAATCAGATATTGTTGTCTTTTTGGTATTGTTTTTTATTGCTGCTCTTCAGAATAGCAAGTCAAAATTTATAACACAAAACGTATCCGACAGCTTGTCAGTGAATGGCCATAAGTAACAATGCGATTTTAAGCTAACAAGCGTACAGCAGTGGCAAAAACGACCGTAAAGCCATTTACATTAAAATTTATAGAGCATAAACTGTGCGTTTTTTTGTTCTCTTTCATTTTTTTCTTCTATTTTTTTGCTGTTTTTTTTTTTTTTTTTGTTAAATTTCATTTATTTTGTTCACCCCAAGGAGAGGGAGAGCGAGAAAGACCAAAAAAACTGTTACAGTTTGACTATAAAATTACAAGTTAAAAAAAAAAAAAACAAAAAAAAAGGTTCCTTCTGTTGAGCAGGAATATGTCAGCATGTGATTTAAAATAAAATAAAAAAAGCCCCGAAAGAAATGAAACAAATTTTAATAAAAAAAAAAAAAACTCGCCGGAAATTATGTGCGTGTGGAAGAAGAGCAGAGAGAAAAAGGAAACCCGGCGAACTTTACGTATATACGCAGCACATATTGCCGGTAATTCAGGGAGACTTTTATACCCCTTAGTTAGGTGGGGTATATGGGGCTTAAGGAGATCACACATCTAGCAAAGGCACTAGGCAAAGATTTCATTTAACCTAAATTTAGTAAATTAGCTAAAATAAAGAAGTCGTCTTGCCCATTAATTCAAGGAGAGGAAAAATTTATGTATAGTGAGTTTATTACTTTCAAATTCATTCCAGGGTAACCCAAAATCGGTCAGCTTGTCATGAAGTAGAGGAGATTTTTTGTTTTTTTTTGTATTTTTTTTGCTTTTTTTTATCCGTTTTTTTTCTCTTCCTTTTTTCTCTGCCACACTATTTTAATTTTCCGAGTCTCTTTGGCTCTATTGCGACGAACAATTGAATTATTTTTATACGTGAAATCAGCGAGGGGTGGGCCATTACCACCCCACGATGATGATCATCATCATCACCAGGGCGAAGAGCAAAAAAAAAAAACAACAAAAAATGAGGACAAAAAAAATGGAAATCTAGAAAATTTGTAGCAAAAGTTGTACGACGTGTCGCGTTGTTGCTTTTAAAATTTCTTTTTTTTATTATAATTTTTTGTTTTTTTTTTTTGGTGTTGTTACAAATTTTTTAGACGGCTTGATTGGAATGTCAGATAAAGTCAAATGGATTTCAGCGTAAATTAAGTTGCCCGTTTTTGGGAGGTCTTTTGGCAAAATGGGAAAATTTATCCCAGCTGTCAGTGTAAAGTTTCGATGCCGGATTGGATTTGGGTTAGATACGTTTCTGGTGGCGATTGTGTGGGGGGCGGGGGTTTGAGAAATTTTTAAGAAAATGAAAATGCATTTATTTTTGGCCATTATTTTCTCGACAACTGAACTGAACTGAACAGAATTGAACTAAACAGAACTGAACAGATGATTATGATAATGGCATAAAGGGTGAAGAGGTAAATTGCTATGGACTGGCAACGGATCCGGAATTGGGATTGCTAGTGAAAGATTGTTTTTTTGTATTTTTACTTTTTTGGGACTGGTTTAACCGGTTTTCATTCATAATATTTTGGTATTTATTTTTTTTTTTTTTTTCAATAAATATGATGAAAAAGCGAAACGAAATGAAACGAAGCGGTAATCCTTATGGACCGCAGCTGCAGGCTGGTTAAAGAAGTTTTTAAATATAAAATTTCAGGTAAAAATTTCAATCAAGCAACATTTTCGGTGTTTTTTTGTATTTTTTATTTTTGGGTGGAAAAGCATTTCTACCGCGATGAAAGGGTTACGATGGGACAGCAACTAGAACTGAAACTGGAATAATTGAGAGGGAAAGGGAAAGGGGAAATTAGGGGCAGGAGCAGCAGTAGCTTGAAAAGACGTGCAGCATCCAACCATACATCCATCCATCCATCTATTTATCCTATTGCTAGGCTGATCCTTGCCACATTGTGAGAACACAATCACCCTTTCAATGGCGCGTTGACAAAACTGTAGCCCATGAGTGCCACAGTTCTCTTGTTATGTGTCCTGTGTCCTAGGTCCTTGTGTGTGTGTGAAGTGACATTCATCTAATTTGAATATTCCTTGCTTTCGTTTGTTTCCCACGATTTATGCTTTTCTTTTCACTATATTCCGTTTGTTGGTTGCTGGTTGCTGCTTGCTTCTTGCTGTTTGCTCTTAACCCGCGTCAAACCTTGCCGCACTCGAAAATCCTTAACCTTATGCTAATGCAGTTGCCATAATTCTTGTCCTGGCTGGCTACAGGTCGACATCGTTTACCGTTCGCCGTTCACCATTTACCATTTACCTCTCTCTTCCTCTCTTGTCACATTTCTTTTTTTTAATGTATTCATGGCCATTGTATGGCACATGTAATTGTTGAAAATTATTTACACGTTTTTAATTGGCATTCAAGTGGTTGGCAATCAAAGCGCTGGAGCTCCAGCTGTTCGCTTAAAGACTTAACTCATTAGCATTGTCCAAAGAATGCATGAACCAAAAATGTGTTTCAGTTTTCAGTTAGTTGGAAAACTTTTGCAAATTGCACTTTCTGTATTCTGTTCTGTGTGTTTTTTTGGTTTCGGTTTTGGTTACGGTTTAAAACAAAATAATAATAATAATAACAGAAAAATATGGCCGCCCATAGTAGACCGCAGAGAGTATCACTTGCAGGAGAAGCACAGAATACAAAAAAAAATAAAGAAGAGAAAAAAGTAATTATGCCGACTAAGAGCTTCATCAGACATCCCATTATGATGCGGCCTGCACTCGACACACACACACTCACACACACACACGCACATGCATATATGGGAAAAACAAAAGCTGGCGGGCTACCTTTGTGTGTGCCCACAGGCAGCCACATCTCCTCCAGCTCCAGTTTCAGTTCCAGTTTCAGCTTCTGCTGCAGCTCGCGCCTCATCATAAATGTTTGCATATGAAGTGCTGTGAAGGCGGGTCTGTGGGACGGCGAATGGGTGTGGCATGCACTTGAGTTGAGGCATTGAAAAAAAACCTTGCGTCGGGATTAAAAATGCAGCGCATTGAATTCGCACACACGCACACACACACACACACACACACCAACACACACGACTGGCATTCCCATTGCCGATCTCATACTTCTTGGCGCAGCCATCGCACATTTTGCAACAAATAATGATGCACTTGAAAAATGTTTTCGGAGAGTTTCACTGTGTGTGTGTGTGTAGGGAGAGAAAAAATCATTAAAAGCATCTCATTCTATGTAGATTTCTATCCCTCATATTTTGCCCATGCCAAGAGATGAAAATAAAGCTTTATTAGAGACGCTAGAGCTCTCTCTCTCTCTCTCTCTCTCTGTCTCTCTGTCTCTTTGTCTCTGTTGCTCCTTGCTGACATCCATGCCATTAATATTTCATTTAACGCTGCAATTGTCCCGAGAGCAATATGCCCCATCCGAGCGCGTGGCATCCACACTTACACCTCCATCGCCCCTAAATAGCCTTAAAATGTTTAATTCATTTTATGCGATTTCATTCAGCGCCAGTTTTAATTATGAGCATGGCACCAGCACCAGCACCACGGCCAGGACCAGGACTAAAACCAGGACCAAGACCAGAAGAAGGAGCAGCTAAAGCAATGCCGCCTCGAGTGTATAGTCAGCCGCAGAGGAGACGAGGAGAAAGCCAAGGAGAGGATGCCAGTCAACTGACTTGTGTAATTTGTGCATAAGTTTCATTTACTTTGGGGGCGACATAATCTTCAGTTGCTTACCCAGCCCAACGGGCTAATGCCAATGCCGCCGCCGCCGTCGTCGCCATCGGCCCCAGTCTCCATCATCTTTCTCTGCATCTTGGCTTTCTATCCTGGGCTAGCCTGGCTTGGTCTGGCCTGTTGGTCCTGTTGGCTGGTCCTGTGTGTTCTGTGCCAGTAGCCTGCCATCTCCCTCAACTCCGAAAAAAAAAAATAATGTAAGAAGGAAAAAATTAAAATTGTCTCAATGGCCTCGACAGAGCTGTGATTATGCACTTGATGATGTGATGTGCATAGAGCTGAATTTTAATTACGAGTAAATATTTAAACCATTAAGCTCACTGGACAAGTGGGGCCGCCGTCTATACGCCAACGACTGGCGACGACTATCCTATGTATGTATGTATATATATGCAATATTTATGGCTAGAAGTGCCCTTTAATCCCCCAGCCTCCCGTTTCACCAAGTGGCATTAAGATGTCACGAATCAGGCGAGATAAAAATAGAGAGAGAGAGAATGCTAAATTTATCCATATGATCCTTTGTCCTGTCGAATGGAAAAACTAAATATCAACTGGCTGCCAAATCAATTTCAATTGCTTTAACCATTTTGACTTCAATCTTACAAAACACAATCTAGCCAACTCTAAAAACTAAATTTCAAAAAATAGATCAGAATTAAATATATTAAAATTAATGGTTATATTTCTACTAAACAGAACTCGAACGTCCTTTTGTTTGCTTTGTTTAATTCGCAGCTGAAGAGCAGGACTCAACTTGGATTAATTTTAACTGAAATAATACTTTTCCTGTAGATTCTGGATGACAAAAACGACTGATCGATTTACTCTTATATGGTTTATAGCTTTACAAATTGATTTTCATACTTTGCATTAACTAAGCTTCTCTTGTCGTTGTAATTCCCAATTAGTTTTAGCATTGAATTAGGGGTATGTCTATTGATAGTAGAGGTAGACAGGACTGAGAGAGAGAGAGACAGGTTGAGATAGCAAATGCAGCGCCAATGGTAAAAATCTATTCAACTGTATGGAATGATGCGGAACCTACATAGGTTGAGGGCAATGTACATTAAATCAAATTAAATGTAAAGTACTAATTAGTTGTGGCAATTTTATCAATTGAATTTGTTTGCAATTTGTTTTCATTGATGTTGTTATTGTTGTTGTTGTTATTGGCAAACTTAATGCAATTTGTTATTTGAATTATCTGATTAATGCCAGGACAACAAAAACAGCTTCACATAATAATATTAATTGCAAAGTTTTTGGTTCCTGGGTATCAATTAAAAGTTTCAACAACATCCATCAAACCACTTCATCATCGAGAGAGGAGTGTCGATAACAGTTGCTGCGAAAAGTATAGGTACATGTATGTGTGTGTGTGTGTCTGTGTGTGTGTACATTTGTAATAAATAAAGTAGAAAATATATAAAATAAAAAAATACTGAATATAAAAATCAGCAATCGATCGACACCCACCCACACCCACACCCACACGTTTTAAGTGAGTGAAACTTTTCAACAAAACCATAAAAACAAAATGTCGGAATATACATATACAAAATGAGAAAGAAAAAATAAATAAATAATTTCATTTTTATGTTGCGATTGGGTCATGTGGATGGGGTCGAAGTGGGATGGAATGGAGTGGAGTGGGATGGGTTGGGGGGTTATGGCATTACAATTGTTGGTCGGCATTGCCTGTGCTTGCTGATTATGTGTATTTGCATGCTAAAGCAGTTGCCCCTCATGTCCTGCGGTCGTTTTGACTCGCTCTTTCTCGCTCTTTCTCTCTCTCTCTTTCTCTCTGTCTCTGTTTCTGTGCCTTGTTGGAGTGTGTCGGCTCTTGAAAGTAATAGCCAAAACGAAAGCAACTTCACCCATCATCCACTCGCGACATGGCACTAAAAACTCCAAAGCCCCTCCCCACCTCCCCAAACGTTCTCCCCCTGCCACTCAATGCCAATGCCAACACCAAGGACCATCCCAAACCAACAGGCGCCCCTTGTCTCCACGTTGTTAATGTAATTTCCATAAAACATTTTGTTACTTATTTATCTTAATTAAAATAAATTTACATTTTTCTAATTTAAGAGCGCGAAGGCAGCAGCAACAACAACAGCAACGACAACGACAACGACGACTAGTCAGGCGTGTCTCCCCCTAACACCCCTCCCCGCCACAGGGCAAACTCTTGTCCCTCATCATGGCTGTCTCACCAGCAGCAAGGAGCAACTTGTCGGGCATTAGAGAGCGACATTTTCTTAACAAGCCAAAAGGACATTTGCTGTCCCCCGTCCAATCCTCTCTCTCTCTCAAAAAAAAAAAAAAGAAGGAAGGAGGAAGAACTAAAGCAATGCCATGGCAGGAGACTCTCTCGCGGCACAAAGGTTGAAATGAAATACAACAACAAGGACATTGGAAAAAAAGCAACAACAAAAAAGCAAAAAAATGTCAAGAAGAATGAACAAAAAAAAAAATAAAATGAAAGGCGAATAAAAATGAAAGAAAGAAAAACTGTACGTAATGGAAAGTTGCCACCACTCCATTGCTTGGATCTCATTAGCGTTGCCAAGGAGGAACAAATGGAGCAGCGGTGGCAGGCAGCAGCAGCAGCAGCAGCAGCAGCAGCAGAAGAGAGTCTTGTCCATCTTTCAAGGCAAAGGCAACAGCAACGATGTTGTTTTTGTCCAGTCCTTGCAAGGAGCTTGGAGAACGGGACCTGTCCAGTTTGTCCGTGAAGACAGGATACCAAAAACAACAAAAAAAAAACAAAAAAACGAAAACCAACAACAAAATCAAGTTGTAGTCGCCGACGTTGAGATACCAACTAACAAGAAATGAAATTCAAAAGCCGCCGATTGGTTTTTTACTTCGCTTTCATTAGATTTATGTTGGAATGGATATGCGCTGCCTTTGGCCATATTCTGAAGGGTATTTCAACGCATAAAATTAAAAGCTGATGAGCGAAATTGTTGAACAAAATAAAAAGATTTCGCGTATTTACGTAGTTTCCTGGTCATTTGTGGGAGAAGGGGCGAAACGGTACAAGATTTTTCAATATAAGCTTAATGAAAAATGTTTGCCCTGACAAGATGAGACAGGAAATATGAGCAGCCAACGGGATGGGGAGAGAGGAGACAGGCGACAGACACACCAAGAGACCAACACCGACTGATAATTGGGCATTGAATCTGCACTGAAAGAAACATGAGGGCTCATTAATAATGAAATATTAGGTACAGTTGCCACGCCACACAAAATGCATATATCATCATCATCTCATCTCATCTCATCACATCACATTCCATTCCATTCCATCATCACATTGGCCTAGACAAATCAAAAATCAATACGACCAACGCCATTTTGTGTGCAAAAAAAAAAAAGGAAAAAAAAATATATAAAAAGGCGTCAAATGAATACAAAACCATAAGTACATCTGTATGTGTGTGCGTGTGTGTCTGTGTGTGTGTGTGTGTAGAGCTGATAAGAAATGTTAGAAAAAAAAGGAAAAAAAATACATATATATGTATATAGTATTACCCTCCCGCAACTGCAAAACATTATGCCAAAGAAGTTGAAGCCACAGCAGCAGCAGCAGGATGAGGCGGAGGAGGAGTCAAGCTAGTCGAGCGTACAGAGAGAAAGGGAGAGAAAGACACAGAGAGAAAAAGCGAGAGAGAGAGAGAGAGAGACAAGCGAGCGAGAGAGTGAGAGGGAGTGTGGAAAAAAAGTAGAAAAATAAAAATAAATTCAAAGCAAACGAGACTAAAATTATAAAAATTGCCCTCCTGGTGGTGCCTGACATAGCCGAGAGTGCGCGCGCTCTGCCTCCCGCTCTCTGCTCTATGCTGATGACGATGACGATGGACGAGGACGAGACGAGACGAACGCGATTCCAATACGGGACATCAACGTCCATGGGGGTGGCAAACAAGGTACAGGGCCCACACCGAGTCACAGTCAGAGGCGGATTGAGGATGGCGGTACATAATGTGACTGTGGCCCATGCCCTCCTCCATGCTAACAGTTCAGCTTCACTACCCTCTCTCTCTCTCTCTCCACCCGCTTACGCTGTTTCTCTTTCTCACTCAAGCTTTCATCATATCTCTCCATTTCTCTCCATCACTATATATATATATATATATATATATTTATATATATACGACGAGTTTATGTACATTGTTGTTTTTTTCTTTTTTTTTTTTCTTGTTTTTACATTGCCATGGTCCTGCCATGGCCCGCAGCGTCAATGGACCAAAATAATAACGACTAACGGCCTGTTAAGGGAAAATGCAGCAAGGCATGGATGGCTGGCTGGCTGGATGGCTGGATGGCTGGCTGGCTGGATGGTTGGATGAATAGGATGGTTTGGGTTGTTGCTTTTGCTTTTGGTTGCTTCGATGGTCGAGTGGGTGGGTGAATTCTGTGGATGGCCAAGGTTTTTTTTTAAGTGGTCGCGCGTGACGTGCCAAGTATGAGGAACGAGGGGAAAGTGAAGTGTAACCGGGAGGCTGCTGTAGAATGCCCGTGCTGACGTGGTATTTGCCAGCTACAACTCCGATCGCTTTTGCCTTCATCCCTCTCTATCCATCCATCTGCCCATCCGGCCATCCGCCCATTCGCCCATTCGCCCACTCATTGCTCTGGCAATTTTTTTCCACTTATTTGTACACAAAACTCTTGTTACTAGCTGCCATTATGATTTTGAAAAGCCATTGCTGGCTGGATAGATGGATGGATGGATGGATGGATGGATGGATGGTTGGATGCTGCTGCTGCCATTGCTGTTTTGCCTTTGCTTTTTGCCTTTCTTTTTGCTTTCTGTACTAAGGGTTTTTTTTTCCTTTTTTTTTTTTTGCTCGTCGCTCATTGAAAAACTGTGAAATTTTATAATAAGCATTTTTTTGCTTTCATTTTTTTTTTTTTTTGCCGTTGCCAGATTATTGTCGATGATTGTGATTGCGTTTTATGTTGTTCCTTTTATTACCATCACACCACCCAGGTTCCAGTTGCCAGTTCCCAGTTGCCAGGTCCCAGGTTCCAGGTCGAAATAAACGGGGGCCATTGGGGGTCGTTTTTTCTTGTCTTGATTTTTGTTATTCCTTTTTTTTTTCTTTTTTGCTTCTTGTTATTGGTGCTGTAATATTCCTTTTGAAAAATTGTTTGCCTTGTGTGTGTGTGTGTGTGTGTGAGTGTGTGTGTGCATGTTTTTCCAGGGCTTCTTTCTTCTTCTCGACTTGTTGTTTTTGACTGGCATTTCGTTTGTGCTCGGCCAGGCGCTATTGGTTTCAATTTAAGCTTATTAATTTTTAAATGCGATTTTTAATTAAATATTCTCAAAGCGTGTCGAGGGCGTCATTAAGTTTGATGCTTTTAGATTGAACAATTGGTCAGAGTGCAAAAATCTTCAAAATGTCCAAGCAAAGATGGAGATAAAGATGAAGTGGTTGAGAGATATAAAAGCAAAAATAATTTTGTCCTCTAAAACTAAACTAAAACAACAACACTAAAATGTTTTCTTAATTCAACAAGTAATTGCTGCATAATGATTTTAGATAAATTCTATAAACAAATTTGTCAAAAATTAAAAGCGGATTCTTTGTGAAAGGGCTTAAAAAAGTTTTGATAATATTGCAGAAAAGAAACCCAGAAGAAGCTGAAGCAATAGCAAGACAATTGCTGTGATTTTGAGGAGTATTCTGAAAGAAATTCTAAAATGATTACAAATCAACTTAAAAGTGCCTAAAAGTCTAACCGATTCCAATCCATTTTTATTTATAACTTTAACAAATTTCAAAAATATATTGAAGAATGTTAAACTAAACATTAACTTTGAAAATAATTTACCCAGTTTAGGTTATGGTAACCTTATGTCACATACAAAATTGTCAATTGTATGTTACAATTATATTTGATTTTTTCTCATGGCTAAGATCATCGAGCATCGATTGACAGAGTTTGAAATGAGCTTCCTAAAATTAAGTTTTCAATACATTCTGAAGAAAAACATGTTGAATGGAAGTTTGAGAACGTAAAATTATCTGTCCTAAAAAATAATAAAAAATAATTCAAATCAAACAAGTATGCTGATCAACAAAAATTAAAAGAAATATAAAGAAAAAATTAGGGGAAACTTTTAGTTATGCCTGCCCACTGCTAAGAGTTTTGTTATTAGTCTAACAATAAAATGTAGATTTATCTCAAAAACTATATAGAAAAAGCTTTATATACCTTTTAATCTGATCAAAAATTGAAATATTTTTATAGCAACAATTGCAGTTGTAAGTTGTAAGCAGTGAGTAAATAACTCGACATAAAGAGTTTGCAAAAGTATGCTAAGAATAAGCAACTAAGTTTAGTTAATGGAAAAGCGGCACTAATTAAGCGAGTTTTGGATATAACAAGAAGATACTAAGTCATGATTTGTCCTTTAGTTAAAATATTCAATTATCCTTGTAGGTGGTTCTCAGCAATGCAAAGAACTGATACGACATGCTTATCACCTGAAAAACCAGTTAAATAATTAATATGAGAGACAATGGAAACTGAATTCTGTGGCTGCTGCCTGCTCACCTTCATGTAGGTGACCAGAGAAATGGGCGGAAATGTGGGTGGCTTTATGGCAGCGGGTTTCTGGCTACGCATAATCAATAATTTCAACATTTTGCAATACGATTTACTGCACTGAAACCATTTCTGATTGTAAGCTGAATCGCCAACTCGCAGGCTCTGGACAGAAGGAAGAAAAGCAAAAGAAAAAACTTTGACCAGCAGCTAATTGAGTTAAAAAGATGGCCAAATCTTACCGCTGCAATCAGCTCATCTCCATAGTAGCAGACCAAAAACACTTGAACCATTGAGGTCATCAAGAAGATGCAATAAATAAGGATTACCTCCAGTGTCGATTCAGTCACTTGGAATGCAATGAAACAAATCTGCATAGAGGCCATCAGAAAATTCAATAGCAATGAAAAGCTATAGAGATTATTTACATGTTCGCAGAGACTACAAGACGAGAGAGAGATAAAGAGAGACAGCTACTCCAAGTTGGTATTAACGCAAAGTTTAAAACTCACGTGAGACATTTGGTATGATAGCGTATCATTGAGACCAAAAACTGAATATTTTCCTTTTCATTATCCCGTTTACAGGGATGGGACTCCAATCGCATTGAAATGTAATTGAAATGCATACAAAGTTGCGTTATGACCACAACCAAAAGTAAATCGGCACAGAGAAAGGCAATGCCAGCCAAGTATGCCCCATGGGCGATATCCCAATAGGTGATCCAATAGATTACATTATTTCTGGTCGCATCGAAGGGAAACCAAATGAGAAACCCGAAATTCCTATCAAATGTATCGTAGCCCAAGAAATTGTATTTAACTGCTGCCTTAATTGCAGGATAAAATGAAAAGGTCGTCGTGTAGGCCAAACAGAGGAACGTAAAAATATTGATCACCCTCTTCATGGTCCGCTCGAATTCGTCCAATTTGTAGTCACGCTGTTTTTCCAAAGTCTTTGGATGAATATCCTCCAGTTCGTCGAGCAGCTCTATTAGCAGCTTTCTTTGCATCACCATGGCCGCCTGCTTGAAGTCCGAGACCAGGGAGAAACCAATGCAAGGAGCCACCGCAATGGCCAGACGAATGGTCTCATAGTCCTGCAGTGATTTATAGAAGAAAACAAGTTCACCAATCACCAGAAGATTAAAGTTGATAAAGCCCGCATAGAGGTAAATCCTTAGGAAAAGCGATTTCAATGGATTTCTCGAACGATGGGCATAGATGTCCTCGCCAATGGTGCGATAGAAAAGAACTGGCACTCGCATCAAGTCCTCGAAGGCGCGAGGTACCTCAGCCACAGCCACAGCCACAGACTTGCTCATATTGCCACCAATAAAAGGACTACAGGATCATTGAAACCGCTGACTTTTATAGTCCAACAATTTGCCCAAGTGCGGCTAGAACTTTGTGGTGGGGGTGGGGTGGGGGTGGGGTGGTTAGAAACTAATTTAATGGGCGTGGCTGTCAAGTTTTTCTGCCTCATCACGAAAAGCGTCTACAAAAAGTGTTGATAATTGTGCGTAAACTTTCTCGAAGAAGTTTTTCTTCAACTAAATGTGATGGACTGTCAATGTAATTAGCTGTTAGAGCTGTAAAGTTTCTCACCTGCCTGCTGCAGCTGGGAATCTTCTCATGGAGTCATTTCGGGTGGGTAGTTAGCCGCCGACCTTCACTGACCGCTAATCAACATGAATTGCAAAAAAAAAAAACAAAACCAAATCGGAGAGAAATGCCAAATGTCACAGTAAAACGTGACTATTGGAGCATGGGAGCAGCAGCAGGCAAGCTTGAGTGCCAATGAATGGATTCCAGACCAGACCAAAGCCATTCAGACTGGACTCCAACCACGTCCACGTCGACATCTCCATCTACATCGACATCCAGTTGTTGTCGATGATTCTTTTCTTTCATTATGAATGTGTTGAATGAAATGAAAATAATTTTTCTTGTTATCCTGCCTCTTCGGGCACAAATTGAGCAGAAAATAACTAATAAAGTCGGACGTGGACTTTGCTTGGCATGAAATGAAATGCAAAAAAAAAAAAAAACCCCAGCAAAGGCTGCCCAGATTACGTGGACCTGAAGCTGGAGATGGAGTCGGGTTGTGGGAGTGAAGTGGGGCGGAGTGAAGTTAAGTCACGGCCCATTAGCAAAGCACAAGGAGAAACCAGCCAGCCAGCCAGCATAGCGTCTCGGGGCACGTGCAAAATGGCAGCTCAAATTGAAATGCTGCTGCCACAATGGGTAATTTTCATTTCAATTTTCACAGTTCACAGTGAGGCATGGCTCCCGCTTTGATTCCCATTTTTCCTTCTAACTCCCCCCCACACCCCTTCTATACGGACAATTTTTTGCTCATTTGCAGTTTGCATTTGGGAATTGAACTTGCGCCCGAAGCGAAGGATAAGGATAAAAACGATGACGTTGATTTTTTTTCTTCTACTCTACTCTCTCTGTGTGTGTGTGTGTGTGTGTGTGTGTGAGTTCTCTAGAACTTTTGCCCAGCAGCTGCGTGTGGCAAGCAAAAGTTTTCAATGCAGAAAATGTTTTGCAACATATTGAAAACTCTTGCCATTCTTTCGAAATGAAATAAGATGAGATGAGATGAGCTATTGATGATGATGGCTTGATACTTCTCCATTAACTCCATCTTTCATTATTCTTCTATGTACTTTGTATAGTGTGTTGCTCCTCTTATGTGTGTGTGTGTGCGTGTGTGTGTGTGTGTGTCGTTGCAACATTTTATTTTCCATACAATTTTGATATCAATTTTTTTTTCAAATGCAAGTTTCGATTAATTAGCACAGCTGCCAGCAAAAAAAAAAAAAAAACAAAAAGAAACTCCCCCCGCCATCAAACAGAGACACATTCGCTTACATACACATATGCAGGAGTCCTTTGGCTTATGTACACAGGGATGAGAGTGGCTCAACCCTCACACTCTTTTTCCCTCTCTCTCTCTCTCTCCCTCTCTCTTTCTCTCACTCTCTCTCTCTCAGTTTCTCATATGAAACTCACTCGGAGCATTTTGCTCCTGCGATGTTTTTTCCCCTCACTTGTTAGGGGAACATAATTGAGTTTGAGTTTGAATTTGAGTTGGATGCGCGTTTGAGTAAAACTCTTGGCGATATTTTATGCCATGGAGGGGGGCTTTCTATGTTTCGATGTTGTGAGTGAAAATGTTTTTCACTTAAATCTTTCGACGTTTCAGTGTCTGTGTGTCTGTTTGTGTGAGTGTGTGTGTGTGTTGGTGGCGCCACTGGACGCGTTTATGTTAGTTTATAACGTTAGCGTTCTATTTGCTGAGGTCGCCACAGGACTAGATCTGGGAACAGTTTTTGTTTTTTTATAAAAGGATAAAAGCTTTAACATTGATTTGTTTTTCTTTCAAAGCTTTTAAACGACTCATGCCGACAGAAGGAATTTGAGTAGAAGCACAGCATGGTGAAAATCCATGATTTCGTAGAAATATTCAAGTTGGAAGCATTATCATGGCAGTAGAAAGGATTTCATTAAGAAGGGAGAAGAAGGAGATCATCAAGGAGACCTTTGTCTGTAATAAACACAAACAAATTACCTTTTTGAATGTGTTTTTTGGTCATTAGAGTTGGCTTTTTATCTACGAAAACATTTAGTTTTTTCAAAAATTTATTTAACTTTATTTCTTAAAACTTGCTCATTTTGCTAGAATTCTTTAGTTATTAAGTTTCAAAAACTGTTGAAAAATATACAAGTTAGAATTTGTCTTCTTTTAGACAAAATCTCTTTAATATTGTTTTCTTCTTTTATATATTTTGTCTACCTTTTTTATTCACAAATTGAATCAAGTCAAACTTTATTTTGGTAAAAACTTCTGTGGAAAGTCTAGTCAATGTTTTAATGAAATTTTCAAATCTTTTTAAAGTGAATGGTTGGAAATTTAATGGCATGTGTTCTTGTGTATATTGTATCAACGTTGCCATCGTCTGCTTGCTTTCAATTTCAAAGAATAAAGCTCGACAATAAACTATTTATGTGCCTTCTCTCCATTTGCTTTTTCTTCGCTTTTTTGTTTTACGTTCATTTTTTTGTTTTTTTTTTTTTTGTTTGCTTGCTTCTTCTTTGTTTTGTTGCATTTTGAAGAGCTGCACTTAAGCGTAGATTTTAATTACTTTCCGGCCGACTGGAATCGGAAGGCGACACACCCACAAACACACCCACACACATACACAAAGAAGAGGGGAGGGGCACAGGATCTCGAATCCTTTGGCAACATTTAGAGAATGGAATGCATTTATCTGACGGACGAGAATCTCAGAGCCTGCTATTTGAATTAGCCGCTGCTTTTGTCACATGCCACACATGGAGTGAGAGACAGAAGCGAGAAAGGCAAAAGAAACGAAACAAAATAACAAAAACGAGATTGTAGACGACGTTCGCCTCAAGTGCAGGGCATTATGTATTCATGGCGAAAGCTAAAAAGAAGAAAAGCTATAAACACACACACACACACACACACACAAACAAACACACGCATACACACCCAAGCATACATATATGGACAAGAGGGTGAGTCGAAAAAAAATAAAAAACCCACAAAAAATGTATAGGAAAAGCAAGAGAAATGCTGGGCAAGTGCACTTAGCAGCTTGTAGACGCCCCAGTTGACATTGCCAACACACACACGCACACACACACACAGAGACACATTAAAGTATGCGTGTGTGTGTGCCACTTGGGGGTTGTTTTCTTTTAGCCATAAAGAAAAAAAATTCGCACATGAGCATACGAGACAATGGCGTGGCATGCATTAAGAGGCAGGCTGAAACAGCAGCAGCAACAACAACAAACTCGAAGTGGTTGCTGCTCGCACCCCGGCTGCAATTTTCAAATGGCCTAAACGCTCAAGGCGCTACCGCTACTACCACTGCCATCATACCCTTTGCAATTATACCAACAACAACAACAACAGCAGCAGCAACAGCAGCAGCAGCAACATTGATGATGACTACAACGACAACGACAACGACAACATGTCCATGTCCTGGACGGCCCTTTGTTGCAAACCCACCCAAAAGCCCTCTCTTTTCTCTCTCTCTCTCTCACTCTCTTTCTGTGTGTGTGTGTGTGTGTGAGTATTTTTTGTTCTCCTGTTGTAATCACAAACATGTAACAAAAGCCAAAACAGGCTCAAGTTAATGACTTGGCAACATGTTGAGGAAACGAAAGGAAAAAGAGAACTTGGCCTAGCATTTGATGCAGATGCACCTGCACACAAGTCAAAGCCAGTTGACTGCGTTTTATTGCATCCTGCCGCAGCAGCAGCAGCAGTAACAGCAATAGTAACAGCAACAACAGTTGCCCAAACAATGCAGCTTTTGTCTAGGTTTGTCTATGCAGCAGGCGCAGCAGCTGTTGTCCCATTCCCCCCACCCCTTCTCCACCTAGTCAATTCAAGGGGCGCAATTCTTGAAGCACCTTGATGGCTTTGGCTAATTGAGCCAAGCCAAGAGCAGCAGCAGCAGCGACAACAACAACAGCAACAAATTTGTCAAACATTCATTGTTTCAAGCACAAACGAATGAACGAACGAGCGAACGTTTTACCATATGCAACCATCAGCAACATCTTTTTGGCCAATTGTCGCAATTGTTCTTGGCTTCTTCTTTCTTTACTTTTTACCATCTCATCGCACCGCAATCGCATCTCATCTGAGACTCTTCCGAGTGGCCGAGGTGGCCGAGGTGGCCTGTCACGCATGCGCCGTCGTTGTCACCCGTCCGGGCCATGTCAACACTTTGGCTGTCGCGTCGAAACCATTTTTGGGCAAATCGCTTGCTCAAAAGAAATCAAAAAATCCCGTTACAAAGCACGAGGCCTAAAGAGTTGTCAGGCGGAGGACGGAGTTGTCCATTGCGGACCACCGCTGGAGTATTCCGTCTGTGGCGTGTTGTCGTCTGCAAATTGTTCGCGTCGCTATTATCCAGGGGCATCAATCTCCAAGCAATTGACAGGCGGCCCCCTTCCCCTCCCCTCCACCACCCCTGCAACAGTGTTGCCACTACTCCCCCTTCAAAACTGAACAAGTCGTTGTCGTTGTCTTTGGCAGCCTTTTTATGGCAAGACGAAATTATTTACTCAGTTGATGTTGCTGTTGCTGTTGCTGCTGCTGATGCTGTTGCTGCTGCTGCCGCCACCGCAATGCAATTGTCAACGCGGGAATTGGCCAGCGGTAGCAGTGTCTCCTCTTTGGCCTTCCTCCTCCCTTCGGTTTTATAGCAATTTGATTTGTTGGCAGTTTTTCTGTAAATTGCAGCAAGTCCGCCTTTTGTCTTGCCTGCTGCTTAATTTAATTTGTATTTCGGCCTCTCTGAATTTATGGCTAGTTGGCAGTTTTTTTTTTTTTTTTCGTTGCTGCTGCTGCTGTTGTTGTTGTTAGTGGATTTTCTTTTTGTTTTTACCCTGATTGACGGCAAAACTGTTTGGCAGTTGCCTCCGCCAGTTTGGTCAAAACAATTTGGAGTGGGGGAGTCAGACTCAGACTCAAACTTAGAGTCAAAGTCTTGTCTTCTGTGTGTTTTTTTTTTTTTTTTTGTTGTTGTTTTTCGTCAATTATTTATGGAGTTTCAGAAGTGACAGGACAAACGAAAACCCCACAAGTAAATGATGTTGAAAAAGCGACAACTCACAGGTGACTCTAAAAAGAAATCTTATTCTTTAGTTAAAGCAATCAAAATGTTGTTATCGAATGGACTTTAAACTGATTTCATAACTCTTTTATTAAATTTTGTGTAAGTTGTGTAAGATTGTCTGTCTCGAAGAACTTAAAATTTGAATATAATAATTAAGAATGTTGGTCATGGTTCAAAGCCCTAAAAAATATTTAAATAAATCAAGCTTGATGTTTGTAAGTTTGACTTATTTTTTAATAGCTCTTCAAAATCAACAAAGTCACCAAAATCGGACTACTATATCGTATAGCTTTATTTGGAAAGTAAGGTCCCTAACTTAGCGTGTTGCTTTTTCTAGTTACAATTTCATCATTTAAACTTATTAAAATCTAGTCGTATACTTTTCCATCTTTTCTCTGCATATTCTTCTCAGAATCGCTAAAATGCATATACCCTTTTTTTCACAAAGCTAGACCAAAAGCTGCCATTTCTCTGGCTGAGAGATGAAAAGGACTGGCCTTGCATTTAGCTTGCTTTTGACGCGGTTTTTTGCCAACATTTTTGTTTCGTATTTTTGTGTTTTTGTTCGTATTTTCGGCTTCAAACCAAAACAAAAAAAAAAGAATAAGCAAAAACTTTTGCCATTTTTAATTACAACTCTGAAAAGCGCCGAAAAAAATCGCAGTTTGCTTTAATTACCGCACAAGAGAGTCGTGAGCTGAAAGGGAAATAGGGGGACAAAATGTGGGTGAGGAGAAGAGTTTCTTTTTTTTTTTTTTTTGTTTGTTTGTGCTGTTGGCGCTGATGAGGCGCGCACTTTGATGAAAGAATTGCGAAACGGTGATGAGGGCGACGCAATTATGGCAACATGAAAATATAAAGAAAAAGCAAAAATAATGCTCGTAGTGCACTCCTTAGAACTCAGAACTCTCAGTACTCTCGGTACTCAGTATTGCGTACTTCAAGGTACGCCAACAACAGCAACTCCCTCCATTTTTACCACTGCCCCTCGAGCTCTTGGTTGGTTGCTCCGCAAGTGGAAATGCATTGAAGCATGCCACAGCAACATACAACAATATAAACAACAACAGCTTGCTGCACTTTAACTTGGCGGAGAAACCCCCCCCCCACACACACACACAAATATATCTATACATTATATGTATATATATTTTGCATGGCCGCTGACACGCCTTTCCCGCACTAGCCAAATGAAATGTTTTCTTTAATTTTACCGCATATGAAATAAAAAAAAAAAGAAGGGAGAAAATACGAGAGAGAAAAACTCGCGCGGTTTTAATTAAAAGATGGCCGGGTAAATAAAGCAAACCGAAAGCCCAATACAGAGCAATAGAAAAAGAGAAAGCAATAGGGATAGATAGATACATATATATGTAGATATGTAGATGACTAGACATTCATCATCTCATCTTGGGCAGCCCAGAGGAAGGGCAGGGGCGGTGGGTAATACACATAATTATGCTGACAAGATTTTTATTCTCCGTTGCTGCCAAATGCAATGGAAATGTCATTAACATTGCGCCCATTAAAATCGACGCGAAGCGGAAACATCCCAGTGGGACGACTCTGACTCTGGCTGAACTCTGAGAGGAAATCCATCTGCAGCTCCATTTCCAATTCCAAGCTATAGGAATATACATAGAAGGCATTGCATTTTTCAATGGGCTTCATTAGTGTGGTTTATGTTGCTGTTGCTGTTGCATTGTAGAATGCATTGATACAATTACAAGTGGATTGATATCTCTCTCTCTCTCTTTCTCTCTCTCATAGATATTGACTTATTGTAAGGATACAATTGGAAAAAATTAGTAACCAAGTTGCCACTGAAGTGGTATCCCATTCAAAAGAGAGATTCAGCCACAATGGGCTTTGGATTCGTTATGATGTTGTCGAGATATTGAGAATGATGACGATGATGATGATGATGATAATGACAACGACGATGATGATGATGTTAGCCAACTGAAGTGGCCAGAATAGTTGAAAAACGAATTGGAGAATCAGCAAGAGTTTGTGGTGAAAAGGAAATTGAATGATCGACTTTATCAATTTAATTGAAATTTCATAAACTATTTTTGATACAATTAAAATTCCAGCGTTTTTTTTTCACTATCTGAAATTAAAATATAACTAATCATTTTGTTGAACGTGATTTGCTATCCCATAAATCTCCTTAATTTTCAGCTGAGACATTTTTATATACATTTACTGATTTAATTGGTAGCTAAATTTATTGTATGACAGTATTAAATGGAGAGAAAAAAAAACTAGTAAACCCATTAATATAAATATATCTTACATTAAATTTGATCTAGGTAACTGAGAATAGAGTTTATTTTTTTTTCAAGCATTTACTTATCGATTTACAGTCAAATTAGCTAATTTTATAATACAATTAGAAAAATAGCAGAAAATTATAGCTAATGACAACATTAAGTGATTCCTATTTGCTTACCAATCTGGTAGATTGATCCAAAGGAAAGTGGTTTTAGAGTTTCGGGCAGTATCGATCGATCACTGACTAAGGGAAGGGACTGAGGGAATCTCATAACATTTGTAGTTCGGCATACAACAGAAAGATTTCAACTGCCTGACTAATAAACCAATTCAAGTTAGTAAACAAATTAATTAAACATCGTACATAAAGTTTATTTTGGCGGCTTATGTTTCGGCTTAAGCAATTTATCATTTTGTTGCATTAGAGACAGATCCGTTTACTTTGTTGTTGAGGTTGTGTTAATTCGATCCAGGCAGCAGTTTTCATTTGATGATTCAGAGTTTGTGGCACTCCACACTCCTCCTTCTCTACTTTGTGAGTAGCTTTTTGCTCAGAATTTCAATTAACATTTCCATGGTTTTTTTTTTTTTTTTATATGCGTTCCTTCCGTGGTACTTGCACTTATCGGCAGCACTTTCAAATTTTAATGAGCTCACATCAATTTTAATTACCGTCAAGTTCCGGACCGGGCCGTGTCTGTCTTCCTCCCTGTTGCTTGCCTCCCTTTGCTTTGCCATTTTTTACTTGCTTTTTGGTTTAGTCTTTTGCGTTTTTTTTTTTTTATACGGCTGCCTTGTTACGCCCTCTGAAATTATCTTGGCCATCATTTGCAGCAACAGAAGCAGCATGCGTTGAAATAATTTGCGTTAACAAGTGAAGGTTTACGAAACAACACAAAAAACCAAAAAAAAAAGAGAAATAATAAAAAATGAAATGAAAAAATTGGGTCTTCAAATCGTTTGTCAGAGTTAGGGTTGGATGTGGCGCCTGCAAGGGGCAATTAATCATACGCCCTAATAAACTTGCTACCAAAAATATTTTTCTTGGTTTTGTGGTCGTTTTTTTTTGTGTTTTGTATTTTTTGGCAAATACTTTTAAGCAAAAATGCACGCCCCTTTGGTTGTCTGCTGCAGCAGGCAGACAAATGGTTGGCCAAATGGCCAATGGGCAATGGGCGCCTGCCAACTGCAAGAGATCCTCCTGTCTCCTCTTTTTTTTTTGCCTTTTTTGTTTGTTTCATATGCACCCTAGCGAAAGCAGGGTATACACACTTTTTAGTTCTATGAGCTATTGCCAAAATTTGCCATTGCACTTTATGACCATCTCAATTGCTGGGATTGATTGTTTTTGTAAAAAAGTTTATTTTTATGTGATTTAAAAATACTTTTTCGGGTTAAATTCGAGTAAACGTTTTTTTAGTTTTTATGTCTGAAAATTGTATTATATTTTTTGGCCAAACTAAAGCAAGTAAATCTAAACAAAATCAGTTTGGCTCTCTTCTCTCTTTAGTTCTTGCCAACATTCTCATCCTCAAATGCCCCTAAATGTCTTTGATGCCATCTTAAAATAGTTATTCTAGTTGTAAGGGTATATAGAAATGTCGGTATGATTGAAAAATATATATTGTGCTTCCGTTGAATGGCTTCTTGTCCAAGTTTTTGTCTTTGTTTCGTTTGGGGGGCTTGTGAAATTAAGTTTGTGGGTAGTAGCAACAATTTTTGACATGGCCGAATGCCGAAATTTATGGGCCAACTAGGGATTGCTGCTGCTGTTGGCTGCAACTGCAACTTGCAACTTGCTACTTGCTACTCTTGCAACTATGGCTGCATATAAATTGAACTTACCCTGGCTTAATGGTTGCAATTTGCAACCAGAACGAACGATGGCCAAATTGAAGTTGTTTTCAGTATCAAATTGTTGTTCTTAGTTTCGGTTTTTTGTTTGTGCTTGGCTGATCACTTGGCAAATACCTTTAGCCAAAAGCTAGTTAACAACAAACAAAAAAAAAAAAAAAAAGGAAAACTGAAACAGAGAGAGAGAGGGAGAGAGAGAAAACAAAAAAATTTAATACGCTTTTAAATATGCAAATTTGCTCATTATGCTGGTTTTTTCTTCTTTTTTTTTTGGTTTATGACTGCGGCTTAATTAGGCAGGCTAATTGCAAGGCGCTACCGTTTGGCATTCGAGTCGGTTAATGGTGTGTTAATTGAGCAAGTCAATGGGTTTTTTTTTTTTTTTTGTTTTGGCAGGGGGCCTCCAGTTTATGATGCTTGAAATTGATTTGAGTGCACAGGTGCAGCTGAGGGGGCTGCTGGGTGGCGTCAGAAGAGTTAAGGTGAGGTGAACTGAATTACCACAAACTCTTTCGATTCGATTTGATTGTCTTTGCTGTCACTCGCCCAGAGTTCATTTCCCAGTGAAGAGAAGAGAAAGTTTAAACGCTTGCAAGTTGTTTTAGCCACTGCAAATCAGCGAAACAAACCGGCCAAATGATTCGCAAAAACTTTTACCCTCCATTTGAGAGGGGCGGGCGAGAGCGGTGGGTGGAGGGTGAAGGGCGAAGGGGTGATAGTTGTCACCCCTCGTTGTTCACTTAGTTCAAGTTTTCGATATATATATATAATAGGAAAACCAAGTTGCATAGTTCGTATTTGTTTTTGTTGTTTCTTTTATTGTTTTTAGTGTGGAAAACTTTGCGTTAGGGAAACTGTAAGGAAAAACTTTAGCCCTGTGGGTCCTGTCAATGCAATAGTTGAGTATTTATAGACTCCAGGCTAGCTGAAGAACAAGCAGAAAAAGAACAAGAAGAAGTTGTCGTAGAAAACACCGAAGAAAGGACGATATCAAAATGCTGACAACCAAATAGAAAGACCTAGCCAAGAGATTTAAGAACCAGCCACAGCAGCAGTAGCAGCAGCAGCAGCTGTCTTGATGACATTTTCACACGGTGACTCAAAATTTGCATACAAGTTTTTCGACACAAATATTTCAAATGTGTCTCTCTTCAAAACTGTGTGACAGAGAATTATATGCAAATTATGCAAATGCACGCGACAAAAACATTTGCCCATCGCACTGAAAGGGTGCAGGCCCAAAAAAAAAACCGAAACAGAAGAGCCATATCAATAGAGGTTCAATACGGGACGAAGTACCGAAAACAGACTGAGAGTGAGAGTGTGTCAGTGGCGGTCTAGCACAAAGGTAAAAAGGGCTACAAACCGCTATCGTTTTCCCTGTATCTAATAACACAAAAAAAATTCCTCTTATCATTCATTGGGATGCTGTGAACAACTGCGGGTAAGACATTATGCACAACTAAATGCAATTTCAATGTTAATTAATTTTAGAAAGGATTCGAAAGCGAGAGAAAAGTATATCTTTCATTCTCATAGCAAAACATTCGATGACAAAGTTTAAGAGGTTTCTATTTTTTAGTGTAAAGTAAGTGGAAGTTAATGAGACTTCTTCCATTTGCTACCTTCTTCATTCATCTATGCGAATACCGCTCGTTTATTCATATCATTACGTCCCCCTTTTCACTACGCCACTGACAGCAAGGACAGAGAAAGAGGGAGAAAGAGTGAGAGAGAGAGAGGGCAGACAGAGTCATCTAGTCAGCTTAATTGCAACATGCAGAGCACATTGCATGCTTAAATTTCTGTGGCATCCTTTTGTTATTGAACAACTGCAAGTGGCACAATGAGAAGGACAACAATAACAACAGCAACAGAACAGGACATCAGGACATCGTTGTTTGTTTTGTTAAGCGGCTTTTGTCTATTTTTCGAACGCCCCTTTTTGACTCTGCAATTGATATTTTTGCCGACTGAATGCCAAAATTGATTGGCAATTGGCAATAATCAATGGAATAAGTGCTAATTTGCATTGTCAGCTTGTCAGCTTGCCCGTTTGCCAGTTGTTGTGCATTTTATTTGCTAGAAGGGTGGGTTTTCTCCCATTTTTCCTCACTTTAATTGTAAAATTTTAGAATTCAGTGACATTCTGTTTAAGAAGGATAAGCCATTAATTGTTTGGCTTAGTTTCGCAGTAGTTATCTTTCCGCACAATTAGCCACCATTAGCAGTGTTACTCTTACTCTTTGGTTCGTGTTGTCCCAGTTCAATTCACACCGACAACTTTTGAGGGCATTAACTGGGACAAGGACATTTCCACGCGAAATCCTGACGACACCGAAAAAACAATTTTCCTGCCAAAAGTTAATTAAGAACTTTATCTCTCTCTCTTTCTCTCGTAGCCTGGGCGCCTGTTACAAAAGTCAGACAATTGTGTGAAATGGAAAGAGAGAGACGGAGAGAGAGAGAGAGAGAGAGAGAGAGAGCAATGAGAGCGTTTTAATTACATTAGCCCCAATTGCTGCGTACTTTGACCTATCCACAGCTTCCTGGGTCACATTTTTTATTCCTTTTTTTTTTTTTTTTTTGTTTATGCTGCGGTCTGCGGCATTGTCAACACTTTTGTAACGAGGTCATACACAAAATAATAACAACAAATGGCCACCTGGCCAAACCCGGCGAATTTCCCCTCACATTCTTATTTCTCTCCCATTTACCCCCATTGCGTACGTATTTTGTTTGCTCCTTTTCCTTTTTTCCGCGTTTTCCCAACGCGTTAATAACTTTTTTTCCTTTAAGCTTGTTTTTTTTTTTTTTTGTATTTTTTCTCCGCACTTTTTCAGTGTTAAATACAAACGACCCCGCGGTCGTTGGTCCGGCCACTTCAACGTCTTTTGGTTCATTCTTTTGGGCCTTCTCTGTCTGGGCGCTGTGAAAATGATAGCAACTGCGGCTAATTAGGTTTTGGCTGGGGCTTCCGACATTTGTCTGCCGTCGCATGACGTCATCGTTGTCTCGCTTATGGGTCAAAAGACGAAGTTAGAAGCAAGAAAGGTGACCTGCCTCTTTTCGGTGTAATTTGGTATGAAATGAAATTAGACTGAAGCGACCGTTCCCTTGGATGTCGATGTGGGTGAAAATGAGCATGAGGGTTTGGGGGTGTGGGCGCGGGTGGTGGAAGTGGAAGTGTCGTCGCTTTATAATGAGTTTTTGTTTTTATTTTGCTCGGCTCGTTTCTGGGTTCAACTAATTTGCATTTGAAGTATTTTGGTCAAGGCCATTGCCAACATAAATTGATGGTAGCGGTTGTCGTCGGAGTCGGAGTCGTGGTCGGGGTCGGTGCGGGGGTCTAGGTCAGGGTCAGCGTCATGGTAAGAAAGAAAACAGAAAGTTCACTTCAAGTTTTCTGTTAATGATGATGATGATAATGACAGAATTTGTTGTTAAAGGTTTAAATTGAAAAACAACCGCTTCAAATTGAAAGCTTGAAATTCATTTTATGCCCATTTATCACTCTCTTTCTTTCTCTCTTTCTCTCTGACTTTGAGTTTTCTTTTTTTTTTTAATGAATTTATAAATTTATATAAATAAGATTAATGTGAAGTTAATCATATTCCATTCTTGAGGCCTAAGCCAATTATTTCTTTGAGAGTTCTTTGATATTATTTTGAAGAATTTTGGGGATTTTTATGATCCCCAATAACCTTATCAAGAAGCTGAACTCATTCATTCGACCCCCGTCCCACCCCCCCGCACACGCCAAAAAGAGAGAAGAGACATGGCTAAAATAAGAAAGTCTCATACAATATGCGCACAAGTCACCGCCCATCATCATCATTTTCCATTTTCCTATTTGAACAATTCAGTTGCTACCAAGGACGTTGAACGGGAAGGGAAGGGATGGGGGGGGGGGGGGGCTGTGGGTAACTCTCGGGTCTGTTGTTGTCGTCAGAATCTTCTTAGTCTTCTCCCCCGCCCATCAGCCCCTGCATCCATCTCATTCGCCATTCTTGCTGTACTTTTCGCAAATCAACGGCAGACAAAAATCTTTTATTCAAATTTTATTTGATTGCTTTGCGATTTTCGCTGTTGTTCCAAAAGTGAATGAAAAGGGGAGACACACCGAGTACAGTTAGGCAGGCAGGCTGAGTGAGTGAGTGAGTGGGTGAGAGAGAGAGAGAGCGAGAGGAAAATACATTTTGTATTTGTATGGAGAATTTTCTGCATTGGAAAGTACAGAAAATATTATTTCGACGACGACAACTTAGGGTTATTGTTCAATTTAAGCACGAAGACAGCCATGGAAAAATGTAGGAAAGAAAGAAAACATAAAAATAAAAAATTCGCCTGGCTGGACAGCGACACAACAACAATAATAACAGCAGGTGACCCAAGTTGAGCATCGATTGTAATACACCCTGTAGAAAGGGTAAAGCACCGACAGTATATACTTTTGAAATCGTTTCGAGCAAAATAAAGTTCGTTTTGCAAAAGGACAGTGAATTGAAATGGCATCTGGTAACACTGAACAATAGAAGAGATGTTGGTATTTCAGTATGACCAGATTTCACTTTTAGTTGTCAAAGATGTTTAAAGTTTTGGACTCGGCATAATCTAAGCTGAGACTTTTCGGGTAGAATGTTGATCTACAAAGACTTGATATACCCAAAGACAACGATGTAAGCGCGGTATACATTGTTCAGCAACATCAGCAGGACATCAGGCGACAAGGACGAGCGGCAGTCACTTGCAGTCATAGACAAATTTGGCGAGTAAATACTTGATGGAAACACTTTAAGACAGATGAATGGTTTAGTTGTTAGTAGGGAAGAATGAAAAAGCAAGGAGAATGAGATTGAATGGGGGCAAGTGCATTTGGCCAGTTGTTGCCTTAAGGCAATTTCCATTAGATTGCATTAAACTCTTTAACCGACCAGCCGCCTCGTAATACTTTATTATTAAATTTCGCACATTAACGTGAGCGTTGGAGAAACGGAATTGCTGGCATGGAATCGGTGAAGGGCTGGCGGAATGGGGCATAACAAAATCTAGATAAATATGGCATGCAGATATAGGGGGTGGAGTGGGCAGTAAAAGGAGATGGCTAGGATGGCTGGTAGCTGGATGGCAACGCAGTCGAGCGCAAGGTTCAATTTTGAGGCAAACATTTTGCATGGACTTGGATACATAAGCAAGTCAGCTAGTCAGCTAGTCAGAGTCAGCCAGCCAGCCAGCCACCACGCCACCCAGTCAGATGGCCAACCAGCCAACCAGCCATTCAGCCAGTCACCCAGTCAGCCAGTCAGTCGTCTATAAATTATATCCGTTCCAAATTGAAATGCGCGTTAAAATGCAGTTAACTTGGTCGTTTCAAGTCGTAGTAGATGCTGCTGGTCCTGGTTCTTCTTCTGGCCATGTTGTTATGGCCACCGCTGCAAAACTGCCTTTTTATAACGATTCCCTCATCTCTTTCTATTTTTTTTTTTTCTACATTTCACTGTGTGTCCCTTTCTCTTCCTTCTATGTTTTTTTTTTTTTTTTCTTTCTACTTTTTACAGTTTGTGCGCACATAAAAATAGAAAATGGCTTTGAACGGTGCCAGGGGCCTAGACACGAGCACATTAGATGCCAGTTTCAAACGACGACAATGTCTACTACCTGATGGTTGCCCCAAATGTTGACCAAAATGAATGAGCGGAGAAAAGAAAGGGTAAGATAATATCATTGGCAGCAGTTGCAGAAGGCAGCAGCAACCAACCAGCAACCAACAACTAAATTGAGTTCTCTTCAAATATGTATGTACGTATGTATATCCCAAAAAAAAAAAATATATATGTATGCATTTTCTGTAGAGTATACAAAAGCTTTATGTCAATTCTGTGTGAGTGCATCGAACCCATTTTCGGAAACCATAACGCCCTTCGAAGGCAATGGGCAATGGGCAATGGGCAATGGGCAAAGGCACTTGGGGCATTTTGATCCTGGTTAGGGTCCTCGTGCTGCGTGTGTGCCGCTCAAGTGTTAAGCTTATGTCATCATTGAGGCATGAATGAGCTTTGGACACGCTGCCTGATTAAACACACACATGCCTGCAGCTACAGCTACAGCTTCAGTTTTAGCTTTAGCTTCAGCCTCAACCATTTGAGACTTAAAGCTTTAACTTAATTTTTCTTAAAATGCACACAAAATTGTAATTGATGTTGTTGGTGATAGAACAAATTTGCTTAAAAGCAAATACCACATAAAACGCCAAAAACTATGCAACGCTTCAGTGGCTCAACTCAAAGCCGAAGAAAACTGAAAACTGAATGCCACGCAATTTGGTAAAATGCGTTAAAAGTTTTGAGGTTACAAACGAACAAACAAACATGGCGTCCAATGGCCTGGTCGGTGCTGAGCTGGGTCGTCCTGGGCTGGGCTGGGCTTGGGGCTGGGCTATTTCTTGTAAATACATTTGCACAATTTGCTGTATAAATGTGAAAATTAGAAAAAGGCCAAAAAGCACATTTCATATGAGCCAAAAAACTAACAAAAGATCCAATGGATGGCCACATAAAGAAAATTTCCCCCATTTTATATGGAAAATACGCACGTAGAGAAACCAAAAGAGAAAACATGAAACATGAAGATGAAAAATAGGGAGAGTGAGAAAAGAAAAACCCACGGATGAACCACCAACTCCATTGCTATCACACCACATACATACATACATACATACATACACATGTGCATGTGTATTGCTTTAATAGAAAATTGCAAAAGTTTTGCAAAAGAAAATGCCTCAGCCAACCCAAACGAGGCAACTCTGCACGGCGCCGCCGTTGAAATTGAAAAGAATGTGCAAAAGTAGCAAGCCAGCGAACACAAAAAGAATGGCCTGGCTAAGGTGGTTAAGAGACAGAGCGAGGGAGCGACAGAGAGAGAGAGAGAGAGAGAATGATAGAGAAAGACAGATATAGAGAGAGGGAGAATTGGGGATAATAGGCGGTGGGAGGAAGGCAGGCAGCCAGATCTGGGCTTAGCAATAAGAACTTGAAGGCACAGCAGCGGCAGCAGCAGCAACAGGGTTGGGGCTCTGGCAAGAAAGCCAAAGTAAGCATGAAATAAACCCTCATAGTCGACGTTGTCTGCTACGGAAAACAAGTAGAAATCTATCTAAATAAATCATAACGAATATGCAGTACCCTTTAACATAGATCAAAATTTCATACTTGATTTTGGCAAACTTGAAAACAGATCAACAGAAAACGAAAACTGTTCTTAACAATGCATGGCTGTCGTTCCTTAAACCAATTGGGAATTGCAAATGGCTTAGGCTAAACAAAAGCACACAAATTTGCTATGATATTTATCAGAGATCTAAATATTGTCTAAGCACTACAACACTGGATAAAGGACGTTATCTCTAAGACAAAACAAAGGCTTGAAGACCTCCAACTCCAAATTCCATTCTAAGATACAAAAAATTTCCTCAAGTCAGTTTAAATTTGCAGATTCCATAGTGAAAGATTGGGTTACTGTCCTTATATATGTAGTATATTCTGTAACCGAATTGAATTGTAGCATACAGTATTTTGGCATTTGGAGCATAATGGCAGGGTATCGAATACCAACGTGGGGCAAAACGCGTAGCAAACTCTACGAAGATTTACCGGTTTTAACGTTGCCAGTCAGCAGTTGCCCTCGGCCCCATGGGTGAGTATGTGTATGTGTATGCGTGTGTGTGTGTGTCTTTTTGGGGGAGGCCTGTGGGTCGCGTCTGGCATTATTATGCCCGTCGCATGTTGCGTCGTTGCCGTTGCCGTTGCTCGTTGTCGTTTTGGCCCATGCTCAGTTTCCTGTGCGCCTTGCCATGTCGTCATGCTATCAGAAATGATGCCTGGGAGATGAGTGGGGATGGAGCGGGGTACGGGGGGACGAGGTGATGGGGCGGCAATGCCTCATGCAAAACGCATATCGATTTGTTGTAGCCAAGTCAGTAGATAGACGATTTGAGTCAGACTGTCGACAGACTGCAGTTTGAGGAATGCTTTCCCAGGTATTCACCACATTTTGAGTTGAAAAATTAAAACCACACAAAATAGTCGAATCATATTAAAAAAAAAAAAAAATTCAATTTATCCGATCGTAGGAAACAATGTGCTAATTGCTGGTAGTTCGGGTTAGGGGTTTAGGGTAAGGGGGTAAGGGTTTTAGCCTGTCATGATTTTGGCTCTTATATCTTGTTGAAATTGCATTCGGGTGCATATTTGATGGCTGATTTGCCAGCGATAGTCCGCCCATAATTAGGCATTACCTTTTACCTAGGCTGCAACGTCCAGGTGAGTGGCATGCAACATTGTTGCACTCATGTCGTAGTGTTTACTGCCAGCTATTGCTGTTGCCGTTGCTGTTGTGCTAAGCAGGGTCCATGCCAAATATCAAAACTAGATACCAACATGCTTTTCATACAAGTGCAGAAGGGCCCAAAAGGGCTTATCAACCGGTGTATATCTTGTATCTACTGTGGGGCCCCCAGTGCGTGCGATTTGGCCATAAACAATGCCAACTGTATTTAAAAACTTTGCTAAGAGCAGTTCTCCTGAACGGCAGTTCACTTCACTTCACTCACTAACAAAAAAAAAAAAATAAAAATAATTAAGTTAATGTAAAATGCATTTTCAAATTGTATGCTAGGGCATAATTATTATCAGAACCTAAGCCTTTAGCCCCCGAGCTTGAACCTGTTTGGAATTTATAAAGTTTTTGCAAATTAAATACAAAATCTATCATTTTTAATGGACAGCAAATGTTGGGGTTGGGCTGAGGGTCTTCACTTTGTACAATTAAAACAAAACACAAACTAAGTTAGTCTAGAAAATTTTTCTCTTCTTGAGTTGGATTTCTTCCTGACTTATGTACATATCTGCTCCTTTTACCTCACACACACACACACACACAACACTTTTAGGACCCTTTCATCGAACTTGCTTTAGATAAATCGATATCTACCCCAATGTATCTTATTTTATTATATTTCGTGGTGTCTTTTGTGTCAGTTCATTAATTTCATTAAAAATGCATAATAAAATTTGTATAGCAGAGAGCCTGCTGAGTGGAGTAATTTGCTTGTAATCCATCAACATGTCGCCATTGCATGACACCCAAAGGCTGTTTTATGTTACTTTCACAAGGACTCCAAGTTCACGCCGAATGCACCAGACCAGCTTAGTATAAATTACAACGTGGACCTTAACATGTTAATAAGATGAATAAGTATGTGAATTATATCGCATATATATATATATATATTCAGATAGTTACCGGCAAATTCAATTAAAGCCAGCTTGTGCGATAAGTGGCCAAAAGTAAAAACCCATGAGAGCTAGGCAAAAGCTTAAACCTTATCCTTGTCTGATCTCTTGCGGTCAGTCAGTCAGTCAGTCAGTCGGTGGCAAGTTGCAGCTGTCTTATAAGAGGATGAGTGGAAGATTTGCATTCGCAATACGTGTGAGAAACGAGCTGAATGCGTAATTTAATAATACTAAAAAAAAAAAAACAAAAATATACATACATATGTATATACAATAAACAGGACATGGCCAAAACGCCTGCAAGCCCATTAAGTGGAATGCAAAACTAGTTTAGGATTAAAAGTCAACTTTCTGTAATAAAAATTTCAACTTAATTGTTAATTAAAAGGCACAGGACGAAGCTCAAGATCGAGACCAGACCAGACCAGACCAGGACCTGGGCCCTGTTGTTGCCTTTGGGCCACTGTACGCGTCACGATGTTTTGTTGCAATGGCAGCTGCCCCATGCCCCATAGCCACAGACGCAGCCACAGCCACAGCCACTAGAGTCACGTCTATCAAAGTAATGACACTCGACTTACACGAAAATGATCTTTTCGGGAGCCTGAAAGTGTGGAAATTATAATAAATTTTGACTTTGGCCCGCAGTTTCTGTCTGGCAATTATGCAGACACCTTGCATTTGGACGGGCATGCTGCTAGTTGTTGACTGGCTGGTTTTGATCAGAAATATATATATATATATATACACATATATATATATACATATTGCCATATTGACAGCTTGATTGATGTTTGAGTGCTACGATCTACCCCTCCGCATCTCTCTCTCTCTCTCTGTCTCACTGTTTAGCATTTTTACGCTGAATCGAAATCGATTGAAACAAACATTTTTGCATAAGTTTAGCATCGCCTCGCCTGCCACGGGTGGTCGAGCTTCTCCCCTCCCCTTCCCGTAGGCTGCTGCTGGCTCAAGTTGCAGTTCCAGTTTTCAAGTTCCACTTGCCATTTAAGATTCATCCAGTCGACGACGACGACGACTACCGTTCCGTTGTTCATTTAAGACAATAAATTTCATAAATGACTTTTTGCATAAAAATGCTTTTGCTTTTGCTTTTGCTTATGGAGCGCGGCTAACAGTCTTGCAGATCGCTTGATCGGAAGAAAAAAAAGAAGAAAACTCCCGCTGCGTTGATATTAATTGGACGACATAATTGCGGAGCCACGTTGCCCATAATAATGCCTCGAAAAAATACTCAAACTAAGCGAAGGTAGTTCCCAAATGGGGACCCATTCATTGGCCACTGGCTAAAGTAATTGTTGTGCTCTGCCAAACACGTTTCAGGGGGCAATCTTCATAAAACAAAGCAACAACAAAAAAATGAGTGAACTCAACTCCGGTAGTCGCTGCCTGGCTGGCTGACTGGCTGGCTAGCTGGTCTTTGGGTTTGGGTTTGGGTTTGGGTTAGACATTGCCAGGAATTCGGCCAAAAACCCGAAGACATGAAGGAGACACATATAGAGAGAGAGAGAGAGAGGGCAACCGGCGGGAGGGAGGTCTACAGCAAAGCAATAATTATGGGTTATACTACTTGATGCATATTACTTTTTGGCGCTGCCGCAGCATGTGTGCCAATTATCGGTGTGTGTGTCCAAGACTAATTTATTGTCTTTGCCTCTCGATATTGTTGCTGCTTTTTAGCTGTTGCCCTAAATCCAATTGTAATACAATACGGCGCATTTATCATATTTAAGTACCGAGTCCCTGGCAAAACGAGCGAAACAAACCAAAAAAAAAAAAAAAAAAGGAACACATATCCTGTATTTATGGCCTGCTAATACACGGTTTAAGTTTAATGAGTGCAAAGGGTCGTCTCGACTCCTCTCGAGAATTGAAGTGACCGTAGTGCATTGTCCGTCCATGGGAGTTGCGTTTTGGTGAGCAATTGTGAAATGAAGTTTCCTCTTTCTTCTTCTCTGTTTGCTCATCATCAGCAGCAACAGCAAGTCCACAAAAAACCTTACCTCCCAGAGGTTGAGATGAAATAAGGACATTGTTTTGATTATAAATATTTATTTTGTCCTCTGCTTCTGTTTTGCTGTATTCTTTTTTTTTTTTTGATTATTTCTTGTTTATTGTGCAAATCGGTTAAATGGACTGTAATGTTTATTTTTCTTTATGCTGCGACAGTCGCTTAATAAGCCTCATGAATAATGGCTGAGGCTTATGACAGGGCGGAGCTCGGAGAGCTGATGGAAGGAATCAGCCTGCCTTCCACATATGAGTAGACACACACACTCACACACACCACAAGTGGAAAGATATAAGGAAAATGGCGTACAATTGGTCACGAGAGAGACAGAGAGAGAGACAAAGACAGAAGGAAATGCCTGAGTCAGCAAAAATCTATATACAAAAGAAAGTCCAGGAAAGAACGCAACCAGAAAGTACGCCACAAAAATTGCGCACAATTACGATGGAGGCGAAAAAGAAAATCTATATATATGTATATATGTATATGTATCTGCTGCCACACCTCCTCCTTCCCACTTCCCACTACCCACTAACCACCCAACCCCTGTGTATCTTATCCAAGCGGAAAAGAATTATTACGTTGAATTTTTTTTGTGTTTTTTTTTTTTGTCGAAGAAAACAAAAAAGAATTCTCATTTTTTGATAGCAGGCAAGGACTATGCCGCAAGGAGCTTTTGCCCAGGACACTACGTCGACGTCGACGTCGTCTCACGTGCATATGACAGTGGAGTAAACAATTTCATTTCGCTCAGTGGAACCAAAAAAAAAGATAACTGCTACAAACGAGACGCAAGATGCTGCAGCAAGGACAGCAAGGACAAAAACGGACCACAGCGACGGCAACGGCAACGGCGGCACTTGAGTTGTGTTTTCGGGCAGCAGGAGCAGGAGCAGCAACCCCCAACAGAAAAAAAAGAAAAGCACAAGAAGTTGCGTAAATATATTGTCCTGTCGCTTATTCACAAGAAGTGGGCTGCTGGTGGGGTGCAAAGGACAAGGACTGCGGTCGACTGGGCTGGGCTGGGCCGGGCAGGACATTCAGTTTCAGGACTCCTTGGTCCTTTGCCTTCTTCGCCCGTCGCGCCGTGGGCGTTGGACGCAGTTAGTCGAGCGTGCCTGGTGGATTTTAATGCGTGCCTCTATAAATTTTGCACGCCTTTTGTAAATGTGGGCAAAGTGGTGGACTAGCGTTCCGATGGGGGGGTATGGGAGGCATGGGGGCGTGGGCAGCTGTACACGTGGCCAGAACTGTTTTTTTTTTTTTTTTGTTTTTTGAAACTGTCAAATTGTTGTTACTCTTCTTTCTCTCTATGTGTGTGTGTGTGTTGCCTGCTTTTCCTTTTTTTCTTCGTATTTTATTTCTTTCATTTCTCATATAAAATGTTTATCCATAATGGATTTAAAATTGGTATTGTTTGATATATGTGCTCAAGTTTTTTTTTGACAAAATTTCTACTCAACCCTCAGATTTGTATTTAAACTTTTATTTTCCTCGTCGCTGTTAAAATTTGTTGCTTTCTCAGCATCGTCGTTCTTCTTCATCTCATTCCTCTCCTTGTCCTCATTCTCCTTCTCCTTCTCCTCTTCCTTCTCCTTCTCCTTCTCTTTCTTTTTCTCCTTCTCCTTCTCCTCCTCCTCCTCAGACTCTGTATCTGTTCCCGTTCCTGTGTCCGTTCCTGAATCCGTTCCTGAGTCTGTTCCTGAGTCTGTTCCTGAATCCGTTCCTGTATCCGACCCTGTAGTGGATCCTGTACCAGTCCCTGTATCAGAATCTGTATTGGATCCAGAATCGGATCCTGTACTCGATCCTGTACTCGATCCTGTATTCGATCCTGTATTCGATCCTGTATTCGATCCTGTATTCGATCCTGTATTCGATCCTGTATTCGATCCTGTATCTGTATCTGTGTCTGTCTCCTCTCTGTCGCCATTTTGTTTCTTCTGTTCTGGCTTATCCCCATGCTCTTTGTCCTCCTCTGTGGAAGAGTCAGCAGTGCCCTCGACATAAGCCTTCATCTTGATCAAGTCTAAGAACTCAAGCCATTCCGATATATTCTCCTCCCGCGCCTCCGGCGTCTCCTCCTCTTCGTCCGATGGCTCCCTTACTGGATCAATGCAGAAAGCCAGCAAAAGATTACGACGACTCATCCGAACTGTATAGAAGGGAGCACCTTTACTTGGATATGAGCTAATCAGATAATCTTCTTCCGTCGATCTGTCGTATCTTATTTCAGACGCGTCTACTTGTCCCTCTTGCGGGGTATTCTTTCTTACTATAAGTTCCAAATCCCAAATGGACATTTGGCAATCTTGTGATCCAACAGCAAATAGGTTGCCCTCTACGGAAATCGTTATGCTATTAATGCGATCCGTGTGATGAGTGAGAACCCGTAGCATTTTCTCCGTAACCGTATCCCAGACGATGACCAGTTTGTCATCGCCACCAGAAAGTAAGTAACGACCGCATGGGGAATATGCCAAGGTATTAATTCTGCTTCTATGGCCTACGAAGAGGCGCACTTGAACCGCCTTAACCAAATCCCAGATGCGTACTGTGGTATCAAGGGATCCAGTGGCCAAGTAATTCTGATTCGGATGGAATAGGCAGGCACTCACAGCGGCCAGATGGCCGAACAGAATGCGTGTGGGCCCAATACTGTCCTGAGCCCACATGCGAGCGGTGCCATCGCTTGAGCCTGTGGCAAAATAATAACCCCTCGGGGCATATCTCACACAGTAAACGGGGGCCATGTGGCCGCGGTAGGAGACCAGGCAGCGCCAGGAGAGCATGCACCACATGCGTATTGTATGATCCTGTGAGCAACTGAGCAGATATCGATCATCTGGGGCAAAGGTGCAGTCAAAAACCGCTGCTCTATGGCCGTACAATGAGCGTTTTGTAAACTTCCTATACGGATCCATCATGCCCTTGTCCACACCGGCCATTCCCCTATTGAGTAGCTTTAGCCATGGAGCTGGCTTCAACTGCGACAACTTGCATCCCCTCAAGGAGTAGACATGAATGACTGACGCCTCAGTGCCAATGGCCAGCATGCCAACGCTCTCGGAGAAAGTGCCGCAAATGACGACCTCGTCGCAAGCTGGTGCCGTGTACAAATAGGTCGATGGAAGATTCTCACGACTTAGTTCAATGCGGTTCATCTCATCGGCCTTGCGACGCATCAAATCCATGCGTCTCGGAATCGGTTTAAAAAGATTTTCGCCTGCTGGCAAGTTGACATTACAAGGCGGCGGAGGCTCAGGTTTTCGCTTTTTAACCTGCTTATCATCCTCGGCCGATTCTTTCTTCTTCTTGAATTCCATTGTGTGTACGGGATCTGGTGCGGCCCACAAGATGGGCTCAAGCGGCACTCCCGTATAGCGTGGACGATCTTGCGGCAGATCGTCATTCACATGCCAAACGAAATAAAAATGTTTTAGAATCAATCGCTGCTGTGCAAAAGGCCAATCCTCCAGGTACTCGAGAGCCTGCTTGTATGCCGCCAACGACATATGGATCTCCATTTTCTCCCATCCAGTTAGCATGCACTTGGCCTTCTCTGGCACACTGTCAGCTTTCTGGATCTTCAGCAGTTTCTCAATGCGACCCACTTGCGATTCGTCAAAGAAATTCCGTGTACGCTTGACAAATACCAGAGCCTCCTTCTCTTTTCCACTTGCAATCATTAGGAGATAGCCCAAACTGAATATGGGAAATAACATGGTATGGAATTGGTATCTAAAACGACATGTCGCCTTCCTGCTAAGTTTATAGACGGCCAGAACGGTTCTCTCGTATGTCTTGAATACCTGCCCATCGGTAATCGGCTCAAACTCCGTATCATCGAAATCAAAGTAATCATCCAGACCGCTGTCCTCGTAGAAATCTAAGCCCTCCTTACGCTTGATCTCCTTTTCATCTGCATCTTCGTCGTCGCTGGAGGCTTTGCTGTTCTTTTCCGCGGACTCGATTTCTTTATCAGCCTCTTCCATTTGCTGTCTCTCTTTGAGGGCAGCCAAAATGTCCTCCGTATTCTTGCATTTGTCACCTTTATCAATGGGTAATCCAGACATTTCCTGCCAATAGGTAAACTTCTTTATTTCCACTATTGGTTTGTCTCTTTTATCTTTATCTTCATCGTTGGCATTGTCACTTTCATTATCAGAACTGCAAGGGGAAGTGCTGCTGCTGCTGCTGCTGCTATTGCTGCTCCTGGAGCTGTTAGAGCTGCTATTCGAGTTTTTTTCACTCAATTCCTTTTGGCATTCTGATATGTTCTCATCCAATGGCTTGGGCGGGTTAATCTCCTTCTCTAGCTTCTGTATTTCGACGTTTTTCTCCAGCGATTTCTTCTCGACATTTTTATCAAGTGCCTTTATTTCAAGAGCGTTCTCAAGCAAAGTCTTCTCAACATTTTTGCGCGACGCCTTTATTTCAATATCCTTCTCAAGAGATTTTTTCTCGACATCGTTGTCCAGCACCTTCATTTCGATATCGTTATCCGGTTCATTCGTTTCGATAACCTCATCCAGCGTATTTATTTTGACATCCTTGCCCAGTTCATGACTGTCGGTTCCCTTTTCCAGGCCATTCGTTTCGACATCTTTGCCCAGGCCATTCATTTCGTCATCTTTGTGCAGCGTATTCATTTCACCAAACTTCTTCTCCGGCGGGTCATTTTTAGCGACATCCAAATTGAAACTAATTAAATTGTTAATTAAGTAATTTGAGAAGAAGAAACTAGCTTTTAATTATAGCTACCTCGTTTTAGTTTCATCCGCTACCTTCGATAGAATGACACTGCAAAAGGACAAAGGAATCTCATTCTCGTTCGCTTCTGATAATTTGGGCAAACTTCGAAAGGGCGAGGTAAATTTTCCCATAGCAAATGTTGGAGGTGACCTAATTGGGCTGATAGCTACTGGTAACGTCCATTGCAGCTTATTGATTAGCTCACGATAATTAGGTGGAGTTCTGTCATTGCTAAATTATTATTAATTAGTTAAAACTAGTTTCTCTTGCAATGTTCGGATAGTTCACCTATTAGATTGAATCGTCATTTTCTCCATTTTAGTTTCAACATCAAATGATGCAATCTTTCGTTTACGCTCCACATCTTCTAAGGAAAATAAATTGAATGGTATTAGAATAGAAAAAACACTTTTTTAGACCGAATATACCTCCTTCCGATGAGTCACTCAAATTATTTTCGTTTGACGTATCACTTAAGCTAAGATCGTGTAGTAGAAAATCATCAATTGGTTTATTATATTGTGTGTGAATATCATCTTTTATGTCATCCGTTGAATCGGCCTGGTCCAATGCTGCGAAAAACTCTTTCATATCCCAATCACTTATTGTCTCAGTTGTGCTATTTCTATGAATGTTGCGCATCTGAGCCCATCTGCGTTCGATTTGGGAGTCATTGGAATCCGTGCTGGATATGCTTATATTGTCATCACTCTCGCCATCTATTCCGAACGTGGGTAAATCAATGATTTTCTTAATATCTGTTGACTGCTTTTTGGGTAAGTTAAAGCCAAATGGATCGTCTTCATCATCTAGCTCTGTTGGAGTTGGACTCCTGGTCATTGTTCCACACATATTAAAGCCAAATGGATCGTCATCATCCTCTTCCAGCTCTTCTGGTTCATTTTTCTCTTCTTGTTGTTTCGTAAATTTGATTGTCTTTCTTGGGGCTTTTGCCTTAGGCGTTCGCCTCTTGTCACCTGCATTCTTTTCCACATTTTGCTCTTTTTTCAATTCTGATGCATCTTTTGCCCTAGACTTTGCATTAGTAATTTTGTTTCCAATTACATCATTTTCATCTCTTTGCTTCTTGTTAATAATAGCCGAATGGGCCTTGTCTTTGGGTTGCTTCTTTAAATCTTTCCACGAACTTTCGGGCATTATTTTTGCACTTATTTTTGCAACTAACACGCAGAAATCATTTGCTCAAGAAATTTTTAATGTCTGTATTTTAATAGTGCTGACAATTTAGCCATTATTGCAGCGAATAAAATGAATGATGACTTTTCATTTGTGGCCATCAAAGCAATTGTCAAACTGACAAGTGTCAAAGAAAAATATTTGGCTGACTTTTTATGGCTAATATTTTGTGGCTGATGAGATGATTAACCACTGTGGCGTATGGGTAATAATTTGATCTACTTTTGGTCACCAAACCGGAAGTTTTAGATATAACAGGCATTAATCAGTTGAATTTCTCTATTGGATCCAATTTTAGGCTAACAAAACCTGCCTAGAGATGTGTGTACCCAGCCCTGAATACCCTTCCCTACAGCAGACGCCTTTGATTTTTATCGATTTCATAGCCCGAGCAATGGGGTCCAATATCAAAATCTTTGAGGTTATATTCATTTCGAGCTGACATCGTGGCCACATGTGGCAACTTTATGGAATTGCCAGTGCAGTTTCTGTGGTTGATTTCATGCTTTCATATTGTCATTTTGCATTTTTATGAATTTTCCTCTGTGTGTGTGTGTGTGTTTTTTTTTATTTCATGCGTTTTTTCATGTTGTTTTTTTTTCCTGTTTCTTTTTTTGTGTTTTCTTTTTTTTTCGTGTTTTTTTTTACATTTTTTTTATTTTTGTAGTTGTATCCCTTGCTGCTTCCGCACGTCGACAGGCTCGAGGCGCAGGCACATCCTGACATGGCGCGACGGTAACCGCTGATCTGAAACAAAATGCTGGCACAGCATATAAGAGACCCGGCTACAGCGGGGACGTGCGAGAGGTCGGAGACTGAAAGTGCAAAAGGGTCGGGGACGGGGTCGGGGACAGGGACTGGCAGGGTGGTACCGCGTAGGTAAGAAGAAAAAAAATTAATTTGCATACCCAATATTCAACGGATTTGCTGCTGCGTTGGCTCTCGCTTGGTTTCCCATGCTCTCACACTCAATCTCCGTGTATAGATAGGTGTGTGTGTGTGTGTGTGTGTGTGTGTGTGCATGGATTTTTTTTCTCCACTTTTTCTGGAATCGTACACTATGCTGGCAGCAGCAGCAGTGTAATCGTCGACCCGCGTTTCAATTTCTACAGAGACCCGAGCATAGTTCGAGCAATATGTTCTACACTGCAACTCACTTTGCATTGTATAAAAGGAAAAAATCAAAACATACAAAAAAGAAAGAAAAAAAAATTAACGAAAACCAAAAAAAAAAAAAAAAACATTACGAAGCGCAAGCACCACAGACAGCCCGCAGAAAATCCGGATTGTTGCATAGCATTTATCGTGCATATTGTTTCTATAATTTTCCAATGATTTATTACTTTGTGAAAATATAAATTATCCAAGCCAAAGCCCGTCTCTGCCCAATACAATTTCCACAATATTCAGTTTAATGAATAAATGTCAAGATCTAAATATTTATATTCTACTAATGCACAAAATATTTATAAAATGAATTTTAAGATGTGAACGAGCATTAAAAAACAAAATCCTCACGATCTAGTCAGTCCATTTGGTCGAGATTTTCAAAAGGTTTATCTTTATTTTATTATTCATTTCTATATATTTATTTGATATATTTGAGGTTGATAAGTCGTCAAAAAATTAACCGACTAACAGCCTCTTGGAGCGAAAATAAATTTCATAAATTTGAATCAAAATACTAAAATATGAAAACAAAGTCCCTTTTAGGCGCATAAAATGAATTTTAAATATTTTTTACAAAAAAAAAATGGTAAGTAAGACATCTTTTTTTGCTTAATTGAATAGTAATTCTCAACTAGTTTTATCATTGGGGATACGACACTTTCGCCAAGTCTGCTAAGAATCTTGAGGTGCTCAAATTTTCCAATTGCCTGATTTGTAAGTTTGATCTCGAGTCGATGAATAACCAAAGTTTGATTAAATTATTTATGCCCTTCAAGGGCAATGCCAAAGAGAATAAAAAACAGGTAATTTTTGTTTTTTCTTTTCAAATGTAAAAACAACAATTGAAGAGTAACAACAATAGCAATAACCACAACAAGTCGAGGGCTATCATTAGATTTCGAACAATTACAAACAAAGCCTCATTATTTGGCAGCAACAATTGATACCCGGTTACAAAATCAAAATCACTTTGAAATGTGTAATGCAGCCCATAAATAAATCAACACTGCAGAATAATCCATTGTAAAGTGTCGAAAAACTGCAATTGAAATGCAAATCAATGCAAATCGATACTTGAATCATCATCGCCACCAACAACACCAGCAACAGGAGTAGCAGCAGCAGCAGCAACAGCAGCAACAACATGAGCATGAATGAATGAATGATTCATGCAACGCACGCGAGCAACATTCAAATGCAAATGCAAAATGCAAATGCAAATTCCAAAATGCAAATGAGTGAACGCAAAATTTTTGCAACCAAAGCAATTTCGGTGGCGCATCAGAGAGACAGATACAGCAAGAGAGAGAGAGAGAGAGAGAGAGAGAGCGAGGGACAATCTGAACGAAGATGAGTGTATGAGAATGAGAATGAGAAACTGCTGGCTTCCCGCTGATCCTAACAATCAAATCAAAATAAATGCACCGCACGAGCAAAAACCAAAAATTTTACCAAACTGCAACAAAAGCCAAAACAACGCCAACAACACTAACAACAATAGCAAATGCAACAATAGCAAAAACAACAAAAAAACCAAAACAAAAAAAAAAGAAAAGGGAAAGCCGCTAGCAGATTTTCGCACTTCCTGTTAACTGTTGCTAATTTGATTAGAGAGTTGCCACAGGAGGGGAGACGGGCGAAAGGTGCCCTGCAATGCCGTGGGGTGGCCCGATGGGAAGGAGAAGAGAGGGTAAAGTGAGTTGGGATGCTGTGAGAGACGTGGCAACGGCTAACTGCCAACGCAAGCAAAAAGGCCATAAAAATTTGCTGGCGCAGATTTCGTTTTGGCCTGCCAACTTATGCAAATTTCCTCTTGTGATTTATGCCAGAGCTGTCCATTTTAACAATTTTTTGATACCCTATACACACACACACTGAGCATACCATGAAAGGGTACATCTATACCTTAAATATGCTTGCTCAATGGGAGTATATGGACTCTTTGAATGCTGTTTAATGTCAGAAAAAAACTTTTTCATTCGATAGATTTTTCCTATTGAGGTTTTTCTTCCTGCATGCGGTGTGTGTTCACCCATTGATGATACCCGTGCATTAAAGGGTATCTTGAAGTCAAAATGTGTGATATATTCTCTGTTTTCTCTAGCAAAACTTTACTCCTTGGGGTATATGAGTTTCTGTAAATTGAATTTTAAGCACAGTTCCGTAAATCGTTTCACACGCGCTGCTCTTTTCTCTGTTTCTCTATTCTCTTTACTCTTGGGTCTTAATTTATTTTGCGTATGGAAATTCAATCATATCCTGTCATATGGCTCAAGCCTTTCTTTCACAGAACGGGTTTGTCTTTTCGATTTCTGTATGTCCTGTGTGTGCGTTCCTTCTGCCTGTGCTTCCTGAACTTGTCTGGGCTCATTGTCATGCTAATTGGCAAGCAATGAGAAGGTTTTTCAGGATTTGTCGAGTGTTGGCCGCAATATCCTTGTGAGAAATATGTCAGGTAGAAGGAGATGTTGCGGCTGCTGCTGATGGGAATGAGAAATATAATCATGATAAAGATGACAATGATGGGAGCTTAGTTTGCCTTCAGACATCAGAGCGCGAAGTGCTATTAATGTGAAAACAAAAAAAAAAAAACATAAATGATCCATTGAATATACGAAACTTTCCTACATAAACAATAAAAATCAAAAGAAATAAAGCCTAAGAAAAAAAAATATGTCTCCCCAGCTGCTTTGTTTTTTCCTTTCGCTTTTACAATTCTCCCTCCACCACACTCGTCCCACGCACCGAGCAGGACAAGAACAAACATTAACACGGCCTCTGACGCAATTTAACACCAATTACAATATCCGTTACATCTAATTATTGTAAGCACGCCCACAAGGAAGAGCCACTGGCCCAGGACCAAAAGGCACAAGGCCCATGGAAGGAGCAATAGCAGAACGAAGAAGTCGACTAAATTAAAGAAAAACAGAAGGAAACCACAGAAAAGGCGGCGATGGAGACAAACCGAAAATGGAGCGGAGACATGGGGCGCCATTTGTGGTTGCCAGGACATTAACAATGGCAACTAAAGCAGCAGCAGAAGTAGCAGTACCAACAACAAGGACAGCAAATGGCGACCATAAAACAACAGAGAACAGAGCCAGGAATAGCCATGAAATATGACGACGAAGGCAAGACCTGCTCTTGTCCTCCTCCGCCTCCGCCTCCGCCTTCGCGTCCTCTAAATGAGCGAGCGAATGGGTGGTGGGTTATTGGGTAAGCTGGTATGGTGTGGGAGGTAAACATTTCTTAATTTCCAACAATTTACGCTGAAAGCTTTCAGCACTGAAATGACGCACAAGCAAGCGGACGGTGTCGGATAGAGTCGAGTCGAGTCGAGTCGAGTTAGGTGGGCGGGCGGACCTGCAGTGTCTTGTTTCTGCTTCTACGTCTGTGTCTGTGTCTGTTTCTGGCAGTAGCCAGTCCAACCAAGGCGACAATGATGATCTAACGCCATTATTTCGCTGGCAAACGACAGGCAGTTGTTAATGGGGCTTACCACTTAAGCGCGAAGGCATAAAATAAACACGCGGCCCTCTCCGTTCCCCCCTCCATCTAACATGCCATCACCATCACCATCGCCATCGTCCTGTTTCACGGATGTCCTGGCAAATTAATTAACATGGCGCGCGTTCGCCTTGAAGCACTGTTTCTCTTTTCCTTTTTTGGGTTTTCTTGTCTTTTGGCGGTTTTTTGCCTGCCTTGCGCTTAATTGTGCACCGTCTTCATCGTCGTCGTCGTCGTCGTCGTCCAGTCCTGCTCGCGGCTCCCTGGATTGGGGAGGTAGTTGGAAAGTTTTACTTGCTTGCTTGCCATCGGCAGTTTAACAATTAAGAAACGTTTAAAGTTGCCAAGGTTCAGCGAATGAAAGTGGAACGCGCGCGGTTGTCTTTTGATTACAAATACACACAGCCAGGCACACACACAGCCACACACAAAGCCACACACACACAGAGGAGCACAAGCAGGAGCTGTATTACTGCAGGAACTAGCAGGACTACGTACCAAGTGTCAGCAGGACATTGAGCATACGCGGCACGTTGCTACATCCGTTTGACACCTTTTGTTGAACCCCTCCTATCCTCCTATCCCCCTATCCTAACCCATCCTTCTTTGCTCCCATTCTCCCATGGCACTGCACAGGAAATGAGCTGGCCTGTACGTGACTTGTTTTTCGGGCCAAAGATCCAAAACTCCTTCAATTTAGACAATATTTGGTTTTACTCCAACCCAAACCAATAATGCTGGTCCAACAACAGACCAACCTGAAAAACTTGGCCGTTTGAAGGAAAAATTGTCAATTGCTGCATTTAACTTAAATTTAAATCCTATTCAAAATTCCAAATTTGTGCATTCGCTCAATTTCCTTTTCGTTCCACACAGAGTAATTACCCAAACAACAGAAAGATTTGACATAAATTTACAAAGCGTCGTCGCCCAAGTTGTTGCTGTTGTTGCCATCGCCGTCGTCGTCGTCGTCGTCGTTGTTGACGTCCAAGATCTTCTTCGGGTCCAGAGCTCCTCCGGCCGGAATAATTAGTGTTCATTCAGCATTTTGCTACGTGCCAAAAACAACGCCTTGCGGCAAGTACACGACACGGCACTACGAATAAACTTGGGTAACGCACTCTTTGTCCCCCCGTACTTCTCCCCCATCGCCCTGTCGCTCTCTCTCTCTCTCTCTATCTCTCTTGTCTTAGGTCTTATATAATTGCAATTAAAATGTGCGCCCAGAAGTATTTCTTTTTGTGTGTGTTTTTTTTTTTGCCGTGAAGTGCAAACACTTTGAGGCAATTGCCAAGAAACAGAACGAAATAATAATAAGAATAATAACAAGATGAATAATAATAATAATAAGTAAGAGAGAGAGAGAGAGAGAGAGAGAGAGAGAGAGAGAGAGAGAGAGAGAAAGAGAGAGGCCAGTAGTAGTAACATTGTGCAAATTAAAATATAATTAGAGATAAACAAGCCATCATCATGAGGGGCAAAGGATGATGTTCATAGATGATGGCGCCCCCTGTCGGTTAGAGGCAGCAACAGCAGCAGCAGCAGCAGGCACACATTTGCTTACGCACTTACGACATTTCCAGTGGAAAGGAACGAGCGAACGAACGAACGTTGTTTGGCTGGAAATTAGCGTGTACTGAGACAACCTCCCGGACCTCCCAACCACCACAACTGAGGCCCACTGTGTGCGTGTGTGTGTGCGTGTGCGTGTGCGTGAGAGAGAGCAAAGGGATCATGGGAATATGGGTATAGGAAAGAAAGAGCAATATGTGATGCGATGTCGTCGTTGTTGCTGTCGGCGTCTCAGTTGCTGTTGCTGCGACTGCTGCTGCTGCTTTTGCTTGCTACCTGGCAACTAACGAGCAAGTAATTTTGTGGAGCAGCTAATGCTGCCCTGCCTGCTACTGGGTGCTCCATTTGTTTCCTCTCTTTTCTGCTGCTTCTTCTTCTTCTTCATCGTCGTCATCGTCGTCGTCGTCGTCGTCTCCTTTATCGTTTTCTTGGTCTTGTTGTTTAATGCTGTTGCCGTGGCTACTTTAAGCCATCGTTGTTGTTGTCGTGGTGTCTTTCATATTAAGTATACGCGCAGCACTCGCACTGCCTTTGGGCTCATGTGAGTGCGTAGAGAGTGAAGCGACCAGAGAGGGTGGTTGGTAGGTGGGTGGGTGGGTGGGTGGGTGGATGGCCAAGGCTAGCCTCATCTTAGGCTGAGGGTAGGCCTCTGAGGGTCGTTTTTTTCTCATTTTTTTTTTTTTTTGCCTTTCTTCTAAAGCGCTGAGGCCACACCTTCTGCAGGGGTGACTACGACTACAAAAAAAAAAAAAAAATGAAAAAAATGAAAAACAGGCACTGCGCCGTTTGCTTTTACTTTTGTTTGCTTGGATTTTCGATAAAAAAAAAAAGAAAAAAATGGAAATATATAGGAAAAGAAGAAAGATTTGGTTGTTGGTTTTTTTTTTAGTTTTTTTTTTTTTTTTTTTTTGGTGGAAATCTGCTTTATGAAATGTCAAAACTTCAAAGCAAATTTAAGTTAAATGCAAGAAAATGAGAAAATATACACTTGAGTGCGTATGAGTCAAGCGACCCTGCCTGCCCGACTGCCTGACTGCCTCTGTGTTTTTTTTTTGTGTCCTTCACTGTTACTTCCCGTACTTGTTGTTTTTTTTTGTTTTTGTTATTTGTTTACTTTTTGTTGTTGTTGCTGCTGCTGCTGTTGTTCATCAGTTCTCTCCCATTGTCCATTGGACGTCGTTAGGCTTGCCGTTGCCGTTGCTGTTGCTGTTGCTGTTGCTGTTTGAACTGTTGTTGATAGCCTTTATTAGTTGTTGGCCCAAAGCTTAGCCGCTTTACATTTTGCTCAGCACACTTCCTGCTTGTTGTTGGACCAAGCAGAACGTGAGCAAGGACAACAGGACTCGATTTCGAACTTTGGATTGCTCTGACTCCTCTGACAGCTCCTGTGTCTCCCCGACCCCACCTACCCTAGCCCAGCTCTCTTTAAGCCCAGCCTGCCCTGGCCTGGACTGGCCTGGCCTGGCCTTGTGCCTTGTGTAAATAGGTATTATGTGCGTTTGCTCTCTTTTGTCGGTTTTTTTTTTCTTCTTACGTTTTTTCGTTTACATTTTTCTTGTGTTTTTTTCCAACTTTTTTTCTGATTCTTCTTCCTCTTCTTTGGCAGCAAATTTTATTAAAAAATTTTATATTAAATCAATTGCGTGCAGATTTCGGTTGGGGTGTTAAATGTGTTCAAGCATAAAGTTGGTCGGTTGGTCGGTTGGATGTTAAATTTTTGCTGGTTCTGAATGGCGGCCAGCTAATGAAACTCTAAAACTGACAAACAGAAAGATAGCAACAACACGGGAGGGGATAAAGAAAAAATAGGAGAGATCAACAAATAGAGGGCTTGGGGTGAGATTTGTGTTTGGATATAAGCAAAAGTCTTCGCTACATATTTTAATTAAGTTCTAAACATTGTTAAATTTTAACAATCAAAGGCAACATTCTAAAATACATTTCTTTGATTTAAAATGAATAACAAATAATTCGCAATTGAAATATTAGATGAAAACTGACTGAGATATATAAAATATTAAAAATTTTCAGAAAAAGAAAAATACAAAATTATTTATCATTGGAATTGCCACCATTTTTAATTTTTTTGTATATAATAGAAAAAACTCAAAAGGAAACTCTGAAAATGTGCCAGGATTGTTCGAGTTTTTCTTCTAGACCACAAAAGTTGGAGTTTAACAATAGAATAAAAAGATTGATTCCACTTTTCACTTTTTTCCCGCTTCGAAGCTTTTCTAATTTCTATTTGCATTTGATTCTTGTGATTTTTTCCAAGTGTGTATTGGTCCTTGAGTTTTACATTCTACAATTAAATGTTGCTAATTGCTGCTGCTATGTTTACATTGCAAAACCTTCTCATTAAGTTGTCAATGTTTTGACATATGAAATGACCGCTTGGGAATCATCATAAAAGGGATTGTTTGTTGGCTTTTGATTTGCAATTAGTAAAGGACTTTTGCTTCGGTTAGATCGATCTATTTGAGCCATGATTGAGAGTCCAGCGAAACGGTTTTGTAAAATAATTAAACTAATTCGTTTCTGTGTGGGATTCTGTGGTACGGATGTGGCCAATCCTAACTATCGAATGTGGTGGCTTACCTATGCCGTGATATCGGCCATTCTATTTTTCTTCGCCTGCACTATTTACACTTTGTATGTGGGTGTGATTCAGGACGGTGATCCGACGGTGATACTTCAGGCATTCGCAATGGTCGGCTCGGCCGTGCAAGGATTGACCAAGCTACTGTGCACCACGAACAAGGCCCCTTTGATGCGAGACATTCAGGGCACCTATGAGCTCATCTATAAGGAGTACGAAGTGAAAGGGGGCGATTATACTAAGTGCTTGCATAAGCGCATTAATATCTATTGGAATCTTATGGTCGGTTTCATGTGGGTCTATGCAATCGGTGTGGCAGTTTTGGTCAGTTTTCCATTCTTCTATCTTATTGTGTACAAGCAAAAGATGCTGATCATGCAGTTCCTAGTGCCGGGAATAGATCATCACTCGGATGGAGGGCATCTGATGTTGCTTAGCCTTCATGTGACTTGCCTGTGCTTTGGCGCTTTCGGCAATTTCGGTGGCGATATGTACTTTTTCCTCTACATCATCAATGTGCCACTGCTCAAGGACATCTTCAATGTGAAACTAATGGAATTCAATGAGGTGGTTGTCCAGCGCAAAGATTACGCTAAAATGCATGACATGTTGTGGGATCTATTGGCCTGGCATCAGCAGTATGTTAGGTAAATCTTTCATCACAAATGCTCAATCAAGTCAAATGGCAATTAAACAGAATCTCTTCCTCACTTATCCTAGAATTCTTCGTGGCACAGAGAAAATCTACAAAATTGTCATGTTCGTTCAACTATCTACAACATGTATTGGCATCTTGTGCACCATTTTCTGCATTTTCATTAAAGTTTGGCCAGCTGCTCCAGTCTATTTGATATACTCATTCATTGTGCTCTATACATTTTGTGGTCTTGGAACTGTCGTTGAGACTTCGGTAAGTTTCGCTGCATTGAAACATACATACGCAACTCATTCACAAATCTGTGTGTGTTTGTTTTTTTTTTTTTTATAGAATGAGGATTTTACCACGGAGATCTATACGAACTGCCTGTGGTACGAACTGCCCGTGAGGGAGCAAAAATTGGTCATTCTAATGTTGGCCAAATCTCAAAACGAATTCGCTCTAACCGCTGCAGATGTTTTGCCCCTGTCAATGGCCACAGCTCTACAATTGACCAAAGGAATCTATAGTTTCAGCATGATGCTAATCACATATCTGGGCTACGAGAAGTCTACTTAAGCAATCAATCAATATGTCTGCAATATTTAAATAAAATAATTATAAGAGTCACAAGAATTATTTGTAAAACTAAATTTCAAATGCAAAACGAAAGGAAATTTCATCCAGGCTTGTGAACCAGTTGGAGTACGTGGCTAATTGGATTAAGTTGAAATGGTTGACACAGACCTTGCTGGTTATTATAAAGGACAAATAGTAATTTATATGTCAATATCTTGACATGCCGATTGTCCTTCCAATATATGTTCATATGTAGCCTTGACACAGGCAAGCAAATGTGCCTGTGACAATTATTTTTGTCACCTATAAAGACAGGTAATTTCTTGTGGGACTCCGTCAATCGGTACGGAGAACTTGTAACACGAACAATGTCCAAAGTTTTGAAAAAATCGCCAGATTTGGATGAGGAGAGTTGCCTGTCGCGTTATCGTCGTATTATCAACTTGCTCAAGTTTTGTGCTCGACTCTGCGGGGCAGATATAACCGAGCTGGATTATCGAATGAATGTGATAACATATACGATTTGTTTCCTATTCGGAGTTTTCTGCATTTGCACGGTCTATACGATTTACTTGGGCATTGTTAAAGATGGCGACTGGTCGATCCTTTTGCAGGCAACTTGTTTTGTGGGCGGCGGAGTCCAGGGCATAACCAAGTTGATCTGTTGCGTCTCACAGCGTCACGAGATGCGTGCGGCTCAGTGTTTCCTCGATGCCACGTACATGAAGTACGAGCAATTGTCTGGAGGCTATCGGGATGCCCTACTCGAGGCGATCGCTCTCAGTATGTCGTGCATCAAGGGATTCGCATTTGTCTATATATTTGTGGTAGCTGTTTTATGTGGCTTTCCAGTCGCTTACTATGTGTTTTACAATAAAAAGATTTTGATTATGCAATTCCTGTTGCCTGGTCTTGATCCGGAAAAGGAAAGTGGCTACATCATGCTCTTCGTTGTGCATTTCGTTTGTGTGGCATTCGGTGCGTTTGGCAATTATGCAGCGGACATGTATCTATTTGTTTTCATAAGCAATGCGCCGCTTCTCAAGAACATATTGCGCTGTAAGTTCGAGGATCTTAATCAAAAGTTACGCAAATCGCAGAATCAAAGTGAGGACAAAGCTAAGAGAATTCATTGGGAAATGGTGGATATTGTGCAATGGCATCAGGAGTATCTCAAGTAAGATATGATTGAAAAGATTTTCCTAAAAAAAATTCTGAGCATTTTGAAAATTCTTCATTCAATCTTAAAGCCTCTTGGATCGTTCGGAGCGTGTTTTCTTTGTCATTATCTTTGTGCATGTGTTTTCCAGTGCCATGAGCATTCTGTGCACACTCTATTGCATACTAATAGGCGTTTGGCCAGCAGCTCCTGCTTATCTACTCTATTCGGTTATGAATCTATATCTGTTTTGTGGTCTAGGAAGTGTTGTTACCATATCGGTAAGTGCTATTAATTACTGGGCTTTCATTTCTCTCTACTCTCCTTTTTTTGCTCTCTCTCTCTCTCTTTGTAGAATGACGATTGCTGTCAGATAATTTATACACATTGCCTTTGGTATAAATTGCCAATTGCCGAGCAACGTTTGCTTATGTTTATGTTACGTAAATCTCAGAATACACCGGGTCTTTCAGTAGGCAATATGTTGCCTTTGACCGTCAACACGGCTCTCCAGTTGACAAAGACCGTCTACAGTCTATTGATGCTGCTGATGCGGGATACCGACGATTGAGCGGACCACCACACTACGGCCGTCCCCTTCGCCACCTAACCTAGCTTCTTCACCCTCCACCTTCATCAACTTGCGGCTGATTAATTTTTGCTTTTTGTCTAATGAACTTGCCCGCAAAGAATTTAATAAACATCGCTCACAGTGCACGCTTTATGGCCCAAAAAAAAATTGCCAACGTCGTTGTCTGTGTTAAGCAGATGAAAAATAGTAAAAAAAAAAAAAAACAAGAAAAAATATCACAAAAAAAAAAAAAATCTTAAAAAAAGTAGGGAAAAACCATCGTCGTTGCTGGTAAGTTGTAAAAATTGTCTTTTAATGCCTCGAAAATCCAGCAGATTGCCACGTAGTGCTAATAAAATAAAGTTATGTCCAGGCATAAAAAAAAGAAGCAGAAAAAAAAACCCGCACCCAAAAAAAAAACACACTGAAAATTGTGAGAAATAGTGTGCGGCGGTTCTTGTCTTGTCGCAAGAAGCAACAGCAAACCCCCCCCCCCCCCCCCCCCACCCCCTTGAAAAAAAGAGAGAAAAACCAAGAAGAAAAACGTTGTGTGTGATGAAAATTGTGTGCGCGCGCGCAAGAAGGTCCCCGGACCCCTGGATCCCTGCCTTTGGATCCTGTTAGCCAGACCAAGAGGGGCGGTAAACGCATCATTAATCAAATGTCCGGCGCGTAAGCACCGTTATTCATCATTGCTTCTGGATAAGGTGCTGCTCTCCACTCCCCAACTCCCATTCACACAGGACCCCCCAAACAAGTGTGCTGGTATGAGCCGCCATATTTGTTGTGCCTCTTTTCTTGTTAGAGAAACTTGGAAAATTTCTTCACTGCTGAAAAAGTTTTCTCAAAATTATAGAAAAATCGAAACGGATAAATAAAAATGTTTTAGACGACTATTCTATAACTCTTTGTTAACCAATAGATTGAAAATTGCATTCATATCTGAAGTTTTCAAATATTGGCTCTGACTAACCGATTTGAATAGATTGAAACCCAAACCCAAAAGGGTTCTCACAAAAAAATAAAACAAAAATGAAAAAAAAAAACAATTAATTCAGAATAAAAAATCACATAAATTCTAGAATTGTAATTTCTAACATTTGATTATAATTTAAGAAAAAAGTTATGAAAAAAGGACGCCAGAAGAAGAAAATGCAGTAAAAATGACAAAAGAATAAATAATATATACAAATTTTACTCACTCAGGCAACAAATTGGATTATTTTGATAATATATTTCATTGATTGGAGATGATCTGGAATTAAAAATAAAAATACATGTAAATTATAAAAAAATATCAAACATTTTTTTTTATTGGAAAATAAAATAAAAGCAAAGAGGATCATAGAAGTTTAGGCTATCGTTATCCATTTTCATTTTTCGTTCAACTTAGAACAACATGGCCACACACACACACACACACACAAACGCACACACCCAACATCCCACACACACACACGTGTCGACTGTACACGAAAGGACTTTAAGACCGAGCTGAGCCACCCTAATGGCGTATATCAATTTGGCTCAGCCGCATGCTGATGATGATTTTCTACTTTCCTTCATTCATTCACTCCATTTTTCTTGCCAGCCTGCAATATTATTATGTTTTGGTTTTTTTTTTTTTGCCGCGTCTTACTGCCAATTTTTATACCCAAAAAGTAAGTAAAAAAAATTTTTTTTTTTTTTTTGTGTTAAGCGTGTGGCCATTTTAATGTACTAGACTTGTGTTGCGGCCTGAAAGTGAACATTTTCAACATCATAAATCAGGCTTATATTTCACTAAATCATCAAACAGGCGACAACTTTTAGAACGCGACGATTGCCAGAGCTGGCGGGGGCAGTGGATTGAGGGGAAATGTTTAAATATGTGGCAGGAGCTGCTAATGGAGTTTTTACATTAGCAAAAAAAAAAAAAGGAAAACGAAACGAAACGATTTCTGCCCATTGAGATGACTGCGTGTCGTCGTCATCGTCGTCGTTGTTTTTCTCGATTCATTTTCCCTTCGCCGTGCATTGTTTTTTTTTTGTTGTTTTTATCACAGGAACAACATCAAAATGTTGCTCTAACACCCCTTCAAGTGTCAGTTACATATTGTCGAGACAGCAGCAACAACAAAACGCTTCACTTTCCATCAAACGGCTGGAGAAAAGAAAAAAAAAACACACAGGAAAAGGCTTCAAACAAAAAACGAAAAAAAAGGTTAGATCTACCAACAAAAATTTGCATACACAGCAGCTGAACAGGATGCGGATGCGTCCTTTTTGTTGTTGTTGTTGTTGCTGCTGCTGCTGCTGTGGTTGTCTGTACAGGAAGTGTGTTGTACATTGAATGATTCACTTACTTCTTTTTTTTTTTTTGGGTTTGGAAAATAATTCTTTTTTTTTTTTGGTGAAAAAGTCTTGCTAAAGAAATTGATACAAAAATGTTGCTGTTAATTGGCCGGCGACAGCGAGTTGCTGATGTAGAGACGGGGCAGAGAGAGTGAGAGAGAGGGACAGAGAGGGAGAGTGATTTCTCTTGTGCCAGTCATTCTGACAGCTGCCGTGCTGCCTCACCCCATTCCATATATGTATTTTGATTTTCATTTTCCTATTTTTGGTTGAGTTTTTCCTGAATGAAATCGAAATCAAAATCATATGCAAATTCTAAATGAGTTTGTGATTAACCCCACATGGAAAACGGTATAAAAAATGAGAAAAGAAAGCAAACCCTAAAGGAAAATCTCATCATATTCGGTTACACCCAAGCAACATCATCTTCGTGTCGGTCCACATTTCTCCAACCTTCATCTCTTCATTTGTCCTCAGGATATGGTCGCTTTTCCCGCATCCGCATCCACATCACGTCGACGTGTTTAAGTACGCATCATTTGCTCTTGGCTTGTAATTTAATTGGTTTGGCTTTTAACAGGTAGGCACACACACACAGCCAGTCAACTAATTTATGCGCCTCAAACGACGCAGCAAGGGTTGAGAAGTGGACTGGACTGGAGTGGAGTGGAGTGGAGTGGAGTAGAGTGGAGTTCCTTTTGCCGCTGCACGTGCATGCATTGAGGCCACACAATTTCGAGAAGTTGCTTTATTAATTATTATTCTAATTAATAAGACGCAGCAGATGATGGCAAAGTGACGAAGTGGTTGGTTGGGAAGGGAACGAAAGGAAAGCGAAGGGAATAAAGGATTGGAAGAAACAGCCTGCCAATTTGCATATGAGTGACACAACAGGACATTTGCTTCCTTCCTTCCTGTCGGGGCACGTTCAATTCAATTCAACAAAAACGAAACAAGGAAAGAAGCTGAGCAAATGGTGAGGCTAAGGTGAGGGGTAAGGAAAGGTAAGGTAAGGTAAGGCAACCTCCTCATGCATTATGCAAACAGCAGTTCCTCCAAAACAAGGATGCGTGAGAAACTCCCGAAAAGAAAATACAAAAATTACAATATAGTCTCAAAAGCTGATTAAAAAAAAAAAAAAGAACAAACCCAACAGCAGCTGCTGCGGCTGTTGCTGCTGAATTGTCTTCTCATTAGAAAACTATTTGCAGAGATTTTGCAAAATGCATCAACAGGTTGAGCCAAAACAAAAAAAAAAAAAAACAACAACAACAACGCCCTGTCAATTTGGCAATAATACCCAATGACTTCCCCTTGCTGATGATCAACCCCTCTCTTGGTGTCACTCTGTCGGGGATTTGCCAATCATCAATCGATTTGTGCAAATTGCCGGCGTCAAATGTCAAAGCAATTAAGTCGCAAAATCGAATCGATTTTTTTTGGAGGGGTCGCAAAATCCCCTTGTAAACTGATGCCATATCAGTCAATCCCCCTTCCTCCCTTCTTCATCTTCTTTCACTCGCTCTCTCTTTCCCTATTGGTGTGTGTGTGTGTGTGTGTGTGCATTTTTGCGTGTTTGTCATATTATCATTGTCATGTTTGCTAATTCCTTTTGTTGCGTGATTTTCATTCGTGTTTGTGTTTGTGTTTGTCCTTTTTTTCTTTCTCTGTTTGACTTAATTTTTGGCAATTCCACTTTCACTTCGACTCTTTTCGGCTTTCTTTTGTATTCTCTTTCCCACCCGAACCACCGAAGGGCTCGAAAGTGTGCCAATTTCTTTTGGTGTTAATAATTATGAAGTGCCTATGACAGGCTCAAACAATGGTAGGCGGCAAATGACTTTCTTTTGTGACTTTTGTGCAAACGAAATGTTGTCAAATTGGATTAGGAATTATGAAAACAAAAAAGGTGATAATACCGCAAATAAGGGCTTTCTCCAATTATTATAGTAATTAGAGCTTTTTATGTTTATTTTTTTTTTTTGGTTTTAGGTTCATTTTGCGAATTCAGCAAATCAAGCAAGCATTTCTTTATGAGCCTAAGCGACAACCTTCAGCTGTGAAAAAGAACTGTTGTGAAATTTCATCAAGGTTTCCCTGGATATATTCGTGATGTCTGCTAATACTAAAACTTGTCCCATCTGGTTGTAGTTTACGAAAGAATTGTTGCACATTGGATGACAGTAAAATCAATAAATATCGATTTTGGCACAACTTTCTAGTGACCATTTTCTGTAATTTTTTTTCTTGCTAACTCTGTGCATGACTTTCACTTGCCCACCTACCTATTCAGACCTAAGTTCTAACACATTTATCCAGTTCGTGCCGTTTCCCCACTTATATATTTTTTAGTGCTTTGCAGTGCAAAAGATTCTCGTATGATTAATATGGAAACGGCAGCTATTCTTATGAAATATTTGTGGATTCGTAGCAACTGAATAAAACTTATTTCAATTGTTTTTGTTTTCGCTTTTACTTTTTTTTTTTTTTTTTGGTTGCGTTCTTCTTGTGGGTTTTACTGGAAATTCATACAAAACAATTTATTTTATGGAGATTTTTATGCCACCACCTACTATAACTCCTCCTCCAGCTCCATTTACTCCTCCTGCTGGCAGTTTCTTTCTTAGCCCACACACACACACACACACACACACACACACCCCATTTGGCACATTGCCTTGTTGCTGTTGTTGTTGCTGTTGCTGTTGCTGTTACTGCGGCTGTTGGGGCGGCTCAACGAAATTGGTTTTTAAAAATATTTCACATTTCAATCTTTCTCTTTCCCTTTGCCCATTGCCCGGTGCCCGTTGCCTTTGCTGTTTATCCGTATGCCAGCCAGCCGTTTGCTTTACCTTGGTTCAAGTAATAATAAAAGCCACTGTCATGCGTCCCGCGTCCTTTGTTCTGTCTCCTGTGTGTTTATGTATATGTCAGTGTGTGTGTGTGTCCTGTGGGGCCATTGTAGGCCACAAGCACAAGTTGGCCAAGCAACCGCATACTGTCGGCTTTTCACAGTCCCCACAAATAACAATCAAAAAAAAAAAAAAAAAAGAAAATCGTTCCTACCTTCGTTGCCTTGGTTACTTGCGCCATGGCCATTGCCATTGCCAATGCCCACTGACCTCCCCATGCCCTTCTTCTCACCCAGCATTTGCGTCTTCTTGTAATCTTGGCCGTTGGGATAAGCGGAGGGAAATTGCCATTGCGAGTCCTATGGAAATTACAGGTGCCTAATGCAAATTTGTGGGGCATATTTTCTTGGTTTTTTCGTTCATTTTCGTTCATTTTTTGCTTGTTTGGTTTTTTTTTTTTGTGGCTATTGCTTAAAATTTAAATAAAAATAATTTCAAGTCTTATGGTTTTCTATCTCTCTTTTTCTGCTACCTTTTTTTTTGTTGGTTTGCTGAGTTGGCAGAAATCAATTTCTGCACGCATTTTCGACTCGGATTTTGATTCGATTGTAACTGTCTATCTGTGTGTGTGTGTGTGTATGCTGTGTGTGTTATGAGTCCTTTTGCCTAGTGCTTGATTGTCATCATTCAGCCTGAAAAACAGATTTGCCTCCAATCAACGTGCACTTAATTTCGTTTATTTGATTGGATTTGTGTTTACATGGCTGCCTCTAGCCAAGTTCCCCGCGTTTGGTCCATCGTCTTATTAGAGCGTCCAGACAGAGGGAGAGCGGAGATGAAGTAAGGGGGAAAATATTTTGAAATCGTTTCAAATTAGAAAATCAAATCATCGCACACACACACACACACACACAGCGCGCGATTTCCTTCCTATTTTACGTTTCGTTTCGTTTTTGCTTTTTTGTCTCCTTTTTTTTGGCAACAAAATTTATGAATATTGAAAAATTAAATAGAATTTTTTTTTTTTTTTGTAGTCGCCTAAAGTTTGAAGCGGTACTCACACACACCCTCTCCCCTCACCCACCTCACCCACCAACACACACATTCGGCTCACCCTCAATTCCACCTCCCACATGATGGACAAAAAAAAAAAACATGGCTACGGAAGTGGTGCGCACTGTGTTCCTTCTGTTTTTTTTTTGTTCACTTTTTCTTGTGTGTGTGTGTGCTCTTGTTTTTTTTTTTTCGACCATTTTTCCAATGATGGATTTTCGAAATTTTAATGGTTGCTCGCTGCTGCTCGGATGAGCAGGCGCTGAAGAGTCGACTCAGCCAAAGCCCAGAGTCGACTTTAGCGTCTCCCGTCGCCAGTCGCCAGTCACCGTCGTCTGGCATTGTCAGAGGGTGGTGCAGCAGCAGGCTTTTCTCTTGGGTGGGTGGGTGATTTTTTTTTTTTATATTTTGCTTCTTTCTCGAGGTTTTTTTTTCGTTTCGTTTCGTTTCGTTTTTTTTTTTTGCCCATTTCCTTTGTTTGGCAGCCATTGAGGGTAACGTTGTCTCACGCTGTGGGTGCAAAACTTAAGGGATGGAATCGATATTTGTTTTCTATAACAGCAACAGCCAAATCCAAGCCCAACCAACCAACCACCCACCCACCGAACGACCTACCCACCAACCCCCCGCCTGGTTTCAAACAGAGAGACAGAGTGTGTACTCTTGGCGTCGGCCTAATCTAATGTCTCAGGGGCTTCTGGTCGGCTGATGTTTGCCTTCTATCCACACCGCACTAAACTCCACTCTGGCCCATTCTCCTAATCAATATGAGCAAATGATAATTTTTAATGGCTTCCGAGCTGCGTTTGTTTATCGGCAGCGGCAGGAACGGCAAGTAACTTCGCTGATTTGGCCATATTTGATTTTTGCATCGACTCGGGCAAATTTAATTTTAAATGACGACGACGCCGAGGAGATGACGACGTTGAGGACTTTGAGGACGCTGACTGCGACGCCTTGCCAACTAAACGGAAATTTAATTTCCAAGCAACTTTTGACGGTTCAGCGCTGAGGCTAAGACCAGAGGCCATACCGAAAAATCTAACCAAGCATTTAGCTCAGAGAGATGAGACGGGACGGGACGGTACGAGACGAGACGTTAAGGGACGAGGGCTTAATGCTGCCCATATGCTGCTAACTTGTGGGCGTTTACCACGCCCAGCTTTTGTCTTTCACGGCAGTGGCGGCGGCGGGGAGGCAGTGTGGGCGGAGAAGGCGCGATATTTAAATGCTAATTGCTTTTTAATACGGTAATTTTGGGCTGCTCGTCTGCTTGTTGGCTCTGCTGCTTCGACTTGAGCTTATTGCGGATTAATTTTACAAGCTAATTTCTTATGTAAATGCCAAGCCAATAGCATGTTTTTTTCTTGTTGTTGTTGTTGTTGTTGTTCATGTTGCTGTTGGTTGTTATTTTTGGTCTTACCTTGGCGTTGAGCATTGTTTTTGGGGGAGGGGTTTGAAGGCGAACAGGTAAAGTAAAATGCTAATTTTAAAGAAGAAATTAAAAGACAATTTAATCTATAATATATAGTTAAATCGAAAGCTTAAGTTGCTTAAGTTGTAAGCAAGATTTGTGGTCATCCATGGACAGATATCCATAGAAAGATCTTCTACTCTAGTCATTCCTATTCTTAGTCTCTATTCCCGTTTCCCTTTTCCCATTCCCATTCCCATTCCCTTTGGCACTTTAACGCTTCGTTTGCTTAGCGAAATTCAATCCTATCTATTACTCTGTCTGGGGAACGGGGCACTGAAATCGTATCCATGCTAATTTTCAACCATCACTCAAAACAAAAACTCAAAAACCAACCAACTACCAACTGACAGCAATGCACAAGATAGACCCAAAACCCAATACCCAATACCCAGTTCCAGTCTCAGTCCCAGTCCCAGTCCCAGGCCAAGCGACAGAGAGACACAAACCGACAGATGCACGGCATATTAATCTCAAACAAACAAATAGCGTCGAACCATTTTCAAAAAAAAAAAAAAAAAAAACGGTGGAAAAAAAACCAAATCTCTCTTTAAAATCCTTTTTTTCTCTATAGTTTTTTTTTTTCGGGATCTACCCATCCTTTGACTGGCTCGTTTAATGCTAAATTATATCCCTATGCAAATAAGTTTTTTTTCACTTGATTTTTTCATTAAATCATGACGATTTGACAGAAAATGTGAAAGGAGAATAGTGGAGTGAATCGAAGAGTGAACGTGACGGGAGGGGGGACGGGTGGAAAAACTGATTGCCATAGTCAAACGAATACTTAATACGGGCACTGTGCAAAGAAAGGGTTGTCTCTCTCTCTCTCTCTCTGTCTCTGTGTAAACGTTGGGTGTGTGTGTGTGCCCGCGGGTCAGGCGGTTCGTGTTAGGAGTACGGGGTCGGGGGTCAGGGTCATTGAGGGTTAGCCTGCTGGCTGGCGGCAGTATGTTTAGTTTACTTTGCTTGTTTGTTTGCTTTATATGCTCCAAAAGCTTACCAAAGCGGTAAGGTTAAATGGGTTGGGCGCGGAGGTTGGGAGGTAAGTGTTTTAATGGCTTTGCCAATTGCCAGCTATTTGCAGTTGTAAAGTAAATCAAAGTTAAGTGTATGTCGCTTAAATTGACTTTTAACCATATCCCTTATACATGCATAAATTATGACAACAAGAAGAATTTCAATTGATTGAATTTCGTTTGCCAGCCTTTTACCTATGGCCTCTATAGAATTCCAATCGTTTTTATATTGATCTTCCAATCGCCTTGCAGCAACCCCTAAAATCGATAGCTCTCCCTTTCTCTCATACATACATACCACTGCTGCTTGATCCCTCTCACTTACTTTCCCTCTCTCTCTATCTCTCACTCACTCTCTCTACTGTTGGTTCAATTGCTGTCAAACTGTAAGTGTAAGGCCTTGGGCCATATAGATTCGATAATTTTAGTCCCTGGCATTGCGTATACTATATAGGCCAAAGGTGCGGCAACATATCATTACAGTCAACTACAAACTCATTAATGCAAAATCAACAACTGCAAGACAACTGGTCAACTTTGTAATTTGCATGCACAAACATACTACAAAAATGTATATATATATGTATATATTTATATGTATGTGAATATATATATATCGATTCGATCCATCATCAACGAACTGCCAACTGACCCATAATAAGACGAATGCAGCCACAGCTCAATTTTTTTCTTTGTATTTTTCGATCAGTGACATCAACAACAACAACAACAACAACAACAGCAGCATAAGAAAAAGCGGCAAAACTTGCAATTTACAGTTGCCCATTGCCCGTTGCCCATTACCCAATTCCCAGTTGCAGTCCCAATTGGATACGAAGTCGAGAGGAGTTGTTGCATCTACCGTCTACCGTCTTCAGTTTTCAGTCTTGCCGTCTGAAGTACACAGTTCCCAGTTCCCAGTTGGCGGTGAATGTCGCCTTGCAATTAACACAAGTGCCCCAGCAATGTTGTCCTTCGCATTTTCGGCGGTTGGAGTTGCTCTGTTGGAGTTGTCGTTGTCGTTGCTGTTGTCCTCCTCGTTGTCGTTGTCGTTGTCGTGCTTAATGTCGGAGGCGTGCGTCACAGGCAGAGCGACCCTGTCATTAAAATAATGCATACACATGTGAAGTATGTGGGCAGAGTTGCAGGTTGGAGATGTAAGCCAAAAGTGAAGTGAAGTGGAGTGCAGTGAAAAGTGCGATGAGGTGGCGGGGGGGGAGGATGCAGGAAGGCAGATGGGTATGCATATGCAGCAACCCATCCAAAGGGAGTGGTAGGTATGGTAGGATGGAAGGTGTTTATTAACAGATCGTTTGCCCAGCGTCGTCTGCGTCGAGTGCCATTGAGTGCACACACACACACACACACACACACACACACACCAAGCAAGCTCTTCAGCTTTTCAGAGCTCTCCATTTCCATCTCCCTCTCTCTCTCTTTCTCTCTCTCTCTGTTCCTTTACAGCACTTTAACCCTTCCGGACTTAATCAAGCATTCGAGCAGAAAATCATGCAAAGTGTCGCCATTGCACAATATATTTAAAAATAATTATAATAACATGAATTATGAAATATGTATGCATTCGACAATGTTAAGTCTTTGGCACACCACACACACACCACGCCTTTCTTCCCCCCACCACACACACACACACACAGAGTAAGAGAGAGAGAGAGGGACCTAGGCTATTATTATTAGTAGTTAATGGTCAAGTGTTGTAGTTGTTGGCCCAGTTTACATGGCCAAGTTGCAGCTTTTAAAATGATTGCCATCTTTATGAAGACATAACGATGCCAATGAACAAGAGAAACAGAAGAAGAAAACGAAGTTGGCTTATATGCATAGCACCAGTACCTTCTCCTTGTGGCCAAGTAAGAACGCCTGATTGCGTGTGTAGCAGTTGCAGTTGCATTATAATTAGAACTATACATCAAATGTTTGGCCATAAAATATATGCCCATATATGTACATATGTATGTATGTATGTATGTGTATGACTTAAAGTGTATTATGCGCTTTTAATGTTAATTTCTTTTTAGCGCTTCTCGTAATTCGCCTCAGTCACGAAGGCATTGACTGACCTGCTCACTGCAAATGTTCTAAATTGGTCAAAGGGTAAGTCAAGGCAATTTAAACTCAAAAACTTAAAAACACTTTTCAGAATTTGCGCAACGAATCAACCAAGCATTATTAACATTTATAGATAGTTTCAATATCAAAAGTATACGAAAGTATGTACCAAAAACTGGTTATATATCCTCTCAATAATATTTTGCCTTTTAGTTTTGTTAATTTCTCAACACTGTACTCAATATCCTAGAGATGGGAATCGAATATTTTGCCTTAGAGCAACATACAAAACATGAAAAAATATTCCCACAAAATTCGCTTCTCAACACTTGTCTAACGTATAGAGCCTAATATTAAATTCAAATGACATTTCCCTCTTGGGATTTGGTTCTTTTATTATGAACTCAGTATTGTCATAACCTTTTATTTGCGGCCACTACAATTCTCTTCTTTATCTTCTATTTTGCAGACCTCCTTTTGATTAAAGACCAAACACGAATTATCTGTCTCAAGTTGACTCTAATTGATATCATCAAAATACGATCATATAGAATAATTTTTTATTTAAAAAACCCACACACAAAGACATCGAATAAGACGTATTATCTAGTATGGGGTATTGCCAGATTTTATGTATTTTTGTTGACTTTTTTATTGCTATTTGCCCTTCTAACCTGTTTCTTAAACTTTTACTTTTGTTGCCAATGGTTTTCACTTCTGTGGCTCACTCTGATGCTTGGTTGGATGAACGAACAAATGAATGGACATGAATGCATGTTTATTTATTGCATTTTTTGGCCAGCGTCAAGAATAATTACATTTAATTTGATGGGCATGGGAATGGGGAGAATGTGGAGAAGAGCAACGCTTGAAAATGCGTCGAAAACAGCATTTTAAAGTTGAAGTTGGCCAATTCCCTCTTACTTTTGCTTTTGAGTTTCAGTTTTGTTTGCTTAACAGTGCGAATCCTAACGCCAGATCAGGCCCGGACCGGCCAAGCCAGGCCAGGCCAGTTGGCCAGTTGAATTGCCTTGCCTGGACCCTCTCTGCTGCTGATTGAGGGTTTCGTCATATCTTTGGTTTTACGGCACGCAAAGTGCTGCGTGTTTACACTGGCGATTATCCCGTTGGCTTGCACCCCATCAGAAGGAGATAATTTGTTGATCGAAAGCAGATCGATTGAACGCTTCGATCCGATGCGTTGCGTTGCCCATCAATGGACATTGACTTGGCTTAAGCTTTTCTTGTTTGTTTCTCGCTTCTTTCTTTTACCCCCGATCGTTAACGCAAATTAACGAGCAATCATCAAATCGAAGTTCCAAAAGAAGGTTAATATATATAGAGAGAGAAAGAGAGTGAGAGAGAAAGAAAGAGATAGGGGGAGATGCAGAGAGAGAGAGAGAGGGAGAGGTGGGGGGTGGGGGAAGTGGGCTCGTTCCATTGCGGTATTAACAGCATTTATTTTGAAATTAATGCGCAGTGCGGCAGCTGCACCACACCAACAACTTGTCTTATACTCATTATCCATTGAAATTGCAACGGGCCCAGGACCCAGACGCAGTCCCAGTCCCAGTCTCAGTCAGCTGGTTGGTTGGTCAACTGGTTAGTTGGTCGGTCGGTTGGTTAGTCGGTTGGTTATGCGGGGCATTTACAACATAATTCATCGTTTGTGACTACCTTCTTCTCCGCAGCAACGCATCCTGCCTTATATAATTATGAATAGGCATTTTGGGCCATTTGCTGGACATCGTTGTATGTTTATTAATTGCTTTTTAATCATCATTTTGCCGGGCAAGAATTCGCCAGCAACAACAACAAATATTTGCAATTTTTAACTTACTTTGTCGTCACTTGCGGCATGCATCTTGTTGCAAAATTATTGAAATTAATTTTTCGTATTATCCAATTTTAAATAATTCAGTTCAAAAAATGAAAAAAAAGCAACTCAAAATGATAATTGCCCCCCAAAAGAGAAAGATAGAGAGAAAGGTGGGGGGCGTTTATTTCATTTTTTGCTCTCTCCCTTTCTCTTTGCTAACCACGCCCACTTTTCAGATTTCACTGAATTTTTATCATATCAATAATATGAAATAAGCATTATTAGAATGCTTAGTCCTGCCCTTTCCAGGTCCTTTAGCGCCCTCTATGCTGTACTCTAGCGCCGCCTATTTCGTCCTTTATTATGTTTCACCATCGCTGCTATAGATGACGCCACTGCGCCTCTAAGCAGGATTTTTTTCTGATTCATATTTTTTGTTTTCGGTGGTTGTTTTGCGAATGCCAAAAAAAATGTTTGTCTTACTCCAGTCCAAGCAGAAAATAATAGATAAAAAAATCCAATTGAGCATTTTGCATTGATTCGATTTGGAAATAGATTTTCGTGGTAAAATGTTTTTATACATTTAATTGGTTTGTTTACTTATTTGTGCTACAACTATTTTTTGTTTGCCGCTCATGTTTATTTTCCAAGTAAATTTGGACTCTTGGGAATGAATGTAATACAGAGATGCGGTTTAGGAAATAAGCTTAAAATGTAATATACTCTTTCAAGTTTAAACCATTAAATAAGTATTTGCAACGAACTTTCTTATAATGATATCGAAATATCGACAATGGGTCCTTGAAATTAATTCATTACACGGGGTATTTTATTACAAATTTAGAGGTTTACTATTAGTAAGTGCAGCTGATTATCCAATCCAACTTTATGGATTATAAAATAGTTGATATAAGGAAAATTGACAAGTATCCAAATTTTTCAGGCCAAATTTGACCTTTTAATAGCCTAACACCCAGAAGACTTAAGTGTAAGCCGAAACTTTTTTTTTGTATATTCGAAAAAGTGTAAATGAAATTAAATCTAACAGGCGTTTTGTTTAACTCTAAATTTATTTAACTCTATCAAGATAAATTAATAAGTTTCAATCTAGAGTTAAATCTGTCAAAACTTGTCATTAATTCTTGGATGTTGGAACTTAATAAGCAATCCAATTTAAATCCTATGCAGTCACATTTGTTACTTTAGAGTGCCTAAGAATAAGTTTTAAGTAAGTAAAATAATCTTTTGAAAAGTTCTTAAAACATCTAAACCAAAGTCCTATATGATCATTCAGCTTTAGTCTGGCAGAGCCTTATGCTAGCCGTGGCCCTCAGTCCACTTTGAGGCAATCACCTTTAGTCTGGAGAGCCTACCACCTATTTCGCTCAGTGTAGGCAAGCGAATGTGCAGTTATCCCTTGGCCTTTGTGTGCTAATTAAACAAAAGAAAACCCTTTCACACCTTGAAAACTGTTACAACTTCTTTTGTGTCAACATTTGCGAAAATAAATTTGCATAAATTTTGCATTGCGTTGCGTTGGAAAAACGCAAAACGAGTAAAAATATTAATTTTCACAGTTTGACATGTGAGGAGTCCTTTTTGCGAGTCCTTCCCTTATACACATACATATTCCGCGTGCGGCACCGTAGGCAGTTCCGTGGCATTCGAATGCAAATGAGGCAACAATGACAACAACAGCGGCGACATTTGATCGTTTTTTATTTTTTTTTTTTGGCTCCTTCTTACCTACCTTTGCTTGCCTATGCCTGCGATCCTTTTGCGTCATTGTCTAGAGAGATTTTTGCATATAAATCATGTACGTCTCAGTACAAAGGAAAGGATTGCAACCCTGTTAAGGAATTTGCATGTGAAATGGAAAGTGAGTAAAAAATTTTCGGGGCGTGTGAAAACGACGAAACTAAAGAAATGCAATGAAATCGAAAGGTGAGAGCCAAGTAATTGAATTAATAAAGTAATATTCGTATTTTATTGATGGATATAAATCGAGACTTGAAATTCCCAATTGAGATATATTGATAATTTTGGATTTTGTGACGGGTTTTTGGTCCTTAAGTTATAGCATTTTGAGTGCCAGCAGTTAGCATGATTTATTGAACGACAATACATACCTACAAGAAGATCCCAAGAGGCAAGTAGAGACAAACCGAATTCAAGATGTTGAACTTATCCCCAACTCAGCCCACCCACTCCCACTTCACTTGGAACAACCCATTCCAATGGAGTGCTGCCTCAACTACACGTGTGCCAAATTCATTTCCATGCCATCGTCGTGGGCGACTATTGGTGTTACTGTGGGTGCCTGTGTGTCTGTTTGCTAAAGGATAACAGCAACAAGGACAGCTAATACACAATTTGCATATATTTATCCATCAAATTGATGGATGCTACTGCACACACACACACACAGACGCAACCAACCAGTCGCTCCAAGAGAAGAGAGGAGAAGAAGCTGAAGTTGCGATGGCAAGACAGTCAAGCATGGCGTTGTTGCTTTGACACGTCGCAATACCCCAAAAGGATAATGACAAAGACAGCAGCAGCAGCATCAGCAGCGGAGGCAAAAGCATCAGGACAATGCCAAATACACACACACACACACACACACTTACACACATACACATGTACACAAACACACGCCAAGCGTGAGCAATTTGCAAGACGCTGGCAAAAAAGGGCAACAGGAAACTGTCAAGGCAAGGCAAAGCAAGGCACAGAGTAGAGTGGAGTGATGTAGAATGGTTGCCGTTCGAATATAGAGCGAGAGCAAGGAGCATCCTTTAAGTTTCCTTTTCGCCTAGGTACCCCAAAGCAGTCAGCGCTCCTCCCACCCGTCAGCCCAGGCAGCCAACCGACACTTCAATCGTGCTACGTTCGACGATGGAAGACAACAACGAGAAGCAACGAGCAACGGGCAATCCGGCTGCCTGCCATGAGAAAATTACATTTTCTCCGGAAAAGCACTCAACCCGAAGACATTTTCCGTTGGCACTGGCAACTCAGCAGCAAAAAAAAAAAAAAAAAAACAAAAAACACAAGCGGAAAAAGGGGAGAAGAAGGGGGTGGTTGAGGGCATTGCCAGGGTAGCTGCCATTTCGAGTGGGGCCTTTGTGCTCATGTGTCTATGTGTTTAAGTGTGTGTGTCTGTGTGTGTGTGTATATGCGCTGCTTTATATCCTTTTGCCGCTGCTGCCTGATAACAAAATTTTCTATTTTATCTCATAAAAAAATATATGTAAGATGGGCCAAAGTCTTCAACAAAAAACACTTTTATGCATACATATATCTATATAGAACAAGGATTGTTGGGCGTGCTTACTTCTCCACGCATACACACACCTACACACAAACACACACACACATTATTTTCTATTTTGGCAACAATCGATATTTTGTTTCATGAAATTTGCAAAACTGAAAATGTCCACAGAAAGAAAAATACATTTTTTTATTGCCTACTTTGTGGGGCAAACTTCCGTTTTGCATTCAACTCGTTCGTGTTTGCAAATGTTAATTTTCCTTGTGTTTTTCTTTTAATGAACAGCTGTTCGCTTGTCTCGAGTATACCATACGCCCTCTCTCTCACCCTCTCCTTCATCTCCCAGTCACGAAACAGACGATAAAAATAAGGAAAAGCGCACAAAACAACTGGCGCAAAAATTAAAAAGAAAATGAACAGCGACGATGACGATGTCGACGACGACGAGGACGAGGACGAGGACGACGGCAACAACAAGGACGAGACGTCGTCATCAGCTGTTTTTGCCATCCTCTGGCATCATTAGTGAGAAGAGACGGCGAGCCGGGGCCGCATTGGGGCGGGGGGCCTGGTTGGGTATGGGCGAAATGAATGAAAATGAAAAGCGCGCAAATGAAAATGAGCGTCATGACGTTGCCGGTGGCCAAAGCACGTGTTGCCGGCTAGGCGAATGAGTAGAAAGAGAGGCCATTGCACACCAGCAGATAGAGATAGAAAACTAAGAGAGCAATAGATATTGAGAGAGAGAGAGAGAGAGAGGGACCCACACTAATTGCCACTGGCGAAGAAAATGATCAGAATTAAACATATCTATTTCTACAATATAATAATAAAACAAATTGTTTAAAAGTTTTTTACTAAGGTTTGTTTATTTATTTGGAAAACTTATGCAATGATGACACTTTCGAAATAAACAATAAAAAATATCACAAGCTATAATAGTTTAAAAAGTTTTTCCGCTTTTTGTATTTCCGAATAATTTTTTGGCGATTATCCTTCATGTGCGGCCAAAAGAGATCAAAAGAGTGTTTAACAATGATCTTTGAATATATTTTTAAATGGGTTAAATAGAAGTTAATCATATTCAATTTCATTTTACTCAATTTTCTGTTTCAACAATTAGAATGAGCAAAAGCAAAACACTCCCTTTAAGCATTTGCGATGCTTCCATCATTTTCATCATCATCAGCATACTCATCCTCCTCCTCCTCCTTCTCCATCTCCACCTCCTCCTTCTCATCATCATCATCATCATCATTATTTGGTGGCTGGTGGCTGCTGTGCCGGCACGCTGCCGTTGGCTCGTGTCCTTGAACTAGAAACCCGTTTAATTTAACTGTTGCTTAATTGCTGACGGCGACGTCGACGCCGTTTGTCTACGTCATTAAATTTTGCTAGCTGCAATTCGGCGATGTCAGTTCTCCATGTGCCGCTGCCACAGCGAGTATTCCTGCTGCTGCTGCTGCTACTGCTGGAAAACTTCATTTTGGGTAATTTTCGGCAGCCTTTGTTTTCTCATTTTCATTTTCATTCATTACCCACCAATGCATTGCGTGTGCGGGGCGTTAATTTCCATGTGCCAATTGCCGAAATGTTCCTATGACAATTATACAACAAAACAGGAATGGAACATAATGGAATGGAATTTCAATGGTGGTGGTTTCTGCCCAGAGAGACAGAGTAACAGAGCAAGAGAAAGAGAGCGAGCGAGCAAGTGAGAGAGAGAGAGAACGAGAGGGAGAGAAATGAGTATGTGAGAGAGAGAGAGAGGGAGCGGAAGGGGAGCGACTGGCAGGTCAGTGTGAAAGAGAGCTACAATGTTTAAGAGTTGCGAGTGCAAGCGAGATGGAGCAGCCAAAAGGACTCTGTGGATAAGTACGCATGCGCCTGCTGGTTGGTCGCTTCTGCTGCTGCCAGTGCTGCTGCCACTGGCTTTCTCCTCCTCTGCGAAACAGCGTGTATAGCGCTAAAGGCAAATAATGGCAGACCCCGGTTGAGGTCTCGGTCCTTTGCTATATCCTCGGGCCGTTTGCGTCGACGTTAGCGTCGACAGCCAACGATGCCAGCGGCGGCAAACGAAAAATTTGCATGCGCCCAAAATCGGGTTAACTAAATGTGTGTGTGTGTGTGTGTTTGTGTGGTAGAATGCGGTGGACGAGTGGAGAGGTCGAGGAGGTGCTCCAGCTATTGCTGCTGCTGCTGCTGCTGCTGCTCTTGACGGTGGCGGTAATGGTGAGATGGAATGAGACTGAAGGCTTCAACAATATTGCTGTATTTTTGAAATTCCAATTTGCATATTTTGATGTGCGTCGACGGTTCGACGCTTCCACTCTCTGGCTCGAACGACTCGACTCGACTCGACTCGACTCGAGTCGACTTGACTTGACTTGACTTGCCTCGTTTTTGCAATATTCACAATTTCATCAAATGTTCCCACTGAGACACACACACACACACACACACACATACACATACATTAGAAAAGATATACAAAGAATTGCGCCTTAAAGCAGTCTATAGAGAAATGCAAAGCAAATGTTTTGTTTCACCTAATCACAAATGGTCAAATATTTAATTAAACAACCTAAAAGAAAGGGGAACAAACCACCAGTTGCCGGGTTTATTAACCTTTCTGTCAGTCTCTCTCCTTCTCATCCTATTTATTACACAACCCAACAACAAAAAGGGAGTTGGCAACGACAAGAGATTGCTTAATGAATGCCATTGCCACCCAGAAGAAGCAAAGAAGGCAGCAACAGTAACAGCAACGGCAACAACAGCAGAAAGCAAAACAAAAACCACAATACCGCCGTCACCTTGACCTTGAAACCCACATTTAAAATAATTCACTCGTTAGCGCAGCAGCAGCAGCAGCCAACAGGCAACATCATCATCGCCATCATCATCAACATCAGCAACATCATAATCATCTTCATCCTCATCGGTAGCAGGAGAGGAAAATGCAAAGTATACGTAAAAACACAGAGACACCGAACCATTATCTCATCAACGAAATGAAAATGAGCGCGCGACTCGGCTCTGGCTCCCACTGCTGCTGCTGTTGCTGTTGCTGTTGCTGCTGCGGCTGCTGCTGCACACACACAAAAAAAAAAAAGAAAAAAAAAGAGAAAAAAACACCTCCCCTTCGGTCGGACCGACCTTCGTTGGCCTTCCCTTTCCGACTCCTCTGCTCCATCGACGCCACGACCATCAGCTGCGAATGCTCTCATTATCATTTATTCATTTTCAGTTTCATTCATTCCCATTCATTTGGCGCCTGGGCGCGTTGCTCTCTTGTGGCTTTTCGCCCAAACACAAACTAACGAACGAAACGAATTCCAACAGCAGCAGCAGCAGCAGCAGCAACAGCACGAGGACCAAGCTCAGGATGAGGACGAGCGCCAGCTTCAAGCTCCAAGCGACATCGAGTGGGTTGTGCAAAGTAAATTTTTAATGGGCGAATGAAATTATAACCCAACACACACAGAAAGAAGAAAGAGAAGAGAGAGAGAGTGAGACAGAGAGAGAGAGAGAGAGAGAGAGGCCGAGAGAAAGTCAGAGTTGTGGGGATTTGTTTTTGGTTGAGTTTGGCGAGGCGGGGGGGTAACCGGCATCAGGCTGAAATAAATGAAATGAAACAAGCGGAGCACAGCAGCGAAAAGCAGCAAAACGATGCCGTTATTCTCTTATTCTCCTACTACTATTCTCCGCTAACTAACTACGAAACGAAACTTGGCTCATTTTCACGATGACGTAGCCGGGTTTTGCTCCTCTGACTTTTTAATGCAACAGTTTTTTTTTATTTTCTGTGCCGCCCCACACCCACTCACTTACACCCCCGACCCCAATGTTCTCTTTCTTTTTCTGTCTCTCTCTCGCTCTCTTTCTTTTTTGGCAAAGTCATTTCCGCCATTCGGCTGAAATGCAGCATTTGGTGTGGCCTTGCAGCCGAAAATGAAAGCGAAATTAAAATGGCAAAAGGAATTAATGTGTGTGTATGTATGTGTGTGTGTGCGGGTGAGTGGGTGGTTGTGTGCTCATAAGTAGATCATCGAATTACAACATGTGTTATACATATCTATATATATCTATATCTATAAACGAGATTATTCTTTCAAGTTGACAAATTGTGAAACGGGAAGCATTTTATGTTGCATACTTAGAGGCGTCTTTCAGTGCCAGCATCACAATATCATAACATCTGCAATAGTAAACAAAGACAGACAGAGAGAGGGAGAGAAATGGCAGGGGGGGGGGGGACTTTCATCTTTCAGCCATCTTATTCATGCATTCACTCAAAAGGGAAAAGACCACACAAAACGAGACAAGAAAAGACCAATTGACATGTTGAAAGGTAGCCCAAAAAGAACTGACTCAACTAGACTGGACCCTGGACTGGACTGGACTGACCCTTTTCTTTTTCTTTGCAAAATCATTCAAGTGCAACAATCTCAATCTTGGCAACTCCCTCACATCGTCTCTCTCTCTCTCTTTCTTTCTTTCCATGTCTTTGGACAATTTTTGCCTTTTGCTGCCTGGTTGACTTTTATTTTTAGTCTTTTTGATTAGAATCGATTGCAAAAAAAAAAAAAAGGACACGCATCGCTGAAAATGAATGGCTTAAGGCTTCAAGGCAAATTGTCGCCATTTGCCATTGACATTTGAGATACAAATGTATCTCTCACTCGCCTGCTCTCTCTTTCATATAGTATATATTTTGAGATATATATTTCAATTGATGTTTATGCCTAATGGTTTTTATTTCGCATGCCCTTAAATAAGATTAAAGAACATTTCACAAGGACTCGCAACTAAATGAAAAGCTTTTTTGCGACAAAACAAAAAAAAAAACGACAACAACTCGCAGGAGAAACAACAAGGACCAAAAGCAATGAAAATGAGAAAAGAAAAATGGCAAATTTCCAGTACATTAATATGGCAGCCGATAAGGCAACGAACGCGCTATGAGAAAGTAATGCGGGAATGGGAATGGGATACAGTATGGGATGGCTGCTGGGAGGTGGGGGGGCGTGGCAGTGCTACATGTGTGACATATCACATGACATTTTGCGCGTTGTATTTTCAAAGAGTTTTTTTCATTTTTTCTTTTTTTTTTTTTTTTGCGAGAATTTCGCTTGCCTTGAAATTGAATAAAACAACCTGAAATGACAAACGAAAGAGGAAAGCGAGGAGGGTGGGTGAATAAATCGTGGTGATGGTGGTGGTGGTGACTGCTGCTGCTGGTGGAGAGGGTGGTTCGTGTGTGTGTGTGTGTGTTGGTGTGTGTGTGTATGTGCACGTGTGCACCCGTAATTTTCCATTTGTGAACTTTTCCCTTTTTGGCTCTGTGTAGATTTTCACGCTTCCGGCATGTAAGGCAACATTGATGAAGCTGAATGCTGAACCTGAAGGCTGCCCGTCCAAAAAAAAAACTTTTGGGTAGAAGGAGTCAGCCACAGCCGCAGCTTGACAGCCAGATAGATATACATACATACCAACAACACACTAACAAGCTATTCCCCTGCACCCCACCCTACATTCTCTTTCTGTGCATGCGTGTGCATATGTGTGTGTGTGTGTGTGTGAGGGTGTCAATTTGCAAAAAAAAAAAAAAAAAAAAGAAACCTGAAATACGCGACAGGCAAAAATCGAAGTTGAAAAATAAATGGGAGACAATTTCGTCTCAGTGCAGTGTATGGTGTGCGGGGGGGATATGTGTGTGTGGGTGAAAGAGTGGAGAAGGGGGGGGGGGGGTTTATATGTGTGGAGTCCTGTCGTGTCCTGTTTGTTTATGCGGCCTATACGCGCTCAAAATAAAAATGGCTGCCAAACATGTGTGTGTGTGTCTCTTTCTATCTCTCTCTCTCTCTGTGTGTATGTGTAATAAGATATTTTAGTGACTTGTGTCACAGCGCGTGCAAATCCATCAAATGTGGAACGCAACCCCAACCCCAACTCCAACCTACCAAACAGCGACTCACTTTGCTTATTTGTAATGGGATCACAAACACACTTCAATTTCATTTGTGACGCTTTACGCACAAACACACAGACACAGGGTAAGGGTGGGGGATGGGGGATGGGGAGGGGAAGGGGCACGGAGAGTCAGCGTATCAATCACAAATTAATGAGATGTGAGTGCCGCACAGTTTCTCAACGCTCCAACTGTCTGTCTCTCTGTCCACCAGTTTGTCGTCTTTCTGTCTGTCAGCTTTTGCCATTTTCGTATTTCGCTTTTAGTGGCAAAAAGAGCGTCAGTGAGTGAGAGTGAAAGAGAGAGAGAGAGAGAGGAAGAGGAATAAATTTTGCTCACTTTTCGCATGACTCGCATGCAAATGCCATTTCCCCCAGTCCAAATTACACACAATTCATCAAATTTCATTTGATGTTGAATTTAGGAACAGAGCCTGAGAGCCTGTCGATCAGAACTAACTCTCTTTCACTCTCTTGCTGTCTCTCTCTCTCTCTCACTCTCTCTCTGTCTCTCTCTGGCACTGTCTGTCTCTTAAAATTGTAAGAGAAACCTTTTAATGGGCTTTTGTTTTTTCTTTGGCTCTGAAATACTTATTAGCGGTAATTGAAGTTAATTTTATTTGACAATTTAAACAATTGAACTTTCTATTTGATTGAGTCATGTCTCACACAAAAGACAGACAATTAGTTAAAGAGAGAAAGAGAGAGAGAGAGAGAGAGAGAGAGCTGCCAAGATTTTCATCAAAATTAAATGTTGTCCGATTTAAATAGTTTCGAAATCAATTACCTATTGTTTTAAGAAATGTAAAAACAATTTTAGTCTCTTATTAGCTCTTTAAACTTTTACCTAGCCTACTTGAGGGAACTACAAAATAAAACAAATATAATCTAGCGAGCAAGCAGCAAGCAAATGTGAAAGCATCCTTCAATGTAAGCTTAAAAAGTTATTGTCTTTTTTGAGAGACTTTTATTAAAACATTTGTTTCTATAACGTCAGTTCATTTCAGGTTAAATGTTATATTATTGGGCAATCAGTTAGTTAGCATACTTAAGAAAACTGAAAATATTATCAACCATAAGAATCGATTAAAACTTTTGCCTTTCGCCTTTATCACGTCTTTTATATACAAATTTCTTTTTCTCGGCCTTTTAGTTGGCACAAATAATTTAGATTCAAATTTAATTAGTAGTTAAAAATCCAACGTAAAATCTATATTTCACCTGCTTATCTATTTAAAGATAGTCCAATTGAAATTCCATATCAACGATTTGAACAGTTTAATGTAATTTCCATAATTCAAAGTTTATCTTATCGATTAGATCAAAGTGCATAATTTGTTCGATCTAAAAGCACAAAGCAATAATAATGGAAGCCAAATTCGATGACCAAATACGGTAGCCATTATAATTGTTAGTAAATTATGCCCCTCAATAATGTAAACATTTAACTAGCATCTTTATCTTGTCACACACAGAGAGTTGCTTGTCATGTTCTACCTAACCAGGTAACAGAGTAACAGTGGTACTCAGCCCCATAAGCGACCTACAATGACTCCAACTTTGACTCCAGTTGGAGATGGAGTTGGAGTTGGAGTCGCTCCATGGCCAGCAATTTGCCAAAGTCTTTTGCTTTTGCAGCCACAAATTGAGCAGCGTCATAAAATGTAAAATTTTCAATTGTCTACAATTTGTGAGTGTGTGTTTGTCTGTGTTAGTCTGCGTGAGTCTGCCTGCGTGTGTGTGTGCTCTTCCCTCTTGAACTTTACTAAACTCCAGCCAAGTCAGAGAGTCTTGGAGTCTTGGACTTGGAACGCCAATAGCCCCAACATAGCATTTTATGGCCGCTTACAGTTTGGCAACCGTTGGACGCTTACATTGTTCACATGCTGCCTCTGCCGTTGCCGCTTCACGTTGCTGTTGCTGTTGCTGTTCCTGTTGCCGTTTCCACTAACTTGGCTGAAAAGCAAAGTATTAGAAATACAATAAAGTGGAGTCAAAGTGAAAAGTTTTACGCAGTGGCGGCTGCTGCTACTGCTGCTCCAGCTACGCTTCAACAAAGAAATCGAGTAAGTAAAGAAAAAGAACTGCAAGAAGCTCAAAAATAAAATAAAAAAAAATAAAAAAAAAAAAAACGAAGAAAAACTTTTTGCAAACAGCAAAGTTTGTTGGCGCCCGCAAACGATGAGAACTACCTTTTCGATTGGTAAGAAACGGTTGTAGTCGTAGTAGTAAGTACCAGAAGTCCAGGGGGTTAAGGGGAAGGGGATAGGAGTGCAGGGTAGACCAGAGACAGAGCCACAAAAGCGCTACCACAAACAACTTTGTTTGCCTCATATGATGATGATGATGAGGCGCATGTGAGCATGTGAGAAGGATTACTGCGGTAAGGGGGAGAGGTGGGGTGGTGTGTGAGAGTCTGTTTGAGGCGCGGCTTAAAAACTTTTAACAATGCACAAAAGCGGCAAAGTGATTTCTTTCATATTATTAACTTTAGAGCTGAAGAGCCCCACAGCTTGCCCCATATGAGTGGTATGGAATGAAGTACATGAGGCTTATATGTACTATGTGAAGTGGCCACCAGCACCAGCAGCAACGCCCCAATAAAGGAACGCATGTGGAAGTCTCCTCCCGCCTTTTGTGTCACTTGACCGGAAAGGTTACGCATGCGTAGCCCCCAACCCCGCCCTCACGACTGAATTAACTTAACTTTATTTCACACAGTACAAAAAAAAAAAACGCACATCTTTATATAGTCCAATTCACAACATTGTGGCATCCAAAGTTCATACACTTTAAGTTTTAGCAAGTGAAGATTGGCAAGAAGAGATCACTGAAGCTATGAATAGAGTTAAAAATAAGCCACACATATTTTGGGAACCCAAATATCCTGCAAAGTTAACGCTTTCCCGTTTAATGGGTATTCGCAAATTGCAAAAAGGATTTCATTTAAAAGCGAATCAAAGTTCGCGTAAAGTAGACAGAAGCTGCTAACAGAAAAAAAACGTTATAAAAAAAAGGTATAAAAACTATCCGAATGTGATTAATAATCTTCTTAATTATTAATCTAATCAGTGTCTCTCTCTCTCTCTCGCTCTCCCTCTCTCGTTCAATGTAACTGATAGCAACCAGCACGCTCAAGCTTCACGCACAAACTGATTTAAGAAGTTGAATCTTGGCAGAAATCTGGGCAGGATCAGCTAGCAGCAACCAGGAAAGAGGAACGAGGCTCAAGCTCAACAGCTGTGAATAGTGTGTTTCAGTCATGCAAATCGCCATAAATTGTAATTTATGCAGAGAGTAGATTAGACTGACAGAAAGGGAGAGACGGAGAGACAGAGAGAGAGAGAGAAAGAGAGTGAGAGATGAGTGCTGCACGCTGTGAACAGATCAGTAAAGCAAAGGAAGGCAAAGGGTAAAAGGGGTACGTACCTTTGCCCAGGTAGCTAAAAAAAATGCCGCAACTGAACGCAGTCTTTCGCTTACCCCGCGCGCATACCATTCTGCTGATTGTCTCCTGGCAAAAGGCGTTCACGCAGGCGCATAAATTACCAAAAATAAAAAATTAAAAAAAAACCGAAATTCGAAAAAAAATGAAAACTGACATCACTGGCAGGTCACGTAATGCCCACATCAATCGTTGCACGACGAATTTGAATGGCAAATGTTGCCGCCGCTTGCCTCTTGCCTCTTGGATTTCGCTGTTGTTGTTGTATTTTGGGTTTGGGTTTGAGTTTGGGCTTCATCTCTTTCTCTGTTCCTTGGGTGTATCCTTTGCACTCGCTGGGCTTATCAGCTGACAAATTTCAATGCTCTGGCCTAAGTCCTCCTGTCGTTTGATTGATGAGCAGGCGTTTTATTTTTTACGTTTCGTTTCGTTTTTATTTCTTCCTTTCTCTTGTCTCTTTCTCACTTTTGACGCTATTAAAGGTTGATGCGGCCTAGAGCTTAAGATTTTCGCTGTTTATTTTAATGACGGGATATATGGGACTTATGAATTTTGTAAATACTGCCACCAAAAGGCAACAACATAAAAACAACTAAAAAAAATTCTGCATAACCAAACAGAACACTTCAAATTTCATGGTTAACCCTTCGATAACCCCTTTTTATGGGGGAATCAAATACTGTGACATGGAAATAAATATAGCGAGAGAGAGAGCTCGACAGTGAGATATCCTGTAGCATGATGCGAAAAAGAGAAATCAAACAAAAATGAATCATTGCATGTCCAATCATTCAATGAATAAAAAAAAAAGCTCGCATAAAGTTTTAATTTTTCAAAAGGTTCGATTTTCGTGCCCTTGTTAGATAAATTATCTCGATTGTTCATAGAGAACGCTGAGGCCCATTTCGGAACAAAATTATGCCCATTGCAGTTAACAATCAATTACACATTAGAAATATTTGCTTGACCAACTTTTGAGGGGCACATTCCCTAGATCAGATACCCTATATCCTTTTTCTCTTAATCAAAAGATACTAAAATCTATGTATACAAAGCCAAGTATTCAAAGGTTTTGCCAATTTAAAAGTATTCTCTTTAAAAAGTAAATCTAGCTTAAACATTTAACATAATAACCTTTCAATGTGTGCAGGGTATCATTGGCATTGGAAAACAGCATGTAAATGTGTTGTTAAATGCTTTCAGGACATTAAAATATTGAAAGAGAAATCATCGCATAAATCAACAATTTTTATGCAATTGCAAAGATAACACACACAGAAAGAAATAGCGAGGGGGAAGAGGGAACTCTGGGCATAGACAAACCCCTAACCCCTTTTTAACATATGCCAGCCCATTAACATGCACACACTCACACACACGCACACACACACACACACTTGGACTGGCAATTGTCAGATGGTTCAGTGGTATTATGAATATTCATATAGTTTTTCAAATTCTATTGTTTAAAATCGGCGTAACGTAAATTAAAAGGCAAATTTATAATAATACCCAAAAGCCATCTGAGCACAATGGATGCACACACACACACACACACACACACAAGGTAAAGGGTAACCGCACCCCCATCTATCTAACTATCTAGGCACAGATCATGGGTCCATCCATCGATAGAAATGCAAAAATCAAAAGCAAACCACTTTCGATTTTTATGCGCAAATCGGCAATAAATCGCCTTCGGATGCCACATCAGACAATGGATGTTAACAAAAGGGTTTTTTCAAGAGCAACCTTTTCGGTTTGCTCGGTTGTTGTTGTTGTTGCTGTTGCTGTTGTCCTATCAATAGACAAGGGGTTCGAACATAGAATAGAGAATGGCATGGAATGGGGTGCCGGCATACCTGACTTTCCATTCCTCGGCACGCCGAAACATTGCCTCTGAAGTATCTCTCTCATCTCATCTTTCTCTCTGTCTCTCTCTCTCTCTCTCTCGCTCTATCTCTTTATATGGGGTTATACTTAATTAGTCTTTGATAAGGCGAGTAAACAGCAAACTTTCCTTCCACACACATTTCATGCTCAAATTGTTGATATGGGATGGATGGTTGTTTATTCTTCGTCTCCCTCTCTCTCTTTCTCTCTCTCTCACTCACTCGCTCTGGCACACATTCTCATCTGCATATAAAATCTAAATACTATATATAGGCCCCTATATATATATATATATTTCTCTTACTCTCTGCCCTACCTGAAATTGAACGATAGGAAAGGAAACGCTTTTGTCTTTTGTCTTCACGCATCATGAATTTGATTGAGGATTTTATGGTTTATTTTTTTTATTTTCATTTTCATATTTTTTGCTGGTTGGTTCTGTTCTAATTTTTCTTTTTTTGTTGTTAAATAATAATTTCATGCAGCTTCAATTTTATTTTTTTTTTCACGGCACAAGGAGGTAAGAGAAGAGCTCTATCTTTAAGGAAAAACGGTTAACCGTCCAAATGTTACACTTTCTGCTTTTTCATGTAAGAGAAAAGAAAATGAGCCAGACTGAAATTAAGCTCTCACCTCCCCCCTTTTCTAGCCACCCGCTTGTTCTACAACAACCTGTTCTTGTCTTTGTCTTCGTCTTGTGTCTTTTTTTTTTTTTGGTAAAAATTCATGTGGTGAGTGGAAGGGGGAGATGAAGTAAAAGAAAATTGTATACTTTCTCTCTCTCTCTCTCTCTCTCTCTCTCTCTCCATCTCCCTTTCCCTGTCTGGGTCTGTGTGTACGTGAAAATGAAAATTTTTGTGTTGAACTTTTCCAACTTGACTCATTTTCATTTGGCTGTGTGTGTGTGTGTGTGTGTGTGTGTGTGTGTGTGTGTGTGTGGGTGTGAGTGTGGGTAAATAGGAAGGGGAAGGGTGGAGGGTATCTGGGGGGCTGTGTGCGAGAGTCGACTCGAGTCGCAATTAATTAAAACTTTGTTGGGGTTGGTTATGGTCTTGTGTCCTTGTGCGGGTGACGGCAGAGGCAACGGCAACGGCAACAGCAACAGCAACGGCTGGCTACGTTGTGTCTGGCTCTTGCCCTGGCTCCGGCTCTGGCTCTGCCTCTGCCTGGGAAATTATGTCAAAGTGTCTGGCTTTGCTGCTGGTGGCACTGGCAGTGCGATTCCTTGCCTTGCCTTGGCTGTGTCTGCTGTGTTCGTGGGAATTCCCCCAATTATTTCTCAGTCGACGCCGACAAAAGCTTAATTTGTTTTTTTTTTTTTTTTTCTTCTCGAACGAGAGAGTGAGAACTGGCAACTTGTTGCTGCCACCTTCATTTTTTCGGAGATTTTGATGGGGTAGCTTTTAATGAAATCAATTATGACAGCAGCAGCAGCAACTGGTGGCAAAGTGGTGATGATGATGTGCAAATGAAATGCCACAATTTGTCAATACATAAAGACAGACAAGAGAACAAAATGTGTGCACAACGTTTGCTCAATTCCAACTACAATGAATACAATACAAAAAAGGAGTTGCTTGTTCTTGGGTTCTTGGTTGTTTTGCTTGATTCGGGAGTAGGGGCAATATTCTGTGGCACATCCTGTTACGAGTGGTGCGTTCCGTTTCCTTTCCTTTCGTTTTTTTTTTCTTCCTTTCTAAAGCAATGCCTGGAATTGTCATACCGAATTGGCATACAAAATTCATACATATATGACCCAAGCTTCAGAGCCTTTCACATATGCAGATCATGATGAGGAGGACAAGGACCAGAACCATAACCACGATAAGAATGGATGGAGTTGACGTTGGCAGGCAGCCTTGGAAATATAAAATAAACACGCATCCTGTGCGACACATTCAATTCGGCATTCCAACGTCAGCAATTCTCCTTTCTCTCTACCCCTTTCACCTTTCTTTGCCTTTGTCATCTGTCCCCCATCCCTCTGCCCCCTTAACTGATATTGTCCTTGTTGTGTGTATGTGTGTGTGTGTGTATATTTTGATTTTTTATTTTATTCATTTTTTCTCGCTCGCATGACAATGACGCTTATTATCATGAATTCTTTGTGATTTCGCGTGCTTTTTTTCTCCATCTTCTTTCCTTTATTTCTTTTCATATTTTCAATATCTTTGGCTCCGACTCCGACTCCGTCTCTACCTCTGCCTCTGCATCTCCAACTGACTATGGCTCCTGTTCTTCAGCTGCTTCTACTCCTACTACTGCTACTCCTTCTCTCCATTACTCAATTGAAATAACTCGCATGTTGATTGTTATTCAAATGTGATTTCTGTATGTCCTCCTCACCCCCCCCCCCCCCCTCACATCCTTCGCCATTTCTTCGTAACGTCTACTCCATCCCTTTTCATCTTTCAGCAGCTCCTCTTCTTTGGCATTTCTTGCATCGCAATCGTGTTGTTTTCTTAACATTTCGTATGCAAAAATAATTATTTATATTGTTGTTGCACCAGCATATTGGTAGTAAAGAAGAGATTTCCATCAAGCTCTCCTCCCCCGCCACCCACACCCTTTTGTTATCTGACTTGTGGCAAGGGTTTTCTTGTTTCTTGTTTTTGTTGTCGTTTTGTTGTTATTCTTTATCTTGAGAGGTGTCTTAAAGAGATTTGCTTTTCAATTTAAACATAAGATGATGAAAGAGCTTTGCCGCTGTGGCCTATTTTTGGTTCGCACTCGCGAAAGCATAAAACCAAAAATTGATGACGCATCGTGATGGTTTGGCCATAAGAAAATTTTCACAATTTCCACTAAAAGAAAATAGGAGAGAGAAAGGGAGAGAAAGGGAGAGAGAGAGAGAAAGAGAGGGAGAGAGAAAAGCATTTAAAGTGCCGTCTTCCGTTACCCGCTGCTGCTGCTGCTACTCGTGAAATGCTTGTCGATTAAACCTTTCTTTTATGCGACCATTGCCTGTCTTTTTGGAGAGCCTTTTCAACTCGAACGAACTCAGAACACAACAGAACGTTTGTCTTGGACCCAGCAGAAGAGAGTGCTGCGGGTGGTATGGAGGCGGACAGAGGCGAACAGAGGCGGCAACGGCGGCTGTCATCAAAAAATATTGTATTGTTATTATTTTATTTTTATGTGTCGCTGTCGAGGACGATCCTGGCTGTTGTTTGCATAAAAAGAAGAATGCCCTGGCTGGCTGCCGCTGCCGCTGCCGCTGCTGCTGCTGCTGGTCCTCCTTGGTTAGGTTTTGGGCTTGGGTTTTGGTTACGGTTTGGTTTTGGGTTTTGGGTTTTGGGTTGTCGTGGACCAGCATCATCATCAGCAGCTTCTACTTCTCCAGCAGCAAACACAAAAAGCGTTTTGTGTTCTGCGTTTCGCTTGCTTATTTCGCATTGTAAATTTTTATGCCAGGCGTGTGTGTGTTGGTGTGTGTGTGTGTGTTGGTGTGTGGGTGTGTGGGCGAGGTCCTGCCCAGACTCCTGCCCCGCGACTGAAGCAATCACACACATTGTAATTGAACACACACGCTCGAACGCATTTTGTTTAGATTTCATTTTTTTCTTCATCATTTCGTTTTTTTTTTTTTTTTACTCTTCGCTTCTTTCTCTCTCTGTCGCTCCATTTTGGCTCCTTTATACATTTCGTCGTCATGTTTTTAGCTGGTTTTGGCTCTTTCGTCTTGTTCTTTATTTTTCTTTTCTTTTTTTCTCTTTTTTTTTTGTACATTTTGGGTTCAGAGACGTCGTCGTCGACATAAAATGCAAAACAGAATTTCATTTTCGGCAGGAATGCTCAGTGCTCTGTGTCCTGTTCTTGTTGCTGTTGCTGTTGCTGTTATTGGGAATGCTACAACATTGTTGAAGCATGTAATATCCTGCCAAGGATAAGGGTTGGAATACGCCCCACATACATACAAACACACACACACACAGAGAGAGAGCCACACACACATGCCGCCCTTTCCTCCTCCCTTCCTCGCTGTGTTGTTGACGATTTCTGCTACTTTTTTTTTCTTTTCTTTTTTTTTTCATCTTTTACTTCATGCGAATTTAGTTTATTGGTTTTATGTATGAATGTGTATGTGTATGGGTGTGTGGGAGGAGCCGCTTGTTCTTATGCTTATGTGTGTGTGTGTGTGTGTGTGTGTGTGTGTAAGCAAGTGAGTTCCCATTTCATTTTTTCTTTCTTTTTTTTCTTCTTATTTTTTTGGGGTGATTGATTGGCATTACGATGAGCTCAAACTCTCTGTATAAATGTATGTACATATGTATGTATGTGGTATGTGTGTGTGTGTGTGCGTGTGTGTGTGTGTAAATATGTGTATTCTCTTTGCCATTTACATACACATTTCATTTATGCAAATACTCGCAATTCATATTCCACAAATACTTGCCGAATTACAATAAACATTTTACAAGGCAACAACTAAAATCCCCCATTATCATATGCCTCACTCACATTTCATTCAGTTTACAAATTTCAAATTCCAATTTCAATTTCGCATTCGTTAAGCATTTTCGCAGCTAATTTCCCTTCAAGATTTGCACCAGTTAGATATCCAAATATCTATGTATATATATGTATATATATATATAGAGAGAGAGAAAGATAGATATGAATCGGGCCAGTCAGTCAGTCAACCAGTCATTTAGTCATCCACCTCTCATTCATTGCCCATTCGTCTGTCCGTCTGTCCGTCCGTTCATCTGTCTGTCTTCCTTCTGTTTTTGCTTAATTTCCTGTTAAGCCATTTTCAATATCTCACATAATGAATGTGGCAACAAAATGGCAGCGGACATGCATTAAAGGTGTGTGTGCCACAACCTAAAAGGCTGATAGAGACAGCCAGTAAGATAGAGACAGAGACAGAAACTGAGTGAATGAGAGAGAGAGTGAGAGAGAGAAAACCCCAGCCCAGTGTCAGTCATTAGTCACTCATACTGTCAGTCAGTCAGTCAGTCAGTCGGTTCGTTGGTTCGCTCGTTGGTTGGTTGGTTGGTTTGGCTTGGCTTGCCTTGGCTTGGCTGGTGAAGACATTTGTAGAACATGGGCCCAAAGTTTAGTATCTCTTTGAGAGTTCTGCTTCACGAGTTATGCTGATGAAGAGGCCTTTACAATATAACGGCTGCAACAGTGGAAAGCAATCACAATATAAACTCAAAATTTTTGATTCTAAAATATTGATCCTCGATCAATAGAAACCACCTTAAAATTTGAAGTTTTGCTTCACTCCAAACAATTCTCTTTATAAACAAATATCAATTCAAATTCACTGTAAAACCTGTATACGAATGTTATTTGAAATGAATTTATTTTAAAAGTTTAAAAAAAAATGTTACAGATTTTATTGTTCAAGCCTAAACGAAATGGATTATAACGAAGAAATTGCAAAGATGACTATTAGATTACAATTCTGTGGAGTTTTCAGAAAGATCAAATATATATCCCAAATTTCTTAGAATTGTAGTTTTTATTTCGGTTAAGAGATTTCTTTTAGGCATTTTACACCACTGTGCGGCAGCAGTAACGACTTCCCCTCTCTCCACATTGACAAGCAAGAGCAACGTTTACAACGGCTAAGACTTGGATTTAAATTAGCATTTTGCATAAATGTTTGGCATGTCATCATAAAATACCACATACACTCACATGCACAGACACACACACTCACACACACACACACACAGACACGCACACAAACCCGCACTCACAGAGAAATATTTATATGTAAGCCTACATCTCAATGTAGCCCAGTTTAAACATCAAACGAGCATAAAGCAACAACAGCAGCCACACGCTGCGTATGCGTAATGTGAACTCATAAAAGTTCATTTCGTTCAATTGCTTCTCTTAAAGTTTATATTTGAAAAAGGCAAAATCTAAAGGCAAATAGACTTTTTGATCCGATTTTGTATATACTATATGGCAGATATATCTCTATATTTACCCCCAATGTAGAGTAGATAAGGTTTTTGGAGCAGCAGCAGTAGCAGCAGCAGCAGTTCTTTCGTTCACTCAAACGCCGGCAGAGGAAATTAATGTTCCTTTTGTGGTTTTGGCTTGAAATGTGGCTGTAATGGGTGATTGGGTGGTTGAATGGTTGGTTTGGGTGGAGCTAGCGTATGCCTGCCGTTGACGTCTGACGCCGAGTGTGGCAGATTAATGATACTAAAAACGCAATTTACTTATGGATGATGGCGATGCGATGCTATGCGATGCGATGCGATGCGATGAGAGAGGCCCTCATCTAAGCCCACTCCCAATCTTCAGCCTGATTAGCTTTCCCAACCATGGTCATTAGTCGTTGTTCAGGAATTTGGTTTATGAAATTCCAACAACAACAACAAGAAAAACCTCACATATACACACACACACATACACGACACATAGAAATCGGCAAGTTCGAAGAAGGAAGAAGACGATGGCATCCGTTTCTGAAGCTGGCAACAATCTCTCCTTCCCCCGCTCACCGCCCTTCTGCTTGGCCGCCCACGCCTGTTCTAAGGCTCACTCTCTCTCCCTCTCTCTCCCACACACATGTGCAGCTAACTACAGAAATTATAATAAAAAAAATTTTGTGAAAGCAAAATAACTCGAAATGCCTTTTTAATGTTGTAGAAAATATTCATGCTGGTGAAGCGGCAGCGGCAGCGGCAACAGCAGCCAACAGCAACATCAACTACAAGTTTCTTGCATTCATATGAAGAAAAGGATCTTATAATAAATTCCACTACAGGCAACAAGATGAGGATGATGATGATGACGACAAGGACGACAAGGATTGCCTCAAATGTGGAAAAAAGTCAAAGAAGAGAAGGATTCGAGAGTGGAGTGCAACAACAACAACAGCAACAAAAACTAAAATGAAATGAATGGAAAGGAAAGGAAAGGAAAGGCAAGAAAAGTTCCTTTTTTGCGTAGAGTTCTTTTACCCAAAAATTGTTGCATGCAAATGCTGCTTACTTACTTGACTACAACGCATACATACCTCACATATAGAGTGTGTATGTGTGTGTGTGCGTGTGTGTGTGTGTGTGTGTGTTGTAGTTTCATTAGGATTACAGTTAGCTTACAGTTTCTCTACCCTCACTACCATCTCGGACCAGATTCAAGTCCGCCCAGGCAGCTGCTGCTGCTTGCTGCTTATTGAGTTATGACGCATGCGAATTGTGAGCACAAGTATGAGAGGGAAATAAAAATTTGCTGCTTATAAAAGTCGACAACTATTCACACACACATTGATAAACACATATATGCATGTGTGTGTGTGTGTGTGTGTGAGCATAACAAAAGCTTTGGCAATAAGCATGGCAGACGACGGCTGTCGGACTGAGGGACGAACGAACGTAAAAGGCAAATCACTACGCAAAGTTAAGCCAAAACCCCTTATTCAATCCTCTCTGCTTGCTGTTGCCTGTTAGCTGTTGGCTGTTGCCATCCATCTCCATCCAGTGACTTGGCATTGCTTTTGCATTGAAGCTGCATCTGATCCATAAAAATATGTTGCATGCAACAAACAGCAGCAACAAAAGCCCATCTCGAGTGCTCCTACTAACGACTACTTGCCAGTGAAAAAAACAAAAAAAAACAAAAAAGAAGTTCTCTAGAAAGAGCAGCAGCAAATCGAAACGTTATATTTTCAAATTAAGCTAGAATCTGCCAGAGAATCAATAATGCTATATTCCTAGCACCAAGTTATAGGCCAAAGATTGGGATTGTGATTGATAGAAATGGGAACACATCATCAAGTAGAACAGAATGTTGATTTAAAACAGATTTTCTATGCATAAAGTTTTACAATTTGCATCTCAAAAAGTTAGGCATTCAGTTTCCTATCCTATTCTAAGTTGAAAATGTATATCTAAACTAAACTAAACTAACTAAAATTGTATTAAAGGATTCATCTGATTACAACAGAATTTGTGTTCAATAAATTGATATATCGTAATCAAATAACAAGTCCCAGTTGTTTTTTTGTGACCCCTATTATTCTATTGATAACTATTCGAATTTGATTTGCTACTGAAAATTTTATCACTGCAAATTGGTCTGTTCCTTAAGCTACCTGCATAAACTGAAACAGAAAAGCTTAGAGTCCATATGGCCCTTCCAAATGAGCACAGCATTAATGAAGGATTATGGAAAGATTCAGTCAACTTCAATTAAAACGGCAAATCGATCGATTTACAAACATTTTCATTGGAAATTTTTGTATAATTCTTGTCCCCATTTTAAAGTATTGCAACTCTTTGGCTCAGCTTTAGTTGGATGCAGTTGGTTGTTGTTGCATTTGCATTTACATCCCCCATCGATTCAGGCTCTTGAATCTGGTCCAGCTTCTGTTGGTTGTCGTTGTCGTTGTTGTTGTTGTTGCTGGCTGCATTTTACATTTTTACTTCGTTAACTTGATTTCCGCTGCCAAACGAATCCAGTGAAGGCATCGGCAGCAGCGGCAACGGCAACGGCAACAGCATCGAAAAGTTGACAGCTTGAAATGCCAGTAAAGGAGGTCCGTTCCCCGCCCTACCCTCAGCCCTTGCCCTGGCTACTGCTTCTGCTCCTGCTCCTGATCCTGCCCTTGCTCCTACTATGGTTCTTGCCACTGCCATCTCCAAATTCCTACGGCTACGGCTGTTGAGAGAACTCTTTAAAGTAATTTTTTTTTTTTTTTTTTTTGTTTGGTTTGATAAAATTTTTGGCGGAAGGCTGTATGGATCGACTGTGCAGAAGTAAAGCGTAAAAAATATACGAAATTCAATTTACGCCAAACAAAATCATAATCCATCTATCATTCATCAACGGCTGAAAGGGGCGGGGCGCGGGGCCAGAGCGAACGAATGTCTGCGGCAAACGGAAGGAACTTCATAAGATACGCGCGAGCTCTACAACCTATCTAACGGTATATGTTTGTTTCTAAGTGTGTGCTTGTGTGTGTGTGTGTGTTGGTGTGGGTGAATGTGGATTCGGGTGGTGTGTGCCTTTCTTTTTCTTCTTGTTCTTCTATCGCCTCTCATGCCAAGGACTTTACGTTTATTTCTTTTTACATATTTTGTTACGCTTGTAAAGCTGAAATCCCCAGCGTATAAGCATTTCTACTTCAGTCGCTGCTCAGTTTAGCTCTAGCGCGCTCCAGCGATGTCCTTCACTCCCTAGAATCCATATACCACCCATCTCCCCCCTCCCACCCCCCTCATACATACTTCGACTTCTATGTTTGCCAACAACAATAACGACTACAACAACAACAACCAAAAAAAAAAAATGACAAAATGCGTGGCTGGCATCTGCCTGATAAGACGACAACGCGAAGGCATCTCTCCAACTATTGACGAAAGATTTCAGCTTCTTCTTGTTCTTCGCTCTCTCCTTAGCCGCGACTGCTGGTGTTCCATGTGTAAAATTGTACAATGATGAAGGAAAGAACACACCAAGTTCAACAACTGTGTTGGCCGAAATGGTTTTAAACAACAAAACTGTGAAAGATACGCCAACAATCAGCCAGCCAGCCAGCCAGCCAGCCAGCCAGCCATCAGTTCGAGCATTCGTTTCATTTTCGGAGGGGTAAAGGTCCACGCACTTTTCTTTTGCTTTTGCTATTCCTTTTTGCGCTTTTTCCCATGGCTACAAATAGATGGTAGATGCCTTCTCCTCACCCTCTCTATCCCTCTCTTCACACCCATCTACTTTGCGACGCCTGGAAGCAGGCTGCAGTTTTGTATGTTTCCCTTCGCAGGAGAAATGCCCTGACACCTGAGGGTAGTCGCACTCATCGAGGCGCAAAAGAGAAAGAGAGAAGAACGAGCAGCGAAACAGCGAACGTTGAACGGTGAACGGTGAACAAACGAACGAAACCAAGTGAAAAGGGGGCAGCAAGTGCGCCTGCGCTGAAACTTGAACTTCATGGCCGACTCCGAAGACTGTGGGCAGAGCTGCCGGCAGCGGCACTGGCACTGGCACTGGCACTAGCACTTGATGCTGTCGTCCGTTTTTTTGGGGGTGGCAATGTGGCTCTGGCTCTGGCTATGGCTATGGCTATGGCTATGGCTATGGCTGTGGCTCTGCTGCTGCTACTGCGGCTCGCAGGGCTCTTCCAGTGTGTGGCAGCGACCACAAAAACAAATGCCATTTGGCAATTCAGTGGGCAGTAGCAGTTGGGCCTTACGCCCGGCTGGTACGTTCTTCGCTCTATCTTGAATACACCAAACAGAGTCAGTCTCCCAATTTCTTGATATCTTCTTCTTTTTTTTTTGCTGTGAACTGTGTGCTTTTGTTGGTCTTGGACAATTTCGTTGAGTCTCTTCTCATTTTTTGAGAATATTGCTTGACATTTGGCGACTTTACGTCTGAGGCTGCTGTCGCTGCTGTCGTCGTCGTCATCGTCGTCGTCGTCGTCGTCGTTGATGGCGATGCTGATGCTGATGCTGTCTCTGCTCTGCTCTGACAGCAGCAGCTCCAATGTGGATGTGCTGGATGTGCGTGATTACTCCAATTCGGTGTGCGTGTGATAAGAAAGCGAAACGCCACGAACTCAACTCGGATCTGGGAACTGAACACAACACTTACTCTGTAACGCCAAAAGTATATTTTGGAGTCAAAGTCGAAGTGAAGTCATTCCTTAGCGCGACGCGTCTTGCAACGGTTGTGTTTTACTCCTCCAAACGATACAACGAAATTAACCAAAAAAAAAAAAAACAATCAAATACAAAAAAATAAAAAACATTTCAATTTAACAAAATAAAAAAAAATTCAAGTCTCAAAAATATTTTAAAATAAAACCTCAAAAACATTTAAAAAAATTATAGAAAACCAACAAGCTAAAACATTAAACCAAATCAACTTGAACAATTAACAAACTTCAACTGAAACGTATTAAAAAGTGCATCACAAACGAATTAAAAAACATTTTTCAAACACACCATTTTTTTTTTAAATTTTTTTTGTCTAAAATACCAAACATTTTGGGTAAGTGTAAAGTGAAGTGTGAACACATTTGATTGTGTGAATTTAGTTTGTTTCAACATGAATGATCTCTAAATGCTTTTCAATTGCGATCCATCAAAGCGTTAGTTAATTTATTTTTTACTTGAAATGTTTTTCAGTTTAAAAGTATTTAAGAAACGAGAAACAAACAATATTTTAACACAGTTTTTTTTTTTTTTGTTGGCTTGTTATTTACTTGAATTTTCAGAATGTTATTGAACATTTTACAAAAATAAAAGACAATTTTTTGGAATTTTGTTTTTTAAAGATGGAAAATTTAAAAATTGTGGAAGTGTTTTTTTTTTCTTTTTTTTTTTTGGTTTCCGGTAATTATTATGATGATGATATTTTTTAAAAAACATTTTAAAATGTTCCTTTTTTTGTTGTTGTTTTTTTTTTTAATTTTGCACAAAAGTCTCGATACCGATTGCGATCTCGATCCCGATTTCGATCTTAATTTCCATCTCGATCAGTGGTCAAAGGGAAGAGATAAAAAACCACAACCGCACCCAACGAGCCAACGCGCCAAAATAACTTCACATCCATTCAAAAAAAGGGAAAACAAAAAATCAGCGCAAACCTTCTTCTTCAGTCAAAAATAATAAACAACAACAAAGCAGCCAGCAGTCAGCAGGAGTGGAATGGAAGGACTCGCGCTTACAGCCGGCAAAATAATTGCATAAATTAAAATGTTAATTATGCGGAGCACAAAAATCTCTGGCAAGCCTCTCTTTCTCTGCTCTGTTCTCTGCTTGCTGCTCGCTCTCTGTCGCTGTCGCTGTCACTGTGGCTCTGCCTGTGTTTCTCTTCAGTTGTGACGTCATTAAATGAGCATAGCGGTACGAAATGAAAAATGAAACAGCCAAAAAGGGGAAGGAGATTTTAGAGATGGTTGAGAAATCATGAAAATTAAACAAGAGGAGAAATTTTTGTTGCGGAAATGAAGGCAGAGAAGCACACGAGAACACAGAGCAGAGAAAAAAAAAAGTAAACCGTCGGCAAAATTAATGAGCAGGCATTGAACGTAGAAGAAGCGGTAACAGGAGCAAAAATATATAGTAAAAAGAAAAAAAAAACAGTCATCTGACGGTAGCAAGGATCTTGACGTTGCGTCGCAGTTGCGCGCTCATTACGCAAATGAAAGAAGGCAAAAATGGCAAACAGGCAGAGAATCCGGCGTAATGGGATGCCGTCGGCATGGCTGCAGTTGTCCTTGGCCGTGATTTGGCGGCCTCTGCCTCTGATGCCGGCTTCTTCTCTCTGCAATACAAAACGCGGGCTCTCTCTCTCTCTCAAATCGAGTCCGTTTCTCTTCCTCTCTCTCTCTCTCTCTCCCTCTCTCTTTCTCTTCCTCTCGTTGTGTCTGTCTCGCTTTTCGCAGTCAATTCCCCATTCATTAACATAATTTTAATTTGGGTTAGTGAGACAACGGCACACAGTTCGTTGAACTTGATGATGATGAGTATGAGCCTGAGGATGATGATGAAAGCAGAGCCCAGGCGGCCTTTTGGCACAAAAAAAAAAAAAAAGGATGCGCGCAGCTGGCAGACAGCATCAGAATTTCTCTACGCTTTATTTCTCTGTGCAATTTTATGCTAATGAGTCTTAGGGACACACAGGCCTAGCTAGCTACCCCTTTCCCTTTCTCTCAAACGCACTCGCTCTCTCTCTCTCTCTCTCTCTGTCTAGTTCTAGTTTTTCTTCTTTTTTTTTATGCAAATTAGCTAAGTTTTACCTGAGTTGACATTTGCCTGTAGGCTGTTGAACAGCTGCCTCGAAACTAAAAAGATTTAATTGCAAAACATCGATCACTACTGGCGGCGGTAGGCAAGAAATTTGCATAATTTTGGCAAGAACTTATGCAAATTCAAGTGCATTATTTGCAAATCATGTACAACATGGGCAACTTTTCAACTAACCCGAGTGCCGAGCTCCGAATTCCCGTGTTCCGAGTGCCTGAGTGGTTGCACTTATACAAACTAGACAAGGGGTCCCTCCTCCTCTTCTAAATAAGCGGGTTCTTTTGGCAATTATGAGCTTAGTACTAGATATGGGCTAACACACACACACACACACACTAACGAGGGGCTGGGAAGTGGGGCATGGGGAAGAGAAATTTATTGATTTCACATTGTTTGTCCGATCCTTAAAGTAGGCAATCATAATTCATATAGCACTTTCTCCAGTGCAAAAGCGTTTTAGATAAGCATAGTTCAATCTAAAATGTTTCTACCCGCTAAACTAAATGGGAAAATTGCCACACCCATTCCACACACACACACACACACACACACACACACACACACACACGCACACTTACTCTCCTTTCTCTAAGCCAACCAAACAGGCAACTGCCATTTTCTTTTGGCGTTTTTCTTTTTTCCCTTTACTGTTTTTTTTTTTGCAAATTTGTACACACACACACTCATACACACACGTACACACATGCTTACATTTTCAACATAGCACAGAATGTTTGATGGTTGCTGTACAAATACAAACAACAAGCACACACTCACACTCACACACACACACACACATGCTGTGAGGGTGAACAAAGCAAAAAGCAATGACAAGCACAGCGAAAAAATAAAAACGAAAGAAGAGGCGACAAAAGCGTGGGACACACATATGAGAAATCCATCCCCACAGCGCCATGTGAAGAGGCAGAGAATGAGAGATATAGAGAGGGTGGGTGGTGCTATGATGTCTCTAAACCACCACGACACTACGCCACACGGTGGTTGTGTGTGTGTGTGTGTGCCTTTTTCATATTGGCATGTGCAAAAATCCAAATATTTTATATGTGGCGGAGGAGCTGCTGCTCCCTTGCCTTGGCTGACTCTCTGTCTGTCTGTCTGTCTATCTGTCTGTCTGTGTGCATTCTCTCATCACTTTTGCGTTGGCGTAATCCTTTTTAGCAAGCCAAAAGGAAAATATACATATCGTCTCCGCGTCCGCCTCTCCCTCTCTCTCTCTCTCTCTCTCTCGCTTTATCCCTCTCACTTTGTTTTCCTGACAGGATGTTGCCGAAAGCTGTAGTCGTTGTCCCTGCGCCAGTGTCGTGCCAATAAAACGGAGCATAGACGGGGGACATAGGTAAGGCAGATTCCAAAGTTTCTGTCTTGATTTTCTTTTTATAAGTTAGAGCATTCACGTTTCGACTTTTACTGTTCAGTTTTGTGTCCTGCCTGTCCTGCATGTTTTTTTTTTTGTGTGTCTGTATTTGCTATGAGTTCGTTGGCTGTTTTCCTTTGTCAGGTGCGCCGCCAAAACCAATTTTCAAATATTTTCACTTTGGGTTTTCTTTTGGCTCCAACTGTCGGTTTGTCTGTCTGTTTGTCGTGCCTCAGTCAGGCTACTCATTGCGAAAATATTTGCTTGACTAAACACCAACTCACACAGATACACACACACACACACACACACACACAGTAAAGAGATGCGTCTATCTATTTATTTGACTGTCTGTCTGTCAGAGTCAACAATGCATTGGCAATGCGTTGGCAAATCAATTTCGTTATTAGAGAAGGTTGGAGAAGAGAAAGCGAAAGGTTTTTTTTTTCTATTTTGGCAAATCCTTTAACAAGCCAGGCAGGCAGGCAGGCAGGCAGGCAGTCAGGCAGTCAGTCAGACAGGGTCTGGCGATTATGCAAATGAATGGCGAACAAGTTTATTCTGCTGTTGGTTTTATTTTTTATTTTCTATTCCTCTATTTCGTGTAAATCAATAACAAGCATCGCATCGATTCGAGGCGAGTCGAGTGGTGTTGTGTTCGGTTGATAAATTTGCATAAATGGAGGACACCCTTTTAATTTTTTTTTTTGTGATTCTATGCGATTCTACACCCTGTGTGCGGCGTCGCCTACATGCAGCTACATTTTTTGTTATTAGTTTTTCGCATTCGACAATTTATATTTTTGCGGAATTGGCGAAAAGGGCAGGGACAGGAGGGGGAGAAAGAGGAACAGAGAAACACTAAGAGACGGAGAGGGAGAGAGTGAGAGTGAGTTGGCAAATATGCAAATTAACTTCAAGTTGTGTTTTGCATTGACGGAGAAAGCAACGAACTCAATGTATCTACATACCTACCACACACACACACACACACACACACACAAAATTTATATATATATAGATAGATAGATGTACATATAACCTCCTCCCCCTTCTATTCCCCCCACTAGCCACACATCCCCCTTTGCCAATCTCTTGAAGCAATTTTGTAGTAGGGTTGCAAGCAAGGATGAGGGTTGATAAGCAAATTGAGTTTGCGAAAAGCGAGAAGAAGAAAAAAAAAAACACAAGTAAAAACTAAAAACAAGAAAGATTGAAAGAAAGCAAAGAAGAAAAAAAAAGGATATCTTTGTGTATTGATTTTGTTTTTGCATGGTATCGACATAGAGAGAGCGATATAGAGAGAGAGAGAGAGAGAGAGGGAACGAGAGACAGAGCCAAGTGAAATCTTAATACAAAAATTCTTAACCAAAAAATTCACAAATTTCAATTTTCTCAAAAAAGCAAGCAGAAAGCAAACATTATGAGTAACTTGGGCAAAGGCAAAGCCAAAAGCCAAAAGCCAAATGGCAATGGCAATGGCAATGGCAACTATGTGGCTCAAGTACAGTTAACGGCCAAGAGAGTTTAACCCAACCCCTCCCCCCACCACCCCTCCCACACCGCCACCCACCCCTCTCATTCCAGCCATAAAGGCCGCTGCCGCTGCCGTTTGCTTCAGCGGAATAAAATGCAAAATATTAAGCATAAAATATGTAACCCATTTCAAAGTGACGGCAACGGAAGGCAGACGGGACAGAAGGGGCCATTGGGGTGGGGGAGGGCGGCTGGGCTGCAAGTAGCCGTGGCAAGCAGCGGTAGCGATGCCAAATCTTAGTAGAAGAGGCACATTCTGGCAGATTTACTGCATATTGGCCTGGCATCAAAAGCAGCCAAAAAAGAAAATATTAAAATAAAAAAAAAAAACACAAAAAATTGTACTCTGAACACACAGTCGAGTGCGTTGCGGGTCCAAAACCATTTCCATTCCCATTTTTCCCATTTCCATTCCCTTCTCCCCACCATTTGCTCCTCTTTTTATTTCGTTTGTTCGTTCATCAGCTTTCTCCTTCTCTCTGTCTCTCTCTCTCTCTCTCTCTCTCTCTCTCCCTCCTTCACTTTTAACTACGAGTTGCTTACAATTTCTGGCTGGTTGCTGCTGCTGCTACTGGCAGTTGGCAGTTGGCAGCTGAAAGTCAGCATTGTCCTCCAGTCGTTCTCGTCCTTTTGCCGCAGCCGTGAATTTATTTCCATCATTAGTTTTGGCACTTGAAGCCGAACATAAATGTGATTTATAAAGCTTTTTCACCCAATGCTTCCCCTTGCTTCCCCTTGGTTTCTTTGTCATCTTTGCCTGGCCTTTCTTTTCTTGTTTTCCTGGCAGACACAAACAGAAAATCAATCCAATATATATATATAGAGATATATATTATATATCTGCCTGGTACATGTTGTAGATTTTGAAATGCAGAAATCAAATTGAAGGCGGCAAAGTTTGTTTCAGCTATTCTCCACAGGGCCCACAAGAGACACGCCCACACACACACACACACACACACACACACACACACCCACACACATGTCTCTTTTGGTATATACTCGTAAAATAGAAGCTCCCCACATCATCGAATATGCATTATTTTGACATTAGCATAATTTACTTGAAGGCAAAATGTCGCGCGTATCTCATCCTCCCATACGACCCAACCCCCTCAATCTCCCACGAATCTCTGAATCTCGCATCCTCCCGTATACCATAAACCGTATCCCTTTCTCCTTCCTCGCTCTCTCTCTCTCTCCCTCTGTCTCTTGTTGGGTTGTACCTACATATCTGGCATCCGCACAATCCTGTCATTGGCACTGCCAGAGCCATGTAGCTTCGCGTTTTGCTTGTAACAAATAGGATTCCATCATAATAATGTCTTGGCTATATATATATATATATATATATTATGTATATGTATCGTGTATATATATATATATATATATCCTGTGACAAATACGACAGGATTCGCAATTGCAAATATTTCAAACTCAAACTCATACAACATCTACGCTTCGACTGCTGCTTAAGCTTTAAGTGTGTATAGAGGGGGGTCAGGGGGGGGCTTGATGTGTTTGGGGTATTCATGTTGCCTGCGTTTTCCTTCTCTTATTTTTTTGCGTTTGGTTCGAGGGATTTGCCTTTGGCAAAGAAGGAGATCTTCTGCTTCAACAAAATTGATGACTATAGTGCGTGATGTCATTTGCATGACAGTTGAGCATCAGAGAGAAGAAGGAGCCCAAAAGACATGAGATGGGAGACACGAGACACTTACGCGCACACACACACACACACACACTCACACACAGGGAGCACAATGTACTCCAATTACAGGGTAGCACATGGTAAGGCATTAACATGTAACTACATTTTGCCATAATCAAATTGCATTCACCTCGACAATTTTCAATGCCAACTGTTAAGTTAAATATTTGCCAAGCGTCAAGTCAAGAAGAGGAAGAATAAGAAGAACAGGAAACACAAGAAGAAGGCCCGGCAAATTAAAAAGTTCTTGACCTAGAAACAAAAGGCACACAGGCACAGAAAAATGATGACGACACCAAAAAGAAGGAAAAACCCAAGCAACGACAACGACGACGACGATGATGACGATGTCGACGACGTCACCAAAAGAGGCCAAGTGGAGGAAAAGCAAAGTGAAAAACTGTAGACCAAACAAAAATTAAAATTAAAACAAGGACAAAAAAAAAAAGAAGGAAAATAAACACCACGAACCGCCCACACAGAGCGAGAGAGAGAGGAAGAGAGAAACAGGAACACAGCAGAAGAAGGGAGAGAAGACACAGCCGGCAGCTGTGGGCCAGGACCAAGGCACAAGAACTGGGTTAATAAGCAAAACAGACGATGATGATCAAGAAGATGATGATGACGATGATGCCGACAACGACAACGACAACGACGACGACGACGAAGTGCATAATCAACAAGCAAGCTGGTAGACTTCTTCATCCTACCCGCCCGCCTGCCAGTGGGTGTGAAAAAAGGCAAACTTTACTCATTTTCATTTAGGCCAAGCCAAAGCAGCCATCTACCTCTCTTTCCATCCATTTCCCTTTCGCTCTCTCTCTCTCTCCCTCTCTCTCTACCTCTCTTTCGCTCTGTGTGTGTGTGTGTGTGTGTGTGCAAGACGACTCCTTGCTGTTTTTAATTTCATTGCAAGGAAATGAAGAACCAAAGGAGCAAAAGGAGCCAGGGAACCATCTCAGGCTCTTGCTAGCAAAAGCGAAAATGAAGCCAAAGACACTGCCTGACAAACTCTGGGCGCCAAGTTGTGGCAACACCCGCCGCAAGGATTCTTTCCTCCACCTATAAGCCACCCTTGCCCCCGTTGCCCTCTCGCATACCCCTCAGGCTAAATTAGCTGCAGCAACCGCGCGACATTAAAAAGTTTGCTTGGCTTCGTCCTCATCGTCGTCGCCCTCCTACTTCTCCTCCTTCTTCGCGTCCTCGTCATCGTCTTCATTTTGCGTTGTGCCGTCTCAAGGCAAATAAAAAGAAAAGCAAAAGAAAAAGTGAAATTAAAATGAGGAGAGCAACAGTAGGAAAAAAAACAACAACAACAACTCAAACTTTTTATTTTCAGCAAGGTCGAACCAGACCGAGATAGAGTGAGAGACAAAGAGACACAGACAGAGGAAGCAAGAAAAAGTGAGAGAGAGAGAGAGAGAAACAGAGAAAGAAAGTGAGGAAAATGCCGGCAAATTAGGTAAGCAAATGACTGAGTGGGCGAACGAAGTAAATGAGCAAAACAAATGAATGAATGAAAACCGAATGAAAACATAGCGGCAACAAAAAAAAAAAACAAAAACAAGCAGAACACAAACTCTGTGGCTAAAATGTAGCTGTTGCTCGTTAGATATTGATTCAGATATGACAATAGATTTTGAGAAATGGTTCTAATGACTAGACCAACTCGTTAATAAGGAATTATCCCTTTTGCCTTTGTTTTACCTAAATCGATTTCCACTGGCAAACAATTGAATTATTATGTAAACTTGAAAAGAATCTCGAAAGCAAGTTGCTGTTGTTTTCTTAAATAAATTGAATCTCTTCAATGACTTTTCTCAGGTCACAAGAAAACTCCATAATAGTTCTCTGAACAAAAAAGCCCAAATAAAAGTACATTTTTTCCCCATCAAAAATCCAACTACATACTAGCTTTTGCAGTTGCTAATTACTAATTACATTTAATTAATTCATATTCGTGTATAAACACAAAGCACTTTAAACAAAATATCAATTTCATTTAAAAAAAAAAATAAGAATTTTATCAGCAAAAACAAAATATTTTAACAAAGCTCCAATGTGTTGTGAAAGTTATATTAATTTAGAATACAATGGGCTAAGGCGTTTTGGGATAGATTAAAGTTTAAAAATAAAAGTTAATAATAATATTTTATTTATAAGACTATACCATAAATTCAAATGAATTCAGCCTCAACAAATCGTTAACCCAAATACAAAGTGGAACATTAAAGTTAAGAAATGTAATGAAAAGTTCTTCACTTACCAAAATATATTTTTTTGCATACAACTCCTCAAGCAGATGCATTTGCTGAAATGAAAATTTGCTATTATTATTATTATAGTTTGATATTGCTAGATAAATTTTATAAGTTACAATAATGCGCATAGCCCTTTGACAGTTTCCAAGAAACAAATTTTAATATCAATTTAGTAGAATTTTTCATTTAAGGTCATAAATAATTGTTAAATATATCTATATTGGGTGAAGGTGATGTAATTCATTTTTAATTTGTTGGTGAAACCCAAAGGTTCCCGAGATACTTGCATTGCAACAATTGATAAATGAATAATGATAATCCGATTGTCACTAGATAAATATATAGATGACTGCGACACACTCGTTGTCGTTGTCGATGTCGTATTGCAAGAGTTCTATTAATTATTCAAACAACTTGGCCACTTTGCAAAAGGTATTAATATTAATTTGGCCAACAAGACCACAACAACAACAGCAGCAGCAGCAGCAGCAGCAACAACAAGCTATAAAATAAAACCATTGAACTGTAAATTGATTTAACTCATTAAGCTACATCCAACTTGGAAAGGGGTAGAAAGGGAGGCGAGAGAGGTAGCAAGGCTATGTGCATATAGACAAATGACCACAGTTAAATGAACCGTTAGTCTAGCATACAAGTTGCCATCAAACTGGCTGGTTAAACTGAATAACCTTTTTGGCAGCCAGAGATGAGCAAGAAAAGCGACAAAAAAAAAAAAACGAAACCAGAAGATATCTCAAATATCATTATTTACATCTACACAGATACAAAGAGTAAGTGAAGAAGAGTCAGAAGAACATTGAGATCTCTTCTCTCTCTCTCTCTCTCTCTCTCTCTGTCTCTCTTTCGTCCTCTCCTTTTCCTGTCGGAAAAAGGCATTAAGCCAGAGAGTTGGTAATTAAACAGGTTTCAAATTAACATTAAACGCAAAAAATTAAATAAATAAAAAGGCTCTGACTCTGGACTCTGACTTCGACTCCAACAACACCGACTCAAAGTCTCTGCTGACTCTGACTCTGTAAACATGTTTGAATGCCGCGCAAAATTAGCAACATGTAGCCCAAACGACAAGTGTGTGTGTGTGTGTGTCTGAGGCCTGTGTGTGACTGTGCAACATGTTGCCTGGCAGAATGCCGACGCTTATAGATAAATTTCTGTCAAAATTGCTGATTGACTTCATTAATAACCACGCGCCATAGCCCCAGCCAGCTGACAGCTCAACAAGGCAGCTGCTGAAATGCAAATGCTAAGGTGAGATGCTGGCCAAATTGTCTACGAACGGGGGGCGGGGTGGGCTGATGTGGCTGGTGTGGAAGGGGAGCAACGGCAGGTAAAGCAAATTAATAGCAAACTTGTAGGACCTGAATGCAGTGGCACGATTGATAAGCTGCGTGCTGCGTGGCCATGTTCAATGTCCAAATGCTGCCACAACATGTTCAGGAAGCGCAACAGCACAGGGCAGTGTGTGGAGTAAGGGGCGGGGATGGGGTAACTGGATTTCGTTTCGTTTCGACCCTCGGACGACAAAAAAAAAAAACAAAAATCAGTGCGAATATTTATGTTGGTCTCAAGGAATTTTAATGTACATCGATGAGGAAGCGATTTTGCATCCGTTAAATGCCATTTAATTGCGTTGCAGAAACCGTTTGATTTTAATTGGTCAACTAGAGAGAGAGAGAGAGAGAGAGAGAGAGAGAGAGATTGAGACTGGGACGGAGTCGGCAAGATGGGCAACAAACAAAATTATAAATGCCAGGCAGATAACTCAATAAATGTACAGATTAGTTACAAACGCAATCAATCAGCGTCAAAGGCCGAGCCGCAAAATAATTGCAACAACAATCTACGACTTTATAAGACAGGACCAAAGCCAAAAGACATACAAACATACATACAAACATACATACATACATATATGAAGACGAAAACCAAGCCTTTCATTTCACTTAGCAAATATGTATATATCTTTCTCTCTCTCTCTCTACCGAGCTCGTAATTTGGTTGCCTTTCACAAAAGACATTTGACGTGGCCAAAGAGTCGACGGCGTTGACAACGGACATGGCATATGAAACGTGCCTTCCTCCTCCTCACACACACACACACACACACACACTCAGTTGGCATCTGGACAGTTGTTGGTCATCTCATCATCATCATCATCATCATCATCATCATCATCATCAACATCATCTTTGTTGTCGTTGTCGTTCCCTGTATGTGCCATGCATTTTTTACGAGTTTTGCGTCTTCTTTGGACTTCAATTGAGCTACATAAATTTTGTTACTTTGGCGAAAGGCAAAAATTAAAATGCGCTTATAAAGCAATAAAATTCAACATAATAATAATAACGGATAATGACCACGTAATGAAAACGTCCACAGTTTTGGAGGGAGAGTGAGAAAGAGATAGATAGAGAGAGAGAGATAGATGTGCGAAATGGAGTCTAGACACACACACACACACAGACACACAGATACACAAAGTTAGTTGCACATGGGCCAGGCAAAAGACACGCATGCTCGTTGGAGAGGGAAAGGGGCGGTAGAAAGGCTTAAATAGAAAGGCTGTAATAATGTAATAAACATAAAGTAATGCCAAATGTATCCAATAGATATTCTCTTAACTCAACATATTGGCGAAAGCTGCTGCTGCTGCTGTTGCTGCTGTTGCTGCTGCTGCTCTCATGTCAAGGCAAATTGTGTATTTCAATCAAAAGCCTTCAGTTTGAATTTCCATTATAAATGTGGCACCATAAAACTATCTCACAGATACACAAAATGCAGCCCAACTATCTAACATTTTGTCTATATGCTCTATACGCTGTCAACGGCAATTTGCCATAACATAAAACTGCACGTTTACACTAATAGCACAAGTACACATACCTAAAGAGTTACATATACATATATACATACATACATACATACATATAGTCTAGCAGATCTAAAATTCACAGCAGGTGAGTGCCAGAGTGCCAGAGAGCCGCCGTCGTCGGCGTCGCGTCGTCGTCGTCGTCGTTGCTGCCCACTCACCACCATGGTCAAGCCTTCACTTTTTATTTCTGTTTCTTTTTTATTTTTTTCTTTTCTTGCTTCAGCTGTTGCCTTGGCGCTTGATTAAAGTTCAATGCATATGAATTAATTAAGTTTCTACGCTTATCTCTCTTCTTTCACCTATCTTACCATTTCGCACACATCCCTCATTCTCGGACAGGAGACAGGAGCGGACAGGAGCGGACAGAGCGAATAGAGTGGACAACGTGGGTAGCTTCTCATCAAAACCGAAGCGAAACGAAGCGAGAGACAAAACTAAACAAACAAGCGACAAACTGGTCTAAAACTGATGAATACCATAATGAAAACAAAAAAAAAAAAGCATCTAAAAACAACCAGAGAAAGACAACTGAAGTAAACCAATAACAATTAAATAATAACATCATATCGGAATCCTCTTCCTTCGCTCGTTCTACCATCATATCTGACCACACTTTGTATGCCTTTTGCATCTAAATTTCTCTGGTTTTTTTTTTCTTTGTTGGTGGGCGTTTCTGATTTGCCGCTAGCTGGGCGTGGCCCAGTTCATCCAGTCTGAACAAAAACTTGCTACATTTTAATTTAGTTGGCTTAATTAAATTTTTTGTTTTCTTCCTTTTTTTTCATGAAATTTTTTTTTTTTTTCTTTTTGGGTCGATGTTTGCTTTTCTCTTTTGTCTACCCTGTGTATCTCCCGTTTGGCATTTTAGGGGTATATTGGGACTATTGAATTCTATATGAAAAAGGTATTCACAATGCTTTTAGCTGCATTTAGAATTGATTTCGATTCCAGTTCTTTATGATAGGATTATCCTAAGATCATTTTAGTTAGGGTTTCCATTCAAGTTTATAGTTAGTACCCAAACAGTTTTTTTTTTTATATATTTCTAAAGCTTTCTTCTAGCTTTTACCCATCGTCTTACTACGATTAATCTTCCTATAACGCTTTAATTACGTCATTTAAACTCTTTATTAAAAGACAAATTAATCGAAACTAGAATCTAATGAAAATGTTTTTTTCTTTCCCACATAAGGTACTAACAGATATTAAACAGAGATTCAATTTTTTATACATGTAGGAGGTATTTCTCTGTCTAATTTCACCAAATCGATTGACTAAATTGTTTTTCGGGTTTTTTTTTTCTTCTTTATTTTGCAATTAACTTGGTTTAATTAATTCTTTCTAAGTGGAAAATTGCCCGTCTTATGGGCGGCAATGGGTGTGTGTTTGTGTGTGTGTGTGTGTGTGTGGGTGGGAGTATGTCTACATGTTGGTCAGACAATGAGTGGCATTTCATATCAATCAAAATGATTGGCTCAAATGGTTAACTAAAGTGTATAAAAAAAAAAAAAAACAAAAAAGAGAATTGCAATTTTCAGATGCCAAACTAAAGATTTGCTTATTAACTCCCATCCAAAAAGGAAAAAAAAAACTACGAAAAATTGCTTGCAATGCTTAGGAGTCTCTGCTGAGAGTCTCTCATAAACCAACGGAGCATAATCACGATCACCATTAGGCAGAGCAAACGTCAACACTTCAGACTCGGCGATAAAAATGTCAAAGCGGCAACATAAACCTCAGTGAGGCAGGCAGTGAGTGAGCCAGTCCGTCAGTCAGTCCGCCCGTCTGCCCGCCTGTCCGTCACTGCAGTAAAGGAGTGCAGTGAGTGAGTGAACATCTGTGCGCGTACTCATCGGTACCCAGTTGCAGTTTGTCGTCGGTTGCCCGCCCCCTCCCGCCTCCCCATACCCCCAATCATTACCCAAACCCATCTCAGACGACCTGAAACGGGATGCATTGAGGCGATTTATGTGCGAGGCTCGTTTGTTTCTTTGTTTGTCTGTTTGTTTGTTTGTTTGTTTGTTTGTTTGTTTGGTTGTTTGTTTGTGTGTTTGTTTGTTTGCCCGTTTTGTTTAGTTTGGTTTTGGTTTTTGGTTTAGGTTCGTTGGCGCTTTTTATATGCAAACTGTCAATCAAAGGCAATACCAGCAGCAGCAGGCTCAATGGTCTCTAGATGCTAATCAGCCTCGTCGTGGCGACTTGGGCAGTTTATGTACTTGGACTTTGCTTTTAAAGCAGGCAAAACTTATGGCGCCATTATGACGACACAGAGCGAGCGAGAGAGAACGAGAAAGACAGAGAGAGAGAGAGAGAGAGAGAGAAGTGAGAGAGGTGGCATAACTTTTGAGTTTTGTGAAATTCTTTTGATTCGCAGGACCCACAGCGGGCGGTTCATTTCTGGCTGCTACCGAACAAAACGAAAAATGGAAAAAAAAAATTTAAAAAAAATTGATTTACGTCTCAAGCAGAACCAACAATTTTTGAAATAGAAAAGACGCAAACTAAATGCAAATCATTGTTAGTTGCTGCTGGTGTTGGTGTTGGTGTTGCTGCTGTCAGCAACAGCAAGCTGGGAATGTATCTAACAGATACTTACTTACTCGCAGGCAAAGGCAATGGCAACTTGGCAAATCAAATGCATTTATTTTGCATATAATTGAAATGATAATTTGTGTTCAGTCAAGTGTTTTTGTTGTTGTTGCTGTTGTTGTTGTCGCTATTGCTGTTGCTGCTGCTGCTGTGGGCGTCATCGTTGTTGTTGTTGTTGTTGTTGCTGGCGTTGGCATTGCCTTTTCAAAATGTCAACTTGTGCAGTTCTGTCAGATAAATCAATCAAGTTGATTAGTTTTTTGTGTTGCCAGCGGGTAATTAGCGAAACGGCGGGTGTGACTTGGTCTAGAAGTTGAAATCTACTCTGCGGGTGGAAAATTATCCAGATAATTCAAGGTTAAAAAGAAATCGTAGGTATTACTTTGCCATTCCAAATTGTCTCAATCCCATAACAACTTACTCAATTGGCTTTAGCGCGACATACATAGTCATAAATTTTACACAGATTTCAGATTTCAGATGCATTTGCTTAAAGTATTTGCAACATTTTCTATCCTTCTTTTTTTCTGTTGTTTCTCTTCTACATCTTGTCTACATCTTTTTGCCTTTCCGGCGCCATCTAATATGCAAACATAAAATTTTAAGACCTTCATACAAAAAAGCAAAAAAAAAAAAAAAAAAAACCACAAAAAAAAAAGAGATACTTAGGCATCCGCTTTTGTGTGTGAGTGCCCAACACACCCAGACAAGACGACGTCAGTATCTTTTTGATATTTACTCAAAGTATTTGAGACCAATTTCATTATTGAGCTGGCAAACACACACATATATACACACGCACACAAATTTTTGGTTTCCAATAATCCGTTTATGGCTTTAATTGCAGCTTAAAACTGACAAGTCAAACAGAAGTCTTAAATAGACAGAGAGAGAGAGAGAGAAAGAGAGAGGGAGATGAAGAAATTGGTAAGTAGACATATGCATAAAGTTCACATTGTCTCATAGTGAAGTGAAGTGAAATGAATTGAAGTAAACGAAGCCTATTTACCATAAGCGAGGTATAGAGTTCCTACGTGCAAATTGCAATAATCGTAGGAACTTAATACCGTGCTCTTGGAGGGCTGTCGAACAACAGAAAATTAATATGAGGAATACGAAATCTAGCCAATCTAATTATAAGCCTCAACTAACACTACAGTTTAGAACTCCCCAACTATTTTAATACACTTTATTCCATAACCCTTGCTAGAGACATAAGGTAATTTTTTGGTTTCTACAAGCGTTTAAAGAGCTTCTTTATCTCTGGAGATGAAGTTATTCTTTCCTGTCATTTCTTCTCCACTGGCGAATTTATCATTGTAGCTACACTTTCACTTTATTCACTGAATGATTGCTGCCTAAATTGCTAATAATGAGACTTTTTGATTTATTAATTACAAACTCGTAGAAAAAGATTCTTTATATTAACATATTTGATATGATCAAAATAGGAAATAGAATAGAAAAGCTGTGTCTATGAAACTCACACAGTAAGGAGAATTTAAATATATAAACAAATTTTATATGAAGAAGGGCAAATGTAACAAAATCAAGTAAAACATGAAATGAGAAAGTTATTCTTAGAATTGGCTGATGCTGTCTTACATCAATTAATTGAAAAACTTTTCCAGTGATTTTGCATCTTGTAAGAACGTATCAAATATGTTTCTGCTGCTGCCGATGGTTGACCCATCCATAACCTTTGAGAAGGGTTTACACGATATCTTATTACACAGCGAGCACATTCCCTGGACGGGATCAAATATTGGCAAGAGATATTGTAACAAGTTCAACAACCTTTAGGCTCGTGTGTGTAACATCTTAGAACCCTCACAAAAAAAAAAAAAAAAAAAAAAAAACAACAAAGAAACAAAAGAAATGGGAGTTCAAATTGAAGTTGAAAGTTACAACCCTTAACCTTCGAAAGGAACCCTTCCGATCTCGAACGGATCTCGCGATCGCGTACAAATTTATCTACTGGCATTTGCATTACAACGCGTTTAATAAAGAAGCCCTCACTGGGCGGAATGGGTCCGGAATGGACGACTACCCGTTATATAAGTAATTGATAACGGTTGATTTGTCTTGCGGATTTGAGAGATGGCATATCGACGCATCGAACGCATATCAAGTTGATTAACGGTAGCCCACCCATTACCCAGTACACAGTACCCAGTCCACATAAGGGGTAACCCTGCCCTCGACGAGAAGTGTAAAACAAATGCATGGAATTTTTTTTGCATTTGATGAGTTTTGCTGCAATGAAGCGTTAACTTATGAATATGCATTTCAGGCTGAGGGTGACGACTCCCTGAGATGATTGCAAACTGGCAAACTGGCGCTGGTCTCTTTCTCTCTCTGCTCTCTCTAACAACAACTTGGACAAAACTCAAAGGTTTCCGGATTTAATAAAGTGGCATATAAGAAAACAAGTTATCATAAGTAATTAATTATTAATTAAGTTTGATTGTGGAAAGTACAAATTAAGTTAAGCTAATGTTCTTGGACTCATATAGTATGTTTGTTAAAAGCGACATTAAAACAATTGGATTGTGACCAAAAAATATTCTAGTTGAATTTCATTTTTCAAATTGAAAAATGCTAAAGAAATAATGAACAAACGATTGGCCCTTTGCAGTTCTGCGAAACATTAAGATAAGAATTTAAGAAATTAGACATAACAAAAAGTAAAAATTGAGATTCTATTCAAATGTTTTATTTCAGCGCAATTAAATTTAAGATATCTTAAGTCAATAAATTAGTTGAAATATATATTTTACCAATTTTTTTCAAAATTTTGCTTAGAATTCTGTAACATTTTATAAGGGTTTATACAGTTGACGATAAACCACTTGATTCAAGGCTAACAATAGATAATTCAAGAAAGTCAAACATACAAAAATTTGCTTAGCAATTAGATGCAAAACTTTGTTAAATTCAAAATTTTAAATGAAATAAAATCTAATTTTCCGAAAAATGGAATTAAACGCTAATATTGAAACGGGAATTGCTTTAAAAATATATAAATAAAACATTTCTTTCAGCAAATTCGGTCCCAAAAGCAGAAATATATAAGATTAATACAAATAAGAACATTTTGTTCGATTTTTAATTAGATACATAAATAGTAAAGACCTATTTCCAAAATGAATAAAATCGAATTAGAAAACGTTTCATAATTAGAGATTTATTATTTCTTACTTTCCTGAGTCAAATATATTAATTTTTCAAATAAGAGTTGAACAATATTCATCCCAAAGCAACCACAAAAACCTTTGGCAAATTGGATAACACAAAATGGTCTCTCATAGATATGAAAATTCCATATTAGATAATCTAATTGTAGGGTTTTTAATGCAGCTTAGTCTCATTAAGGACTATGCTTAGGTCCATCCCTTGGCTACGTCCATGTCAAAGAGAAAAAGCAGCACAACTAGGGTTCTTGCCCAAAGCAAACAGAAAGCGAATACCACTTGCAGCCCCTTTAGTCAAGTTTCAAACCGATTTCTAATGGTTTTTTCAAAGACAGTTAAAAAGTTCACCGCCAGGATATTGAAGCCAGATTGAATAATTACGCATTCCTCTCAATAGATGTCGTCCTTAAGAGAAGTCCTTTTTGAAGAAAACCAAACTGGCCCATTACACATTTTCAGGAATGAGTAAGCAATTTCCAGAATCGCACACAGCGACAGAGAGAGAGAGAGAGAGAGAAAGAGACCGACAACGGAAAGAGGGTAAATGAAAATCAATTAATTCGCAAAATGATTTTGCAAATTTGTTCGCGTAATGAAAATCGCCAGCATGCGATTTTCCATGTTTATTGGATTTGCCATCTAAAATAAACGGCGGCGACACAGGTCGTACGTATGGGAATGAAATGGAATGTATGTGTGTGTCTCTTACAACGCTGTGACAGCTATTAAATGAGGGAGGCGATGGGGCGAAGGGGGGTAGGAAAATGGAAATCGATGGGACTTCTGTGGCGCGCCGTTGGCATCCGCAACTCGCCTTGGTCGCTTGGTCGGGGCCACCTGCTGCGCCTTTGTATGCCAATCTATGGGCGGACACCAACCAAACAACGAACCAACCGACCAAGCGACCGAGGCAAAAGCAGTGCGCCAGGAGATTACCAACATTCGAGTCTAGTCTAGTCTAGTCTTAGCCTGCCCATCAATTATGTTAATTTGGCCCAGCAATTACCAAGCAGTTTTTGTTTTTGATTGTTTTTTTTTTTTTTTTTTCGTGTAAACTGTCAAGTCAAAGTGAGATTTTAAGACACCTTCGGACACAGCAGAGAAGTTTTGTTTTTATGGTCGCCAGCTGGCTTTTGCGTTAATCATGAAAAATGGTTTCAAAAATATCGTTAACTTTGCGTCATTCGATGCAATCGAGATTGAGTCAAGTCGAATGATTTAGTCAAGTTTAAAACCACCCAAAATCACGCTCAGGACCTCTGGGAACAGTGTTGACGTGAAATCACAGTTAACAGGATATGAATGGTGGGATCAGTTGAACACAAACAAGCCTAAAGGCAATACATCGCATTCCATGAACCCCTCTACAAAAGACATCGCCAAGAAAAAACATCGCATTGGAAATTGTCACTCAAAACAATTTTTCACTCAATGAGCGCGAGGTGAGAATCCAATGCGAAAAATGGGCGGAGTAAACGCACTGAGCAAGTCGCGAGTCGCACACGAACAGCTGCACGAGCAAAACATCGCCAAAACATCGCCGACGAGTGAACAACCACCATGCATGCCCCTCTTCCGAATGAGTCGAGTGAAATGAACTGAAGCGAAGTGAGTGTCGAGTCGAGTGTAAGTGAGTGGAATGGCGGTGAGTCGGAAAGTGGTTGAAGTACCAACACCAACACCAACACCAAACACCACCAACCCTTTGACCAACCCCCGCGCGCACTCTGACCGTTGACACTTTTTTGTTGGTTTTTTTTTTTATTTTTATTTTCGCATTGACTGACCACACACATTCACTTTGGTTAGCCAGAGAGCTCTTTTCTCTTAGCGACACTCGGTTTTATTCCTAAATTGACGCATTTTCCACCTAGCCCAAGTATATAGAACTGGAACTGAAACTCCGTATTATACACGGACAACAACAACAACAACAAAAGTGATGCCAAATGCGTTGGTTTTGTGCGTGCCGCAGTTTGTTTTTGTATACACACTCACACTTACACACACTTACACACACACACAACCCCTTTTTTGGATGGAACTTATTGCGTAAGGCAAGCTCAAACAGAAAACCCTTTCGGGTTTCGGCAACACCAACAACAACAACAACAGGGGAAAGAATCGAACAAGTTTTGAGCACGCAGCTTTTGCTTTTGTCTTGTTTTCTCAAGTGCCGGTCAAAATTGATGCGTTTTTCCGTGGCAATGTCGACAACTTTCAACTTCGACAGTTTGCCGGCGTCGCTTGCCACGTAAACAGAGAGAAAGAGAGACAGAGAAACCCCCCACAAAAAAAAAATAATAAAAAATGGGTTGTGCGGATGTGTGTATTGCGAGGTTGAAAGGGTTTCATCAGAGAATTTCATACTCCTTCTCCTCCTCCTCCTTGCTTTGTTTTTTTTTGTTTATGTGTCAGTGTGAATGCGTGTGTTTAATGGAAAATTAAATATAAAAATATGCGTAAATTGTGCGTAATTCAATGCAAATCATCAAATGAGTTGCCAAGGACAATTGCAAAAAGTGAGTCATGGTCATATGAAATTTTTGATAAATCAACCAAAAACGAAAGCCATCTCCCATCCGAAAGGTAAAGCAGTTATCTCTCTCTCTATTTTTCGCTAAACTAAAAATACAAATTGAAAACTAAAACCGTTAGAGTCAGCTTAATGACATTTTAATGAGGCGATCAAATAAGCGCTGTCAATTTGGACTTTTAATTAATTAATTTAATTAAAATTGTCCAACAACAAAGTAAAACAAAAAACGATTCATACATATGCATGCAGCGATTTCAGTTGATTAACATTTTCTATTTCTATTTCCATTTCGATTTTGAATTCAATTCAAAAAAAAAAACAAAAAAACAAAAAGAGCTTAGTAATATTTGTTCATCCAATTTTTAATTGGTTCTAAACTCCAAGCCCTGTCATTCGAATAATTATTACATTTTGTGAATGGGAAATAGAAATAAATAAAAAAAAAAAACTAAATTCAGTTTCATAGACCGAAACTAAAAACAAAATATTATTTTGGCCTCTATTAACATTTGCTGCAACGACCAAACGATACCCATCAGTACGTTTAATGGGCAGCTAATCTAACTAATTTCTACCTACTTATTCAATGATCAAACTTTTCTTAGGTTTCATAGCAACTCGACAAAGTATCTTAATCTCATATTTTGTTGTTAGAAATTAAATTGAAAATCATCGTACGAACACCACCAATCAGAGGGCAGACAATCTTAACATCTCTTTTTAGCTAATGCAAAATTTGATTTTTACATTGATCTTGGTTGATTTATTTCATATAAATATATATATATATATGTATAGCAATATACCCATCTTAGTTGAGGAGTTTATGGGGTAGGCAAAACTACTAAATTAATACGGCAATTAAAAAACTAGTCTAGCAATGGGGGAGATTAATGATCAATGCCTAAAATGTTTGTTTTTTTTTTTTTTTTGGATAAAAGCCGTGTATTTATGGCCAGTTAAAATAATGTCTATGAGTTGGTTTTTTTTTTGTTGTTTGTTTTTTTTTTTGAGATGAAAGAAAACAAAAATAAACACTTTGTGACGTCACGCACGATGTGAGTAATAAAATTATAATGAGAAGAACCTTTAGGCCAATTATTCACAAGCCGTCATGGCCCTCTGGGAGACAAAGAGTGAGAGAATTGAGAGAAACTAATGTGTGAGTTTGTTTTTGTGTGTGTGTGTGTGTGTGTGTGTTGCAGTTTTCTCCTTCAATCACTTGCTAAAATGCACACAATTACATTTTCAAAATGGCGTCACACTAAAGTGCAAGGAAAACTGCCAAAGCTGCAGAAAGCAACAACGCCAACAACATTGTCAAAGAAGAAGAGCTGGAAAAAAACTGCAATTGGTTAAATAGTGCTCTGCGATGAGTGTAAACGAGGCAAGTGAACGAGCGAGGGTTGAGCTCAATTCCGTGTTCATCATCAGTTCACTTAACGTTTTTTAGGCTTCAGTTTTCAATTTCGGTTCGAGTTCAGTTTAGGTTCAGTTCAGGAGGTTCGCTAGTTTTCCACAAGATAGCTAGCTAGTTGATTGCATTCGTGAGGGGAGGGAGTGGGGAGAGCGGGTAGGTAACTGTGATCTGAGAACTTCACTCAGAGCTCTCCGAGTTCTGAGTTTAATTATAACGCCGAGGCTAACGAGAGTTCGTAGACGACTCAGCGAACCGTTAATAAGCATTTAATTACTCATTCGCTTTTAGTTGGGCAACAACAACAACAACAACAGCAAAAACCGAGTGAATGCGTGACAGAGAAAGAGAATGCGAGTGCGACATAGGAAGAGAACGAGGGAGATAGAAAGTGAGAGAGAGCAACAGCAAGAGAGGGAGGGAGTGAAAGAGAGAGAGAGAGAGCCGTTGCTGTTGCTGATGTTGGTGCTGGCATTGCGCCAGCGTCTGGCTACCTTCGCGCAGACGCTTGTCTTAAAAAGGGGGCGGAGTTTTTTTTATTCGTTTTGTTTTTTCTTCTTCTTCTTAAAGTTCCTAACGCGAACAATCCCCCCCCCCCCCCCCCCCCCTCCTATTGCCACACCACTCACTTAACCACCCACTGGCACTTGCAGCAGCAATTTTTTACACATTTTTTTTTTTTGCTCCCTTAGTTTTGTCTCGCTGCGTTGCCAGGGCAAATAGAAAAAAAGTTTCATATACAATTTTTTTTTTCTTTTTTCTCTTTCACTCACTCTCTATCTCTCTCTCCCTCTCTTTCTCTCTCTCTCTCTCTGGCACTGTCTGCGTGTGTGTGTGTGTGTGTTTGCCGCGCGCAAATTGTAGCCATATTGGATTTTTAGCATTTTTTTCCCCATTTTTCTTTGCACTGTGACTCAAATGCCGGCGGTTTTTGCTCTCCCTCAATACTCAGTGCACGGGGTTGGGTGGTAGGGGTTGAGTGGGATGAGGGTTGCGGGTGTCAAGTCACCCTCATTTGCCAGGGGTGGCACACAAACTTTGCCGTGCTCTGTGTGTGTGTGTGTGTGTGTGTGGGTTCGTCTTTCTCCTGTTATGGTTTTTCTTTGTTTTTTTATTTTGTTTTTTTTTTTTTGTTTTTTGTTGCTTTTTGCCCATTTTGTTGCACATAAATTGTATATGGGCTCTGCGTGCATTGATGATGATGATTTGGCATTGGGTGAGAGATGTTGTTGCTATGGGGACTCATTTTTTGTTCCTCTTTCTTGATTTAGTTAGTGTTAGTGTATAGGTGTATGGGTGTGTGTGGGTGTTTGCTAGTGTTGACTTTCTTCCTGGCAGGGTTGCTTTTTCCTTCTTGTTATTTTTTTGCTTTGTTTTGTTTTTGTTGTAACCTCGTTTCTGACTCCAGCAGTTCTGGGCATTTTCCCCGCTTTGATTTCAATTTGAGCGCAACTCGGTGGGGGGGGGGGGGGGGGGGCATTCGCTTCATTAGAAAAAATTGCACGGCAACGATGACGCTGACGTTAACGTTGCCGTCGACATCGACGTTAGCGTCCTGCGTCCTGTGTCCTGCCTCCTGTGGTTGATGGTCGCTGCTCCATTTTTATTTTCGAAAAACTCTATTTAAAAAAAGCGGCCGTTAATTTGCATATGTATGTAGGTGTGTGGGTTGAGTGAGAGGGTGTGCGTGTGTGTGTGTGTGTGTGTGTGGATGGTTTGAATTTCTTTCCTTTTTGGCGGTTTGCGCAACCACCAACAATAACAACAACAACAAGAACAGAAGGAACCTTCAGCAATGCCGCCAGCAGGGAGCAGTCGGATAGCAGAAACTGGGCAGAAGCTTAACCAGGGCCATGGCCAATGCCACCCCCTTATTCGTGTGCTTTTTTTTCGGATTGTTGTTGTTGTTGTTGATGTTCTAGATGTGTTGCTGCCACTGCCACTGCTGCTGTTGCTGCTGTTGTTGGCAGCGTCGCCGGCCGTCGTCGTCGTCGTCGTCGTTGTTGGTCCATCTGAGGCTCAATGTGACTGTGGGCTCAGGCTCCGTGGTTTATCCTGCCAACTGGCCTTGTGCAGTATCATGACAGCAGCCGCTGTTGCCAGTTCCCAGTTCACAGTTTGTGTGCGTTTTGTTGTTTTTTTTTTTTTGGCTTTTTTTTTGCGACAAATAAATCTTAGTCATCAACAGACTAGCCAGCGGTTCAGTTCAGTTCAGTTCTGTTAAGTTCAGTTCAGTTCAGTCTACCAGTCTCTCCAGTCTCTCGTTTTGCCAAGTGACACTTGCAGCAGCAACAGCATCAGCAACAGCAGCAGCGGAACGGCGACAACAACAGCAACAACAACACCGACAACGACTTTGCAACTTGAAATTGATTTATGGCGCAAATTTTATTGTCTGGCCCGGTACTGGGACTGGACACCGGCTGACTCTGGCCTGGCATGGCCGATCTGGGCTGACTGGCTGACTGGCTGGTCAGTTTTCAACTTGTTTGCTACTCTAACTGTAAAATGTGCGTATGTGTTGGTGTTGGTATTGGTGTATATTGTGCGCGTGTCATGTGCATGTGTGTATGTGTGTGTGTGTGTGTGCATTTGGTTTTGGCTATGGCAAAGCTCTGACATTGACTTTTAGTCACCAAGAGCAAATACAGAGTCCGAGTCCGAGTCCGAGTCAAAGACAGAACCAGAGACAGATGCACATACAGATACAAATACAAATAAAAATGCATTTTCATTTACACATACACATGCATATGCTATGATTATTTGTTGCTGTTGCTGTTGCTGTTACTGAGAGCTGCCGATGGAGATGGAGTGGTCACATTTATCCCCCCTTATTCCCCATTTTTTAGAGTGCGAAAATAAACGTTATAAATTAAGAAAGAAAGAAACGCGCCAAAACAAAAAAAAAAAAAGAACATCATTATATAAATTTTTTGTTTGTACAAAAAACAGCTAACAAGTCGCAAGAACTTTAAATATCAGCAAAAAAAATGAAACTGTTTACCTTTTTTTTGTTATTTTTTTTTTAAGTATCTGCAATCTGTCAAATATATGGAAAATCACAAAGCAAAATGGACATTCGAATATTTTAAAAAGATCTCTTCAACTTTGGGGCGCGCTTGAAAGAAAGGTTTCACTCCAATTATGGCTAAGGTAAGTCATCCTGAATTGATATTAAATTGTTACACAGAAATCTATTAAAATAAGTTGGAAATTGCATTGGTGGAATACTGCATTAATGCACCTGTAAGGGGATTCTTCTCAGAAATATTTTATAATTTAAAATATTCAACTTCAAATCTTCACACCTGATAACAAAATCATATTAAGATTGTTACCATTCTGATTTAATTTTTAAATCACAGACTAATTGGGAATAATTGAGATTGACTTAGAGACTTAGAAATCTTCTTGCAAAAGGAAGCATCCTACAAAAATGTAGAATCTACAATGTAGAAATTCATCTTTTGTATTATTATATTGTATAGGAAATTTAAAGGCAGATATACAATCATTTTATACTGCCCTATAGGTTATTACTTTACTTTGAGGAGATTTTTAAACAAACCAAATCAAAAAAAAAGTTTTCTGGAAAGGAAACAGAAAAAACACCCAATGAACAAGAAATCTCCAGGTTAATGGGGCATTAATCGAATATATTCCTCTTTACAAATTTTGACAAACTTTTAGTGGGCCTAACGAACAACTTAATAATTCATTTAGATCTAATTACACTCTTAAAGCATTGTACACAATTTTGTTGTAATAAAGTTTAAGTTTCTTTTTAAGTTTTTTGTGTCAAGAGTTCTGATACTTATGGAATCTTCGCTTTTTACCATTATCTCAATTTCATCTCGTGGCCTGCCCACTTCATTTGTTTTATCGACTGGCAATACTTTTAATTTCTTAATGGCAAAATGCAACCATCCATATGCAACTCACAGTCCAATCTCAGTAGTAACGGCTGCTGTTGGAGGAGCTGCTACTGCTGTTGCTGCTGCACCTGCGTGCCATTAAATAAATAATAATAAAAAAAAAAAAAGGAACAACAACAGAAAAAAAAGAAATCCATGATATTTTTAACGCTTCCACCAAAAGACACAACAAAAAACTTTTGGCATGTCTCTCACGACTATCGAATTAAATGGATATTTCTCTTCTTGGGTTGTATATATATATATATATTTTTTTTTTTGCTTTCTGCTACCTCAATATTGATATTTCATCAGTGGCAGGCGCAATCCCACAGTCGTGGCCAAAAGTTTATTTTAAAATACATATACATATACGTATGTGTGTGTGTGTGTGTGTGTGTGAGTGTGTGTGTGTGTGCGTCTGCGGCTGTTGCAGGCAGAATACGAGTATTCATTGTATTATGGGCATTACGTCGGGCCCAGTCGCTTATCAAGGACCACTTAAAAACCGCCCCACAGAGACATGGAGCATCCTTTCAGCCTGTAACTGGAGTTGTTTTCAAGGGAAGCAGTTGGCGCAAGGAGGTTGGATGCTACAATTCAGAACTGGACTGACGGGACGGGACGGGACTCTGGCGTGTCTCATTGGTAAACAGACAAGTTGCAGAGCGAGAGTGAGTGAACAAGGGGAGCAAAGATAAACAATAGCAACAACACCAAAAAATAAATAGCAAGCGAAATGTTTTCATATATATTTATGATGCTGCACAAAGTTGCAAGAGTTGCGAGAGTTTCGCGAAAGGTGGCATAAAGCAGTTGCACGTGTCGAAATCGAGCCAGCCAGCCAGCCAGCCAGCCCAGGCAATGGCAATATGTGTGTGCATTTATTTTGACCCATTTTAAAATTTCCCTGCCCCATCCCATCCTCCGACACACACACACACACTGACTGGCTCTCTCCCAAATAGTTGCTCTGAAACTGTAAATTAATTTATTTCTCATTCCTTTACTTTCATCACTTTAATGGCATTTCAAATCTATGGGGGGCAAGGGCGTTTGCGGGGGAGTTCCCAATCAGTTTCAGTTGAAGACGACGAGCCAAGCAATCCTTTTCTCTAATTTTTCCGCCTTATCATTGTGTCCTTCATTCATTTTTCTCTTCATCAGCAATTTTTGCTTTGTGCTTTCTTCTTTGGCCCTTTCCACTTCTACTTCTACTCCTCCCCCCTCCCAACCAGCTTCAGCCCTCTTCTTCAGCTTTTCTTTAGTGCTTTTAATTTTCAGCTGATTTTTTGATTAATGCTTAAACGGCTGCTCCTTTTTTCGGTGTGTCCTTTTTATTTGCATAAAGGACCGAGCACTTTAATTAGAAAAAAAAAAAACCGAAAGAGAAATGGCTAAATGATGCCTTGTCTAGAGTGGGTGGTATGAAGGAAAGAGGTGTGGAAAGCGGGGGGTGTCTTCATTTAGAAGTTTCTCATTTTCTTTTGCACTCATTATGCTGAGTTCTTGCCCGGATTCTCGTCGTGGCCGTTTTGTTTGTCATTTATAAATTGGAAAACTTTTCTTAAGCAAATTATGCCATTTTTTGTTTTTTTTTTTCTTTTCTTGTTCTTACAACGGACAACGAACCCTTTTCATTTTTTCCTTCATTTTTGCCGTCATTTTTCCATTTGGGGAAATTTGCTAAGCTTTATTTTTTATGTTGTTGGCCAGGCAGACAGGATAAAAATCTGTGGCGGCATCAGTCCAACTGCTGCTGCTGCTGCTACTTCTACCCCTGCTGCGATAGTTGCCGTTGCCGTTGCCGTTGTCCTTCGTCCTTTCCTACAATGGCAAACAAATTAAAGCAGGATTATCATGCTCAGAGCATCCTTCCTCACTGGTTTTGTTTTTTAACCCCTTTTTTTTCTTCGTCTCGAGCATTTTTCGTCGCTCAGCTGACGTTTCTCAACGCTTGCCGTCTGCTGTTGGCCGCTATTCGCGTTGGTCGCGTTTCTTTTACGCATTTCCTTTAACAACGCATTCAGATTTGTTTTTAAAGATATATGTATGTATGTATATATATGTATAGAAGGTATATTAGTTTATCGAAAAGAACGAAAACACGGCATTGAGGTAGGCAAGGGTTCCCAGGTTACTCGGTTGCCCGGTTCCCCAGGTTCGTTTCTTTGGTGACGACTTTTGCATCCGCCGTTGACTCTCTCTGATGGTGCATTCAACTTTATATCTTTGATTTATTGCTCCCTCTTCACTTCTCACTGTGTTCGTTGGTTGGTTTTTTTTTTTTCTTCATCTTCTTCTTCTTCTTCTTCTTTTCCTGGCTGAGAATCGAAATCGGCATTGGAATCTCAGAGTCTGAATCTGAATCTCAATGAAAGCGAAACAATGACGAGCCCTTGCCCCTGTTTATTTTTTTGTTGTCTTCTTGTCTTCTGCCGTGTTCCTTCTTCTTCATCTTGTGTGTGTGTGTGTGTGTTGCACATTTGGCTTGTTTGTTTGCTCGCCTTGCTTTGGTTGCCTTGTCCTGTCCCCGTTTTGTGTGTATTATGTAGGTCTATAGGCTAACCAACTGAAGGCACTTTCAGTTTTGCCTGGCCATTCCCTCCTCTCTTCTGGATCTTCTGGTGCTGCTTCTTATGATGTAATAAATATGTCCCTTTGTTTATGTCTTTTTCCTTCCTCCACTTGTTGTTGCCCCCTCCTCCCTTTGTTCTACTAACTCCCTGAATGATGAGAAAAATGGAACATGTGTTGATTGAGAGGAAGAAAGGGAGAGGAACGAGAGAAATCTCTGTTGATTAGTGAGAAAATAAATGCTCGTCTATTTTGTGGTCAGCCTCAGATTATGTAACAAAGATAAGCACATGGGCCAAAAAAAAATAAAAGGTACATATATTCCAACAAGTGTGTGTCTGTGTGTGTGTGTGTGTGTGTAGCCGGATGTTGCTGTATATAATTAGCAGTGTGTTAGGGTCGAAAGTGGGGGCGTGTCTGACAAATCTAGAGAAAAACGCATTTCATTGATAAAGGTTGCCGAGAAAAAAGGAAGAGAAATGCTGGAAAACTTTTCACACAAAAAGTTTTTTCTTTTTTTTTTTTTTTGTGTTTTATTTTTGGCAAAAAGTAGACCACAAATTGTTGGTTAGCAACACACACACACACACACACAAAGAAAGAGTGAGATTCCAGTAGACTAACTTACTCTTTAGCCTCAGGTTGTGTTCTATGAGTGGGTGACTATATCAAGTATACGTCATGTTGGTTGCTGGCTTACTTGCTTGCTTGCTCGTTGTTTGTGTGTGGAAAAATTCCATCCATTTGATTGAATTGTGCATATTTGCATCACATTTTGTTGCCATTTTAATTATGGCATCTACATATATACCCACAATTAACATTGTTCAAGTGATGGTGACTGAGAGTGGGCAAGTGGGTGGGTCGGTGTTTCGTTTTTGAGTTTGCTTGAGTGAGTTTTGGTGGGAAAACTCACTCACTCAAAAACGAAAAGAAAAAAAAAAAAAAAAAAAAACAAGCAGCGTTCCCCTTTTTTTTGTGTTTTTGTTCTTTCAATTTAACAAAATTTCTCAATGTTTTTCTATGTGCAGTCATGCGCAAATCGAGTTGAGCGTTTTGATCATGGAGACCACAAAACACACAGAGACAGAAGCAGAGAGAGGGTGAGGGAAGGGAAGAGAGAGAGAGAGAGAGAGAGAAAGAGAGAGGTATGTAGTTATCCCCCACTACCACCCATTGCCAGTCTCACCTATATATGCATATATATATATATATACTCCTTACCCCTTCTTTGTCTTACCCCTTTACTCCACTGTCGAGAGCCGTTTCTTTTGGCTGGGCACGTAGGCGCATCAAAAGGAAATGTCAGTCAGGCGCCAAGCCCACAAACAGCAACAGCAACGACGACGACGACAACAGCTGAGCAACATTTCAACGAGTTTGCTCAGAGTTGGTTCTAGGGCTAATCCAAAATCCTGTGCCAAAACACGTGCAAGTAACCTACACACACACACACACACACACACATACACAAACACACAGAGTCAAACTGTGGTGAATTTTATTGTGGTGGGCTACAAAGCCACAAAAAGCCAAGCAGAAGCAGCAGCAGCAGCAGCACGAACAGCAGCAACATGTTGCGATTGCCATTCTGCTGCAGCTGCTGGCAAAATTGCAATTTCACACACAGACAAACGCACACTCGACACTGGAGTGTATATACATATTTGATATATATATATCTACTATATATATATATACACACATATATATATATATATACATATGCGTGTTGGTGTTGGTGTAAACACACTCAGACTCAGTCGGACCAAAGCTGCCACTGCCATCGCCTTTGCCTTTGCCTTTACCGTTCCGCCTCGATTTTGTGTGAGTCGCTTTTTAGCCGCCAGTTGCCAATTGCGGCATTCGCTTTTTGGCTTTCGTGCCGCGCGGACAGAACAATCACTACATAGAGAGAGAAAGAGCTATTGACCAGAAAGAGCAAGAGAGCAAGAGCGAAACAGAGAACTCCTTTTCATTTGGCACATTAACTAACTTTCGCGTTCAAACAACAAATTTTTGCGTGTCCTGGCCCAAAACCAATAAGCCAGCTTCAATTTACTTATAGCCACATAAAACATTGTTTTTTTTTTTCTTGGTCTTTTTGGCGACGGCATTTTCATAAACAATATTTACTTGGTTGTTGCTGGTTGTTTTTCGTTTTTTTTTTAAATTTTTTTTTTTTTTGAACAAAAGAAAAAAACATTTGTGTGCAAAAAAACAAAAAACAGAAATAAGAAAAATACATTTTTTTTCCAATCGAGAAACTCTGGCAAAAAAGTGAACAATTTTTTTTTCTTGTTGCTGTTTATTATTAATTGTTATGACATGTGTTGTTGTTGTTATTATTGTGTGCGAACCGCTTCGAGAATTTATTGGTGAGTCTGGCAAAATGCATTTTAGTAAATAAATTTATTTTAAGCATTCAAAATGAGTGTAATTAGTAATTACTTCAATTGATTGTCGCGTGACAAATTTTAAAGTCTTAAAAGTGAGGTTTCTGTCTGAGACTCGATCTTTGCTGCTTTTAAAAATACATTTACGATATATATATATATTTTTTTTTTTTGAATCGAATTAATTGATTTATTTCTTTGCTTTACTCTCAAGTTTCAGTGTTTGAGCATTTTATTGCAATTTCGAAAAACAATTCACTAGCAAGAAATATATGTATTAGAATTCTAGCTTATTAGCTGCTAGTTGCAAACTATTTATAATTCGGTCTAACTGAGAAATATGAAACAAAATGTAGTGTTCATTTTTCTCAGAAACTTAATTTTGAAGTCATTGGTAATTTTTCACAAGTCTAAAATATGTGGAAACTTTTGTTGCCAAACACATTTAGATTAAGATAAAGTAAAGAAAGCAAATTAGGGACTAAGTGAATGTTAATAATTGTTCATTTTTTTTTCCTGAATTTGAATAAGATTTTGGATAAATATTTTACATGTGTGAGTAATTTGTATGTCTAAAAAATATATGTCTGCTTAGACATTTAGTACATAACAAAAAGAAAGAAACTGAGGTAGTTTTCCCTAGTTTATCCATCGGTTTGTATGCAATCTCAGGTGATTTGAGCAACAAATTATGACAAAACCAAAAGGAAAAATCAATTTAAGATATGCCAAAATGTCTTAAAAATGTTGAAATGCCAAACTATGAAAAGTTGTTGCTGTTGCTACTCTTCCGGATGCAATGGCAACTGCAACTGGAACTGCAACACACATTCTCCACTTACTTCAACAACTTCTACTACACATGCGCCAATTGCATTTACAGAGTTATTCTTGATGTTGGTGTTTCACCAACAGTCAGATTCACATTCACATTCACATTCACTTCAGCTTCAACTAACTACATACTTACGGGTTTACGAACTATAATCGTCAGCTTCCTTTTGACCAGCGCGCCAGGGCGCTGCTTCCTGCACGACAGTCAGCCTAGAGGCGAGGTGCAATGGCAAAACAGCCATTCAGACAGCCAGCCAACCTATCTCTACCTATCTACCTACCTTTATTTCTTCTTTCTGTCTTCCTCTCTATCACTTCTTGGTTTCTGAAAACTGTCTAATATAATTTTGAAATAACTCAACTAAGCAAACTTAACTGAAAAGTGGCCCATCAAAATGCCAAAACCAAGTTAGAAAACAAAATGTTTTGCTGTGATGAAGGAGGAGAGTAAGAAAGATCGTTCATTTGGCCAGGGCCACACCAGGGCAACAACTACAAGACACACACACACACACAAACACAGTGAGAGAGAGAGTGAGAAAGAGTAAGAGAGACTGCAACGTGGAACAACAACGAAAAAAAAGGGATAAGCCGGAAAGCAACACGGAACCCAAATTAATACAATAATTGAAGCCAATTTAGTGTAATTTTCTTCAATTTCAAGTTGTTGTTGTTTCTGTTTTTGTTGTTGTTGCTGTTGCTGTTGGTGTTGTTGGTTTTGCTGTCTAGCCATTGACTTTGCCAACTATTATCGCATTTGTTTGGCATTTGCTATCCCTTGCGGGCAGCCTCTATACTACATATATACAAACATACATACTTATAAACAAACCCCCTTCCCATCAAATATATATACATATATACCAGATATAGTCCACTTCTCTGTCTCTCGCAGTTAATCTGCCCAGCAAGTTAATTTGCCCGCGTGCCTGGTAAGCAGCCGTTCATCTGTCTGTCCAAGAGAGAGAGAAAGAGAGAGAACCCAGCTAGTTCTCCATTTCAGTCACCAACACACAACAAATAACTGGCCACCACACCCAAAGTATTTATTTGCACATTTTATTGTTCTCTGTCTCTCAGTCGGTCGGTTGGTCGGTCGGTTGGTCGGTTGGTCGGTCGGACGGTTTGTCGCTCTGTCTGTCCCCCAAAGCCAAGCGCAGTGCCCTATCTTTGTTTTTAACTGGCATTTTATTAGCCGAGTCCAAGTCCCAATCCCAAACCCAAACCCAAACCCAATCCATTCTCAGTCAGTCTCTAATTAAATTAAAAGCCAGACCATGCTTACCTTACCTTACCTTACCTTACCTTACCTTTAGGTTTAGCTTTACTGTACTTAGCCCTATTCAAAACACGCTCACACTGTCTGCCTCTAGGTGAAAGTGGGAAAGTGCTGGCCACTGCATCCCATTTAGATCCCTTTCTCTTAAGCGATCTTCTCACATTCGTTAAATGGATTTCCAACAATAATAAAATTCCCAAAAAAAAAAACTTTACTCTGCTCGTTAAAATTCTTCACTAAAAGTCACAACAAACAAAAACAAAGTTCAGTGAGAACTAAATTTTAACTGGTATCAAAAAATTACCAAAGAATTACTTTTTTTATTCGCTTTTCATCTACCATAACTAACTTGAAAGAAAAGAATTAGTTACCCACTTTCCTTTGGGCTCATTTTAAACTAAGCTTAAATAATTAAATAAAATTGCAATAAATTCTTCACCATACCAAATGCTTGGCAATATAAAGAAGTAAAATGTGAGCGGGATCATTTAAAAGAGCTTTTTCTTATTTGAAAAATATATATCAATATTTAAAAAATTTCGAATTAATTTTTATTTCCAATAATTGTCATGGATAATTCAGGCCAATAATAGTTCGATTCGCAATGGGTAAAGATAATGTGCATATATATGAATCTGAGACATAAGTGGGAAAAAATCATTTAGGCTAAGTAAATCTTACTCAAAAGTAGATACTTTATGTCACATTTTGATTCATTTAATTATATTTACTCGGTTTTTACCTTTCAATTTTCACAATTTTCTTAGGAGCGTGAAAATTTTAACAAAAAAAAAATCAAAATGTCTTTATGTAGGTATAGAAAAACTAAAAGCCAGCTCAGTTAATGTATGTAAAATCCATTAAAAGGCTTTTCTCATAAACGCTTGCTTTAGTATTCACTAGATGATTGAAGAAAAAGTTTATGTTTTTCAAAAAACTTGCACTTGCAACAAAGACTTTCTTCTACTTTAAGTGGCGGACAAAATGCTTATCAAAGTTAAGAGAAGTCAATTTGCAAAGTGTATGAAAAGTCAAAATAATCATATTGCAAAATCTCTGTGTCATATCAGATTTCTCATTTGTAAAGTCTTTTTTTTTCTTATTTTTTAATCAACCCACACACACACACAAATAAAGAATAAATCAAAGACACATGCACAGAGAGAGAGAGAGAGAGAGAGAGGGAATATATGAGAGCAACAAAATAAAAAGAAAAAAAATGCATAATCTGAAATTCAAATATATCTTTTTGTTGCTGTTGTTGTTGTTATTGGTGTTGCTTTCGGTTTTCGCCAAATTGTTTTCATTTATGTTTGTGTTGATTTTCGTTGCCCATTTTGCCTTCCCTCAGTTGGCGCTGCTGTTGTAAATTTGTAATTTGAAAAACATCACCGCAAACTGTCAAAATGCTCTGACATTTACAAATTATTTCGCTGGCAGCGAACGGCACCACTCCGCTGCTGCACCACTCTGCGCTGCCGATGGTGGTGCAGCGTCAGCAGCAGCAGAAGCAGCGGCAGTTTGACGCTTTTTGAAATACGAAATGGAAGCGGTCGCTGTTAATTTGCGTCAACGGGCTAATAAAGTTTTGCCCCGTTTGCCGTATCTTTTTCTCATTTTTTGTTTTTTTTTGTTTATGTTTTTCTTTCAGTATTTTGGCTAGCCAAAAAAGAGAGCGACAAAGTTGCCATAATGGCTAATGCAGCGTATAGGAATCTATATCTATATATCGTATATATTTATGTATGATGTTGTGGCTAACTAAATTGCATGCCAAGCTAATTTGCCAATGCAAATGATATGAGACATATTGGCAACGTTGACTGAAACTGACTAAGAGACGGAGACGGAGAAGGAGACGAAGACACAGAGACTTGAGAAACCTGACATTTCAATAGTATGACCGAAAAGACTTAGATAGGCAGATATACCAGGTATACACAGAGAGGTATATATATAAATAAATATATATATATATATATATATACATATATACAATATAGAGAGAAAATGTTGGCATATCCAGAGTGAAACTTCCGTTCTTCCTTCAGTTGCCATTAATTGCATTTGATTGAGCACCCAAAGCCACAAGCAAACGACGACGACGACGACGACGACAACGACGACGATGATGACGATGAAGAAGAAGAAGGTATCAATGAACTTACCTGAGAATAAGAATGAGTGGAGTAGAGTAGAGTGGAGTGGAGTGGAGTGGAGTGGAGTGGGGTGAAGTGGAGCGACGAAGATGTAGCCTCATAGCTGCGGGCCATGCAACCGAATAAGTGAGGATCGTTGAATAAGTGTGGGCCTCCCCTCCCCATTTTCATTTCCATACCCTCCCTCCCTCCTACCAATTCTCTTATTTTTCCGTCCCCACCTTCTTATTGGCCTTCTCCTTCCCTTTTCTTTTAAAAGTCCATTGCGCAAGGTGCAAATTCCCAGCATAGATTCATAGATTGAGCCCTCTTTCGGTGTTTTGCTCAAGAGAACCTTTTCATCTACCTGTATGCAGCTGCTGCTGCCTCTGCCTCTGCCTGTGCCTCTACTACCTCTACCTTTGCCTGGTTTATGGCCTGTGCCTTGCGGCTGCGTGTCTAGGAGTGCCCACAACTAATAGCTGAAGAATATCTCAGCAAGACAACCAACCAAACAACCAACCAACCAACCAACCAACCAACTAACAACAACAACAGCTACAATAAAAAGAGAGAAAAAAATGAATTATGATTTGACGGTAGGCATTTAATGGATGGCCATGGATCTTTGACTTCTTTTTTTTTTGTTTTTCTTTTTGGCTTGTACAAAAATTCTTGTTTGGCGCCAAGATATTGACAGCTGCTTCACAAGTGTGTGTGTGTGTGTGTGTGTGTGTTGGACAGGTGAATGCTATTTAGTTAGAATGCCGATGCCACATAGCTTGGCCTTTTTTGTAGGTTTCTAATTGAATTTTCTGGGCACGACAACGACAGCAACAACGACGACGACGGCGACGACGACGACGACATCGTCTCTTCATCTCTCCATCACCGTCACCATCTCTCGACCGTTCCGACCCGATCCGATCCGATCCGTCGGCAATCCATTGTCTTTCTTGCATAAAAGTTAAATCGAATAATGGAGCACAGAAGGTGAAAGGAGCACCTAAACAGCCATTGAAAAGCATTTAAAATTGGTTCATGACAGGCGCGCGCGAGCTGGCGTAACTTTATGCATGTTCCTTAGGTACTTTTTTTTTTTTTTTTGGGTTTTTGTGGGTTATGTTGATGGATAGGTGTTGCCTTTGTGGTTGACTTTGATGGGAGATCTGCGCAGGTTGCCGCAGTAACAGAGAGAAAGAGAGTGGTGAGAGAGGGAGGTGAAAGATAAATGGAAATGCACATGGTGGTGATAGGAATCATATTTAACGACGAGGCAACCAACAGGGATCGAGAAATCGAAATGGTAATGGTAATGGAAAATGGATAATGGTAATGGAAAAAAAGTGGGTAAGGTAATTTAGTTTTATTATTGTTTGCCAATTAGCTTCTCAATGACTGTAATTCCTTGGATCCTTGAGATAGATATTTAGCCCACTTACAAGACACTTGCTTAACTGCCCACACGGAACATACTTCAAATGTTGAATATAAGCCAAGTTAGACCAGGTTTTTCTTCAAATGAAAGAAATCTTCCGCCCACAGTCTCTCTCTCTCTCTCTCTCTGTCTTGCTGGGTGAGGGGGAATGATAGTCGAGAGACAATGCCTATGCATAAATTTGTATATAAACCCATTTTCAGTGGAAAAACTCATTAGGCGCATCGCCTACGAAAAAAGAGGGGAAAAAAAAAAAAAAACACATAACTGCAATAATATTGTACAAAATTACGAGGCTAATAACATAAATTCGTATGAGAGCGCGGGATCCGAACCTATGTGCCTGCCCACCTAACTCCAAGCTTCCCTCTTCGTTGCTCCCTCTCTCTGGCATGCAGTTTTTGTATCTATGAGATACGCATTGCGTAAAAGTTCATTATAATAAAGAACGTCAAGGCAAAAGGCGTAGAGAGCAACCAACCACGCGACCGGCCAGCTAACCAACCAACGGACCAACCCATTTCAGCCAAGCAGGCAGGGGCAGGCGGCTTATCATAAAATATGGCTCAGAAATATGCGTAGAGCATTGCCATAAACATAAACTAGGCGAATTAATTGAGAGCGGGAGCGAGAGAGAGAGAGAAGGTGGTGTGGTGGGGTAAGGTAGGGAGAGAGCCATACAATGCCGGCTCATAAAGCCAACAAATTATGCGTTTTTAAGTCATGACCCAATAGACTAGAAGAAGAAAGATCTTTTTGGGTTGCACCTGCATTAGAAATGCCTCACCAATCCACCGACTTACCGACCGACCGACCGACCGACTAACTGACTACTACCTGTCCCGGCTTCGACTTGGCCAGTTTCAACCTAATTGAGTTTTGAGAGTCGTTACACTTCATCGCAATGGGAGTAAATTAAACTGTCATTAGTTTACCCTTTGGCACATCTCTCAGAGACGCTGACGCTGACGACGACGAAACATGTGAAGTGGCGCGTTTGCTTGCTGTTTTTTTTTTTTTTTTGGTTGTTGTTCACTTTTTGCCACTCTGTTGTCTGTCTTTCTGTCTGTCTGTTCGACTACTCAGTTTTTGGCCCGTAATAATTTTGTAGGTTTTACGAGTGCGATGCCGCCAAGACAATTAGGCATTTGTTGTGTATAGATGTTTATGTGTGTGTGTGTGTTGCCAAGTGTGGGCATTTTGTTTAGCGGCTTTTCAGACTTTGATGTAAGCAACTGAGGAAACAAAAAAAAAAAACAAGAAGAGACGATGAACGCGCGCGCGCCCGCAACGAATCTAACGCCTTTTCAAACATGGCTTTTAACTTTTCTCCGTGTGTTTTTTTTTCTTCTTCTACTACTTCTTCTTCTTGCTGTACATACTACACACATATATTGAAGATTTATATTTCCCTTATAGTATGCCGACGAAGCATTATTGTGGGTGTCGTCAAGCCATTGGTGCATGACGAGCACAAAACTTTTAGAAAAAAAAAAACTATCTAACCAAAAGAGTTTTATATTTTGACGTATTTGCTTTTCAATTTTTTTTCTTTGTGTACGTTTCAAGCCAAAAAAAGAATCGAAAAGTAACTCCAATAAAGCTTCTACCTAGGCGAACTGAACTCTCTTTATTTGGTTTACAAATTTGTAACAAACTCTTCCCCCAACCCATTGCCATCATAGTATGTAATCTTATAGGTATCTATCTATAAGCCTACGATTTTCACTGATTAATCATAAATAGTTTTTTTTTTGACTTAAACTTTCGCGCCGCTACTACGTTTCGGCCAATGTAAAAAAACAAAACAAAAAAATAAAAAATAAAAAAAATAACAACAAATTTGCATTTTTATAGCCCGGTTTTATGGGCCGTTTTTAAACGCTTCAATCGAAATTTTCGGTTTCATTGGTCTCGGTTGTTTGTTAATGCATAAAAATGAGTTACTAACTGAAAAGCTAGCTAGCTAAATCTAAATGCCTCTATCTCCTCTCTGGCACATAACCAATCCGCATCAGTTTATTGCAGGTAAAAACCATAAAATATACACCAAAAGGTGCGCAAACAAAGTCGCCTTCATTTACGCCTAACGTTTTTCACATTTTTTATGATCAAACAAAAAGACTTAAACAAAAAAAAAAATGTTTTTAATTAAAACTGCAACGAAAGTAATAATAATTTGCATAACCCATCAGCAGAGGAGGGTAGGAGAAAGAAGGCTCGTGTCAATGAGGCAGCAAATTGAAATGTACCTTAAATCAAAATTTGCCAATTTTCCTAATAGATTTCCTATGTGCAATTGGCGATGACAAAGAGCAAAAGAGTAAAAGCAAATCGATGTCAATCGATTTCTGCTCTATGTTCGAGGGTAATTTAAATAGTTGACCAGGTTTTCAACATTGTTGCAGATTGAACTAATAATTGCTATTATGACTAGCACATTAATTAATCAGTTTATGGTGTGTATGTCTGTGTGTGTGTGTGTGTGTGTGCAGCTTGTTTCAGTGTTTGCGAAATAATAAATATATTTTTTTTAAATGAATATAAAATCATTAATTTATTTCCCCCGGGGCAGTTTCTACAACAAATTAGTTATTCGTCTACATACACATTTAACTAAAAATAAATATTATTTAATATACATAAATATTCTTCTAGTTGTAGATCGGCATCTAAAGCCGATCAACTTTTAATTTTCCCAATTTTCAATATTATATTTTTGTCTAGAGTCGAAAGATTATGACGATTTAGCTTTGGAAACTGTGGAATTAATTTACAATTCATCTTAAAAAGAGTATCAACCAATAAAAAAAAATTATTTAACTAGCAGCAAATTGCAATTAGTGGAAACAAATTATGGCAAATGCCATAAAAAAATATAAAATTAAAATATTAAAATGGCCAATTTCAACTGTTTCAAAGTTTATATACCTTTTCTGACAGTCTTAATCATTAAATTTTATTATGTTTTATTGGCTTATTCAAGTTTTGGAAAACATCGGCAGTTATATATGTATATCCGATCCAAATTTACTTAATGTCTTACTTTCATGGCAATAAAATTTTGGTTGAGTTATTTTAATCATTAAAAATAAGTTTTTCCTATAAGAACTCGTGATTGTTTATGAAACAAATTGGTAGAATGTTAAGTTCCCATTTTAGGCTATATGATATAGTGATATATTCCAGTTGATGTCGACAATTAAATATAAAGTTTACATTTTTGTTGACCTATACATAAAAGTTGGCTTGAAATGACAAAATTAAAACTGAATTTAAAAGAAGAATCCGTTGTTCATCAGTTTAGTTTTTGATTTCTATATAGTTGGATGGTTTTTTTGTTTTTTTTTTTGTTTTTTTTTTTTGCTGCTTTTGTTGCTAATGATTCACTTGCCGCATTGTTGTTGCTTCGGCTGCTGCTGCTGGTTGCTGTTGCTGCCTCAGTTAATGACTTGACAGTAAAGTAGCCTACACAATTTATGGCAAACTTGTCCGCCTACAATTTTCAGTTTCCTTTCAGTTTCAACGTTATTTCATTTTGTTGAATTTTTTATTCGTGCTGCTTCGTCACTTTGGTTTTTTAATTGAAACATTTTTGACCATATTTTCTTAATGATCTGACATGACATGGCATGGCGTCTGTTTTTTTTTTTCGTTGTGTTTTTTTTTTTGTCGTTCTCTGTTTCTTTCTGTGGGGAAGGCATTATAAATTCAACGTAATTTTCGACTAATTTAAAACAGCAAACTAACTTTTGGGACATTTTCGGTTGCTATTGGTAGAAAGCAAAGAGATAAAGAGTGGGTGGTTGTGTGGGGGGGGGGGGCGGTTGAAGGAGATCGGAGAAGATGTGGGGATAGAGGGGTACAGTTTGGCCAAAGAGATCTTTGGCATATAAAGTGAAGCTTCTCACATATACATATCATTATTATAATTTGTTCATTGTGTCTCATCTGTCTTGTTTCTCTCTCTCTCCCTCTCTCTCCCTCTCTCTCTCTCTCTCGCTCACTCTCTGGATGTGGATATATGTCTCTTTCTGGGTTTATTGCTGCAGTCGTGGCCATAGCAAAACGCCAACGCCTTTGGGCCATAAGCTGCAAAATGCTGGGTAAGTTTTCATTGTTGTTGTTGCCTTTGTGTGGAGCTTTGTTGTTGCTGTTGTTGCCGTTGATGTTGCCCAGGCACTTTATAGTCACTTGTCGTTAAGAAATGTGTTGAAAATGTTTTTTTATGACACAAAATGAGCTGGTGCCATAAAAATTGAGCAGCTCACACACAGCAAACAGGGTGAGCAATATAATGATCTGTGTGTATGCCTGCCTGCTTGCCCGCCCCACCTCCCTTCTGCCTTTCTGCCTGCCTGCCTGCCTGCCTGTCCCTTGTGTCAGTGCCCCTCCTAGTGGGCATACTCATAACCTCTACCATTCAAGAGTAAACCGAAATGCATTTATCAGCCTTACCCTGTTAACCTCAAGTCGCCTAAAGGTTATGATAAACATTACAGTATTTGATAGTATTTCTCATACAGGGTATAGACTGGGTACAATGGGTTTAATTTTTTCTCACTTCTTTTATTGAGAAAATTTGTCTCTTCTCTCTGTCATTCGCTAGCCGTATGAGCAAACCGAACCTGAAATCGAAATCAGAGTCTAAATCAGTTTCAGAATCTGAATGTGAATCTGAACCTGTATTGTATAATGCCAGCTAATTGATTTGATTTATGCATGTGGCGAATTTAAATGAAATATATGTATATACAATATATGTAGATTCCTTCTTTTTTTTTTTTCTTCATTGCCTGCGATTTGATTTATTTAGCTTTTCATAATTTTGCGCATTCTTTTGCGCGCGCTATCAACCATTTTCAATTTTATATGAAAAAGAAGAGATAGAGGGAGATCGAGAGAGAGAGAGAGAGGGAATAAGAGATATAGATACAGGTATAGGTATAGTTATATATTGTATTTCTTGTCACTAATTTTGCCCGTTGTCTGTTTTGCGTCCACACTTGCTATTATTTATTTATGTATTTATGCAGAGAGACCCAGAAAAGTAAAGGGTAGATGAGAGAGTGTGGAAGAGTGTGCGGAGGTTGACGATAAAGAGAGGTGGGTGGTGTTAGGGGGGAATGGGGGGGAGGGGTGGGTAGAAGAGAAGGCAGGCGGCAGATTGCGCGCCATGATTTATGCCTGGCACATTTTATGGCCATTTTGTTGGTAATTTATTAACAAGCTTGTTAACAACAGTCGGCCAATATGCAGATAGCCAACAGAGTGTGTAGATGGCCAACAGTGGAAGCCTGCGCTTGCCTAGCCATACCATCACACACACACACACACACCAGTTTCGTCTCTCAGTTATAGTCTCTCTCTGTCTCTCTCTTTCTGAGAGAGAGAGACGCAAAAAAAAAAAAAGGTTAAAGGCCAAAACGGCAGCCCCACCACAGACAGCAGGTGGCTTTAACGACCATAATGATAATGATGATGATGACCATGCTGGAACAGCCCATACCCATGCCTCATAGTCATAGCCATATTTATAGAAAGTTTTTTTTCTCTGTTTTTTTTATAACCAAGAGGCGTGCATTATGCACACACACACACACACACACACACACAGACAAACACACACAGGCGAACAAAAAAGTCCGCTTAAATATTTAAACATAAATGTATGGGGGGGAGGAGAGAAAACAAAAACAAAACTTAGAGAGAACGTACAAAAACAAAAAACCACTGTCGACGAAAACTTTGACATGACGTGCAGTTGGCTCGACACAACTCAACTCAACTCAACTCAAGTCGACTTGGCTCCTCTGCCTGATTTGTTTGGCCAAGCGCGTGCAGTAGCCAAGTGGCCGTTAGCTGTTAGCTGTTGCTCAAATATTCTAAATATTTGCTAAATAATAGACAAGACACAGACACAGACCCAGGCCTAGGCCCAGGGCCCAGGCCACAGCACGGTACGGCACAGCAGGGCAGGGCAGGGCAGGGCAGGGCAGAGGTTTGGTTAGGTTTGGTTTGGTTTTGTGTAGGCAGCCAAGCATAGACAAACATTGGCAGCCAACTCAAAACTTGAAACTTTCCCAGTCCTAGTCTACAGTTAAGTTCCCCCCTTCACTTTCAGCACCCACAGATCCTATTCGAAGCCCATGTCAATGCCTAATGGCAATATGGCTTTTGGCGTTTTTGTATATAACCAGAGTCCAGTATTTGCGTAGTAAAGTGTACCCAATAGACTGACCAAATGACGGACTGATGTCTGTCAAATATGTAGACACACACACACACACACACACACACACACACACATATACAGGGTCCAGGAGTAGTAGCACTTGAATCGCTGGTAACGACATTCAATAAAGCCAAGTTGGACATCATGATCATCATTATCATCATCATTATTGCCTTTCATTTTGTTTACTTTATGGGTATTGGTTCGATGATACCTAGCACTGAACATATGTATGTAAATGCCCATTCCAAACTTAATGTCAATGAGCCATTCAATTTACATTTTCAACGCTCTAAACTTAACTTGTCCCTTTTAACCGCTTCAAGTCACTATCAATCAGTCAGTTTTTCGCACTTACTGATTCTAAAACGAATGCATTGGGGAAGAAGACTCGCTCTAAAATAGTTAACTATTTGTTGATTAATAATACATAGCACTTACTGATTCTAAAACGAATGCATTGGGGAAGAAGACTCGCTCTAAAATAGTTAACTATTTGTTGATTAATAATACATAACACTTACCAATTGCATAAATGAAAACGTTTATCAATCTGAAAAGAAAAGAAAAAAAAAAAAACAATTAAATTATATAAAAAACCAAAAAAGTATATAACTAAAAAGTTGAAAAGTATATAAAAGTGTATAACTGATATATGCCATCTTATTTATATTATTTTTTTACATTTGACTAAGATCAAGATACCAAATGTATGTGAAGTGGAATGGATGTTGGAAAAGTTGACCTCGTTTTTTTTTTGGGCTAAAGTCAAGACCGAAATCGAGTTCAATTTGTGCTCTGCATAGATTATGCATTATCAAATAAATATGAAATTTATGATGACTTGTAGTTGTTGTTGCCGTTGTGGTTTAACATATCATACAAGGTGGACCTTATTTAGATAGGTGGGCAGGTTGAAGGGGAAATTTGTAGCTTTTCGTATGCTAATAGTTGGCCAGAGCTGACTTTGTCTGCCATAACACTTGGAAACTAACTGATTTATCTGTGCAACAATCTAATTTCAATTGTGCGCCTAGTTAGGCATTCTCGCGAACGCGCAAAACCAAACTCCGTCAAGTTGTTGTTTGAAGCTGTGGCCCCACTAAGTAAGTAAGGAATAAGTGAAGTGAAGTGAAGTGCTCTATGGTATGCTCGTGAGTGTGTTTCTCTGTGTGTGTGTGTGTGTATCTATGACTGTGTCAGCGGCAGCGCCAAGTTGTCAACTTAATTTACAGCTAACATGTGAGCTACAAGTTCGCGGCGATTGAGCAAGCGATAAAAAGTATTAATTTCATAGACCCATGCAATTAACATAAAGTGGACAAACGTACAGACAACGGATAGATAGACGGACAGACGGGCGGACTAACTGACTGACATATAGTAAGCAAAGAGACAAAAAAAATAAATAAAATAAAACTGCTTATAAATATGCAAATGCCTCCGACTCTAAATAGTTTTAGATTACAAAAAGGCTTTGCCAATAATACGAGCACTTTGCTTAGTTATGGCTATCGATTTAAGAGAGAGAGAGAGAGAGAGAGAGAGAGAGAGAAGGAGAGAGAGAGAAATCATTTTTGGCACGGGACAGCTATTAACAAGTGCGGGTGACAGCAACTACATTTCCATTTATCCAACACATTCATTTCCATTTTACACTCTACCCTTCTCTATCTCTATCTCTCTCTCTCTCTCTCTTTCTGTCTTTGTCTCTGTCTCTAGCTTTCTGATTAGCATAATTGCCAACGATTCTGCAAATGCCACCAAAGTCATAAAAAATCCAAAAGGTTGTCTATACGATCATTCACAATGATAACGGAAGCAATTAATTATCATCATTCAGCAAGTTAGAAAGAGAGTAAGAGTGGAAAGAAATGACAAACCTGTTCCATTTTGCAATAATAAGATGATGCGTCACAAAGTGTCATGCTAGCAAACGAAACAATAAACAATCAAATAAATAAAATGCATAAGAATTTCCATTCAATTATAGGCAACGACGACTACAATATATCCTACAATATATCTTAAGTTTTCAATTTACCCCTTTACAATCGATTTTTCAACGTTTGATATTTGAATTTTCCATCAATTGCATTTCCCCTTTCAAGAATGATCATAGATCATCTATCTAGCTGGGTCAAAAACCTTTAACATAGAGCATACTCTTTCGTCGTTTACCCTATACATAATAATAAATAACTTATAACGCGCACTCAGAAGACAAAGAATGGGAGAGAGAGCGTAAGAGAGGCAAAGACGAAAGCAGCTCGATAAACAATTTCAATAAATCGTGTTAGTTCAATAAAAGTAAATTAAACGTTTTTGGCTGCTGCTGCTGATGCTGATGGTGCTTTTGCTTTTGCTTCTGCTTTAAATTTGTGTCTCAATTTTGCCAGTTCCTTCGATACATATATATAAGTATGTACATATGTATATATCGCTGGTAACCGCTTCGTTCTCATGATGTGTTGAGGTGCCGCAATATGCGTGAGTTAAGTGCGCAAACGTGGCCCGAGGTGGGCATTAAAGAAGAGGTAACACCTTTTCCAGCCAACCAGTTTGTTGCCATTTGTTGTTGTTGCTGTTGTTGTTGCTGTTGTTCTTGCTGCTTCTTATCATCGAGAAATCTATTGGGCACACAAAATTTCGGTTGTTTTTGGCTGCTGCAGGCGGTAACTTTCTCAAAAAAGTTCTTTTGTATCCCAACTATTAAGCCATAAAACGCATGCAAATGAAGGCGTTGAAATGCTTATAAAACACAAGCCAATACACACATTGCAGGACTTTGACTTTAAGGGAAAGAACAACCTGTATGTGTGTGTGTGTGTGTGAATGTTGTTAAGGTAAAAGTTAAGGCGTTTAAGGTCTGCTTAAAGGGCGCAAAAACTAACGCGCTTCAGGATGACTAACTGAGTGTGTGAGTGAGTGAGTGAGATAGGGGAATCAGGGGCAGCTGTTGTAGTACTTTTTCATTTGAAAATTGTTGTTGTTGTTGTTGTTGGTGTGGTGTTTTTGTTCTTTTGGGGTAACACTAAAACGAGGCCTGGCCTCATCAAGCTAACGGCTGACTGACTGCCAATTAATTATGCTCATAGCTTCTTTGGACCCAGGCATATGTTTATTTACTTAATTTACTTAATGACACACATATAGAAGAGGCACACACAACAAAACACAGCACAGCAGAGCAAAGCAAGACGGGCACGAGTCAGTCGTTCACAATTTTGGGTGAGGTCATCATGGGAACGCTATCTTTCTCTCTCTCTCTCTCTCTCTCTCTGTCTCTAACTCAACTCTCTGCCTGATGTGTGTGTATGTGTTTGTCTAATAAATAACATTATTAATTACCATTGCAATTAACTATAAGTACGAGCCAAGGCACCCACAAGGCATTCTCTCTTCCTCCCTCCAATCGCCACCACACACACACACACACACACACAGAGACACACTCACACATTTATTATGCACTGCACTTGTGACCCAAATTTGAATTTCATTCTCCATAAGCTCCCTATCTCTAAATATGTATATATATATATATATCGTCTCTGTCTCGGTTGCCTTTATTCTCATATTCTCAGTTTTTGTTCATTTTCCAAGTATTTTGTGTTTAATGGTTCATTTTGTCTTATATTGAGTGATATATGAATGCATTAATCTTAGTTTATGTTTATGGTTTTTATATCGAGTTTTATGCAAAATGTGCAATATGATATAGCCTCTCCCACCCTACCCCCTCCTTGTCAAAATGGGGGGGAGAACAGGGATGGGCGACGGCTACGGCATGAACAACATTTGGTCTAAGCAGATGCATATTAAAGATCAGAGATCTTTTCAAAATTTATGTCCAGCCATTGCCGATTTTATGATGATCGAATTAAAGCGGGGAGTGGGGTGTGGTTGGGGTTATCATTTGCATAGATATTAGGCTTTAATGTTTTAAAGAAATTCTCGTTTTGGTTTTTTTTTGTTTTTTTTGTTTGGAGAAGACGACACTCCCATTGGAGTGAGAGACTAAGACTGAGACTGAGACTGAGACTCTCTGTTTGTCGGATCATTAATCTTAACACTTGTTAGAAAATGGAAAATATTGAAACTGTCAACTGCATAATCATTTCACTTTAACAAAACTCCAGACGAACAAAATTACAGGGCAGCAGCAGACAGTAGAAGAGTGGAGCGGGGGGGAGGAAGGGAAACTACCCAAAAATGGAAGGGAAAACTTGGCTCCCTTAGTGGATGATGGTGTTGTTGTTGTTGTTGTTGCTGCTGCTGCTGCTGTGTCACAACGTTTAATCTTTATTAATTACAGTGAAATAATACAAAGTCAGAGCAGGCTCTAGGTCGCTCCTCTGCGACCCTACTAAATAGTTTGGCTGCATTGCCAAGACCCCCCCAAACATACATGCACACAAGCACAAGCACAAACACACACACACACACACACACACACACGAGAAGCTGATTAATGCCGCAGCCAAAAGAGCCAACGAGCCAAAGAGCCAACGAGCAAACATGCCACAACAAAAGCAACAAATGCCAAACTTTCAGTCTGGTTAGGAATTTGGCTTGGCAGCACCAACAGCAGCAGCGGCAGCAGCAAGTGCGTTCACTGTGTGGCATAGAGCATTCATCAACGTTGCCCCCTCTCCGCCCCTTACTCCCCACCTCCTTCTACCGTCGTCTTTCTCGTCACTCTCAAAGAAGAGAACGAGGAACTCCATATAGCTTTTTGGACGTTTGGGTTATAGTGCCAAATGCACAGCAGGCAGAAAGGCAGGAAGGCAGACAGGCCAGCTATCCTGGAGCGAGCGAGCGAGAGAGAGAGAGAGAGAGAGAAGTTAGAGGAACATAGCTAGCGATTAAAAATGGGAAAATTAGATAGTAGAGAACGAGACCGAACGCGAAACCCATTTGATCCTTTTACACGGGCATCGGCACAACCTTTTGAACCTTTTGGCCGTTGTTCGCCTAATTACGCGTCTATTTTTGGGTTAATCAGCATTTGTGACCCCGGACAAAGGTCAGCTGGTTGGATGGCTGGCTGGCTGGCTGGCTGGCTGGCTGACTGGCTGGCTGACTGGCTGACTGTCGTTTAAACAAGAAATTCTTTATGTAAATGAAGTTGTCAGCGAGGGGTAGCAGCAGCTGGATGAGCCTTGTTTCAAGCATACAGCAACTATCCAAAAATGAAAAACTGTAAGCTGGGCAAATATTTGTAGAAATTCTGCGACCGCTATTCACTATTTGCACTTTAACTTAACGAAATCAATTGAGATAAAGAATAATTGAGAGATAGATAGAGAGAGAGTGAGAGAAAGAGAGAGAGAGAGAAATTTAGTTTGCTGCTATTTGGTAGACAATTAAATATGCGCATAACTGTTGATAATCATCGAATCAATATGCTGACAATTTTCTCACGCATCCAAAGAGACAAAGATACAACGCAGATATTCAAATTAGATGACGAATGCATCCCAGAGCACAGAGCAGAGAGCAGAGAGCACAAGGACAATACGAAGAAGGGTTCAAATTTGAGTCCTTGGTTCAGCTCAAGCGGCTGAAGTCAATGAGGAGGGTCGACACGGGGGAATATTTGTACGGCTTTCGTTTAGGTTTTCGTTTTTTTTTTTTTTTTCCAATGAAGGCAAAACGATTTGTCAGTGCGCAGAATTTTAACTAAGACGACTTCGGAGTATTCACTCAGTCAACCCCTTGACAACAGCAGAGAAAAAAAAAAAAAAAAAAAAGGAAAAAAGGATTCGTAATTTGAATGTTAAATAGTAGCCGCAGCTTGACTGACTGAATGAAAAGACGTGGAACCTGGAACTGAAGCTGCTGTAAATTGTATTTACTGCTGAATTAATTTCTACTTTTCCTTTCTCTTTGAAGGGATTTTAACTGCCTGAATTGTGCCTTCTGTTCTGCTCTTCTGTTTGCTTAGGTTTTCCGTTTCCTTTTCAGTTTAGTTTCGATTTCGTTTTTTTTTTCATTTCTTTCTTCGTTTTTCTTTTTTTATTTTGAGTGCAAAAAGCTATTAAAAGAAAACGAAATATAAAATTTTTTTTAAATGTTGCTGCTGCTGCGTAATGGCAATTGACAGGGCGCAGTCATATGTAAATTTTTTGGTTGTTCATAAGGTAAACCAATTTTTGGGGTGTGGTCGGTTCTACTTCTTCTTCTTTTTGAAGGAAAGGGGCAAGGCTATTGCAGCTGTTCGCCTCAGATTTCAGTAAGGTTTTCATAATTTTTGTCTAGGCAGATTTTCTTACAAAAAATATGAAAGAATTCACACGGCAGCGGCAACGGCAGCAATTGAGTAAAATGTTTTCAAAATGTAACTTGAAATGCCCTTAAACATTGTCTCACCATTATGAATGACATTTATAAGCCATCATCATCATCATCCTCATCATCATCTTCATCCTCATTCACATTCACATACACATCATCATCCACCTCATCATCAATGACTGTTGTTGCAGGCTGCCCTCATGCTGACAGAGTATCGCAAAAGGGAAAATTGCTGAATTGCAGCAATAATATTGCAACTGACACCGATCTATGGCCTACGGGTGTGCCACAGTGTGTCTGTGTGTGTGTGTGTGTGTGTGTGTGTGTGTGTGCCAACCATTTGATTTGCATAATTTCGCACACAGACATTTTGCATTTGACAAGGAGGGAAGAACCTAAACCTAACGATACCTAAAGAACTCCTGAAACTGAAATTGGCTAAATAGAAGTTTCTATATCCTAACCAAATTTTTATGACAAGAACATGACCAATAAATCTCATTTTGCTGAGTTGAATATTATGAGTCATAAATGGGACAATTAAATAAATAATTTGTGAATTGTTTAAGGATCTTTTGCCTCACCTCTTCAGGTAAATAAACTGATTATGGCAAATTCTTTGGCAAAATAAATATACCCAGTTCCATTTGGCACAAGGGTATTTGTGAAAGAGGACACCAAACTAGCAAAATATTGACTGGCAAAAAGGATCAAATAAGTGAAAGAGAGAAAGGGAGAGGGAGAAGGAGAAACAGGCACAAGCCGCTTAAGCTGCCAACAGCCGACTCGCCCCTCTTGCCCTTTTTGTTGTCTACTTTGTGTGTGTCTGTTTGTATTTTTGCAAATTCATCGATAATTGGCAATTTGAAATGGCAACAACACAACACATACACACACACACACACACAACAGACAAAGGCGGTGACGTGTGTCTCGGTTATTCGGGGTTGCTTTGACTTTATTTTGTATTGACTTTGGCACATTGAAGAGACTCCTTTCCTTTACCCCTAACCATAACCCTAACCCCAATCACATTGACTTTTTCTGTTTTTTTTTTTTTTGCTTGTGTCAAGGGCATTTTGCTGCATTTTGGCAAAGCGAAAATAAAAAAAAAAACGAACGAAAAACTTCACACAATAGATAATGACTTAATGATGTTTTAATTGTAAACAAGTTAATTAATTTCATTGTATCTCTTGATGGTCGCCAGTCAAAACCAATTTCAATAACATACCCAAAACAAAAACCAAAAAATAAAAGTTGCGGTGGCAGCAATTAGTGTCCGTTGCTGCTGAGGATGATGATGATGATGATGATGACAATGATAATAATAGCCAAACAGATTTTATAGAAATCATATTGGATTCATCGATAAATGCATTAGACAACCCGAAAATTGAAATAAAACCGGACTCAGTAGAAAAAACTTGAACTATAATTCTTTTCGATAATTGTTTTCATCAACCAAAATTATGAATAACCATTGAAGAGAATGTCATAATTCTTCGTTTTATATAGTTACCATATCTATCTGATCAAAAAGTTTAGGGTACACTTGTGATAAGGGGAGGCGGCGGGCGGAGGCGAGGCGAGGTGTACATAAAACATTAACATCAAAGAGTAGAGAGAGAAATTAATAGCCCATGTCTGGTTGGCAAATGAAATCGATTTGTCTACCATTTCATAGTTTTTGTTAACAAATTTTTCAACATTTCAAAGTTTTGTTGAAGATTACTTAACGGCATGATGGATAGAAGGTAGACAGAGAGACAGACAGACAGACACTTGGACAGATCTCTCTGTGTGTGTGCCTGTGAGTGTTAGGATGGGAATTTGTTTTTTAGAGATAAGAAGAATAAGAAGAAGAAGAAAAAAAGGTGAAACATATTTTATTAACAATTGCCTTTTTTGTGTTTTTGTTTCTTTTTACAGAATGAACTTTCTGGCTCGCTTGCTTGGTCGCTCCTTCTCTCTCTCTTTCTCACTTTGACTGCTGGCTGACTGAAACTTGGCTAAAAGGTAAGCAAGAACAAGAATAACTTGGCCAAAAAAAGAACGCCCCAAGTGCCAATAACTAACTAACTAACAACAACAACAACTACAAAACAAACATATTGCAACTTTTACTTCAAGCTTTTTTGGCTTTGGGCCCAGGGTCGTCTTGGCACTGTCCATATATGTGTGTGTCTGAATGTGTGTGTGTGTGTGTGTGTGTGTGTGTGTGTGTGTGTGTGTGTGTGTCTATGTGTATATGTAGAGTCTTGGACTCATGGGTCTCTCGGCAAAACTCTTTCAAGTTTCTTTTTTTTCAGTTTTTGACAGCTGCTGTCAAATGTTGAAAGGCAGCCAGCCAGCCCATACAACAACAGCAACAATCCATACAGAAATCTAAAACAAGTCACACACAACACACAGCCCAGAGTCAGGGAGAGTATCAAAACCATGGCCTAAAACCCCCCTATATCCCCCCCCCCCACCGCCCCCTCCTACCACACACAAACACACACTTATATTGAAAGCGGTACACATTATGGCACAGCCTTGCCATATTCCTTAACTCTCCTAACCAAGTTCTCAAAAAACCAACAACAAAACGGTCGGCATAGCAGAAAACAACAACAGTAACAAAAAGAACAACAAGAGAGAAAAACAAAAAACAAGAGAGAGAGAGAGGGAGAGAGAGAAAAAAAACATAAAACAATGAAAACATTTTATAGTTTTCATGCACGAAGTCCACACAAAATGAAAAATTCTACAATTTAAACTGACATTTAAATTGATAGTTCAAGAGATGCACACGACAGATACGAGAGGGAGAGAGGCCACAAAAACAAAAACACAACAACAACGACAACAGCAACATACAGATATGTATATATACATATATGTGTATGTATATAGATTGAGTTGGTGGAATTTGTGGATAGAGTTTAGGGAGAAGTGGGGGCTGCCAGCATACATGTGTATGCTGGAACCGGGTGACGTTCAGTTTGTTGCTGCTGCTGCTGCTGCTGCTGCTGATGATGGAGCCGAATGTTGCTGCTGTTGCTCCTGTACTTGATGGGTGAAAATGCATTAAAAGATTTGTGGCAAGAAACGCAACAAAAGAGCCCAAAAAAGTCATGTATGCCAAAAACAGAAAACACATATAGAAAGAAAATGTGTCCCTAGATGATACTCTACCAAACTAAAATTCTTAAAATTATCTTACAGTGGCCATTTCTTTAGAATTGCAATTGATTTTGTATCAATCAGAAGAAATATAAAGAGGCACAGATTCAAGCTAGAAGCTCAGAAGTTTGGCAAAATTTCAACTAATTGTGACCCCATTTCACCTCTTAACAATACAAACAAATGAATTTAAGCCTTTTATTATTTAAGACTTACTTGAAATGAAATCAAATCAATTAGAAACTCGCTCAAGACAAAAATCTACATAAGTTAGCTTGGACAAAATAACAATCAAAAATTAGAAGAAAAATTTGTTATACGTATATTCCATATTAACATCGGTTTACTATATCAATCAAGTGTTAAATTATTTTTGGATCTTAGATGTCAGGTACAGAAATACATGTGTCTTCTTCCATTACTCCATAGCTTAAGTTTTACCCCTAATCAATGCCCAAAGATAAGCTTAAACTTTACAAAGGTTGAAGCATCGGGAAATAGATCTAGTGGGGGGAAATTTATTTGTTAAATTAAACAGGGGTCTATAACACACCACATTAAAATATTTTTGTGGTCGAAATGGAAAACAGAAAGTTTCGAATTTAATGAAAAAAATCTTAAAAATGTCAAAGCTAAAAGCATGGTCATAGCTTTAAATATTTGTTTCTTGTTTCATAACAAAATATTGCATTCCATGAAAATTTTCCGCACACAAAACAATATCTAAATGAATGATAATTTCATTTTAGTGGGCATTCCATTCTCTATCTCCCAACTTTCCCGCCTTTTGGCGTGCGTGTGCATTATCAGCTCGAAAAAGAGTCAGCACAGATGGAGATTCAAAAAGATATGCACCAAAATAACAGCTACAAAGTAAACTCATATGTATATATATATATATGTACATATGTATGTATGTGTATGGGGCGGGGGGGTGGAGGGATTGGGGGCTGAAGAGTTGAAGAGATTGGGCTACTGCACTAATCTTATAATTAGCATTCTTGGCAGATAACAACAAAAGCAACAACGACAGCGACAAAGGCAGTGACAGGCACTCCATTCTATACCACGCCACTCCACTCCATTCCACTTCACGACTCTTTCTTCTCCTTCTCCGCCTTCTGCACCTCCTCTTCCTTTGCGTTGGCTGACTTGGACTACAAATAACAAACAAGTTGCAATTACAGAAAGACAACAACCGACGACCGACAGCAGCAACAGCAGCAGCAGGAGGAGTGACAAGCGAGGGAACCTCTCACTCTCTCGACTCTTAATCGCATTGCATGATAAGTGCACATTAATTAAAAAGAAGAAAAACAAAATCAACTAATACTTTTATGAAACGAAACCGAAAGAGTGCTAATTGAATTATTGCTGCATAAGCTCGCTTCGTTTGCTGCGTTTCGTTACGTTTTGGCTCATTTAATTGCCAGTCTCCAAAAACAAAAACAACAGAAAACGAGAAAAAAAAAATACAAAAAGAAATTGAAAAGACAAAAAAAGGGCAAACCCCTGTGTGAGTGTGTGTGTGTGTGTGTCTCAGGCTCAGTCGCAGTCTCGGTCTCTGGCTCATACAATATTGCTTACGTTTCCAGGAAGACCTAAAAATGCTCCAGACTGAGACTGTGGAGTGGAATGGAGTGTAGATTCAATGCCTTTTTTCTAACGGTAACCAGCTACAACTTGCTTGAACCAGACCCCCAAGTTCAATTTTGGGCAATCCATAAACCAAACAGCCGAAAAAAAAAAGAAAAAAAACGAAACAACAGCAACAACAAAGCTGTAGCAGAAGCAAAAAAAAAAAAACCGAAATAAAATAAAACAGTGAAAAAATGTCAAGCTCAGTTTTCAATTGCAGCCACATTGCTGGCTTGGTAATCCGAGAGCAACAAACAGAACAGGAGCAACAGCAGCAACAACAACAACAATGCCAAGAGGTAAAAATCCAACCCAGACCCAGAAGAGAGAAAAGGGAAAGGAGATACAATATTAGGCTATGCTGCGGGCTTAGTCACTTCTGGGTAGTGTCTCCATCTCCACAATTCCTGGCCCATATTAGTTTTCAGCCAACAGCCAGCAGCAGCAGCAGCAACAAGAGCAACAACAGCAATATCCACACATTGTTTCGTTTCAAGCTACCTAAACGAACTTGGACAATGGAACGAACGATGACGATGTAGATGATGATGAGAGGCCAGCCTGCTCAAGTATCTGCAAGTACACGCAATGTATATCGTTTGTATCTGCTTTTGGGCATGCAACACCAACAACAATAACAATAACAATAATAACAACAACAGCAGCAGCAGCAGCAGCAAAAGGGCGGGCACAGACATTTCAACAGCATGTCGCTTCATTTAAGTTTTTTGCATCAATGCACTCGTGACAATTTGTCATAAAAAGCTAACCAAAATTCTATCCAACTGAGCTCAACTGATAGAGACAACAAGTACACTCAAAAAAAAAAGAAAGAAACAGAAGAGAAATAGATATACATATGTATATGATTGCAAATGACACCAAAATTGTGGCCAAGCAACACAAGTGAGAAAACTTTTTAAAAATGCAAGGACAACCTTTCTTATTCCAGTAGATAATTCTCTAAAACTAACCGTTGCATCAACAAGACTTTAATAAATGGATGATCTAGGTGAAAATCCATGAAATTTTTATTTTTTTGCGATTTGTTAGTTAAATTCATATTTTTATTCATTTTATCTCAGCAAAAATCATTTCGCAACACTGATAACTTGATAAACTCAACGAATCATATCAAAGGAATAGTCCGTTGGAAAAACCAGAAATTCTGTTCAATTAGTAAGAAATATTACAACGAGTTATGGAGTTTTGAATATGGAAATAATAGGAATATCGCTCAAAAAATCAAATGATTCAGCAACAACTGCAACTGCAACAATGAAAACATTTGAAAGATTTGCAAAACCATTTGAAGTAACCATAAAATGTCTCTGAAATATTTCAAAGATATTTCAATTGGTTTTTAATATTTTTGTCAAGTGTATTTAGGATCTAGTACTTGTTGCACTATGAGCAACTTTACATTTTTTAATTGAATTAAGAGCTAAGAAGAGGGAAAACTTGAAATCATGCAAATGAAAAAGGCTGAAAAGGCATACATACATGGATACACAAAGGCATACATATATCAACAAACTTATATGAGCCATAAAAAAGAGCAATGAAACCCACTCTCAGAATCATAAAACTTGGGCAATCAAAACTATAACCATACACACTAAAGATATACACATGCATACATACATATTTGAACTTTAAAGAGTAGAACGAAAGAGATTAGAAGGCTTTTATCGTATTTGAATCCGCCCGAACATAGACCATAGTTCATTTCGCACAATCTGAGATTTTCCTGTCTTAGGATTTTCATATATGTATGTATGTAAATATATTTTGGATCCCATCAAGCGGCTCAATGAAAGCCTAATTACATCTAGCTAGATCATTTCTATATAGCTAAAGAAAGGAAAAGAAAAAAATTACAGCAACAATATCTTTGGCCTGGCCCAAGCACCTGTTGGCAGCTGTGTGGTCCATATGTGGGGTTGAGGCCCCCCCAAAGTGACAAGGCGAGATATAAAACAAAAAAAAAGAGAGAGAGAGAGAAAAAAACAACACAAAAAATATATACTGAAATATATAGAGAATAGAACATCAAAACGAAATGTACAAATGACATGGGCAATGAAACAGATTAAAGTCGACTTGTTGCATGCCCTGCATACGCCTTCACTTTGAAAAATATTGCTCGAGAATGCGTTCTCTCTTTTTCTATGGAGTATACCCGAAATTGGCTAGGGTATTCAAAAGAAGCATCTAAATGTCAGCTGTGCCCACTTAAACGTTAACTTATGCATATTTATATAATTAATTTTTAAATATTTTTCAAAAATAAACGAACGGCATAAGCACTCAAAACATTATATTAAATATCCAAATTTTATGATGCATAATGCGAGAGAACTTTGCGAGGAGGAAGAGAAAGCGGAGAAGCAGCATGAGGAGGACGGAGAGGGAGAGGCAGAGATTGGTGGAGAAGGTGGATTTTTATTACCAATAATTTTGAAATTTGTTGCTGGCACTGCCACTGTTGCTGCTGCTGCTGTTGTTGTTGTTGCTGCTGCTGCTGCTGCTGTTGGTATGGGTGCAAGCAACTCGTTATAAATATAACCGCAGATACTTATAAGCACATATATATTCATATATACATTTCCTCCTGCTCCACCACCTCCCTCTCGCTCTCTCTCTCTCTCTCTCTCTCTCTCTCTCTTTCTCTCTCTCTCTCTCTCTCTCTCTCTCCCCCCTTCTCGTCACTCTATATATATATATATATGCATTGAGTGTGCAAGTGAATTGATTGTAAAGCTGCCCGACCGAGCGACGCGATTATTTACGGTTTATTTTCAACGCTTCAAAAATAAACACACACACACACACATACGAATACAAGTGAGAAAAACGCAACATGAATTTCTTTTCTTTCTTTTCATTTCTTTTGAAACAAAAATATTGCATACTAATTTTAATACATAACACGCGGGGTTTTTTTTTTTTTTTTGTTTCTGAAGGCAAAAACCAAGAAACAAACCAAAAATAGCTAGCAAATGAAACGACTGCATTGGCATTTCTTCCTCATACCTTCACCTCCCCCCCCCCCCCCTCCCACACCACATCACACACACACCAACCAGAGGGGAGGAGTGTATCACGGGGGAAGGAACATTGTGAGGTGAAGGGCTAAAAGTGTCAAGCGACGACATCGCCAGTATATTTTTGAATTTTTGGCAGGTGGAACGAACAGCAGCAGCAACAACAACAAATAAACGACAAGTGCCTCGCGGACTGCATTCATATTTCAATATTTTTTCCGTTTTTCTTTTATTTTTCTTGTCTTATTTTGTGTGTGTTTCCCACTTTTAAAAATAGCCGCGAAAACGTATCGCCGTGTTCTTAAGCTGTATAAGTGCGTGAGTGTTTCTCTGTATGTGTGTGTGTGTATGTGTGTATGTGAGCATAGAAAACACTGAAAATTAATTTCCACATAATTTTTATGAGGCAATTACTCATCGACACTCTTCAGCACACACGAACACGAACCAGAAACTATATATAGGTATCGTCTATATGCTAAAGGCAAACGGAACCCAAAAAAAGAAAATTAAATTTAGTTTACGCGTTTTTTTTTCCCCTTTGAGTGTGTGTGTGTGTGTGTGTGTGAGGTGTGTGTGGTGTTTTAAAAGTTTCATTTTCTAATTTTCTAATTTGTTATATTTGTTGTTGCTGCTTCCATTTTATTTGAGAATTTATTCCAAAAGTTTACTGAATATCTGAATTAATGAAACATGACGTATACGTAATATTATCAAACAAGCAAAAAAAAAAAAGAAAAAAAAGAAAAAGGCAAATGAATAATGGGAAAATGGAAATAAAAGTGACTTTTGTTTCGGCAACTGATCTATCTCTGTGTCGGTCTTTCTCTCCCTCTCTCACTCTCTCTTTATCTCCCGTTTCAATTATTGAAGTGGCCGAAACACCTTGCCACGCCTCACCTTACCGGTCAACGGTCACCGCGACTCACCTCACCCATCTACACATTACAGTTAGTTATCCTAATACTATGCATATTATTTCCCATTACTACATAATTACCCAGACACGCCCCACTAAATGCACTAAAGAATGAAATATATTTTTCGTTTATTTAATAAAAAAAACACGCCGAACTTTCTATACCCTTCTAAATAATTGAATTTTTTTTCCATTTGAGAGTGATTGAAAAAAAACAAGAGTTTGATTTTTTGGTTTTTCTTTTTTTTAATTTTTTTAATGAAAACCAGTTTCGAACAGTTTAACTTTTAATATAAAAGTTATTAAATAAAATGGCTTTAGAGATTTTGTTGTAACGAAAACTCTCAAATATATTTCTCAAATGTTTTTAAAAAATGTAGGAATTAACTGATTTTGTTGAATAACTTGTAAAATAAATTAGAAATTTTACAATTAAGGTATACCAAGTTTTCAATACTCTCTCTTCTTCTTATTCTACCATATGAACCTGTCCTCCTCCTCCTCTCCCCCTTGCTTCTCGTTCTTTTCTAAAAATATGCTTTAAACTGCATATTATTATAATTTTTGTTGTGTTTTTTTTTTGTGTCTTTCTTTTTCTAGGTTTTTTGGTTTTGCAGTGGAGGGGGAAATGTATGGTAATTATTTAGAAATGCTTTCTAGCCGATAATTGTGGGTGCCACTACATTCTTTTTACTTTATTCTCTCGCTGCCCTGACACGTTCGTTTGTTTCTTTTTCATTTTAGTTTTTTGTCAAATTATACAACATTTATCATCAATTATCGCAGAGTTGTTGGTGGGTTGAAAAATGATTATACTAGAATTGTGACGCACGCAAGACATAGAGACATGGTCTCTCACACACACATACACACACGCACACACATACGTATACACATGACGACATCGTGTCATGAAATTTAATAAGCAAATGACGTGCTGAAAATGCCAGTTGAAATATAATTTTTGTAAGAAACCATGCCGTGTGGCATTCACCCGCTTTTGACGCTCCTGCACTAGTCACTTGCACCCGTTTTCCTGCGGCTCTCTCTCTATCTCTCTCTCTCTCTCCTCTCTCTTTGTGTGTCTCCCCCTCTTAACCGCAAAACGCAGTTTAAAGAGAAGGCCGTCTCGTCTCCCCATCTATGGGCTATGAGCATATGTATTCTAGATGTATATGTGTATGACATTTTATGCCAAAATGTAGACAATTGTCAATTGTAACAACTACACCCCTTTTTTTCGAATACCCTTGCCCTATTGAGTCTATATACTTGGTCCGAGCCGTTTGATTACCTTTAGACTTTACTTCGGTAGTGATAAACGCGTTTTTTTTTTTTTTTTTTAATTTTATCAGTCATTAAGTATCTTTATCTGCAAGCAGCCCCTTAGTTATCTTCTATACAAAGTAAATCTGTTGGCTCTTTCGAATTTTTTAGAATTCAGAATTCTTTGGCTCAATGTAATTACTTTTTCATGGTTGTTAGGGTATAGACATTGACGACATACGTAGGCAAAAAATAATTGGTTCATTCCTTTTGCTTTGGTTCCATCTCTTCATATATGAGCTGCTAGGGCCACATGCTAAACGAATGTTGACAAACAATTATTATTTTATTATTATTTGTTTTTGTCAGTGTCTTGCACACACACACACACACACGAGGTCTACACCTACCACACCTCACCTCACCTCGCCTCACCTCACCTTTTCTATCTGCTGTTGCTGTTGCTGCTGCTGCTGCTCTCTGTCTGTTCTGTCAGTTAGTTTGCATGACTTTCCACACACACACACACACATTCACACTCATTCAGTTGGGATAGAATATGCAGCGTCAGTTGTCGTCATACCGTCTGCCTGGTTGCCTCCTGCCACTACCGCCCTCCACTGTACCCCCTTCTATATATCAACCCATAGAGCCCCTCTCTAGCCTAGACCAGGCCCTTTTCACTTGGCGTTTGTCTGTGTGTGTGTGTGTGTGTTTGTTTATTTGCCTAACTGCTTTTAGTTGCTGTTGTTGCTATTTGTATTGTTGATTATTTTATTATTATTTGTATCATTGTTTGAGCAAATTTTCACATGCAATACACACACACACACACACGCAGACAGAGAGAAAGATAGAAAGAGACATAAAACGGGGCATAAACTTACATTGTATGAAGGGGAACTTGCACATTTCAAAAAGAAAAAGAAAAAAAAAATACACAGAAAAAAAGGCTGTCACAAAACCAAAGAAAAACAACAACAACAACAACGAAAAAGAGTTTTTTTTCCCCTCCTGTGTTTTAATCTAAAATTAGCTAAAATAAACATACGAGAAACCAGCTCCAAAACCAAATAAACAAAACTTTGACAGTTGGAAATCAACAGCAGAAAAGTATGAAAGAGATAGACAGAAAGCAACGGTAGAGTAAGTAAGTGAATAAATAAGAGAGATAGATAGATCGAGAGAGAAAGAGAGAGAAAGAGAGAAAGAGCGAGAGAGAGAGAGAGATGGATAGAGGGTAAATATATAATATTAGCCACATTTTTTGTACCTAATTGTGGTGAAATTTTAATAAAGTTTTCAGCAAATTGTTTGAAAATGAAATGTCTGTCACTTTGACAAGGTGACAACACACGACAGAATTGTTGGAGGGGGGGCTGGGTGGGTGCATTGGGGAGGTTGATGGTGGGAGGTAAAAAATGTTTGTTTGAATGTTTTATGGCAACTTGTTAGCCAGCCAACCGACAATCTTTTTCTCCTTCTCCTCCTCCTCCCTAACCACAGCACCCACTACGCCCATTCTAAGCCATTTCACATATCAATTTGTAATCCCATGAAACTGATTCTATTCACCAAACACACACACACACACACACACTGATAGAAAGAGTTATCCAGTTCAAGCATAACTAATAACTTAATTCGATTCGTGGAAAACACATTTTCTTCTTTTGCGTCGTCGTCGTCGTCGAAGTTGTTTCAGTCAAAAAAGTTGGGGGCATATCTAAACACAAAAATCTAAAGCTTAATGGCTCATTAAAGCGAGAAACCTAGAAATGCAGTGATCAAGAGAGGTAAGAGGCAAGCGGCAGGCGGCAAGTGGGCAAGAGTGGCCAAGGGATGGGCAACTATCTTAACATTGACTCTATATCTTTGGTTTTCTTTTTGTGTGTTGTTTTCCTCATTTTTCTTTTTTATTATTTTATTTTTATTTTTTTCTACTTTCTTGATTATAAATTTATTGTTAGTCATATGAATAAAAATGAAAATGAAAATGCTATGTATAATGACTAACTGACTGACTGACTAAATGACTACATGAACGAGTGACTGTGTGTGCCTTTCTCTCTTTCTCGCTCTCTCTACGTATTGGCTGCTAATTATGCATGCCACATATGCAGAGGACCCCTCTTAATCCCCTTGCCCCACCTCCACCACACTTCATCACCTTTCATAATGTGGTTGTGGTTGTTGCTGTTGCTGCTGCTGATGCGTTTGCATTAGAAAAGTCAGCAGCAACAGGCTGCCAGTTGGCTGCTTATGCAATGCAATGCAATGCAATGCAGCAATGCAATGCAAAAGAAAAAAAAAAAATTATAATAATAATGCATCAACAAAATAAAGAAAAATACGAGTTGCAATAAAGGCAAACGACGCACGCAGTTGGCCTACGAAATGAGCGTTTCACATCGTGTGAATTTTAATTAAAACTACAGCAGCAGCAGCAGCAACAACAGCAGCAACAACAGCAACAACATCAGCAATAACTGTAGCTGTAGCAGCAGTTAGACGCACAATGCAATTCATAGACATCCCAGAGATTGCCACCACTCTCTCTGCCCCCAACCCCCCTCTGCCCCCTTCCCACATCACACACCAACACCAACACCAACACATGCAAGTCGAAAATGGGCCTCAGTGAGCTTACTGCTAATTAAATGCAACATATGCTGCTAATTAAATTTATGTGCCCGTCGCAACTCTGATTATCAAAAATTATTTATGCAAAATCTGACAGGAAATACCTGCGACTACTTACTGCAGCAGCACCACCAGCACCAGCAACTGCCAACTAGTAACAACAACAACAACAACAACTGGCGATGCATGGGCCAGATAAAGTTAAAGCTACTGCCAACAACAGCCAACTGCAACTCGGCTTAATTTAATTGTACATAGTTTTTTGGTTGCATATTTAATTATGTTGTTGAGGTTTGTTTTCATTTTTTATTCACTGATGACTAACTACAATAACTTAGCAAAACTAACTCAACGACTGTACTTTCAAATGCAGAAATTGTGTAATCCATTGGGCAATTATTATTTATAATGATTCCCTAAGTTGCTGTACAATATTGATAAAAAATCTGAAAAACTGAATAAACTTTGTTAGAGTAAACAAAATACATAATTGACCCAAACAATTAGCCTTTGGCCAGGTATAAACCATATTATGGATATTATAAAAGTTCGTTAGGCAAACGATGAATTAACCAAAAATTGGACTCAAATAAATATAATTTGCTGTTAGAAATCGCCTTTTTTTTAATCTTCCAAAGAAGCATTAAGATAATATCTAATATTAATGATTCCACAAGTCATTAAAGTTAGAAATTGTTACACAAATTTTTAGATTTTATTTTCTTGTTAAACGATTGCCATTTAGAAAAACATTCAAACGACTCTTCTTGTGCCTTTCTCATGCACTTCGATTCGAGAATATTTTTCAATGTCCATGCCATAAATTAAGATGCCTTCAAGATGGCTTTTTGTTAGTCATTCTTTTTGAGAGTGCAATTAAATAGCAAATTGTTATGATAATTAAAACAAGAATCGGCAACTTCAACTGGCGCTTTTGATTGACATGTTGTCGATCGAATCGCACAGAAGCATTCCAACCATAAAACAGATTCCTCAATGGACACTTTCTATGAATGGGCACAAAAGAGCACTGAATGTATTTACAATTTTGCAATAGAGACACACATATAGACACATACATATATATAGATACAATAAAAAATATATGTACATAAACTTATATACGTATACAATATAATGTATATGTATGGCAAACACTTGCACTATGCGCATAATCGACCGAAAAAGAGGAAAACAAAAAAAAAAGACAAACACCTCTTACATATTTATTGTGCCAAGGCGACGAGCAGCAGCAGCAACAGCAACAGTAGCTAGTGTAGTGACTCAGCCCCGGAGGGGTAAAGCAAAGTGGCAAATTTTTTAGCAAGTGAGGAGTGAGGAGCAAGTAGCTAGAAGAAGGAGGAGGTGGAGGTGGTGGAGGAGGTGGAGAAGGGGTAGGAAGAAGGGGCATTGCCCATGATGTCTTTATATGACGACGAACCTCGCCTCGTCCATTGGTCAGAGAGTCTGTCAGAGCGTTGAAAATGCATTCGAGTGTTGTGAATGTGTTTTGCCAGTGCAATGCAATGCAGAGTTGTTTTTTTGTTTTGTGTTTTTTGTGTGTGTTTGTGTTTAATTCATTAAATTAAAATTAATGTTTATTTACGCGCAATTTTACAGCGTGCCTGAAATGTGGCGCTGCCTGCCAGCCAGCCAGCCAGCCAGCCAGTCAGTCAGCCAGCCAGCCTGCTTGCTGCCTGCCTGTTGGCCAAAAGTATGGCCAACCAAGCATAAATTAAAATATATTACAAGTAGCAGCAGCAGCAACAACAAGTGAAAAACTTCACTCAAAGTTGATGTTGCCTTTTAAAATTAGCTACAACTGCAGCAGCAGCAACAGCAGCAACAGCAGCAACAGCAGCAACATCATCATTATTATTATTAGCAACATGAGCAAAAGTTGTAAGTATCTTGCAGATACATGTGCAGCATTTCCTCATCTCAGTGTCTTTTGCCTTTGCGCTTATCTCAGCATTGAAAATCTTTCCTTTTTGCTTTTTGGCTCTTCGCATCTTTATTTCTTTCTTCCATCTTCATCTTTGTCTCTTTAACTGTCTGTTTGTCTTACTCTTTTTCTCTGCCTTGCCTTTTTTGCGTAATTTAATTAGTATTCTGTGGCCAGAAATCTGATATTGTTTATGGCTCAAGTTTTGCTTTGACATTGATTGACAGCAAATAGTATAATTTCCCCACTCTCTTTCTCTCTGCCTCTCGATGGCGCTTTTTCTCTCTCTCTCTCTCTCTCTGTCTCTCTCTCTCTGTCTCTCTCTCTCTCTCTCTCTCTCTCTCTCTGTTTCTATCTCAGTAACCCTGACTATGATGTTCAATTGATTTGGCCTAATGGAGTCAAGCTCTTAGTTTGGTTACATGAATTTGATCGTCGACAAACCAACAACCAACAATTTTTTTTCCAACTGGTTTTTTGTTGCTGCTGCTGTTGTGACCTACAATGTGTGTGTGTGTGTGTGTGTGTGTGTGTGTATGTGTGTTTCAATCAGTGGGAAAACATAAGCTCACAATATACGATAGCCAATCTACAAGGAAATCAATTTTCAATCACACGTTGAAAAAAACCGTCAACTGTTTCCCCTGCCCACTTTAATTTTCCAACTTATGTATGAACATACATATATCCAAATCGAAAAGACCCACTAGTCGTATACTACGCCTCTGTCAGCATTCTAAACCACCTAAATAGATTTGAAGCACTATAATTAAATGATTGTGCGGCAGCGATAGGAAATTAAAAACGTTTTACCAGGCGATACAAACTGATAAGATGCGTTGTTTCCACTGGACGACTGGCCGACTGACTGCAGTCAGGCGTACAAATACCCCAAGCAAAGGCTTAGCCGATTGACCAAATACCCTGTAAACACAATCAAGGAATAAAAGATGCTCATAGAGTATCTTTGCAATACGTTTTATGCTGTTATGCTGATAAGCTAGAAAGGAAGTCAAAGCACCTCCATCATGAATATTGCTCCTTTGACTTACCATCTCCTTTTTGTCCTTGGCTTCAACATGCTTTACGAGGAGTCACTTAACCCATTATCACAGTTTAATTGAAGATTTCTCTGAAAGAAAATGAAGAAAAATAACTCTTTAAATTCATTTTAAACTTTGAAATTTTTTTAAAAATATTTTTGTAAGAATTTTCTTTTCCTTAAAATGTTTTCTAGAGAACAGCTATCTGTTCCTCCCATTTAGGACGTAAATCCAGAGCTGATATCGCTTATACTTCACACCCATTTCCAAAGAGATATAAATTTAAATGACCTCAGTTGGCTCTTGTTATAATCGTTGTTGTTGGTTAATTTCTATATACTTTATGGATTACAAACAACTCATAGGGTATAATCAGAAATACATCTGAACAAAACTGAGTGGAGAGCGACCCAGTAATGTCTAACAAGCGCGACAACAAAACCATTTGATGATTATTACCATTATGTGTTTGTGTATAGACGATGCAAAACTAAAAAAAAAAAAAAACCAAAAAAAAAAAAACCATACACAAAGCAAACCAAACGAATTGTCAGTCAACTCGGACAGTCAGTCAGTCTATAGCTGTGTGTGTGTGTGTGTGTGTCTGAGTTTTGTCATTAGAAATGCCAATTGCACGTAATACATCAAATGTTTAGTGAAATTATTTTTAATGAAATGTTGTGTCATTAGACGCATAGACGGCATACCCAAAGAGGGGCGCGTCCAACAAACAAACAAACAAACAGAAGAAAAAAAATATATATCTGAAATGCTCTCTCTATCTCTCTTACCTCCCCCCTTAGAGGGAATGGTTTTGTTGTTGGTTTTGTTAATTTAGCTAAAAGTCCATTAAATGTTATAGTTCTTATTGCAATTGCCTTCACTGCTGGCACTATTAAGATAATTGTGCTTATAATTCAGTCCAGGAGCCCATCAATAGCCGTAATTATTATGATGTGTGACATGCAGAGACCAAAAAGACCAGGCCAGAATAAAAAATAAAGAAGCAGAGGCCCCAGAGCAGTCTGAGGGCCCAGTCATTATCATTATGAACATGAAAGTAACAACAACAGGAAAAAACAACAGAAAACAGGAACAGGAACAACAACAGTAGCAGCAAGTAAATATGTATTCGAATGCCCTTGTCCTTGGTGAGACATTGAAGAGAACTTGATTTTTTTTTAGCAAAGATCCTAATAAATGCAAATTGTATATAGAACGATTTATAGCGAAGCGAAACCAGCGAAAAATCTTCGAAATGAGTTAGTTTTTAAGTTTTTTTTTTGGAAATATTGAAAGACATTCCAAAAAGAGTTAAAGAAAGAGGGAGAGGGAAGCAGTGGAAAATAGATAAAAATTTAAAAACATTAAATCAATATAAATATGCATTAAAAAAGATAAATACGATAAAGAAATCGATTAAAATATAAACTCATACATACATAAGTTAGTCGTTAAGTTATTTCGTTATGCCATTTAGCTGATTTTAACTTCCGGAATCCAAAACGTTTCGAATATAAAACCGATTTGAATTTGAAAACGATTTCCAAAAAAAAAAAGTTGGAATTCTTGAACTTTGCTAAACATTTTTTTATATAAGTTGTATCCTACTTTTTTGACTCCATCTATCTTCAAATTGTCGTCTTCTGTTTATTTCTGTTTCTCTAGAAAACGAAATTTCCTAACAAAATGACATATTTGTCTTTTGTTTTTGAATTAATATTCAACATTTCAATTATTTTAAAATTAACCACAAAATCAAATCAAATTTTGGCTTTCAATTCATTTTAGGTTTACCAAATGATAATATTAACATTCGATGAACAAATTTCCTCAGATTCTATAAAGATGTTTAATTACTCAGATCAGATCAGGCAAAAGGTATATACGTACATGCATATGTACATGCATGTACTATATATGTAGAATCAATGGCTTAGTTAGTCATTTCGGTCTGAGTGTTTTTTGTGTGTGTGTGTGTGTTTTGTTTTTGGTTTTTTTTTATGTTTTTATTTTACAATCAACCAACTAAGTGCCATTCAATTCAACTCTTCTGTCTAAGCGCTTGCCTGTTCCCCGCTCGTTGCTTTTTGGTCTCCAATGTGTGTGTGTATGTGTGTGTGTATGTGTGTGTGTATGTGTGTGTGTGAGTGTGTGTGTATGCCTGTGTGCTCTTTAAATGCCTCACTTTACTTAAGCAAACTGATTTTTATCATCGCTGCCGTCGCGTCGTTTTATGAGCATCATCAAAAACTAATAAAAACTCAATGCGTTCTTTATTTGCAGGCGCTCACCTCCGCTCGCTGCCCAGCTTACCTCCCCGCTCGTTTACCCTTACCCCACCCGGGACCCGCACACATAATGGTGGTCGTCTCTGGTCGTAGCAGGAGAGGCCAGGCCAGGCCAGGCCATGCCATGCCATGCCATGCCAGGCAAGACCAGGCCAGTTGATGTACCCATACTGCCGCGACAAGCAACATGTTGCTTATGCACTCGTCAAAGCAATTTGCATACAAATGTTGCCAAGGCACTTGAAAGTGCAATCAGAATTGCTGGAACTGAAAAACTGAACACCGAACACTAAAAACTGGGACTGGGTCTCGGTCTGGGACTACGCGACTGTGACTGCGACTGGAACTGGGACCGTGTTCTGGAGCTATGTGGATGTGGATGTGGCTTGTGGAGCATGGGATGGAAAGGCCGTTTGCTGTTTCATAATTTGATATTAAACATGCACTCGCCTCTGTGTGTGTGAGTGTGTGTGTCTGTGTGTGTGTATGTAAAACTTGTAAATTTGCAAATTGCTAAAATGCATGACAGAAAGGGGACAGGCAGGCAGCTGGTGATTCTCCTCCTGCTGCTGCTGCAGTTCAAAAGACTTTTTTTCGATTTTTTTTTTTTGTTTTTTTTTACTGTGCCCGCCAGCGCTGCGTGAATTTGCATTTACATAAGCAAAACCGTACCCAAAAACCCAAACCCAAACGTAAACGCAAACCCTGGCATTGGCATATTGCGCGATGAAAGGAAGTTCCAGTTTCAGTTTTTCAGTTTTCAATGCAACCTCCGCAACATTTGCTCAATTGACTTTCAATTGCAAAACAAACACACACACACCAATCACACACACTCATACACACACACACACACACAACAATACAACAAAGCAAACCAAAGCAGTCCAAAGTCAGAAAAAAAAATGCGAATTTATTTCAAATTCTTTGTCTGCTGTTGGGGTTGCTGTTGCTTTTTTTCCATATGGTTATGTTGATTTAAAAAAAAAAAACTACAAAACTGCCTCAAAACCTAAAGAGAAATATATCCGAAAAAAAAAAAAAACGAATAGTTAGCCAGCCGAACTTTCTATACCCTTGTAGAACTACACAACTCAATCAAAGCTTCACATATAGATCAAGAACAATTTTTCGTTTAGCATTCGTTTCTACAATTTGATGAGTAGAAAGTGGTTTCTTCTTAAAGAACTTAAAGTTAGCCTCCAAAAGGACTTTAGTTGGTCAATCAGATACCCTGCACCAAATATGTACATATATGTGTGTGCGTGTGTGTATAAAGAGTGGCACTTTGCCATATGATTGACATGCTCGATTGATATCGACTGACTTGGGAGTGGAAGTGGAAAAGCAGCAAGTGGAAGTGTTGGGTTAACTTTTTTGTCTTCTCGTTCACAATGTTAATATTGCAATTGAAAGAATTGAAGTCATCTCAAGTAGTCTGGAGTAGTTCGATAGAGAAAAAGAGAATGAATGAGAGAGAGCCCGACCGGACCAGGCACCTGGACACACCTTTTGTTTTAATACACTTGAAATTCAACTGCTTAAAGTCTTAAAATAAAAAAATAAATTTACAACGCATGATTATTAGTTTTCTCTCTCATTTTTTTTTTTTTTTTTTTTTTTTGAAGTCAACACGCAATTCGGCATAAATCATTTTTATGAGACATTTCCCGAACAACAAGAACTACAACAACAATAACTATGGCTGAATGTTAAATAGGCACGCAAAGTAAAGTCTAGGGAAAAATCGAATCAAAAAGTACGTAGCTACCATTTAGCTATTTAGGGTACAAGAAGAAGGAAACTTTCGTTCTATTAGCCTGCTAAAAAGGGATGGCCATAAAATGCGTCAACCTAGAGAATTACACTCTACTTTCTCTGTCTATCTCTTTGCATCTCTTTTCCACGCACACGCACACATAGACACACACACACACACCCTTTCTCTCTCTTACTTTCACCCAAATAGCAAGGAAAACGATAATCAATAGGCAATAGGTGGGGGTGGGTACAAAAAGTCGCCGAGTCACACAGTCACAATCACCCTCATATGTGGACTATTTTTATGGGTAGTTCATAACTTGTACGGACGTTTTTTTTTGTTCCTTAAGCCTCCACCCCCACCCGAACCCTCTCCTGCCTGTGTGTGTGTGTGTGTGTGTGTCTCTGTCTCTCAGTCTGTCTGGGAGTTGTGGTGGTTTCTTGGCCAAATGTTTGACTGCCATGTTTATCCTCCACACAAATGCCACATACTCACACATGAGCAGTATCATTTGTAGGCGTCACCCAAAAAATACCAAAAAAAAAAAAAAAAACAACAAAACAAAGTACAACACAAAAAAAAAACCCACAAACCAAAAACTGTGCCACAAAGTTGTGCCGGAAAAGTTAGTTCAAAACTTTTTGCTCTCCCTCTTTCTCTCTCTTTTTCTCTCTGACATACTAACTCTTTGGCTTTATATACATATGTATGTATATATATGGATGGATTTGATAGATCAACTCTTTTTCGGAAAAATGGCAGGCTTGATATATGTGTTTGAAAAGTTAATCTATATATCAAAGCAAATGAGCAATTTGGTAAATTTTCTAATGAATATGTTCCATGATCCTCTTTCAATAAAAATAACGAAAATCTCAAGTACGAAAAAGATAATATTATAAACTAAATCTTCTTGTTCTCCCTACTCTTTTTTCAAATGATTATTCAAGATATCTTAATATGTAAAGTTAGCCAAAAACAAAGTTTCAGAGTTTTCTTAAAAGGAATTATAACACTAAAAAAGCTTAGCATAATATCAGACTTGTGATATGATGTGTAAGCAACATGTTTATGTAGTTTATTGCAAGTTAACCGCCCTTAGCTATCTGGTTTATCGGACAAAATGCACAGCTTCATTCAATTTTTATTTTTAAACGTTGCAAACGGCAACAACAAGAACAAGAACAAGAAAAAAGGGGCAAAATCGGGGCTTATCTTATCAGCAACGACTGACTATAAACGACTTGACTGACTCGAACAACCAACCGACCGACCAACCGACAGACTGACCGACCGTGTATTTCATGTGTCCATGTCCGATTCCGTCTGCGTCTCAGCGTTCTCTCAAGGCAATCCAACGCTGCTGATGAGCAATTGAAAAGCAATCATCAGTTGTGGCAAAAAAAAATAGAAATAAAAATAAAAATGCGAGAAGACAAAATATAAAGAAATGATGTCAGACACGACTGATAAGAGGCCCTGCACTCTTTCTCACCTCACTCCTTTCTCACTCTTTCTCACTCTTTCTCTATCTTTCTCTGCCTCTGCCTCTGCCTCTGTCTGTCTTTCTATCTGTCTGTTTGTCTGTCTCTTACTTTCCATATGGTTTCCTCTATTCCCTTGATTTATTATTATAAATTTCAATGCTTAATACACAAGACACAGTTGCTGTTTGTTGTTGCTTCTCTCTCACTCTCTGATTTGTGTTTTGTTATTTAACAAATTTTCAAAAGAAATAACCATTCAAAAACAGGGCGTGCCGCCAACGAGCAATGAAAATGTGTGGCTGCACCTACGCAGCGTTTCAAGATTTATATGAGGGATCGCACAGATACACACACACACATACACACACACACAATCGCACACATATTCATTCAAAGATACCTACATATAATAACGCCCTAACATATAAAACAAATTATAATTTTTTTTTTTTCGACAAGGCAGGCATATTAAATATTAAAAAAAAGAGACAGAGATGGAGATTGAGAAGAAGTGTGAACGAGATGGAAAGCGAGAGAGAGAGAGGTAGGAAGAGGTGGAAGTTGGTTCAAAGATTATGAAAAGAACTGTTGATGTATGAAACTATGTGTATAGGCACATAATAATAAATCTATGGGCCCTGTCAGGTTGTTCCATCTATGTATCTGTATCTGTATCTGTATAAATGTATCTCTTTCTATATGTGTGAGCTATAAATTTTATATTTATGTTCATCTTTTCGCCCAAAAAAGAAGAGACAGCAAAAGCCACTGAAGACGTGATAGTGATGGGGAGAGGGGGGAGTGAGGGGAGAGGAAAGAGCTATGTTTTCGTGGGTTTAAAAACGCTTAATATTAATTAAATAAGAAGAGCAGCATAGCGGGGCAGGGCAATTGCCGATTGCGTCATATTTGACACATTGGCCTGCTTATTTTATTTTATTAATTTCAAAAACACTCCTCCACCTCAACCTCCCCTCCCCACAATCCTCCTCTCGTTTTGCTATCGCCGAAAATTTTGTGATATGAGTTGGCAGAAAAAAATTCTCAAGCTAGTCGTCGGCTTGTATTTGCTGTCTTGTAGACGTAGACAGTCGGCATTTGTCATAGTCTTTTCTTCTCAACAAAAAAAAAAAATCTTTGGCACATTTTTTATGGCATACAACAGGGATTATATTCGTCTTCATCTCTGTTTCCCTCTCACACTCTCTGTCTCCCTGTCTGCTCATCTCTTTTCATTAGGAACAGTTACCAAAAAGCCATTAAGAAAAAAAAAAGCAAAAAAAAAATACTACACTCAACTCTTTTTTTTTCTCACACAATCAACCCACCTATCCACGCAAATGGCTCATTAAACTTAAACACACGAAACACAGCTACAACAACTACAACAAGAGTTGACCTTCAAAAAAAAACGCACAGAAATCAAACAGAAACAACAACAAAAACAACAAGAATTCCAGCAACTACAACAAAAGCCAAAAAGCCAACACTCAACCAAGCGAAAATCAAAACCAACAAAAATATACTAAATATACGAGTATAAGCTGGCTACGGGCTGCTTGGAAACAGGTTGTCTGTTTTTTTTTTCTCTCCTTCTATTTCTCTCTCTCTCTCTCTCTCTCTCGCACACACTCTCCTCCCGCCCCCTTGATGTTTTTTTTTTTTTTTTTTTTTGTGTGTTATTGTTAACATTTTATTATGTTTTTTTTCAAGCGGAAAGCAACAAAAGTTGAGTCAAGAGCTTTCACACACACTCGCAGCAGTCAATTTCATGTACAATATACAATATACATAGAATGACAACGATATATTGGTCAAAATCGAAAAAAACAAAGGTACTTAGGTACCAAAAAAACAAAAAATATCTCATTTATATTATTTTAAATTTGTTAATTTTTGAAATAATTTGATTGACCTTGCACTGCAATTTGAGAATCACTTGTCAACAATGAAGAGAACCCAGAAACTGTTTAGTTAAGGATCTTTAACTTGAATCAAATTTGAATTGAATGGAGTTTGTTTAGACTGCTGGCAAATGCCATTTGCCTGGTTCTGCCAAAAATTACCAACAATTTTAAGACATTGAAAGTTAATTTCACATTCACAAACTTCTTTGATTGAGAGTTCTCCATTTCATACGCCTCGTTTGCCGCAGGTTAAGCAATTTCTCCCTCACTTGGCAAAACTTTTATAAATTCTAAGGCTTGACCTACATATGCAGATGTGATTGTGTTTTTTAGTTCAGGGATCAATCCTACAGATAGATTTCATTGCCATTTGCCATTCAATTGACCTTAAGCTAAGTGCTAAAGGGTTAAATGCAGTTGAAACACGTGCCAGCAATTGCTAAAAAGACAGCATTCCGAGTTATTTTGAGGTGTTAATCAGAAACAACAAATAAAAAGCAACAGCACAAACACACAGAGAAAACGCCAAAAAGGCGCCAAAATTTTGTCGTTGCGAAGTAGTCTAATCATAAATGGACGACAACGCTTTTTTTTTTCTTTTTGGTTTTCTTTTTGTCTAGTTGCTGGTGTTCTAACTGTTGTTGTTGCTTGCTTGTTATAGGCACTTCAAAAGTCGTGTGCGTGCTGTTGCTGCTGCTGCTGCTGCTGTCGCTGCTTGCTTTTGTTGTTTACTTTTGGGCTTTCTACCCGCCGCCTTCGTGAGTCTTACGGTAAATAACAAAAAAAAAAAAAACAAAAAAAATCCAAAAAAAAAAAAAAACAAGAACAGAGGAAGAAAAAAAACTACAAAAAAGCGCGCGCTCGTCGCGCGTATCTAGATAAATATCTGTGAAAATACACTTGAGGCATGCTACTGTACATACGCGAAGCCAGCATCTACGCCAGCGTCGCTGCTAAGTAGGCCCACATAGTATCGTTGTTGTTGTTGTTGGGGAGGGGGCTGCTGCTGCTGCTGGTGCTGCTCGTGGAGGCAACGAACCAACAACAACAGCAGCAGCAGCAACTGAGCACAACGCGCAAAACAATCGTAAACAGATCATCGAACTCCGTCGGAGCAGCAGCAGCAACAGCTCGTGAGTGTGTAAATCGTTCTTGTTATTGTTGTTGCTGCCGTTGGCCTTGAAATGCGCATTTTATATTATATTTTGTTATTCTTTTTGGTAACTTTTTAATTGTTTCATTAATTAAAAGCAGCGTTTTTTTTTTTGGTGTTATTGTTGTTGCTGTTATGAGATTAATTGAGTTGGCAACGCGTGCGTCGCCCACGCAGCAGCAGCAGCAACAGCGGCAACAACAGCAACAGCTCCAACAGCAGCAACACCAGCAGCAATGACTGCACCAACTTTAGAGCCAACAGCAACAGCAACACAAACAGAAACAGCTTTCACCGCTGCTGCTTGCGTCATGTTTGCGTGAGCGACAAAGCTACAAATGCGCTGCTGCTGGTGCTACGGCTACGACAGCAGCGACTGCATTGGCATGTGTGTAGTCCCTACCCCTCCTTCCAACCACCCAAAAGAGTTGCAGCGACGATGACGACAACAACCACAACGGCAAGAGAAACTCAACATGGCCACGAAAAACCACCACCAACCAACACCAAAACCAAAACCAACAGCGACAGCGATAGCTACATCATAGGCAGCAACAGCAGCAGCAGCGGTAGTAGAAATTCACCACTTGGCAGCAGCAGCAGCAGCAGCAGCAGCGGCGGCGGCGGCAGCGGCAGCAGTATAGGAGGCAGCAACAATCAGCAACAGCAACAGCCAACCAGCGACATCGGCAACCGCGTGCTTTTCAGTTGCGTTTTGTCGGCGAACGTGTTCAGTTGTGCTAACGGTAAAACGAATTTGTAAAAAAGATGCTTCAGCTAGAATTGCAGTTGTCGTTTAACTGGAATTACTTGATCGCTGGTGCCCAGTGTGTGCACTCGCTCTCTCTCTTTCTCTCTAAAATACACACACACACATATACTTATTTTTTCTCTCTTCGTCCGTGTGCTTGTGTGTATGTATGTGTGTGTGTGTATTTGTGTTGCACTTGTAGCGCTGCTGCTGCTGCTCCGCTCGTTTTTGGGGGCCTGCTGCTTACGTGCACAAGTGAACGTCGACGTTTTCTAATCTGGCGATTATCGATTGATAGTAGAGAGACAGGAGTCAGATAAGAAAACGCTAGCGTCAACGATGACTGCAGCTAATACACACACACACACATCGCCAAGACATATATGCACAACTAGAGATCTTTCTGCCATTAGAAGTGCTCTGTTCAACAGTAAGTGCAGCAACAGCAACAGCAGCAGCAAACACATCAGCAACAAAGCAGCGGCATCAGCATAGGCAGCGACAGCGGCAGCACCATCAACAGCAGCAGCAGTAACTTCGTTAACAACTTCGGCAAAGTCGCGCGATCATACGTAGTGTATGTCGTTGCCTCTTCGCTTCGCGTCGCGTCTCGTCGCCTCGCGTTCCGCCCCCTCACGATGTTGTCTTAATGCTGCTGAATTCAGTTGCTGCTCTGCCGACGTCGGCATCGGCATCGACATCGCCTGTGTTGCTGTCGCCGTTTCGAGTTATTTTCTGCGCGACTTCGTTGCGTTTTATTCAGTTCGCTCTTGGAGCTCCAGTGTCGCGCATCTTACGCTAAATAATCGCTCCGTTCACTCTCGTCCACGTCTAACAGTGCATTTTTTTTTGCCGTGTGCCTAAACGAAAATCTCGTAAAACTTTAACAACATTTTCAAAGAAAATTAATCATGAAAAATAAAATGAACATTTTTTTTATAAATTTTTTTCTAAATCATAGTAATCAAAAGTATCTAAACATTTTGAAAGAAAATAATTTTTTTTTTCAATTTTTTTTGGTCATTCAAGTAAATGAAAACCTTTTTTTCAGTGAAGACCACAACTTAAAACCAAGAAAAGTGTTTGGAAAATTTTTCAATAAAAGAAGCACAAAATTAAACAAATCGATAAAATTTAAAAGAAAAAAAAATTCTAAAAAAAAGAAACGAAACAAATATACAAATGTGCAAAATTTTCCATTTGGTGGTTATCGAAAATTTTGCATAAACCATTTTGGCAAGTTTTTTAACAAATATTGTCGTTTGGTTTTTTTTTTTTTGATTTTTTTTTAACATATTTTAACCATCAATAATAATTTGAAAAATATTTAAATTTTGAAAAAAGAAAAAACTTCCACAACAAACTAGAATTCTTTATACACACGAACACTTAATTCACACACAGAATCGAATCGAATCGCATGGCATGTTGGAGAAGGGCACCAGCAGCGCTAAAATCATCATCATATTTTATCGACCCAGAGCCCAGAGAGAAGCCTAGTAAAAAACCAAAAAAAAAAAAAAAAAAAAAAAAATGAGAGAACAAAAACAAACGCACATACAGAAAAAAAGCGAACACGTTGGAATTTTTCGAGACTGAGTCGCTGTTCTTTTTTTTTCGCATGTTTTTTTGAATATTTTTTGTTTTTTGGTTAGATGGTTGGTTCCCAAAGTGCCTATCCGTAAAAGGGAAATGCTGAAAATATGCTACCTGGTTTTTGCCATCAGCGAGGTATAGAGTTCCTACGTTCACTTAATAAACTCGTAGGAACTTCATACCGTGCTCTTGGAAGACCAAAAAACAACGTTACGACAAAAAAAAGCAACAAACAAAACAAAAACCGAACTAAACTAAAACCAAAAAGAAGGCTCCAACCAAATATGGCCAGAGAGCGAACGAACGCGCGCAGCAAAACGTTAGTGATCTCTACGTGATATTTTGTTTGTTTTTTTTTTTTTTTTTTTCTTTGCTCAATTATTTTGTAGTTCTGATATGTTATATTTTTCTTCATGTTTGTTGTGGAATAGTTGTTCTCTATCTCTATTAAAATTACGTGCTTTATGGAAGGAAGCATAACAAGTGTCATAATAAAGCAATAGCAACAACAACGTAAACGAAAATAAAAGTACCGAAAAGTAACCTAAAGTTTGTAGCTCAACGGCCCAAACTGACCAACAGCAACCACCAACAACGAAAAGAACCAAACAACAATCATCACACAGACAAATGTACTTACATACAGAGAACGAGAGAGAGAGAGAGCACAGAGCCCCACACACATTCCAAGATAAGATATAGATTTAAGTGTTTATTGTTCAAATTACACCTACATACATATATACAGATACATATATAGATTTATATACATATATATAAATATATATATATATATACATACATATGTATGTATATAGAATGTACCTTATGAGTTTCTGTGTGTAGGTTTTCTCAATTTCTATAAAATGATATATGTTTAGCTCTTATGCTGATCGATTTGTGATTATCAGAGAGGATAAGGCTCACCTCCTCCTCTATAGACACTTGAGAAACTTGTCATAAATATTAATTTAATTTTCATGATTAGACTTTCCCTTTGCCCCAGATATCTACTACGTCGTACTTGTACTCAATACCCTTTAATGCCATAACTCCCCCTTTGAGTCCCCTTACCTTACCTTACCAACCGCCCTTGCCACATGTATGTACATGTAACCAGTTAGATTGCCTCTAATGGTAACTCAAAATGCCGTTCATTTTGCAATTTATTGCGTAAAACGTAAAGTTGAATTAGATTTTAAGCTTTGTACTTATTACTTATCCAGTCGGTTAGGTTAATGGAAAATGCTTATAAACTAATAGAAACTAAGACAAGCACATGTGCATGTGTGCATTGGTGTGTATGTGTCTGTAATTGCGGCAAAGTTATTCAAGGCTGAAACAACAAAAATTCCCATTTTTGTATACAATTAGAATGCACGATTTGGAATAAAGGTTGCGAAATGCTGCAAATCCAGTTAGAAAGATCTATCGAACTTGTTTTCAATCTTTTCAATTTGTTTTCTTTGAAGTAATCGTTTTCTAGCAAAGCTGAATATTAATTAGTCAATCCAATTTATTTATCTCAATCTTAAAGTATAAGAAACTAAGAGTTTATTTCAATTACTAGACATTTAACATTTCGCTGCTCGCAATTTATTTTTGTAGGAATATAATAGCAAACTAAAAGTTGTGAACCTTTGAAATTCTAGCACAGAGAGAAGGTTGACAAAATTAAACTTGCTAACATGATTTAAACTCATTTCTAATTTCTCACCATTTTGCGCTTTTTTTCCGAAACCAAAACTTGTATAATTGCTCAGGCATTTCACTCATGCCGCAACTAATTAAATATCTTGAATGGAAGACAGATACATAGATATATATGTATATGGAGAGAGGGAGAGAGAGAGAGAGAAAGAGAAAGGCAAATATTGTGCAAGCAAATTAAAAACAACGAAAAGGTTTCTCTTCTAATGATAAATAGTGCAATTGGTTATTAAGTTAAACGTTACTTTAATTGGAAAACATTTGCAAGTTTCATTTCATTATAAAACGTTCGAAAAGCCCCGAGGTACAATTTTAATTCCCTTGGCTCATATGAGCGCCGTTTGGCATGTTGGCCAATCCTTTCTTTGTGTGCCGACCGACCCAACCGACTAACCGACCGACCTCCGCGTTCCATTGGGCTGGTTCTTTTGGCTGCCGCTACCGCTGCTGCTGTTGTCGTTGTTGTTGCTGTTGTTACATGTTTTCCTGCCATTCCCAAGACCTTCAAATATTGTTGCAATGTCAAAAACCTTTTTCGTCGGCAGTTTGACAAAAAAAAAAAAAAAATAAAAGAACACAGAACAACAAGGAAAAGCAAAAAAAAAAAACAAAAAAAAATTAAAGGAAAAAAAATGTTGCATATACGAAAAATGCAAGCAAATATTGTGCTCGAAGAAGACTTTCGAAAAGTGCAACGCGCAGTTTCTCGAGTTAATGGCGCAAACAATAAAACTGCAGCAAAACTGCGGCAATGCGGCGGCGGCAGCAGAGGCATCACCATCATCATCATCAGCAGCAACAGCAACAACAACAGCAACAACAACATCAACAACGACAACAACAACAGCGGCAGCAAGTTGCTCCATTCCTTAGCAATTGCAGCAACACGCACATCGTCGAGTATTTTTCTTTATTTTATTATTATTTTTTTTTTTTTGGTATTTTTGGGTTTTCAGACGGACGGGAACATAAGGAAAAGATATGCACTTTATAGATACGACTGACTGGGCCGGCTGCTGTGGCAGCCAGCAATGCCAAACCCAACTGATATGGACAAGGAGAATGCATACAACTATATTTCTGTGCTATGCGCAACCTCTCCTTTCTCCCTAACCGCCCCCCGCGCCATCCTACACCGATAAGTGGAGGAATCGAATAAAACGATGAAATGCAAAAAAAAAAAAAAAAATTATATATATGAAATGAAAAGAAAGAAAGAACGAAAAAAAGAAAACATATAACCCACAATCGCACACTGAAAAACCACGCCACAGGCCACACTGATATTTTTTTTATCAACTCAGTGAAAGAGAAGTGGAGAAGGGGGACAAGGAGGAGAAGGAGGACTCCACACACACACACACACACACACACAAACACACAGTTATACACGAAAAATTAAATATATATTTACTTTTTTTTATCGTACGAAATGGTTAAAGGGAATGGCGAATGGGAATGGTTTCCTTGTAACTCGAAAATGTGGCCTCATGCAATTTTCGCAGCCTCGTCAGCAGCAAATTTCTACCAACTGAAGTTAGTGTTAAATGACTATCGAATACCCTTTACTCTATGCGCATACTTCACCGTTGAATTGCTAGCAAAACTCTTCACCTGATTTGTTAGGAATTTGAATATCTTAACCGATTCCAACTATAATAAGAAATTTGATATGCATATGGATTAGAATCTCTTTTCCTTAGCTTTATATTGGTTTTTTGTTGTTTCTAATTAGAACGGGTTTAGATTCTGATTAGAGCCGGACACTAAGGGGAACTACATGCGGCGACAGACATACGCAATTGAATGCTAGTGAAAGGGAAGCTAATATAAATCTTGCTCTCACAGAGATCACTTCGGCAAACGTTCGCCTCGATTTGTGTGAATTGCCGATTATAGTTCTTATAGATTTTGCCGCTTTCTTCCTTACTTAATTGAATTCTAATTGGAATTTCGCGTAATTAGAAAATATTTATCTTTCAGACATTTGCCGAGAACAGCCTTGTAGATATTTGAAAAACTTTTATTAAAAAATTTTTGGTTTTTAACATTTAACATAGATAAGGCAAAATTTCGCATTTTTCTTGAAAATTTTAATGAGTTCCATTGACTGACTAATTGTAAGTTTATCAAAATGTTGGAAAAAGTTTACAAATCCTTTGCAATTTTCTTGTTGTAAAAAAAATCTAATTCGTCTATGGCATCAGAAAATGGACTACAGAATCTTAGTTATTTTATTTAATTTGTAAAAATGTAAGGAAACAAGACAAAAATATGTCAAAATATCAGATTTTAGGTTCAGTCATAGCCCTAAAGCTAAAGGTTTAGCAAAGGCAAAAGTTAGCAAGGCAAATCTTCATTAAACTTGTGGATCTACGTTGCATAAAAATTTTAAGGGTTTTGTTCTTCGAGTAAGACTTGGAGAATTAGTCATAGAAACTATTTGCCAAATTCATATAGCTACACGGTGGACACAAGCTCCATGTATTAACCTACAGGTTGTAGGGTACAAAAAACAGTAGAAGATAAAAAAAAAATTCAATATATATAATAACAATTCCAGTTGATTTTTTTCTTCCTTTTCGCATATTTGCCTCAACTGACAGTTGAGAGGGAAACTGGACAGGCGAGCAACCTGGACTTGTGAGGGGAAGATGGGGGACTGGCAGAAGGAAGCAATGCGGAGGGGACATTGCATTTTCTTGTGGCTGTCGCTGCTGCTGCTGATGTTGTTGTTGCTGTTGCTGTTGCTGTTGTTGTCCATTTTAACGCTTTAAATTCTTTTGGGGCTGCTGCAGCAGTTAATTTAATTTCAGCTCATAAATCAAAACTGTGCCGAGCAAAATGTTTGCTTTTGACGCGGCGTTTTTGTCGCCAGAAATGAAGGAAAAAAAAAAAGAAAAGAAGCGAGAAAAAAATACATGCTCCAGCGGAAAGAGAGTCTCAAGAAAAACTCGTACAGGAGGGGACGACCAGGAGGGAGTTTGGGGTGCAAGAGGTGGTGGAGAGGTGGGGGCAACTGAGGCGGGAGTGAAGCTGTTAAGTTAGTCAACTTTACAGCCGCCTGACGTTTGACAAACAATGGTAACAACAACAGCAACAACAACCAACAAACGAACGAACCATTCAGCCAGCCAGCCAGCCAGCCAGATCAGACAGAGAGCTCTGGGGCGGCTTAACTTGGTCAACTTGTAAACAGAGCAAGAGACAGGCCAACAGGCAAGCTGCTTTTCGAGACTGAATTATAAGGAGGAGGTGATGGGAATGGAGATGATAGAGATGGAGGAAGTGAAGAGGCGGCGAGAGGTGAGCTAGTGGCTCGGGCCGGAATAATGATGTTTCAAGAATTTTGTAATTCTCTTACGCTTTTGAGGCACAGATAAGAAAATCATTGTATAAGACAACAATTTTTACGGTTTAATAAATGAAATGTTTTTAGTTGGGCTATAAGATTTTTAAATTATCGTTTAACCCTTCCCATATTTAACCCGCAACGGCAGCAGCGAACAGAGGCCCAACCCAGCTTGAAACGAAGCTCAGCTCAACTCAACTCAACTCAACTCAACTTAGCTCGAGCTCATTGAAAAGCGTGACAGTAAATAGTAAACTAAATGACAAGTACTCACAATAGTTAGATAGATAGCCAGGGATAGTTGGGCGGATGACATAGATACACACACCACACACCAAACACTCACCATACACACACATACACATTATGTAGACAACAAATAGGCTGGGTGTGTGTGCATACTTATGCCAAAATGTTAAAAATGAAAACGCAGACTTGAAGCTCGTTAAATGCCAATCGACCGAATGCTGACTACACGTAACTACTCACGGACTCACGGACTAACTGACTAACTGACTAACTGACTGTGTGACTGACTGAGTGACTGACAGTGACTTGAGGCGAACATCAGCGGCAAACTTCTATAAAAACAAACAAAAACCAAAAGGCAAATAAATATTAAAAAGGGTCGGGGGTGGCGAAATTGTGGTCAGGGCGAGTTGGGGGAGAGGGAGACAAAAGGAGACATGAGTGTAGGTACTCCAAAATAAACATTCTTGATACCCTTTACATAAGAGTTGATCTTTTACCAGAATTAATCATCTTGGAGTAGTAATGTTTGATGAATCAATCCAAAATGCATTAATTTGAACTCGCAATCAAAATTTTAGTGAATTTTGACACTTTTGTGAAATCGTTTTCAAAATTAAGACATCAAAAAGAAAAACAAATTTAATGATTTAATCAATAAATTATAAATTTAATTATTATTTTCCCCAATTTCGCCAAGAATCAAGAGGAGGAATTTTGTGACACATCGATAAATTATTCAATTTTATTTGATTTTTATTCGAAAATTGCTCAAAATTGCCAAAAGATATTTAAAAGCCTAATAAGATCAAATGGAACGAGAACGATCGAACGAGAATTAACTTTAGAACAACCAATCGTTTATATAAATATAATTTTGAGCAATTTTTACCATACCAATAATCATTATGGGCCAATTGCAAGTTTGTAATGTGAATCCTGTAACTTTGGCCAAAAGTTTAATTAAAGTTTATGTGAAAATTGTGTGGCTTACCTTCGTTTCGTTTGCCAAATTGGGGACAATGGCAACGCCCATGATGATTAGTTTACCAAGCTCCTTTAAGTAACTACATAGTACATACTTGGTTGGGCTGCCCAACCCACTTTCATTTACACAAATGCTGACCCATATCAGCAGAAAATATGCTAATTGCTACTAGACCCGATGACGGATAGACGACTTACGGGGGAGAGGCCATTTTGTGTCATGACCAGTCAAAAGGCAGGGACCCAAGAAAGAGAGAGACAGAGACAGACAGAGAGAGAGAGAGAGAGTGACAGAGACAGAGAGAGTCAACCAGTTGGCGGCAGTCAGTCAGTCAGTCAGTCAGTTAGTCCCCAGTGTCTCTCTCTCTGTCTCTCTATATATACGGTCAAGGCTAATGGGTAGGAAAAGGTTGCTGAAGCTAAAAAGCTTTGAACCCTCCACTAATATAATATATTTATATCTGACATTTCACATATATATGTTTGATATATCAAGTATATATCTGGAGAAGTATGTAGGTACACATATCGTATGGTATATATGCCTCAGATACGAGAGTACTAGAGTCTGTAATAAATCAGCCACGTGCATTGAAGTGATTCAGCTTGCTGAGAGTCGTGCATTGAGATTTTTTTTTTTTTCGTTTTTCATGTTGTTTTTCTTGTCGTTTTCCTTTCTTCTATTATTTTATATATTTTTATGTAATTAACGCTGACGTCAGTGTCATGGCAGTAATTCGAAATGCGATGGGGAGGGAGGCAGGGGGATATATATATATATATATATATGTATGTATATACAAGAATCAATTTTCCATCGATTAAGTTAGATACGATATACATATAGAGAGATAGATTATAGAGAGCGCTGCGGGCTACTAGCTGATTGTCACGTCGGAAGTTTGACTTAACTTTAGAGATATGGAGAAGGTACGGCTGGAAGGGAGAGGGGTAAACAAGTTAACCCGCCCATCTCATGACCAACGCCGCCAACCACCACAAGGCAAAATGTGCACCTATGATCTAAACAAATCATTTCCAAACTATTTTGTTATTCATTAAATTGTATTAATTTTTTTTTTTAGCTTTTGTGATGTGTTTTTTTTTTGCTCCGACATTATTTCCCTGTCGGATTTGACTAGCCAAAGCCGAGCATTGTTTGCCGCCAACGAGCAAACGAGCAACCTAAGCCGATTTGCAGGCAAAACTATATATATTTGTATAGGTTTAGGCATAGAGGTTTATAGATGGATAGATAGATATATAGATATAGGTACGGGGTATTGTGTATTATGTCTCTAACGGTAAGCGGCGACATAAGCTTTGATGGATTTTGACATAAATATGAGTTGGAATTTCATGCGAGTGGCCAAGTTTGGTGCTTATCAGAGAGTCCCGAGTGCCATATAAGTGATCGACTCCAATCGTTCGATCGACGGATTGGATTGGCAGCCAAATTGACGACCACTGCGACAAGAACGACAACGACAACGACAATGACGACGACAACGACGGCGACAACGACGACTTTGTTGGCTAGGTTTGGCAGGCAAGAAAATAAAACCACTGACATTAGCCTCACCAAAAGCGGGGCCTGGGCCTGGGCATGTCTCTCAGTTTCAGTCTCAGTCGCAGTCTCAGTCTCGCTGTCCCATCTGTCCATTTTGTCTGTCCACCACAATTTATGCTAATCCGTGTGCCATAATTTGTATAGTTGGGTAGTGTTGCCAGGCCAGCTGATGATTTTTAGCTAGCATAGAGCGCGTGTTGAGCATTTTCAAGCAGCCTCGAATATTCGTATAGTTGGCATCCCATTTGGGTTAAATGATTAATTTACATAAATATTTTTATGATTTGCCAACAAACAGTGAAGAAAAAAAAAAAATATATATATATAAAAACAACAACAAAACAGAGCTAACTCTGGTCGGCTTAGTATTGGCCTGGCCAGCTGCCAGGTCTTATGCAATCAGCAAGCAACAGCACCACCAGCACCACCAAGCACCAGCACCTCCACAAGTTGCGCCCCCTTTTATCGACACGTGCCTTAACCCAGAGTAATGCTGGCACAACCATCTCCAGCCTGGAGACCAAACGACAAACCGACAGACAGACCCAGAGAAAAAGCGAGAGAGAGAGAGAGCAACAGAACTAGCTCAAGCAACTGTAAAAGCTATTGGCCATTCTCGTGTCATCAACCTTTTGTCTTTAGCTGGCAAAACAGATGACAGGCTTAGTCGAGCAGGAACAGGAACAGAAACAGAACAGTCGCTAGCACAGAGCACAGAACACAAAACACAGAGCACAAGGCACAAGGCACAAGGCACAGGACGTGCGTCACATGTGAGTTTCGACTCACAAATGCTCAAATGCCAATGAACCCACCATCCATGACAGGAGTTGGCCCCTGGTGGCAGGAACCAGGAAGCAAAGTTCTGCAACAGGTGTCATCATCATTGTCGTCATCATCCCATACACACACACACACACACACACACACACACATAGCCATCCAGTGATGCCTACTATCATATTCTGTCATAAATGTGTTCAACACAAACTTCTACTTCTACAACAATTCTCAATCCAGGCGACGGTGGCGGCCAATAGTTTCAATTAGCATTGGAAATTAATGCCATATCGTTTACTAGAATATCCACTGACGTCAAAGTAAATGGCAAATCCAACTACACAACTTGCCTAGTATTTATAATAATTAAGATAAGCTTTAGCTAAAGATATTCAATGAGAAATTAATTATACGTTCCGTAATCCATATGTTAAGTGCTTCAATCTACGTACATTTATAGAAAGAGTAAGAGATTCAATTTTAAATTATTCTACAAAAGATTAAGAGACAAATTTAAAACGAGATTCATTTGTAATTAATACCAAAATGAAAATATCATGATAAGCTATTAAGCTTATCTCACAACAAATTTGAACTTGATTAAAGAAGGCAATCCAATTTTTACAACGAACCGATTATCCAACTCATGAAGTTCTCTAAAAGTCAAATTTTTTCTAGATCATTTCTATAGATAAGTAAAAGCTTATGAACTATGTCGCCAATCTCTGTTTCTCTTTCAATTCGTTCGTTCGTTCGTTCTAGGCCGACCTCCCGAAGGTAACTTAATGCCAAACCCTTTTCCATTACCAATTTCTATCAATCAAAGAGTCTTAATATAAGCTATAAAATTATATATAAGTTAAAGTTGTTTAATAATATTCAAATTAAAGTGCATTTTTGTTTTACTTGTCGTTTTCAGCGTGCAGCCCAAGATATGTATTTTACCGACAAACTCTAAAGTTCTTTAAATGAAATAATTACTCAAAGTGAGAAGTCGAAATTTAGTAGACTTGATTTGATTAATGGCCAGAAACATGGCACCTACTAATTACTTTACCAACTAGTTGCTCTCTGCTTAGTTTCTTTTGAGTAGAAATTTAGAATTTAGAAATTGAGTTTCTCATTTTTTTGTTCTTTTTCGAAATGGGCAAAATGCATTGGTAAATTTTTGTTGTGGTTGGCATCTGCTGGCGTGTTGACTTCATTTATGCCTTAATGCCCAAATAAAATAGGAAGAAGAACCAAAAACCAAAAAATATATATATAAGAAAAAGAAGCCCCACCCGATTCTGGCTAAGGCAATCGTTGTTGTTGTAGTTGTTGCTGTTGCTGTTGCTGTTGCTGTTGCTGCTGCTGCTGCTGGTGCTCTATACTTGTTGTGGTTGCCAGTTAATCTTCAGCTACTCAACCTTTTTTATGCAAATGTGGCTTTGAAGCAATTTAGAAAAAATACGAGTGAAAAATATACAACAAGAACAAAAATAACAATAACTCTAAGACGAAGCTGTATAAATTTTATATATACATATATATATATATATATATATATCGTGTATATATAAGTTCATATGTGTAAATTTGCATATTTCAGTCGTTCATAATCCAAGTCTTTCCTTAAGCTGAAGCGTCTGGGCTGGCTGATGGTGGTGTTTGGTGGTGCTTGGGGCTTCGACAAGGGGCAACCGGGACAATTGTGGCAGCGGGGCAGCCAAGCAGCAACAACAACAACAAGAACACTTGCGAGGCGTCGAACCATTTGAAACTGCCACACCTAACTACAATTTCGGTTTCTATTTTTTTTTTTTTTTTTGCGCCTACTACCAATTTTGCTCCTCATTAGTTTTTCTTCTACCTACTACCTTTTGAAGAGGAGTGGAGTGATTGGAGGAAGCGGTAGACAAAGACGAAGACTCTTCTTTCACATGAATTTATATGTGGCAGATAGTGGTGTATAGCGGTGGACCTATATCATCCCACCCCCTCCTCACCTTATCGTAGGTAATTAGCATTTTTGTTGAGTATTTAATTTGATTTTATTGAATTTGATATCAAATTGACAAGTTGCTGAACCACTTAGAATCGAGGTTTGTTTTATTCAGTCAACGGTTTCATAAATAATCGGCTGGTTTTTTTCTTTTTTCACCCCTCACCCCACCCCTTCTTTCTTTCTTTATTTTTGTATTTGTACGTTTTCTGTTTTAGTGATTACCAGTTTTGAAAAATGAAAAAAAAAAACACACGTGGCGGCGCCTCCAAATGTCACAAATCTCTGAGTGAATTCGAGAATGAAAGAATAAGAATTGAAATTAGTATAAACGATAATTCGCATCCAAAATCGAGTCCAAAGTCAAAAGTATGGGAAAGTTATAGATACGAGTCAGAGATCTGTGATATAATGCCGCCTGTCGGCATCATCGCGCCTTTCTCATTATAAATTTGGCCGTTTTTTTTTTGTTTTCATTTGATTTGATTCAGAGTCCGACGACTCTGTCGTAAAAAATGTTCACAATTTTATTTTTAATGTTTAATTAATTTTTTTCCTCTTCATTTTTTGTTTTTGTTTGTTTGGTTATTTTTGTGATAGAGCGTCAACTGAGATGACAATCTATGCAGATTTTAGTTGACCATAATAAAAATATCTATGCATCTCTATGACTAAGAAGGGAAGGTTCCTGCTATGTATATAAGCAAACCCGATCCATACACACACACGAAAGCCAAAGATCTATGGCAAATATTTCATTTACCATACCGTATTTTCTATACCTTTGCAATTCGTTTACTTTGAGAAAGAAAATGCTAATATTTTTGAGTTTTACTCTAAATTGTTAGTTGAGTTAAAAACTTAATCAATTACTTAGAAGGCTTATCCATTTTGTCATTAAAAAATTAAAAGTTCAATACTTGTTTCGTTGGAAAATGTACTAAAAACTGTCATTCAAAGTTTGTCATTTTACAGTAAAGAACCAGTCAGAATGCCCGCTCAATCTCTTACTTTAGGAGATTGCTTATCTTTTTTTAAGATTTGTATAAATAAAATTAGCAAAAAATATACACATAATTAGTTAATTAATTAATATGCCCTTTAATTGGCAAAGAGTATAAAAACAAAGCAAAAAAAAAAAACAACACAAAAACCAAACAAAAAACTAATTAATTGTTCAATCAGATAACGCTTTACTATGAAGACATTTGAAAAATTGATATTTAAATAAAATAAATTAATAAAAAATGCAGGCCTTATATTTATTTATTTAGCATTATGGTCAACGTGTATATACATATATCTATTTAAAATTTATGTTTGGCTAAAGATTGTCTAATTTTGGCCAAGCAAAAAAAAAAAAAACTCGCATGGAAACAACGTGGAGACAAAGAGAAACTCAAGAAGCAGTTAATTAAAGGGGAATTTCCTTTTGCTAAAGGGCATCAAAATTCGTGTATATGCAATCGCGGATTCTCGAGCGTTTTTTTTGTTCACTTATTTGATTTTGGCATATGAACGCACTAAATCACCTCCACACAAGGCGGCGCGCATAGAAACAACATGACAACAAAATGAGCATTTCAACAAAAATTTAGCAAGCCAGAAATAAAGCCACAAAGGCAACAAAAACAACAGCAAATATATATGTATGTGAAAACGATTGAAGAGATCACAGCCGATTTGGGTATACCCTTGCCAGCAGAAGAAGAAACTCAAAGATTGCATATTTGAGCCATAAAAGTTCAAGTTTCATCAATTAATTGCAAGTTAATTGAAACATGTTGATTCTGAAGATAGTTTGATTAGGTTTAAAAGTCGTTTGGACAGATATTTTGATCGTGAAAGTCAATATTTCTTCCCCTCAAACAGACGTCAATTAATGGTAATCTATGTCAACCTATGTCAACTGAAAAGAGAGGGACAGCCAATGGACCCGTTTTAGTGTCGTTGGGGCTGAATACACGACTAAAAAAACAATATCAAAAACAAACGAAAACATTATTCATTTAAATGTCTATAAAAACTGCGGAAAAAATATATAAAAATTATATAAAAATAATAATAATAATAATAATAATAAAACAAACCAAATCGAGCATAAACCGAACAGAGATCCGATTTCAGGATACCCTGCAAATGGGCGTAAAATTTGTTGAAGTAGCTAAATTTGATTCAGAATTCTGTATCAGTTTTGTGAGCTGACAAATTGTTACGGAATTCTAAGCTTAGGTACATACAGGCAGACTAATTTGGTATTTTTTAGCTGCGAGTCATATGGTCATACTTTCTTAAAATACCTAAAATATAATCTGTAAAAAACGAGCAATCCTTAGGTTTTTTATTGAGAGAAGTTGCGGTAAGTAATAGTTTCCACTATTTATGGCGAACCTATTGCCAATATATTCAACTCGTTAGGAACATTTCATAAACTTTAATCAAAGAATAGAAGCTTTTCGCATGGAATTTATGATGAAAATTGTGATCTACTTTTTTACAATTGATATATGTACATATACCCTTTTATCCAATATGGGTTTATATAGGGTATAATAAGTGAATGCATTGACCAGCAGCAGCAGCGACAAGGGAGTTATTGTTCTGTATATTATTTAGTTAATTTTTATTCCTTTTTAAATTTTGTTGTATTTTATTTTTTTGTTAACTTTTTGGTTTCTTTTTCCCCGTTGCTTTGCTTAAATAAAACAACAACAAAAAAAAAATCAGCTTTAGCTTGAAAAGGCAAATTGATTATAAATTATGACGGTGCCAGCTGACTGACTGACAAGTGTTTTTAGGATTCATACATTTATGATTTATGGTGTGTGTGTGTGCGTGTATTAATATATAATAAAATGATGCTAATGCCTTGACATGTCCACACAAATATATATACACAAATATGTATATATACATATATATATTTATACGTAGATCGGCTATAGACTATAACTTTACGTAACTATTAAAAAAAAAAATAAAAAAGAAAAAAAAAGTTGAAAGTAGCTCAAAATGTGCTTGTGTCTCCATCTGAATCTGACCATTGGGCAAAAATTATGAATTTTACTTGACTCGAAGCAAGCTTAATCAACACACAACACACACACACAACAAAAATGTTGCCATCAATCATTATAAAATTAGTTTTTGTTTCTTTCTGCTTGGTTTTTGTATTAGGTTTTTTTTTTTTTTTGGTCTTTCGGCTTCTTTTTTTTCTGTTGTGGCGTGTTCAAGGCATTCGCCTTGGCATCTTTCATTTTCTGTTTGCAAATTTGCCAAACTTTTCACACAACCCGCGCACATACATTCGCACTCGCATTCAGTGTTCAGCATTCAACATTCACATTCACATTCACATGCACATTCACATTCACATTCAACATTCATATTCATATTTATTTTTACACTCGTGCATGTATGGGTTATATGGCTTTATAATGTATATTTAATAGACCATTTTACAAGCAAGCGACAAATGAGACGCTGAAATTATGAATGTCAGGTTCAAATTATTTGACACACGCAAAATATATAACAACAACAACAACAGCGAACAAAAAATAATACTTTGAACAAATTGTGAACTTGCCTTAAGAAAATTTAAAAGAGGTTTAGGGGCCAGGCCGGGCCAGGCCAGGCCATACGATAGGGATCTTCATATTTCACATATTTTATTGCAGTCAATATATGTATGTATATATATAAATATAATTCCCATTATCTGTTCCATTAACCCCCATTTGGACATAGGTGAATGAACTGAATAAAGAGGGGGGGCAACTAACAAAAAGCTTTGATCTATTTCCCCCTATCACCCCAATAAATTTTAAATTTGTATCTTTTCTATTAAGCTGATTCATTCTATACTCGGCGGCGCATACGTAATAATTCCATTTAATACATAGATAGATAATTTTATTTCTATCGCTGCATTTTGCTGTAATTCTCAACTAAAAACTTTTAACCTATGTATGTATGTAAGAGTAAGCGGATTTGTAGATGATTCACTTATCCAACAGAAATAGGCGATCATCAATAGGACAATTTATTTTAATAATGTAAATAGACTTAATTATTAATAAATCACGTAGAGCCTAGAGCTGTTGCTTAGGTCATTTTTACTCACTTAAATATTTCTTATTAATTTAGTGTTTTTTTTTTGTAATTTTCCATAATCCCAAAACGGTGCTCATTGAGCCATATAGTCTATATAGGATTAGACATTGAATTGGGTTTTAAATTGTTTCGTCTTAAAAAATTAATTAAATGTATTTGTCTGAGAAAAAAAAAAAACAAAAAAAAATAATGAGTTTTCGCAAATGTTTTTTTTGTAGTTTTCTAAGAAAAAATTGCCAACTAAAAGACTACAAAACATTTTTGCAAAATTTCTGTGATAATTTATAGGGAATTTTCGCTTTAATTTATTATTATCTTCTGGCATTTCCCATTGTCATATGTTGGTCAAACATTTAGTTATTTCAGTTTTGTTCATTTCTAGATTGAATTTAATTTTAATAATAATTCCAAGATATTTTTGTATTTGTCATCGGTTGCAGCTGTTTTTGTCGCTTCGCTTTTTCTTTCTCTCTCTCTCTCTTTTCATCTATCTCTCTCACTCTGTTGCTGGGAATGTCACGTATATTTATTTATGATATTTATATTAGCAAATTTGAAACACTAAATATCAAGCAGCAGCAACAAGAGCAGCAGAAATAACATTTCGAGACGTGGCACTTGCAGCTGCTATGGCTGATAACAACCCAGAAAGAAACACAACGGACTAAATATTTTATTTCATTTCGGTTTAGTTTAAATAATAATCAAAGTGATTTATTTGGCAGAGGTCATAAATGCTTCTCTTTTTGCTCTTTCTCTTTTCAGTCTCAGTTTTGGTTTTCAAAGTTACGTTTGGTTAGATTTTGGTGTTTTTTTTTGCTTTTTTCTCTTCATTTCTTTTTTGGTTGCTGTATTTGTTTTCGGTTCTTTTGTGGTGAATTCTTTGCCATATTTTATTTAACGAATTGTACAAAGCATAAACTTGATTTATATGCCATGGCAATGCCAAAAGGAAAATGCATAAAATATCGAGAAAAAAAAAATGAAAACGTATGGCAAACTAAACAAACGCTGCCAAAAGAGTTTTCAGCACTTTTTTATATTGTATAGTAGTTAGGGCCATCGAAACATGAAACATGCTCTCGCATTTGTATCTGAAGACCATTTAACTGTCGACAAACGCAGACACATACACACACACACACACATTGGTTAAGAAGAAGAAGGGATCGTGAGTTTTGCTGGATGGCCTGGGATCGGTTGCAAATAGTGAAAACGACGCATTGGCATACCAAAAGTCAAGCCAAGCCAAGCCAAAGCCAAAGCAAACCAAATGCCATTGCCGTTCGCTGCATTTTCTTGCTAATTAAAACACCCAAATCCATTTAGCAATACGATTCTGATACCTGAAGCCAAAGCCAGCCAAGAACTAGATACCAGTCTCGGAATAGGGGAATGGGGGGGGGGGGGGCAGATGGGGCAGCAGAGAGACAGGAGCGGCTTAGCTTCCGCGTATTCGCGGGGCTCTAAGCCGATTAGCGGCAACAAGCGCAAGCCAGAGCGAAATGAATTGCCACAGGGCACAAGGGGCTAGGCTAGGCAGTCAATGCACCCCCCGTGCCTCACCATGGCCTTAGCCGTAGACTTTCCCCTCTCTGTGTCTTCAAACATGACAATGTTATCAAATATCAATAAAATAAGTTAAAAGAAACAGCAACAGCTACTCAAAAGCAGGCGGCCCTCCATAAATAGCCAGAGCTATGTAGCTAGGCAACATTGTTGCAAATTGCATTTAATTGCGGTCAAGCGGCACAGATTAACAGACGACGCGACGCAGACCGATCAGTTGGAAGTGCCACTGAGCGAAGGGATGGGGGAAGGAGAGATGGAGCAAGCTGCTGATGGGTGAGGTAAGTATGACGGAAGGGCCGCCCGAAAGTCGTTGGCTTGGAAAAGTGACAGACCTAACACACACACACCAACACACAGACACGCTAGTAAGAGGGGCCCTTTAATCTTCTCTCACACACACACACACACACACAAACCGTGGAACATTTTCACTTCGCAAAAATGGCATTCAGTCAAAATTGAGAAAAAAAAATTTAACGTTTGCCTACAATTTCACGATAATATACAAGCGACAAAAACTTGCAATTTTTTTTTTATTTTTAGGTCTGCGATAAAAAAAAGCATACTCAAAAATTTAGTTAATCGTTTCTCTCTCTCTCTTTCATTCCCTTTTAATCAAAGAGCAAAATCTAAGGCCAAGTACCCACATATGTATAATCCGGAAATATGAATTTTTGTTTGCTGCAAATTTCAACAAAATGTTGCTTGAAAGAAAGACAAAATTTTGTTGTCATGAGGTCAGGTTTCAAAGTAGGCTTCACTTAAATTAATTTTTTTAAAAGAAAATGTTGAACTAGTTCCAGAGTAAAAGAACCATTTAGAGAATTTTAGATCCCTCAAGACGATTTATTTGCTTAAAACGCAGCAACATCTAATTGAGTAAGATTGGTAATATCTTTTCATGTTTCTCTCTCTGTCGAATGTGCAGCTTTTCAGTATTCATTACCTGTATTTAAGTACAGCTTAAGAAAATATATTACCAACATTTACATGTTCTTGTGAAACTCTTAAGATAAAGTTTTCACCTGAAAAAAAAAACAAAGTTTTGCCTACAAATGAGTTAACTAATTTGACTTTTTGACAAAAAATTTTGGTTAAAATGCATCTGACTTAAGAGACGGAGAGTCTATGACAAATGACAACAAGAAGAAGAAGAAACATACAAAAGCAGTTTTGCCATGACTAATTCATCACACTATACCGACAACAACAACAACAATAACAACATACTTGTCATACGATACGCGGCCAGCAGTTCGTCATAATATCTTAAATAGAAAAAGTACCGAGCTCAAAATGAGATAGGCGGAAATAGAGAGAGAAAGATAGAGAGAGGGAGAGAAAGAAAGAGAGCGAAAGAGAGAGGTAAATATACCCACTTATTAGCACATGATAGATTGCCCGCTGAGGGCACCGTTATTTGCACTTTACTTTACATTTTTACAACACCCAAAACATTTAAGCCAAAATAAACATGCGAACGGGCCCAGGGCAAGTCAGGCAGGCCAATGCAAAGCCCATGAAGAGAAAGAGCGAGAAGGAGTGACACAGAGAGGGGTCGGGGTTTTGAATAGGGGCAGGGATTGGTAAGGGGTATGGGGCGTTAAACAACAACAACACAGTCATAAAAACAGAACGCGACATGCACCAAACAAAGAAGACGTCGAGAGAACTCAAGATTGGGTCTTGGTGGCTGGCGAGGGTAAAAAAGGGAGCAAGGGGGGGCGGAATTGTGGGTGGGGATAAGGTTGGAGAGTGAGGTAAATTGCAACTAGTGATTTTCGCGCATGTTTCTTAGTTTTAGTTTGTGGCTTTATTGTTGCTATTGCTGTTGCTGTGAGTGTTTGTCATGTTGCTGTTGTCATTATGTGTGCATTACTGTATACACTACACTGTGACACCTACCAACCCATACCCCCTACCCACAATCCAGCCCTTCTCCTCTCCACCATCTTGCTCGCCCTCTTTCTACAGTGTTTGTGGCTAGAGTCCAGCGTTTCAACGGATGGCTTGGGCTGCCTTGTGCAATTTTCAAATCAATTTTGTTTACTTTTTATGCACAGCAACAACGACACACGCACGGCCACTTTTACCTCTCCTTCTACTTCTACTCCTGCTTCTTCTTCTTCTTCTTCTTATTTTTGTGTTGGCCGTGTCGTCTCGTTTGCGTTCACGTTTACGTTTACGTTGTGTATTTAACAACATTTTTATGGTTTGGCACACACCCTAAGCCAGGCCAGCCAACAGTGAACACAGACAACAACACCAGCCAGCAACAAAGTCGTCAAACGTCGCATCGTCGTTGCATTGCCATCAACATCGACAGAGTGAGTGAGTGAGTAAGTGAGTAAGTGCATCAAGAGGCACACACAGTTTTGGCTAACTGTAAATTATATATATTTCATAATTTTCGCTACATATTTCGTGATAATCGCATGTAATTGCGTTTTATCTGCACCTTTCCATCCGGACATGTGGGTAAACAAATGCGCTTAAAACTGAAGCCCCTACTAAATATCCACACACCAGCAGCAACAACAACAACAACAACAAGAACCCTTTACTCTTGGCAAATACCTTGTGACCCAATGGGTAGATCAGTTTATATCCATATCTAAACTTGTTCAGACACCAAATCTGTTATCTTATCATTTCATAGAACAATAAAAAGAAACATTTGAAGTGCAATTATGTAATCTGTTTTATAGGTTAAGTAGTAAACTTAGGTATCTTTGTGTATATTCTTGATCTCAGGTCGAAATTTTAAGTATTAAATGAAAGCTACACATAAATATTACATTGACTACTTATTTGGGATTCGAGTAAAAGTTCTGGCAATGCTCTATAAGAATCAGCTGATCCGGCCATCTAAGATGAACGAAAGCAAAAAAGTGGCAACGACGAAAGTTAAGATTTGGTAGCAAGTTAAAGTGCCCAACTTAAGTCCCATTTATGAATCTGTTTTTAAGAACATCTTTAACAAATAAGGTTAGTGTCGTTTATTTATCAAAAGGTCTTTGGTTATTTTTATAAAAATTCTTAACAAAAAACTTTTACACAATTGGTTTTTTATTATTTTTATTTCCGGTTAGGTTAGTGTGCCCATTATATTTATTTGCAATTTAACCGTCAAAGGGGCACACTTAAATGTATATATAGACGTTTTTTCCACCAGTCTCTTTTTTCCCATTATAATTATAATCATAAATGTTCTAGAAGACTCCAAAATGTTAGCCTATGTGGCTAGAAAGGCTAAGGTCGATATTTTGCCCCAAATTCCATTAATTATGTGTATGATACAGGATAATAAATTCATTGTATATGTATATCTTATTTAGCCACAATTTTGCTTAAAGATTTAAAGATTATTTATTAACTCACCAAAGCCATTCCATCTGTGTGGTAGGTTGAAAGAAATGTTTCAAAAATCTGAAATGAAATAAAAAAATTAGATTTTTAGCAGACTATATTTGTTTATTATAAAGTCATTTAGGGTTTCAAAAAACAGGGTAACACATAGTCGTTTCTGTATTAAGCCATTTGAGTACTTTTATTTGTAATTTAATTTTTTTTTTTGTTTTTTTTTTTTGGATAAATTCTGGTGCTTGTTTGCACCTTCAACTCGCTGGCCAGGGCGCGCTTCAATGGCTATTTTTTTTTTGTCTGTCCAGCGATTTGGAGTTACTGATAGTAAATTATGCGAACAAACGGTAAATTTGCTTCGTACATATTGTAATATTTGGGTTACAACAAAACAAGCAAAAAAAAAAGAAACCAAAAAGTTAGTCTTCTGGTCAGCAACCCTTTAAGCTGCCGGCGGCATAACCCTAAAGAAGTGAGTACTCTTTCACTCTCTCCTGCTTGTAAATTGCATTAAAATGTGGCGACGTGTAGCTAATGCATTTTTGCACAACATGCACTTCACCTTTGTGTGTGTGTGTGTGGTGTGTGGTGTGTGTGTGCGAACGTTGTTGTGATAACAACTCACGCGATTATCAATTTGACACCCAAACATTGTGTCGTTTCGTTCGTTGGCCTGTCCCTGTTCTCAGTCCCGGTCTGTACTCCCAGAAGTGGATGACGCTGACGATGACTGAATGACTGGCTCGCTCGCTTGCTAGCTGGCTGGCTGGCTGGCTGTACGGCTGGATGCCTGATCACGACATTCGTTAAACAACAGCAACACCGGCAGCAGCAACCGCAACACGACTCCAACTAAAGGATGCCGGGTAGATTCAGAGAGGAGGGCAAGAAGGGGATAAGTAGTTAGTTAGTTGAGCATGAGGGATGGCTAAGACTGCTAGGGAAAGAGATAGAGAGAAAGGGAAGGGGAGGTTGGGCGGACATTTGCTAATATAGCAATTATGCACTGTGCGAAATTTTGCAAAATTATGTTAATTATCAAGTCGAAAGATGAGTGTTGATGGATCCTCTGGCTTAATTCTGTTAATTAAGCTAATTTTGACATCATTTGCCACACAAGAAAATGAGATAAGAATCAAGAATGAGCAAACATTGTTGTTGATGTAGCAATAACAGTACAAAATATTACTATATAAATATAGAAATACTCAAATTAGAAATGAAATTGATTACATCTAACAATGCACACTTTTTAATTGGACAAAAATAGAAATTGACTTTGCTATCAAAACTTCAAATTATTCATTTCATTTCTTAGTTTATTTATTATTTACTCGTGCTAAGATCATTATAGACAACCAAAAACGTGGGCCATAATCCAAAGAAAATCAACTGCCACGAGAACGTTTAAAACGATTTTAACCTGCCTGCATTAAAAGTGGAAATTGAAGCACAGGAGTAATAATAAACTAACAACTATTGTGATATACTTATTTACAATTATGTATTTTTAGTGGATAATTGACTGCCCAATGAAAAGGTTAACTGTTAAGAATTACCGACTAAATTATAGTCATAATAATAACAAACAAAAAGTCTATGATCGTTGAGAAACTATGAAGAAACTATAAAGTAAAGCCAGCTTGTTGTTTCGTATATTGACACATTTTCCATACTCTTTTTTCTTTTACCAATTTGTAGTGATCTCAATCAAAAATACAAAAAAAAGGAAAACATTTCATGTATATATCATATATCATATCAAAATAATACCGTTTGTAGCCCAAGCACACATTTCACACCCTTGAATACAAATCAGAATGATAGATTATTTTACGTTTCGTGTTCGTTATCCAAACGCATCCGCCGTGCGACGACCCTCTTCATTCATTTGGTCGTTGTACTTTTTCAACATCTGCTTAGTGTTTCAGTTATACTTATTCATTATTGAAAACTTTTACTCATCTGCATAATTTTTTTTTTTTTCATTTTTGTTGTTAAGAAACATTTTCCTCGCATTTACAGAAATACAAAACGTTTTCAAGAGATAGCCCAAGTCACGACACCACCAACAACAACAACAGCAACAGCCAGTTTAATTATGCTGTCAAAGTGGCTTAAAAAAGACTTTCATCTTTCACCAGACCCAAAAAAAAATATAAAAAATACAAAATACAAAAAAAAAACCCAAACTGAAACATACCAACAAACCAACGAACGAACCAGCAGTCCAGCAAAGTAGAGAAGAAGTCGAATGTATAATCGCTTAATTACATTTGACATGACATGTTGACGGAGTGGCGAATAAAATGCTCTGTAGAGATACGCTCAAGTGGCATTAAAATGCATTTCCCCAACAAAAACAACAACAGCAATGACAACAACAACATGGACCAGCCAACCCAACAGCAAACAGTACAAACGTAAACAAAAAAAAAAGTTTCGAAATCAATTGAAATTTTTCTACATATTTATGTATTGCTCTTACTAATACATTGGGAGAATTGTAAATGAAGAAATATCTTTAGTTCGATCTGTAGCAACAACTCGATTCAGAAGATCTTAAAAAAATCTTCGAAATCTTTATAATTCTTTGGTAGAAGAGGTATAAGTCCTTTTACTCGTAAGATAAGAAGTTTTTTGATGAACAGTAAGTAAAATGTGCTGATTATAATATTTATGCTCATTTATGCCGACCGCCGCCAGGTGGCGATGCAGAGTAACAACTTCTGCCCCGTTCAACCGATTGTCATAATGTGGAAGAAGGCAGAACCACGTCTGCCGAGGTGGCTAGAGTGCCTTAAAAATGTTGGATCAAAAGTTTAAGCTGCTGGGTGGGATATATGTAAATGGTTTTACCGCTAATGACGCTTGAAAAAACGTTCAAAAATTTTATGAACTGGAATTAGGAACCTCCCAAAGTATTCTTATAATGGCATTATCTATTTTTTATACTTGGGCTTAATTTGAAAATTCTTTACAAGATATCATGAGTTTGTAGACGACAAATTTTTGGACTTTCATGTAATTTTACAATGCCAGGAGAAAGAAGCAAAAATCAAAGACACCTAATATGGCATATCGATGACACTTAAGCTTATAACAATCGATATAACCAGGGATTGAACGAATTATCTGTTCTTTTTTTTCCATTATAGAAAGGTCACACTCCCTTTAAATTTTATAAAATGAACAAAAACTGTAAGTAAATGTAAATTCTAATTGTCTGTATATTTCTGAAAGACAGACATCGCTTTAGTTTGTTAAGAAATAAGTGGAAATGTTTCGTAAAAGTGAGTTTGGTTTTGGTTTTTTTTTCTTCTTTTTGAAAGGCGTTGCTTTTAAGCCCTGCTGGGTATAAATGTCAATTCAAATTAAAATCATATATTATTTTCTGTTCTAGCCCACTTCACGCCAACCACCATGCCATTTTACTCTTCATTGGATTCGACTCCATTCCATTCTTTTTGTTTTTTTTTTTCGCTTCTCAGAACGCTGCGGCAATTCATTTAAAATAATTGAAAACAGGAGGCTGGGCAATAAAGGGTTAACTGTGGTGGGCAAGCAATTTGCGCAGGCGCTTATAGTTGATGACATTTAATGTAAAAAAAAGAATTAAAAAAAAACCTCTAGAAAAATGACATAAAAAATGCATCATAAAAGGTAAAAAAAAAATATAAAAAATAAAAAACAAAAAACAAAAGGCGGCCATGTTGCGGCCAACCGCAGAGTTATTATTTAAATGTGCATCACACAAACACATACACACACACACACATACAGATGACTCTCTTGGTGGCCACCAGGTATGAGTTGAAAAATCGACAGTTGGCTGGTCGCAGCAGTCCCCCATCCTCATCCTCATCTTATTCTCATTCTCTCTCGCTCTCTCTCTATCGCTCTCTTTCTCGGTCTCTCTTTCCATACGACATGTTGTCATCAACCCTTTCCCTACCCTTTCGCACCGCTTTCGTTTCCTTTTGCTGCTGCTGTTGCTGTTGCTGTCCTGACTGCGGCGGCGTCATAATTAATAAGAGAAATCCCTTTTCAATTTGACGGAGTGCATTTGTCATTGCATTTAATTTGCGGAGTAGAGACGACAAGAGAAAGAACAGCACAGGGACAGGGACCTGGAGCGACGAGGTCCGGAAGTAGCAAACGTTATGCGCCGGTCGCTGCTGCTGCTGCTGTTGGTCCCTTAGTCCTCCCGAGTTGTTCGTACATATTAGTGTGTGTGTGTTCATGTCCTGGTCTTGCTCCTGCTCCTGGTAGCGATGGTGTCAAGTAGGGGCTGTCCTCGTAACCGTTTTGATGTTCACACGAAACGTATTTAAATGCATAGCGCTTGAGTAGGCAGAGTCAAAATGGTAAAAAGGAGTCGTTAAGGAGCCCCAGCGCAATGAAATGCGTTAATTGATTTTTATGTGATGTTTTGAACGAACCCGAAAAGGGTTAAAACAGTTGGCTAATAGCGATTGCTATGGCCAGTTAAATATCCGTATGCAAGTTGTAAAAATATCACTTGAACACACAAAAAAAAAATTAAGAAAAAGAGCATAAATTACGTTTCCTTCTACTTCCCGCTTGAATCAAAATAGTTTGCCGACTGCGACAGAAACTTAAGCAATTAACTCTTCGCTCCTCCAATTTGAACTGATTAAATTGAATTCATTGATGTTTCTCCCATGTAAAATTAAGACCTTTTTTTAAATTATTGAATTATTTTATATTCCATATATTGGTGCTTTTGCCAGAGAACAAAAAAACCGGAATAATTTTATGAGAAACATTACATTTACGTCAAACAAGGAGATGCCATAAATTAACCAAACCCAATTAAAAGAAAAAGTGTGACCAACTCACACCTAAAATCGATAATCCTAACTAATTCCAAATGGGTTACAATAATGAATACAGTCAAATCAATAGGTTGCTTCCTAAGGCTCACTTTAAATACGAACAATTGAAGGATTTTGATATGGAAAGAAGAGTTACAAGTGCTAGAAAGCAATAAGAAACAAATTTTGATCAGTCCCCGATTATAGATTATAGATTTGTATTTAAGTAGAATTAAAAATTGCAGAAAATCAATTCTTTGAATATCTCAACAACAAATAAATGGGTCGAATCAATTGATTATTTACAGGTTAAGGGAACTTAATTAAAATGTGGAATTTGAGATGTACAATTTGTATTTTATTGCTAATAAGGAAAGGTAAGTTAGGAAATGTTTTTATGCTCCTGCATAAAGTGACCAAATCTGTCCGACCAGGCCATAGCTATGGCAGGCAGACTATATGATAGCTTTATAAATTTTCAAAATAAATTGTGGAAAATCTAAATTAAGGAAAATAAAACAAGGCCATGCATTGCATATAACCTCAAATCTCCAATAATTGTTGAATCACATTAAATGTTAGTTAAGAAAAAAACAAAGATTAGAAAGAAGGAAGAGATTTTTTTGACCTCACAGCTGAGTGGTGGGCATTTTTCGATTGTAAATCTAATAAATGGATTTAAAATTAATCAACTTTTTGAAAGACTCGCGAATGATATAAGCATTAACTGTAATGCAATTGTGATTAAACAAGAGAAACATTTCACGAATCCACACTTCATTGCGTAGTATTTGCACAATTTACAAATAAAAATTTTCATTTTTAGCGGAAAAAAGTAATTAGATAGTTCAATTTAACCGTTTTTTCTGCGAAAAACTAACTCTACGGTTAGAAAGCTATCGATGTTGGCTTTTAATAAAAGATGTGGCCATCGATTTTGGATAGTATCGATAGAAAAATCAATCAAGAGTATCGATGGTGTCATTGATGGACTCTTAAGACACTTTGCTTTTGGTCTTTAGGCTAAAGTTTGTTAAATTATTTTAGTAGTTGATTGGGCCAATTAAACGTTTTTTGGCCATATGTGAATTAGTTTCAATTGCCAGCAAATTGGCACTATGTAAGTGCATTCACTCATCATTGCCTAAGCAGGTCTACTTAATGTTGCATTAACCCAAGGGCATGTGAAAATCAGCTTTAACTCCCACTCCTAATGCTCCCAAACCCCGTGGCACCTCTCTCCTTATTTTTATCTCCCCATTCGCCTTAGTGGCTTTGGCTTCAAGGCAACGGAAACGGATGCAGTTGCGAGGCAGAGCCAACTAAAGTCGAGTCGAATCGAGGTGGCTCCATGTTGTTTGTATTGTAAATTGGCAGCGCGCGCGAGCAGGCGCGCTTTTCCACATCCGCCACAGAGAGATGCAAGATTAGAGCCATAGTTGCTGAAGCTGGGGAGCCAATAATTGATTGCCTAACCGTTAGGGAGCTGCTGTTGCCGCTGCAGCTCAACAAAATGCGCAAGCGACAGCAGCAGCCACTCATTCTCTGCTCACCGCCCCTCCTTAACCCTAGTCATGCAACAATCTGCAATAGCAACCTGCAACCACCGACCAGCAGCAGCAGCAGCAGTCACTTTGCCCAGATGAGATTTTCAATTTGGCTAGGGCCGGCCCAAATGTTTGCGTATTAAATTTGCATGGAAATCTGTCTATATTGACCGAGAATGGCCAATGCAAATGTTTGCTGGCCAAATGAATGGGTCCAGGCAGCAGTCAACGGCCAGCGCCAGAGAGAGTCAACGGCCAATGCACCCATGCCAAATGGTCAATGGAGGAGCAGCACCATGACCATGCCCATACCCATACCCATTCATTGGTCGTTGTCATGTCTCTTTAGGCATTTTTAATACGCTTTTGCGTTTGCGTTTGCATTTGCATTTGCCAAATGTTATCAGTGGAGGCAGAAGCAGCAGCAACTCTGGTTACCCAGTCCAATGGCCTTCCATGCTGTTATCGATGAGCCTATATACGCCCCCTCTTCCCCACCCTTTTAACGGCCCAGCACTTAGAATGAATGCAAAAGTAAACATTTTACTTGAACAACATTTGTTGTTGCCTCTCGCTGGCTGGTTTTTTTTTTTTTGCCTCCATCGGCAAACAGTCCACGGTGATGGGAGGGTGTGAGTAAGTGAGTGAGTGAGTGAGCTGCTGCTGCTTCTGTTGATATGTGGACATATGTGCTATGGACATCCACATCCACAACCAGATCCAGATCCACACACATCATGTCATGTCATCAAGCGTCAGACTTTGCACAAACAGTTTCAAATTGATTATTTGCCGCTGCAAATTAAAATTAAGTCATTAAGTCTGTCAAATGGACAAATGGTTACCAACGAGAATGAAGAAGAAGATGGAGAAGACGAACAACTGAAGTACCAAACACAAGAAGGTGGATGAGGATGAAGAACGACTTCAGGGTATGTGTTAATTAACTTGAAATCAAGAAACACACAGAGAGAGATAGGAAGAGAGAGAGAGAGAGACTGGGTAGACAGTATTGCCTCCTGCACTTGACCATGCACTTGATACAAGTCATTATGTACACATAGTGAAGATAGAGGGGGCTGCAGAGGGAAAGCTATGTACCTTCACTTCCATTGAATGCCACTCATGATTTAAGCATCTACAAATTAACAAAAACCTGTAATAAGCAAAGTTAATTTTGGACTAATTTATCTTCAAAATCTCATTTATCGCGGGCTCATTAATATTTTGTGCTTAGCCAAATACGGGCACACTAACCTCGCATTTTTAGCTGATTTAGATGTAGTCACACTAATCAAAACTATTTACAAGGTGCAGGGTTTATCCAAGTCGGTGGCGTCCTGCTTTCTTTATTATATATCATATTAAAATTAAGTAAATAAAGTTTGTTCTTAACTTTAGCAATAATGCGCTCTCCAGTTTAAGTTAATTTTAATGTCTTTAAAGATTTCACACTTTTTAACTACAATTTTGACGTTTATTCTTCTCTTTTGTATCTGCATCTTCAAAACTTTTGCAATTTGGTTTATATTTTAATCAGTTCCGTGTGAAGTACTGTTTTGGGGTGTCTACAAGAAAAAACGGCCTCCTTACAAAGAAGGAAAAAATGTGCCTCATCTCAAGCCTTTGGTAAAATAAAACATAAAACAATTTTGACTTGCTTACTTTTGACCTACTTCTTGTATTTTCTCTTTGCTTTAAAATATTTAAATTTGAAGCGTTTTCTAAAAGTCTGATTATTGGTCATGGTTGAACTAATTCAATCTGCTAATTATCTATAACTTTGAACAAAGCCGTTAATACTATAATAATTTGTTATTATGTGCAATTTTTTTAGCACATTTTTTTTTGTCGTTTTCTTTGTTGTTATTGATGATTTCTTATCTTGTAGTTTTTCTTTGCAGCTGTCACTCATTAGACAATAGAAAACTTGCCCATTGAGCCGATTTGCTTCCTCATTGACCCTTCAGTTTGACCCCAACAGTGAAGTAGGAGGAAAAGGAGCAGGGTATGGGAGGTGGGTGAGGGTAGGAGCAAACATGTGCGCTTATCAATTCGCTAACCGCATTGTTCATCGTCGTGACACATTTGACAATTACAACCAATACTTTGCAATATTTATTCATTTTAATTTCTATTTATTTTAATTGATGACTTAATGGCCAGCTGAAATGATTTCATTGTTGTCACAATTGCAATCATTATAACACAAAAACCAACAATGCGGCCAATCGATTGTCTGACTAACTGACTGACCGACTGACTGTTTAAAAGACTGTGGGAGGGATGGACTGGCAAATTTACTGACTGACTGACTGAATCGGCTGATAAGCGCATTTTGTAATTGAATAGCGCAAACATTTTCATTGGCCAAAATGGGGGCTAGCAGAAAGCGACAACAACAACAACAACAAAATATAAAAGAGATCAACAACAACAATAACGACAACAATAAAAGCCACCAAAACAAATAAACCAATCAAACTATTAAAAAGAAAAAAAAAAAACAAACAAACAAACCAACCAACAAACGAGCAAACAATAAATCAACAATGGAAATTTGGTTACGAAAAATGCATCACATAGCAGCAACAACAACAAAATGCAATTGGCTTAATAATATTGCATTATACTTATAATATATGTATACACGATACATGTACATACATAAATATGTACATACAATTCATTTATAACGGAAACGAAATATATATGACCATATATCGAAGTCGTGAATGGAATATAAACACTTTTGCCCCCCTCAAGCACTATGCAACAAGGTCAAACAATTTACCCTTAATAAGGCCTTTTCTTTGGCAGAAAAAAATGCATCCATCGATTGCAATGGATAATCTCAAAGGATATGCAAAGCCTTTTAGGTTATATTCATTCATTAGGATTTCAGTTTTTTACATAGTCTCAACCAGGCTAAGCTGAACGTAACAAACAATCTGACTGATCCTCAACCCAGTCTGGAATTATGGCCATTTGAGTTTGTGGCATCTGTAGAAGAATAAGAACTTTCTTTATGTAATGTTCTGATAGATTGCTGAATAGAATGGACCAGTGAATGACCCCCGTCCTTCATAAAATTAACTCTCGAACTCGATACCGTTTTTTGGGCTGTGCAGTGTAAGTTCTCTGTCTCTCGCGCTTAGCCCCTCTCATTCTCTTTCTAAAATATTCTAAATTTATCGTTATAACCGCACAATTTTGCAATGAGCAATTAAATTTTGCGTGCGGAACCTCTCGCTCTTGATATTTATGGAAACCCACAGCGTCATTCGTCTCCACAACACGTTAGCCCCCAACCCGCCTCCAGCATTTTCATTTTGTAGCATCAGTTTGTTTCCCCCCCGCCCCGACCTTATACACCCCTTCGACAGGTTCCCCTTTCAACTCGACCCCGAATACCATCAAGGTTAACCCCAAAACAACAGTAACAGCAACAACATGGCGATGGCAAAAGGCGATGACTGATGGAAAGGACAGACGGACGTATAGATGGATGGATGGATGGATGGATGGATGGATGGATGGACCAAGGTATTGGAATGAAGTGGAGTAGACTGTGTGAGTGTGTGTGTGTGTGTGTGTGTCTGTGTGTAGACTGGATAACGGAAGGGTGAAATTCAATTACATGTTTGTGGCAGGCCGCAATGCTCAATAATGCAGTTAATATTGACGGCAGCAATGTGGCAGCATTGTGAGAGTGAGACGACAGGACGACAAGACTGATGAAATGGCTTCCCATCGCTTCATTCGCTATCCCACTTCCTCTTTCTCATCCACCTCTGCCACCTCCTCCATCATCTATGTCTTCTTCATCTCTTTCGCATTCTGTTTCTGTTTCTATCTCTATCTCTGTCATTGCCACACGGTCTGCTGCATCTAATTCAATTTTCAAAACCCGAAAATTTTGTTGACCAAACTGCGTTGATGCGTTGGGTGGACGGACGGACAGACGGACGGACGGTTAGGGTTGGACGCTTGACGGTAGACGGTCGATGGGTGGGCGGGGGTATCAGGGGGTTGGCGGTAGTTACTAACAGTGTTTATAAGTTTTTGGCTATTTGACTGCCATTGTTTTTGTTGTTCTTGTTGTGGTTACTGTGGCTGTTGCCTGCCTGTTGTTGTCCATGCTGTGGTCCAAAATGGAATTTTGTTAGCTAATTGAATTTCAGTTGCAACTCATTTGCCATGCACACAGAGTATGAGAAGGTGCCAGAAACGGAGTAGGGAGACGAAGGTGGGGTCCGGTTTGCCTTTTGGCCATTTAATTGCTGTTTTAATTTAGCCGACAAAAACAATTCTTGTAGTTGCCCATAACAAGCATTTCTCAAATCGCATAAAGTTGATTAATGCAACAAAAATATAAAAAAAAAACCCAAAAACCAATAACAAAAAAATTCGAAATAACACCCACAATCTTTTAGCCAAGAAGAACAAGGAGTCGTTTGAGTAGTGGGAGTCAGCTACGGGAGGGGCATGACCAATTTTGATTTCGATTTCTGGCAATGAATAAAACAAACAAATTGTTTCCAAATGTGTGCTGTGTGTGTAAAGTCTTTTTGCCAATTTTAGCAGCCCCGCCAACAGCAACAGTTGCTGCTGCTACTTACTGCCAATGCCGCCGCATGTCAGACAACAACATTTACTAATTTTATTTGAATTTATTTATTATGTTTATTGTATAATTCGATTTGCAATAAAAAGAAATTGTTTTGCGTTGGCGGCACAAAACACGAAACAAAATTGTACTTTAATGCCCATTTAATTGCATATAAATACTTATTGAAAAAATAATAACAAGAAATAAAAAACAGTACAAAATTAAATTGCCATCAAATTTTAAACAAAACAAAAGCAAAAAAAAAGAACAGTGAAAAAACACAAGTGATTGGAAAATGCTGTATCGGCATTTGTAAATAACCATTAGAAAGGCCAACTCAATGTCTTTGGGTACAGTTATGACAAAATGATTTAAATATGCGTGACATGCGCCTGACTTTTGCACTCGGCGCACGCCACAACCGACAACATAATAAACTAAAGGAACTAAAGGTTTTCACCGAAGTCTCTATACTCTCTCTCTCTCTCGAGGTATCAGTATAAAAATTTATCTTTCTTGTGGCTTCTCAAATGTAATTTTTTTTATATGATGACTGGATGGTTAACTTTTCAAATGTATCAAAATGTTGTTTCTTCAGCTTGCCTAATTTATTTGTGTTTCAAAAGTTTATTATAAATTTGACGTAATAGCGCGATTTTTTTTACCATAATTTATTCATCTATAAAAAGTATTTTGTTGGTTTCGGATGTTTTACTTTAATCAGAAAGAGAAAGTACTTATTATTTTGAAGAATAAAATAAATCTCTTTAGAAAAACTGCAGTTTTAATTTAAAATTTAAGATATTTTTAAAAACAAATGGAAACAGTAAGTTGGAGAGGAACGTTATTGGAGGCCGCTAAAATTCATATTAAATAAAAAATTTTAGGGTATTTAAATGACGTTAACTATGGCAAAATCCACAAAAACAGCCAGCAAAACGCTCTCCCGCTGCTGACCCGCCCCCTCCAAACAGACACACACACACACACGCACACTCTCATATGGATTAAATTTGAGCTTAGCACAGTTTGGGTTTTTTTTTTTGTTCCACACACATATCGTGTGATTATTTCTGTTGTACAGAATTGTGTTGTTTTTTTTTCTTCGTATATACATATATAAATTTATTATATTTTTGAAATTTTTTTTTTACTGAACTGCGACCGAGCATGATTCATGCTGTGATTTCCTGACTCTCCGCTTTGGCCAGCAGCAGCAACAACAACAGCAACAAACAAAATTGACGTGACTATGACATGACGCGATGGTTGCTGTTGCCCGCTTGGGCATTATTATTTGCAATTGCCGTTTGCTGTGCTGTGCTTTGCCCGTTCTAGTTGCTATTGCTGATTGCCATTGTCTGCCGAAAAAGCAGGAAAATAAATGTATAAAAAAAAAAAAAAAAAATAAGGAGAGAAAAACAACAAAAACAGGCACAGCTTCGTCCGCATTCGCTTCCAACAGCAACAGCAATAGCAAGCAATCGCTCCGTCTATGTCTCTGTCTCTGATTGTGTTGCTGCTCGCTTTGATTGAAGCCTTTCACTCCATGCAAGGCAATTGTCGTTGTGATTGTTGTTGTTGTTGGTGGTGCTGCTGCTTGTGTTGTTTTGTAGTTTTATTATTGAAATTACCAGCAGCAGCAGCAGCAACAACAACGACCGGCAATAGCATCAGCAATCGCGTCAGTTCTTCAGCTACTAAAGATAACTTAACGTCTATGAAACAATTAACGAAATGCTATAGCAGAAAAAACAACTGAAATGAATGTCAATATAATGGCAAAATAATGGCATAGCTTCTCTTTCGGTCTCTCTTTCTCTCTTTCTCTCTCTCTCTATCTCTCTCTCTCTATCTCTCTCTCTCTCTCTCGCTCTCTGAATGTATGTATCTTTCTTGAAAGACTATTGATGACGCTGATTGCCGCCGACTGACTGGCCGACACGTTTGACGTTTTCAAAATGATTGCAACGAATTACACAGCAGCAACAGCAACAACAACAATAACAACTGCAAAGAAAAAACCTTTCATAAAAACAATGCCATGCTGACAACGAATCAATGTAACTACCAGCCTGAGAATAGTGGTATAAGAGATTAAATGAGATGGGGGGTAAGCAGGAGCAGGAGCAGGAGGCAAAGGAGAAGGAGAAGGAGAAGAAGGAGGTGGAAGGGGTAGAGCCTAGCCTCTCCATTTCAACTCGAACTCCAGTAGAAAAAACAGACGGCGCATTAAACATGCATCCTGTCTGTGCCAAGGTTGCTGTTGCTGATGCTGCTGCTGCTGTTGTTGTTGCTGGCCTAGCTACGTAGAGAGCTTGCTTACCACCAACGCCGACGCGAAGAAGCAGGTGTTACCAACAATTACTTTGCACACGGCTGGCTGACTGTTGGCTGGCTGGCTGGTTGGTTGCTCCCTCACAGATGAAGACAAAAAAAAAAAACAAGCTATGTTTTTGCTGTTGTTGTTGTTGCCGCACCAGTTGTTGTTTACAACTAGACAACGTCTATAGGTAGGCCTGGCTACCATCCAGATTCCAGTTCCAGCTCCAGCTTTAACTCCAACTCCATCTCCAACTCCTTGAGTTCAAGTCTGGCGGATGCTGGGGCATATTAAGCGCAAACTATTAAAAATAAATCATGACACAGTATCAAGATCAACGACAACGAGTTGGAAAGAGAGACCTAACTTCTCGGCTAAGCCTGCTGCTGCTGCCGCTGCTGTAGCTGTCGAAACACAAGCGCCGTGTGGCGCTTTGCATGCTGACCAAGAAAGAACAAGAACAGGAACAGATATGAAAGGATAGGATAGTAAGGACTGCTAGTAGGAGTTGCCAATAATGCCATTGTGTGGTTGCCTACTATGTGCCATGATCTGACAAACAATTTAGAGCAGGTTAAGAAGACGAACAACAAAAAAGGGGACAAATGATTGCATGCTTAGGGCTTGTGAATTATTGAAATGATTTTAAGATTGATTTCATTCATTGAACTATTTTTTGCCTGATATTTTGCTGCTGCTGCTGCTCCGGATATTAGTGTCACATTTAGCAGTTTTGGCTGCCAGCTAGTAACAACATGTTGCATATCCGGCTGCGGTTGCGGCTGCCCACAAGCGACCGATCGACCAAGCGAACGATCGCGGCATTTAACTGCCAAATCAGCGTTACTTATTGCCAATACGTAGCATGTTTGTTGCCAGCACAACAGCAGCAGCAACAGCAGCAGCAACAACAATTGTTAATGGCTTCAGCCGTTGAGCCGTTCAGCCACAGCAGCAGCAGCAGCAACAACATGCAACAGTTGCTACCGTGTCTTGGACATTTTTCCTTGTGCTGGACACAACAAAGAATTTATGGTTTCCCTATTACGGCTTTGACATGTATTGGTAGAATTATTTTTAGATTTATTGATTACGCGTTCGTCGCTCGTCGAAGGCAAAAAGGCAATTGTTGTTGCTGCTGTTACTGCTTCTGCTGTTGCCTGTAATCGCTTGGCTCTATTAAAAAGAACAAAACGTTTATGCTTCTCTCTCTCTCTCTCTCTCTCTCTTTCTCTCTCTCTGTCTCTTTTGCCTTGTGGCGCTCTCGATGGATCCGACTAAAACGACGATGCGACGGATGTGTGGGCAAAGTCAGCAGTTGTAGCAATTGCAATGATGTTGCTGCCGTTGTGTGTGTTGTTGTTGTTGTTGTCATACTGTTTCACGCAGATGCGTGGTTGCTACTGTGAGCCACTTAGTCGTCGCCGTCGTCGTCGTCGTTGCATAGACTCAAACTCTGACAGCCGTTTAATATAGAAAATGTTGATCATCGGGAGGCGCCCTAATGGGGCAAAAAGATTGGCATACCAAAAAACCCAAACCAGAACTAAGCGGCCGATGGACCGTCTGGTCGTCCCATCGACCGGTTCCAAGTCAAATACGTTAAAGTCATTCAAGTACCTCACCTCTCTTTCTCTCTCACCATCTTTGTGTTGGCCTTTGATAAAAAAAAAAAATAAAAAAAAATCTTTCACATTAGCCTGAGACAGTAAATGTCCAAGAAAAAGCTTTACAAAATTTTACGATCTCAATTAAATGTCAAATGAAATGCCAGAAAATTGCTATTTATGCGACGAACCCCATGGACCGAGGCAACAACACAAACTAGCAACAACAACAACAGCAATCCAAGAGCAAAAGCAAACCGATTCGCAAAACGATAATTTTTAGGGAAATAAAATCAAATAGAAATACAAATACAAATCCTGGCGCACCGGCATAGACATTTGCCGCTGCTGCTGCTGTTGCTCTTGCTGTTGTTGTTGTTGTTGTTATTGTTGTTGTTGCTGCTGCTGCTGCTGCCGCCGCCACGTTTAATATCACATTTTGATCATGACAATTTCTTTGCCATGTTTATGCAACTGGCTGCGTTCAATTGACAATCGGTTGGACTTGGCTGTTGTTTGGTTGTTGGCGTTCGGCGGCTGTGAAATTCGATATTTATGCAGCAGGTTTTGCATTTTATGCTTATCAAAATTGTTCGAGTTCGTATTAGGTTTCACGCAAGTTGCATGCGGGCAAATAAAATGAAATTAAAAAAAAAAAAACAAACTCAAAAAATGCACCAAATGCATGACAATTAAACGATTGGAAAGAAATGGACATGAAGATGGAGCAACAAGAGTAACAAGAGAGTGGCAGAGAGAGAGAGAGAGAGAGAGAGAGAGAGAGGGGAGAGAAAAACCCAAACCCAATCCCCAATTCCAATCCTTAAATTGTTTGCTCAAGCACGATGCCAGCAGGCCAATTCCTGATCTCTCTCTCTCTCTCCCTCCCTCGCTTGTTGCTCTCTTCTTCTGCATGTTATTGCTGCTACTGGGGTGTGTCCGAGACACACAATGTTTACTTTACAATTCAATTGAAAGTTATTCAACTCACGAACTACTTAAGACTTGAGCGAAAAAAAAGAAGAAAAATGAAAAAAAAAAAAACAAAACAAAACAACAAGAAAAGAAAGAAGCGACGCGATGCGACGGGGTCTGGGAAAGCTATAGTTATATAGAAAATGCAGCGGCAGCAGTAGCAGCATTGAGCATATTGCACACGTACATTGGTTGTTAGTTGTTTTGCAGCAGCAACAGCAACAGTTGCTGCCGTTGCAATAGCAGAAGCAACAGTTGTTGCTGTAATGCCGTATCTGTGTTGATCATTTGTAAAGCGCAATACGACAGATATGTCGTTTCGTTGCAACAACAACAAAAAAAAAAAAACAAAAACAAAAAATACTAAAAATAAAAAAAATTACTTAGCTGCGTCACGTCGAATACCAAACACCCTTTTTTTGCAATGATGATCAGGCGACAGGAGGACGGGGGAACTGCAACGACACCAGCAACATGACAATCGATTTGTGCTGCCCTGTATGCGATTGTGTTGTTGTTGCTGCGCTACTGCAGCGGCTATTTACGTGCCAATGCAAAAGGTTGCAAAGGGCTTCCATTACATATGAAACGAGATATATACATACATACATATATACATATGTATATATTTGGTAGGCATACTTATTGTGGCAACTCTCTGATCTCTTGGATGGCTGGTTGTTGGCCCCGTTTGTTGCTAATGCTGTTGCTGGTATTGTTGTTGTTGTTGCTGCTGCTGCTGCTGTCCATCAGATGCATACGAAATTTTTGCAGATACTTAAAAACAGTCAAAAAGTAAGAGAAAAAAAACTAAGCCAACTAGGAAATGGAAGGCCAAAAGGAATTTAGTTGCAACAGCAACAACAACAACAACAACAAATGGATGGCTGGCTAGCAGTCTGCAGTTAGTTTGTGTTTTTTTTTTTTTTGTTTCTTTTCGGTTTTTTACAGTTTACTTGGAGGAAAATGTCATTGTATGATAATGAGCAAGTCCAACTCAGATGCAGCTGAATGAATGATAAAATATACTTTAAATGGTCGTTTCGACTCTTGTCTGTCTCTCTGCTCTATGTATCTGTCTCTGTCGCTGGTTAGCGGTTTTTAGCCAAGTCTACCACTAACTGGTTCACATCATTTTCCACAAAAGTAGAGCTCAGTTGTGTTTGTTGCTGTTGCTGCTGCTTCCCAGATGATGCAGACGACTGCGATCTCTCAGTTAGCTGTTGCTGCTGCCGTTTCTTGTTGAGAGTTTGCCAAACGTTTTAGTTTTTTTTTTCTCTGTTTTTTTTTTTTTTTTGTGTCTCAGGGTTAAAGCAAAGTTCATTTAGGTCGCCGATGTCGTTGTTGTTGCTGTTAGTCGTTTTGTCGTAGTCGTAGTGACGTGCCTCTTAGCTTAAGGATGGTTTGCTAGATTGGCTTAAGACGCGTGTTAAGCATGGCCAAGTGACTTGATCTCTTGGCCCTGTAAAATGGTTAAAATGCTTATCTATAGAGATTGAAGTAAATGGTTTCTTGTCTTTTTTTCTGTTGTTTTGTGTTTGATACCACATAATTAGACAATAAATGCAAGAAGAGAGAGAGAGAGAGAGAGAGAGAGAGATAGAAGCAATCGATCGTCAGTTTGTTTTGGTATACAAACCAAATCAAGAGAACTTAAAATATTCTAATTTACAGCTAACTAGAAATCAACTTTTAAACATTTTTACTTTGTTTGCCGCGAAAGTCTTTTGTGTTATTAACTCAAAGCGCGTTTATGTCCAAAGCCCAAGTACATACAATGCAATAAACTAGCTGCTGTGGGTGGAGTAGGAGGAATAGGCATGAAACTGGGCACGGGAGCGGGAACGGGAATGGGAACGGGGACAGAGAAACGGGCAATGTACAAGACTTTGGCAGCTGGGGGCTGGAGGTTCGCTTGTATGAAAATTGAATTCTAAACAGGTCTCTCGACCGCCAACGCCCTCACCTCCCACCACCATCATCGGACCGTCGCACCATCGCACCACTCTTATTGTGCGCTGAAGCACGCACAGGCTACAACTCTATAGACACACATTCGTACATTTGGCGTTATAAAGTAGCAGCGTGACCAAATCAGATAAGAAAGTTGACACATTTTCACCATATATTTTGACATTTGACATTCCGCATTAGACGCGGGCCGTTGGTCAGCAGGCAATAGCAGCAACAACAACAACAACAACAAACGGGAACGGCAACGGCAACCAACATGGTTTAAGCCCTGGCTCCTACACTACTCTCTACTCTACTACCATTTGGGATTTCGCATGTTTGTTGCTGTATGATGAGGGTTGACCGAAAACGAACGATTGACCGACCCTAGGCCACCGCTGCCACCGCCTGCTGGGCCTGCTGTCCGAAAGGTTACTGAACCTGCAATTAAAACAACTAAAGAAGAAGTGGAGGAAGAAGAAGTCGTAGAGGAAGAAGTAAGTCAAAGCAGAAAGTTCAACTCTCTTGCACTTTACTTCACCTCCCCCTCCTTATTTTTCTGCCTTTTTCCTCGTTCCTCCACAGTTCCCCTATTCTTCTTTAAGATGCGGGTCGAGAACCCCCCTTCTCCCCCCCGCACAAAAGTTGATTTCTTCTTTTTGTTTTTGTATTGTTTTTTTTTTTTTTTTTAGCCTAATTGCTGACAAATGTTTGTTGCTTCTGTGAATATTGTTGCTGCTGTTGCCGATGTTGTTGTTGTTTGACGTAGCTGTTGCTGCTGCATGTAGTTGCTAATGTCTATTTTAAACTATGGCATTTTATGAGCTATTAAAAATTATAGTAATGTGCTTCGCTTCCAATGGCCAATGGCAATGACATGTGTAAAAATTATGTACACATATATATATATTTTTGTTTTCTAAGTATATGCCTCTCAAAGTGTGTTTGTGTTGGGGTTTTATGAACGTGTTGAAAGCATTTACTATATCCAACTGATCTGACGCAGAAAAAGAGAGAGAGAGGTAGAGAGAGGGAGAGAGAGAGAACGCGAGAGGTTCTCATAGTGTGGCCTGTTATCAGCCTAAGCTGGTAATTTGAATTTTGATTGGTATATGTCATCGTTAAAATATCTTGAGTCATTTTTATGACAAACTGAAAAAAATGTTAACTCACACACATGGTCATTAAAACCAAATTTTAAATACTCTATTGTAAAATAAAAACAATAAAAATGTTGTTGTCTCTGGCAGTTGGAAAACGATTTGAGCATTTTCATTTCAAAAATGCAAGAGCAACATTAACAATTACATTTTTTGTGAATGAAAATAGACAGATATCTATAAATTGACATAACTTTTTCATAGAAAATAATCACAAGAGTTGTGTTAAAAATATCGCTTTGCTAAAGTTTAAAATTAAAATTTAGTTTGTTCTAGCAGGATTAAAATTAGAATTATAATCTAAATGCCCTTCAGGCTAAAAGCTTGAAATTCCTAGAAGTTTTGAGAATCGCAGAGTAGAGCACCCACCTTTAGTCCTCTTCTTTGCAATTCATAAAACTGTCTCAGTAAGTAATTTTATGTTTGACTTGGTTTTTTCTTAGATTTCATCTGATCTATGTAAGGCCACAAACTCTTAAGATACTCTATTTCGCTCCGAAAATGAATTCGATACACGAGTCATTAAAAAGGGGTCAGAGACAGTTTGTCGTTCTATCGTTCTGTCGGTCGTTCCCTATCGCTGATGTCGGCGCTAATGTTGACGCTTTATTTATGGGACTTCTGTCGAACTGTACTGGAGTTGGGGTCATTGGGTTGCCACACGACATCGAGGGAGGCGCCTAATTGCTTAACCCCATCTACATACTATACATACTATACATACATACATACATACATACATACATACATACATACATACATACATACATACATACATACATACATACATTCATAAATGACTGCGTGTGCTTTGTGTGTCTCTGTGTCTATGTGTGCCTCATGTGGCATTAATTTGTAAATTGTTGCCTGTAATCGCAAACATGTTAAGTTGGTTGGGAGAATCATTATGATTATTAATTTGTATGAGGGTGGACCGACTTAACCATCAAATTGGAGGCAACATCTCTTTAATTATGCTGATAATTGATTATGGAATTGTTTAGAATACTGTCTCGCTCTCTTTCTCTCTCTCTCTCTCTAGTATCTTCTATCTCTATTGAATTTTGTTTAGAGCTTCTCTACACATATAGAAACTCTAGTTGTAGTTCTGGGCTGCTGGCTGGCTGGCACATTGTGCAATTAAATTGAAAGATTTATGTTACAAGAGTTATTGAACAAAACATGTACTTAGAGACTAAAATTCATAAAACGAGGGGGTTGTGTTTAGCCACGCATAACCGAAATGGAAATGGTAATGGTAATGTGGTAATGGAAATGGAAATGAAAATAGAGGAGGCTCAAAAATTATGGCATTGCAAAATATGACACAAAAGGCGAGCCGAGCCGAGTTGAGCTGAGCTGAGCTGAGGCGAACCCACCACTGAGTCTGACTCGGACTGGGACTGGGACTGGAACTGGGACTATAACTGGGACTGGCGACTGGGTCTGGGGCTTCCCATCATTCATCGTGTGGCAAGCGGAAGTGCGTAGCATGTTCATTAGAAATGCAAACGCACCTTTTTGTTGCCCTGGACTGTTTGTTTGTTTGTTACGTTCGCTTGTTGTCAGTCAGTCAGTCAGTTAGTCAGTCAGTTGGTTGGTCGGTTGGTTGGTTGGTAGGTTGTCTGTGTGGAGTAGGAGGCAAAGGGCGGGTCGCCAGTTCAATTCATAAACTAGGTTCTCGTACATTGACTTTGGTTTGGTTTTTGCAAAACACGCCCCACAAATTATATGGCTAAATATTTGCCCGGGCACTTTTGGTAACCCGCAATCAGCAATAACACCAAACCAAAATGCGAATTAGAGATCTCTTAGATATGTTTTGGTAAAACATTTTCCATCTCAATTTCTCTATATAGTCGATTAAAAATGGGCAAAATTTAAGTGGAAAAAAAAAAGAGTTACTGCTAATTGCATATTTCACCATCGCTCTCTCCTTCCCTTCCTCCTTCATTCACTCTCGCTTCTCTCTCCCTCTCTTTCTCTCTTTATCTATGCTCAACTGTTGCACTGACACTAAGTAGCGACAGGCTGGGCCTGGTCAGTCAGTCGGCTGTCCGATTGGCAGCAGCAACAGCAACAGCAAAGGCCTCTCTGTGTGCAATTGCAGTGAACGCGTGGAAATTGCAAAACTAATTAGAGCCTTGGCCTGCTGTTGTTGTTGCTGACTCTAGAAATTGCTGGTTTTATATACGCAGCACTGGCAACAGCAGCAGCAGCAACTTAGCAGTTGCCGCAAAATGTTGCACGTTGAATAATTGCACTTCCGCTTGATAATGCATTGTTGGATTTTATAAATATTTTTCATGGCTTTCATGTGTTGCGAGAGTTCAGACTAGAAAAAAAAAAACAACATACACACACACACACACACACACACAGTGATAAAGGGAGGGGAAGAGGAAGCAAGAGAGCAAAAGGAAGGCCGCAAAATGTTGCTGCTGCTGCTGCTACTGCCACTTGCATAGCGAAATCGTTGCCGACCAATTGTAGGAACCAACGACGTACTTCTGACTATTTTGCTTACAGAATTCTTCTTCATTCTTTAATATTTTCGATAGTTAGATTAATTTACTGACAAAATACATATAAAAAAATTTTCCAAATTTTTTCCCTTTTTTGAATGGCTCTAAGAATCAATAAAGAGACGAAAACTTAAATTTTAAGAAACAAACTATTTGATAAGCTCAAATCAAAACTTAATCTAAAATACAATTAACTAAGTCTACATGGTGGGTAGCAATATATAAATGGAAAATACATGTGCTTTAATTGAAACCTCAATTATTTATAAATTGCAATTTCTTAGAAACTATGTTGATATTTCATTTGTTTTAGTGTTCTCTTTAATCGCTTGCTCAAGCACATGTGGCGGCTGACTAAGCCACAGCAAAACGCAATTTCTGAAGAATTCTTGATTGATAAAGTTATATTTCCGCTTTACTCATGTTGATCTTAAAGTCTTTAACAATTCAAGAGCGTTAAGCTAGCCACACGATAACGATTAAGGCTCTTTCTCATAGACTTTTTTAATGTGCTTTTTCAAATTTTTTAAATACATAAAAACGAACAAAAATTTTAACTAAAGCCAATATTCCAGATCCTTTATGACAAATGAAACTAGGAATTAATAAGTGAAAATAACTGATTATGTCATAAAGTAAGCCCCAAAATTCAAAAACAGAGCCAACTTTCTAAAACTCTGAAAAATCGCTAACGTGTAGTTTAGGTGATTATTTATAGCATACTTAAGGGCACTCAAATAGAAAGTTAGGTAAGCAGCAGTTATGAATTGACAAAAGATTAAGATTCTTAAGTAATGAGATATTGATTTATTCATTTAGTGGCTCTGAAAAAAGGAGAAATTCGTCCGCGTTTTAAGTGCAGTCGAAAATTGTAGCTCTTGAAAATTTTAAAGGACCTTTATATTGTCGTGTGGCTTTTACAGAGAACTCGTCAAAATCGTTTGCAACATTTTTTCTGTTATCTATTGCCCATTTTCCTTAATATATCAAAAGACCTTTTTCCTAAACTTCCATTACATTTTATATAAATGTTTTGACAATTTCTGTTATCTACAACCCTTTGAAGTGACTTAAAGTTGGCGGCTTGTCTAAGTAGTAATCGAGTAACGAGTGTTCACTGTAATTAGAAAGACTCCCCCACTGTATAATTATAACGCCATTTGCTGCATTCAACTGCTAGCTGCCAGCTGATGATTTTGCAACAGTTTGCACAAAGTCTTTGATTGCCTTTGCCTCTGAACTAAGTGTGAGTGTGTATATATGCCACGCCCCTGAAAAATACACGCATATGCAAAATTACAGCACGCGTCTAATTATGCATAAAGCAAACGGAGTTGGAGCTGGAGTTGGAGTTGAAGTTCGAGTCCAAGACTTTCCGTGTTGAAGAGTCTATGCAAATTATCTACGCGCCTTAGGGACAAACCCGACCCCTGCGAACCCTAAAAACCCACGGTTTTTCTCTCCATGCCTTCATTTTTGCCACGCCTGTTCTTTTCGTTTTTTTCCGTGCAACTTGTTTACTTGTTGGTTTTCCTAGCTCAAGTGTTTTGTGGGGCATATAACAGACGCATTGTCTAATGGCAAACGACATGTACGTGCCAATAACCATTTGTATCTATTTGTCAGACTGCGTGTATCCATGCCCGCACCCCAACCCCAGCCTCCGCCACCCTCTACCCATCATCTGTTCACCATCCTAGGCAGCAAAACAAACTACACTTTGATTTAATTAACGTTACATTGACCAATTTTGGGCGTAAACAGCGCAACCAAAATGGTGAGGATTGTATAAAGAGAGAGAGAGAGAGAGAGAGAGAGAGAGAGAGAAGTGGAGGAGAGCAGCAACGACAACCGATGCAGTCATTACCATCATTAAGGCAATATCATTTTCAGGCCTCCGTCTATGCTGTGTCTCCTCCGTGTAGGCCCAGAGTGTTCTCTTTCTCTCTGTCTGTATCCTCTCTTTTTTGGATGGGGACCACAATATTTCCCAGAAACGTATTAGACTCGCTCCAATATGGTCTAATAATTCATGCCACATAATATAATTATGGTCCGGCCATTGGACTGGCCAGACGGTATGGCACGACCATGACCACAACCAGACTCAGAGCTAAAGAGCCATAGACATAGCCAGAAACAGAAACAGAAACAGAAACAGACCAGAGCTTGCTACTGTATATACTCATCTCTACCTATCCGTCTATCTATCTATCTCTCTCGTATGTGTGTGGGTTTTGTGTGTGTGTGTGTGTGTGTGCGTGTGTTGCTGCATCTCAAATATGATTGATATCTAAACGCGCTGCAGGCTGGCCAACGTAAACGCGCATTCATCTTCACTTAGTTATGTCAGTCAGTTAAGGCAACGTAAAATGGAGCACATGTCTCAAAATGATGATGAAATGCGCACATTTTCTAGGAATTTACAGTGCTCCGCTTTACTCTGCTCCACTTCATCCATTGTCCATTGACTACACCAGCGATCGAAGCACTCTTTATACGATATATGTATCTATATAGATACATAAAAACACACAAACGCAAACACACACACAGACACACGCTTAGACACGTGGTGTGTTGAATAAGTAAGACAACTTTTGCCTATATTGATTTTAGCTTTTTTAAACTATCAAATGAAACAATAATTTTTTTGATGTCTTCTTCACTTGTGTTAACATTTTCAATGCGCTTCAAGAAGAACAAAATTGTATTGTATATTAAAACCAAATCTAGGTAATAAAATCTTAAGAAGAAATCTTAGCTGAAGCCTGATAAAAATACATTTGAAGATATTTTTGGAACACACCTCGTAGATGCAATGGCAAATGAGGCCAAATGCAATTGCAACTGCAACTAAATCTGAGCTGAGTTCGAACTGAGGCTGGGACTGGGACTGGGCTTGAGCCATTGCTTTAGTCTGTGGATACTTGACTTCATCGGCATCGGCATTGGCATGGATCGGCCATGCAGCTCATTCCGTTTGCCCAAGTTGGTCATCTGGCCATAATGAGTTCACACACACACACTGCCATAAAGAATTGCCTCTGGTCCAGAGGGGTGACGGAATAGACTGGCGGGGGGAAATCTCTCTAGCTGTAGCTGTCAGCTGTTGACAGCCGTGGCATGTCAACATGCTAAAATGTTAAACATCTCGCAAGGCATTGATTAAAATTGTTTTTATTCTACTTTAAGTATTAATTAAAGCTCAATAAATTCGATTTTATGGTGTCAAATTGCAATTGGCAATGCCAATAAGAGATAACTTAAGAAGGAAAGGCTCTCTGAGAATTGATTCGGTAAATTCCTTGATGTCTTTTATGATAGAAAAGATCGATTTTCCGGCGTAAACTTAAAATTGCTAAAATAAATCTTAGTCAAAGTGAAAATGAGGATTGGTTTTCTAATGGAAATGCCAATTTGATTTTAGTATCAATTAGATTAGACATCAAATCAAAGCTTGCAAATTAAGTAAGTGCCCTCTAAACACCAATCAATTGGCCATTTGAAAATGTTTTTATTTAACTGAGTTTTCACACATAAAGTTAATTAATAGGTATCATGTTTGGTCACTCATTTAGCTAAATATTTCCTTGCAAAAAAAAATATTTAAAATTCCAAAGGCATTATTTAGTTTAACTAATTAGACGAAATAATTCTTAGCAAAGAAGTTTCAATAACTCTATGAAAACTTTTTGAACATCTAGAAATAAAATAACCCAGAACCTTTCGTAGCTCCCAACAATATAATCAAAAGACATTTTTGGGGAGTGAAACTTTTGATCGTTTTTAATAACGATGAAACTTAAAGTTGGGCTTTTACAATTAATTGCGTCCGACCGCAAAGACAAAACTTTTTGGGAATGCTAATAAATTATTGATAGCATCGATAGTATCAGTTATGGTTTTCCATTATCGATATAGTCGATAGTCTGATTGTTTTTTAGTTTCAATAATGAACCTATTATCAAAGTATTTTTTTTTTCAGTGCTTTTCTCCTAATTTATCATCATGATCCTTGTTTTTCGTAATATTTTTGACATTTAGGTAAACGAAATGTTAGGAAACTCGACATTTCTCTATATATAGGTCTTGTGAATTAAGACACATTGCCATTATTTTTTGTAGCTTAAAGTCGGCATTTGCCGTTAATGAACTTTTAGTTAAATGAGTTTTCAATTGGCCTACGGGAGAGTTAGTTGAGTGCAGAGTGGAATATGAAATATGGAGAGCATGGGGGGGAAAGGTTGTAAGGAACTACAGCCTCATCCATCTATCCATATATGTAGCTATCTATCTATCTGGGCAACATATGCAAAAATACAAATTGTTGGCCTGCTCCGATGTCTGGATGTCTGGGGCATCGACGCGGCCGTTCGATGGCCATTAATATGCGCTCTAAGTGATGTGAATTACTGTAATTTTTGCGCAGCTTTGATGGTCGCTTACTTGCCTATGTATATGTAGTCTCAGAGTAGACTCCTTCTCCCTCTCACTCTCCCCATCTCCTTCTCTTTTGGTTGGAGAAGCCAAGCACCGACACTTACTGCAGTTCAAATCGGGGCTTTGGGGCCTTTGGGGGCGGCTGCAGTAGCCGTGTTCGTAATTGAAACCTCTTTAGTCTGGCTAAATGCCATCATGGCCAGAGCAAAGGCAATGGCAATGGCAAAGGCGATGGCAAAAGGCAAACCAGCAAAGAGGAGAGAGAGAGCAAGAGAGAAAGAGAGAGAGATGCCAGGGCCTAACATCACTATAAACCATAATTTTTTGTTTCTTTTTTGCATAGAGAGTTCTTGAGTTCTTGGCACGTTTTATTTTTTGCGTTATTTCGGCCGTGTTCGGTTTGATCTTGCATGATATAGCGCAGGAGGAGTTGGTAGCCAGTTGGTTGTTTTGCTTGGCTTGGCCCTAAGGCTCGCAACATATTTGTAAAGCATTTTGTGTGGCCAGCTAGCCATCCAACCATCCAGCTTATTGATCTGCAATGAATTATGCATGCCATGATATGGATTGTATCGAATAGTTTTTGATATGCCCAGAAGAGAACGGGTAAAGGCGGAGGCGGAGTAGTAGGTGCAAGTAGAGATGGACACATGCAGATGAAAGATGAAGAAAAGAAAAAAAGCGCGAGAAACGAGTGGTTGGGGGGGAAGGAGTTTGTCGGTTTCGGTTGGTTGGGTGCGATTTATGGCGCGGCAGATCTTGCATGCAATGCATATATAATCATGATTATAATATATTATAAAGCAAATGTGTATATTACACACGGCGCCTATTCACACACTCTCTCTCTCTCTCTCTCTCTCTCTTTCTCTCTCTATGTTGAACCGTTATTTCGCAATTACAATGCAATTACAATGAAAAAGGAAGTGAAGTGCATTTAACCGTGCGCTGCAATCCTCCTCATAATGATGGTAAACCAATCCAACTCCAACCCAACCACCTACATCCGTTTTAAACTTGGTCAGCAAACGGTTGTTTCTTTGTTGTTATTGTTGTTATTGTTGTTAAATGCGTTAATACGTTAATAAAGTGTGTAAATTGCGGCCAGGGCTTATCGCCTGCCTGGACACGAGGCCAGAACAGAACAGAAGGCGCTACCTTAAAATACGGAAAAGAGAAAAAAAAAACAACAACCAAACCAAACCAATCCAAACCGAACCGAACGACTACGACAACGAGCATGCCAGGAAAGGAAGGCCAGGCCAGGCCAGGCCGAGAGAATTAATAGAGCGTGTTAACCGTTGTGCAAATTATAAACATAATTAATATGGTAGGCCATATATATAAACTCAAACTCATGCTCATATACACCCCATAGGCCATGGCTAGCAATATGCGACGGCTTTCGCTGTAAGATTCATTTTAGCGATAGTGTTTATTTTTGGCTTGAGGTTGTTTCGATGGTTGACTGGTCGACTGGTTGGTCGTTCAGTCGGTTGGTCAGTTAGCTGATTATTGGTTAGTTGGCTTGTTAGCTGATTGATTTGCGGTTTGTTTGCACTTTCGACATCAATTAGAAATGCCTGCCAGGCAAAATTATGCATATGAGAGTATTAAGATAAAAACACAAAATTGGTTTATCGACTTGAAACCCATCAACCAATTCAAGCCACACACACAAAGAACACTTCGCACACTCATTACATCAATGTCAACAACAAAAGTTCATTTTGTTTCTCAAAATTACTTGGTAAAAGCAAACGTTAATTAAAACAGCCGATAACTTCTCTTAACTCTTTTCTAGACCCTATTTCCACACATCGATATTCTAAAAGTGAACATGGCGGCTCTAGCAACTCTTTTCTCTAATAGTGAATGCTGTCCTCAAAAATAAACACTTGAATTGGTCAATACCTGCATCGATTTCTCTATATGTGGATTTGAAAAAATATTTGATGTTCTTATTCTTCTGCAAAAAACGATCAAATCTGGATTAATGAAATTCGTTGTAGATAAGCTTATGAAAACTACCTCAAGAAGATTGATATGCTGAACATATCAAAAAGTCCTTACACATGTTTAAACATCCAAAATTAGCACGCGAGCTTGAATTAATGGATGTGGCTGACTTTTTAATAAGTTAATAATAATTTCCTTAAATGTAGTAGGCTGTGACTTAGAGGTGGAAAACCATTGATGAGACTATCCATTATAACGACGTGTTTCACATTTCGAAAACAATCGATGAGTTGTTGGTACACACGATAATATTCCTATCGTTTTTTTAGTCACATTTTTCAACATTTAACGTTTTTATTTTGCTCTTTTTGTCTAGAGAAATAATGGCAGATTTGCTTTTGTTTTTAAACAAGAACTCAAACGAGTTCAATTTTCTTAAAAAAATTGAAAACCATCGATATTGGTATCGCTACTGTGATGTACGAAAATGATCTTAGTGGTGGGCATTTTCAAAGACGTCTCTCACTTTTGTCATCGTCTATCGACTCGTCTTTAGTGGACAAATTTTCATTAAAAAGCAAGAGAGCAATTTTTTTATGCCATTAACTCGTTTATTAATTTTGCTAATAAATATTATATTAAAATCCCATTTCTGAACAATCAAATTTATATCGAGTTTAATTGATGGCCTTTAAATTTTTGATTAGTCATTTCTAAGCAGAAGATGCAGAATTAAGAACCATTTTATAGACGTCTGCAATAAAAAACAAGAAAAAGCGAAAATTCTCGTAATTTAATGACTGCACTGAATTTATCCATAAACGTTCAATATTGATTTTATCGTATTTAAGATTTATGAAAATATATTTGGATTCAATGCAATCTACCTGAAGAACAAAACGTTTAAAATCGAATTAAGTCGGTTTTTTTTTGGTCTAGTTTAAACAAAACTTTGGTTGGCATTGATTTTCTCATTTTTGGCTACTTAGAATAGTAGCATTAAAAACTTTTGTTCATTTTAGAATTGATGTGATTTCTCTTACATTCCGATTTTTTTTTTTTTTTTTTTTAACTGGTAGTAAGCTTTATAGCATTAGTCATTAGTTCATGGATGGGCTGTAAAAGTTTTACGCGAAATATTCGTGATTCGATAATAAAGACATCTTACCCAATTTGTAAATATTTAACTTGGCCGTTGTCTCCCCTTTATGATGAGAAAGGACCCCAAAAAAGAAGCACAAAAAAACGAATTGACCAGAAATTCATAGATTTGCATTGCAATATTTACGATGGTATTCTTCTCTTCATCACGAAGAGGATAAGTACTAATTATAAAAACGATATTCATCATTAATGGCTATCAAATTGGCTATCATTTAAAGTATGCCATCTTTAAATTGCAAATTGCTTGAGTGTTAATTACATTGTTAGTCATCATCACATAATGAGCTGATGTAATTCGAAAAAAAACCTAGGCAATTTTATCTACATATTTAAGGACTTAATATAAATTTTGATGCCTAACATTTAATTAAAAATTTAGCATTGATTACTTTTTGTGACAGGGATGGGCTTAAGTCAGCCTCACACAACTAACTAAAACTGTAAGTTTGACCGATCGTTCATATACGGGGCTATACATTAAATACAAAACATTAGTTCAATTTGAATCGAATACGCAAAAATATTTTGAATATTGAAATTATAAGTTGTGCTTTCCATTTTTCGCTTTATCTAGTTTTAACTTTGCAACTAGTTTTAGCATTGAAAAAGTGATATGGCAATACATTTCTAGAATGGCTAACAAAGTCTACTAATGAAAAAACTTGGTAATTCTGTAAATTCCAAAATTTAAATTGAAATTCATTTTAAACATTATTTGCTCAACCTGAAGTGAAAGCCTTTGAGTCACAATGTCCCCAACCCATGTCTATAAATATATATGTATGTATGTATATAGTAGTAGAGCGGAAAAAAAAGTGCAGTGCAACAACATTTACAAATTAATGCCAATGGCAATCCTTTTCCACGACATGATGAGGGAGAGTGAAGGGTGTGTGTGTGTGTGTCCAGAAAATGATATTTACACCACTTACATATGAAATTAGTTTGTACAACTGCAACAGAAGCGGCAATTGGACCGACTGACTGCCTTCTGTCTGTCTGTCAGTTAGTCTGTCTATCCTGTCTGCCTGTCTCTTTGGTCAGTCTCCTTGTATAAATACATTAAGTCACAAATCACAATTTTCCGATGCTTGAAATGAGCAAACGGAAGGCATACATTTTAAACGTGGAGCAGGCAGCAGCAGCAACAGTCAGTCCACTGACCAAGCAACCGACCAAGCAACCTGTCCAGGTCCAATGTGCAGTGCAGTAAATAGCCCGCGGCGATGCCTGCGACTATCAAACCAATCAATGGCAATGTCGTCTGTCCTTTCGACTCTCTCCCTCTTTCTCCCTCTCTCTCTCTTTCTCTTTCTCTATCTCTCGCTTTTCTCTTCTTTTCGCTGTTCTGTGTGTTGGTCAACAGACACGTTGTCGCATGGATCTGCGCATATGGTTGCGCCACCTCCCGTGCGTACCGCCCACCTGCACCAGGCACCAGGCACCAGCAGAAGCAGCGCCTTGCGTGAGATTGGATATCAATCTTTTTGCAATTTGGTATGCAATTTAAAATTCATGAAACACATTCCTTTGAGTCAAAAGATGCAGGCAAATGTGTATGTGTGTGTGTGTGTGTTCGCTAAGAGGGAACTAAGGTGGAAGCTGGTGTGGTGTGGTATGGTGTGGTGTGGTTTGGGCTGATACTACTGCGGCTACCACTGTGGCTGGTTTGGCTGGCATCCTCATCTCCATGCAGCAGGCTCAAATTGCCGTTTGCATTATTTATTTGCCTCTATTGATGAGGCACAGCCTCTCTTTCTCTCCCTCTCTCACTCTCTCTGGACCCCTCCCTCCATCACTCCTATACACTCTCTCTCGCTTGCTGTCTGTCTTTTCTGTTCCCTGTTGATGGGCTTGAAGGCTGTGGCTGACCGCTCTGTGACTCTGTGGTTATTTTGTCCCCTCTCCACCACTACCCCTTAACCCCTGCTACCCAACAGCCCTTTCACTGAATTCTCATCTCGTCTCTCTACCCGGCCTTCCGTTAGTTGTTTAAAATATTACAAATAACAACAAAAACCACATTGAAAGAGAAGGAGAAGATGGGCCTGTGAACGCTGTTTGTCCACCCTGGTCACTCTTCCGCTATTAGTTTAATGTTTTGTTTATTGTTAGAACTGGCGGCCACCGCTGTGACGACTGCTGGTGCGTTTCAATGGCCATTCTCCATGGATGGCCATTATGTTGAGTAGTTTCGCAAATATGTCCAGCCAGACAGGATAGAATTGGCCAATGTGTGCCTGATTGGTTAGGGTAATGACAAGCTTCGCTTCTGAGTATCACTAGCATCGTCATCGTCGTTGCCATCATCTCATCCGATGTTGTAAGAAACAATTGAATTGTGTTTGTCAAATACAATAGCCAGGAAAATACCCAGAGGTACGATTTTACTTTGGCTATGCCGAAGTTTGTATACCCTCATATTCTCTCAAATTCCCTCAAATTTTATTAATGAAAATAAAGGCTTTTTATGTTCGAGGTTGCCTCTCGCCAAAATTAATATAGCCTTCTTGCAAGGGCATAAAAAGAAACGAAAACGTGATGAGGTGTGTGTGTGGGGTAGAGAGGGAACCAAAAATAATGGAAAAATGATTTTCATATTCATTTGTTTGACAGAAAAATTAGAGGATATAAATGTGCTAATCAGCTAAAAAAAAGAATATAATTGCCTTGGCTTTTATCCAGCAAGATTGGCCGTTTATTTTCAGATTATATTTCCTTGGCTTTTCCACGCCTCGTTTTTAGTGTGCCCGTATCTCTCTTGTTCTAAAATACCCACTGCTCGCAAAATGGCCTCTAAAACGGTCAGCCTTAAGCCGTAAGGTGACAGGCCCAGTAAAAGTCCGATTAAAATAAATGAACTTTCACTTTGATTAGCGATTTATTCACCCTAGATTTATATTTATATATTTAAAGTAGATTAGATTTAGATGTTAGATGAAATCTGTATTGAAAGTAAAAGCTTACCAAAAGTTTTCATACTTCAATCATTCAGGATGTAATTAAAGTCTATTTCATTGTTCAACTCACCGATAACTGAAAATAAATAAATTGATAAAGCCAATTAATGAAATGTACAATGAAAGAAGCTTAAGAAAACCAAAGTCTTAAACCAATTTGATTATATTCTTGAACTTTTCTTTGGCTCTATAATCAAGATTGCTTTGTGTAGGTTTTCAATTCACTGTCATGAATTATTTGGTTTTTCCTTTTTAAAAGACGGTGAAAAAAAGGAGAAAGAACGGAAGAGGGAGACAGAGAGTTAACTACCCTCATTTGATGCAATCTATCAACCCTTTTCTAGCCAAATTTTACCTGCTTATTAGATTATTTGTGCATTACACCCTCAAGGCACTGAGCATTAATCCAAATGTTAGAAAAAAAATCCAAAAGAGAAGAGGAGAGCTTCAAACCGAAAACATTCTTGAAACGTCTACGTAGAAACATCACACAAACAAACACACACACGTAGACACACAACATATTTGGCTTGGGGGCACCTAACATGTTAAGGTTGCATGTTGCACATACTACAACAACAACAACAACAACAACAATAGCAGCAATACCTATTGGAGCAGCAGCAACATTTGGCTTATCTCCTTCTAGTCAACATCTTCAAAAGGGTTCAACGGGGGTTTAGCCCTGTACTTTGATGGCTCGATGGCATGGGCATGACGGATGGTGGGGTGGGAGCATGTAAAACTTGCCAAGTTTTCGACGGATTAAGCTGATTAATTTGAAGCGATAAGAATGCGGCGGCCTTTCAGCCCCTAACTAAACTAAGTAAGTAGCTGTTGGGGGTCTCAGACTAATCCAGGCGGTTCGAAGGGTAAACAAAAATATGTTATGCCGTTAGTTAGGTTCTCTGATGTTTGTTGTTGTTGTTGTTGTTGTTGTTGTTAATATTGTTGTTGTTATTTCTTCTTTTTGCTATATCGCAAGTCAGTCAGGTAAGGTAACAAAAAACTTTAGTTTCCTGTCTGCCAAGTTTTTTGGCACGACTTTTCTCTTTCTCACCCACACTCTCTAACCCGTCTCTCTCTCTCTCTCTCTTCCTCTCTCTATCACTCTTTTACTTTCTATCAATTTTTAGAAGGCATCGTCATCGTTCTCGCCCGTCGTCGGTCTAGCGGTAACCCGAAATATTTACTGCCGTTTTTTTTTTCTTTTTTGCATGGTGCAACTCTCGACATATTTTTGTATAAAATTTCAAATTCGTTTAGCATCAAATTACCTGCATGTTAAATAAAAGTATATGTGTGTGTGTGAGTGTGTGTGTGAGAGAGTGTGTCTGTGTGTGGAGAAAGAAAGGCGAATTGTGGGGTGGAAGGATAGGGGCTTAGGTGAGTTGCCAAGTGGGCGGCAGGAGTAAAGGCGCCAATTAAAATCGTTTCAAATTACGCTAAAAATATCATAATTCCATGGAACTAACATGAATTTAGGCAACCAGCAAAAACAACAACAACAGCAACAATGTTTGGCCCCCAATTTCCAATGTAAGGCGATACTTTTGCCACAAAAAAAAAAATAACAAAAAAAATTATAAAGAATCGGGCCCCAGTTCGCTTGCTCGACCGCAAAAATCCAGCTAACTTTAACCTCAATTTCATCTTCTTCTCCATCTTCCAATTTCTCAGCAACTCTTCTCAATGGCAATGTGGGAATCAGTCGAGTGAATAAGCTTTGGATATAAACAAAAAATTAATAGCAAACTCAAAAACAAGCAACAGTAACTCTCGTCAGAGTTCATTAAAAGAAGTTTTTTTCTTTCCTTATTTTTTGTTTTTAATTTTTTTCTTTGTATTCTGATTGGTAATACATAGTTTCACTTTAAACTAAGGCTTAAAGCATGTTCTTCATTAGTTGCGGCACATATGACGACGCTAGGTTCCGGACCATTGACAGTGCTGAGGAAATATTTGCACGTTCAGATCCAATTAAATCAGTACTATACTATATGATAGATAGAGTGGGTAGTCGATAACTTAAGTATATATTAATTAGTATAGCTTTTTTTATACTGAATGAATATACATATATAAAATCTGCTACAAGTTTGGCTCTGATTTTTAGAAGGTTCATAAAAAGAAAAGAAAAAGGGCAAAATTAAAGGCTAATTTTCATAATTTTTTATTATTATTTTATAGCAGTTGAAAAGCCTTTTGGGCTGAATTTAAAAATTTTCATCTTTGAATTAAAAAAAAATGTCAAAATGAATTAAGTCGCCTGAAAAGCTTATAAGTCTATACAAGTAATTATGTTTACATTGTTAATCGTTAAAATGAATAAGAAATTACAGTTGGCTATTGAGAAAACGAAAAAAATAAACTAAAAATAAACATTTAATAAGCAGTTTTAATCCAAAAATTCAAAACATTGGCAAATTGGCTATGCCAAAAGCAACATTGATCGTTAAAATGCCTACCACTTTGGCTCCGACATATTTGCCCCGCCCCGCCCCACCCCGCCCCGCCTCACCGGCGAAACCCCCTCTACTCTCCACCAATCACCCCTTTTAGTTTTTTTTACATGTGGTTAACATGTTTGAGGCCGGTGCCAGGCGTCATTTACATGTCCGTGTCCCTCCTCCTTCTTCTGCTTCACCATTTGGTGTGGTCAAAAACCACCCATCCTCCCGGATCCCCCCGCTCAGATATCACCTGCATACCCTGCATGTCCCGCTGTCATCGTCATCTCCTTGCATACAACATGTTTACATTTTTGCACTAATTTAATTTTTGCCAATAGACAAAGTTGTTGTTGTTGTTATTGCTGGTATGGCTAGTTGGCTAGTTGGTTTGGCTTAAATTGCTGTTGAGTTAATTTAAATTGGTATTTGATTATATTTAGCTCTCAGTGAACGTTCCAGCCTAACCATTTATGGCCAACTCAATTAAGTCTAATCAATGGATTAGTGAGATTTTTGCATTCAATTACATTATTGAAGGCATTCAGTAGAGGAAGAACTAGCGAGAGAGAGAGAGAGAAAGAGAGAGATAAGAAAGGAAAAGAGAAAAACGAGATGACTAACGCTCCTTTTTCTGCTTCTCTCACAGAGACAAAGAGAAAGCGATAGAAAGAAGTGTTAAATTGTACATGATGGTCTTCTCTAAGTGTTAGGTGGAGAGGGGCAAAAAGGGGTATGACTCCACCCTGGACGATGTCTGCTTAAACATGTTTTTAACTTCTTTATGCTTTTGTTTTTCTTTTCTTTTTTTGGCCATTGCATGTCAAATGAAAATTAATTTTGGCACTTAAACAAAAGGATTTGACTTTTAATCCCTGGCTATAAATGGCATGTATGTATGTATGTGCATGTGAGTGTGTATCTGTGTGTGTGCTGCATACAGTTAGCTACCACAAACTAGCACATAAACATATCGTAAGCAAAATGGGCGTGTGTGTGCAGCTTAAGCCAAAATAATGAAATTTTCCGACAAAGCAACACCTTGCCTTTTCCTTGGTCTTTCCTTCGTCATCATTCATCATCGTTATCATCGTCATCATCATCATCATCATCATCAAATTGGTCTTATAGTGGCTTGGCCTTTGCACGGTAGAGTGAAACGAAATTTACAATATTTACAAATACACTGCAAAAAATCGAGACATTTAACTTATAACTTAAAAGTTTTGGCCAACAAATGCTTTGCAGATTATTTAGATTCAGCTAAAACTTTCATCATTAAAAAGGTTTAAGCAAAAACTAAATTTAATGATCTATTCAAGGTTAAACAAAGAAAATCAATTGTGAAATATACCAAAAACTTTAGTCGACAATTAAGATACAATATGTGTATTAAATTTTATCAATGGCATCCAAAGCTAATGCCGATTTTTTTGATCGCTTAATCGATCTATCTGATCTGACAAATAAATAATGTTTGATGCGACTTTGAGTTCATACAAATTGTGAATTATATGCGTATTTCGTATCTCTTGAGTTAATAATTATTATTAATTTTTTACTAGGAAAGTCCTTCAAAAGAGGGTAGGCAAAGGCAAGAAGACTGCTTTACTTTGACGCAATCAATTGGCCAATAAATTTTGCTTTCATTTCTTTTAGAGGCGTGTTCCGTTGTTTGGGGGAGGGGCCAAATTGTGCTTTCCTTTCTATTTTAAGAGAGGGGAGTCAACTGCAATTAGGAAAATTATTTGTAAGGGCGTTTGGTTGAATTTGAAGAAAAGAATGTGCAACTGACTTTGCACTTTTTTCTTTTTTCCTTGCGTTTCGTTTTCAATATGGCAGGCGGCAGCAGCAGCAGCAGCAGTAACAGCAGAGGATATCAATCGGTAAAAGCAAGCGAAATGAAAAGTGTCATAACAATTCCAAAAACTGAACACAGAGAGACATGGTGAATGGGTAAGAGAATATGGTAAATGGGAGCCAACAAGAAGCGACGACTTTTAATGACTCACTAAATTATTCATACGCCATGGATGCCAAAACTGTGAGGTTGGTGGTGGAATCTGCTGTTGGGAAGCGTTTTGTTTTGAGCACGCCAAGCGCTAAAAGTAAACAAGGCGCAATGAATTTTCCAGGCAGCCAAACAAAATGAAAAGTCAACAAACTTGGTGAGCATATGAATATGCAATGAATGAAATGCATGGCCAAGATGATGTCGTTGTCGTTGTTGTTCTTGTTCTTGTTGTTGCAGCCTCTGCAAGGTGACAGGATGAGGATATGAAGGGGACGAAGTCAGAGAGAGCGAAAGAGACAAAGACACTCTGAGTGTATGTTTGGTATTTGGGGCTAGCTGCTAAAGTCACTTTCTACCCTCTCGCTTAAATAGAGGGATCACATGACTTGATTGCTTACACAGCCGCCATAGAACATGGTATATATGGCATCATCAACAATCGCCCGTCGCCTGTTTTTGGTTCTGGTTCTGATTCTGGTCCTGCTCCTAGTCTTCCTGTCCTTCTGTCCTTCTTCTCATCATCATTCTCATCGTTGTCGTCGCTGTCGTCGTCGTCGTCGTCGTCTAACGTATTAATATGAAACGCTTTTGAGCACGTAGCAACACTTATGGCTCTAGCATTAAGTATATATCCAGCAAGTGCTCGGTGTTCGGTGCACGGTGCTCGGTGCACGGGTACTCTCTGCCTGGGCCAGTGGCTCTGTCTCTGCCTGGCATATCACGACAATCATGATGATGACAATGACGAGGACCAGGGCGAGGACGAGGACAATGGCGAAAGAGCAGGAGTGGATGTGGATGTGAATATGTTGATGCAGATGGTTGGAGTTGGAGCTACATGCGTGCCTGCTGACTGCCATACAATTCCATTACCCAAAATGCGGTGAAATAAAGTCTTCTGCTCCTTCTCTTGCTGCTATTTCTGCTCCTGCTTCTGCTCCTGTTCCTGCTGCTGCTGTTTCTGATGATGATGTATCATGCATGAAGCATAAATTCAAGTGTCTCAGACACAACCTTAACCAGAAGGACCCGGAGCTGGAGTTGCTGCAGTCTCATCATCGTCATCAGGCAGTCGTCCTCCCTGGTTATCCTTTTTATGTTGTGTATTTTTTCTTTCACCCATTCCCCTTTACTTTGTCTTTCTGTGTTTTGTTTTATATTTTACTTAAGCCTACACTTCATTTAGCTTGGCTGTGAGTTCCACCGTTGCATTTATTGGTTGAAGTGTGTGTGTGTGTGTTTTTTTTTTCCTCTCGTTTATTTTCTTTTCCCTTGTTTCTCCTTTGGCCATTCCATTATCTGTTTTTTTTTTCTCTTGTCGCCCCCTTTGCTGTTTGGGGCATGCATACGCATCACTTTTCCTCTTTCAGGTACACATGCGCTCATTATCAAGTAGCATGCATTTTCTTTGCTGATTGCAATTTTCGTTTTGGATGGAGCCCAGAATGGGTAGAAAGAGAGAAAGAGAGAGAGCGAGGGCAAGAGAGATGCTAATTAGCAAAAGAGGGCGAAAGGATTGCAGAAAAAACACAATATTGCACGGGAAACTCATCCCTCTTGCAAAGTCCTTTCAAGAGAGATGCACAACTCTTAAAGTTTCCACGTGAAATGATTTGTTATCTCTCTGCTGTAAAGTTCTTTTAACTTTTGCTCTTTGAATGCTTTCTTAACGCAGTCAAAGGGATTCAATGGAACTGGCCATAACTGATGCTGTCGAGAGTTAAAAAAAATTGTTTTTACATTCAATAAGAAGAGCAATCTAAAAAAAGAGCAGAAAAGGTAAAGGTTTAGGAGAACGATTCGGCGAAACGCTTTTGAAGGATTTCCAGCCATCGACATTTTAAATCACGAAGTTCTTAAACTAATTCTTCATTGTAAATAATTTCAGTAAAAACCTTTTGCTCTTTTGTTGTTGTCACCTAAAGTCGTAGCAATGTAGTTTAGTCAGTTGCATTATATCTAAGTTGAAATAGTTACAACTACATCCAATTAGCTAAACAATTGAGTTGTTGCTATTAAACTATTTCATTCTTTTGCTTATCTATAAAAAAAAAATGCAAAAAATTAAATGCAATTAGTAAAGAGAGAAAAAAAAAATCTATACAATGGCTTAGTTAACATTTTATTGAAATTAATTTATTTGCCTTTATCAAGTTGTAAAAAAATCATATAAATTGGCAAAGTATGGTAATAAATGCCATGGCATTTAAAATGTTATTAAAACGAAAAAAAAAAATAAAAAACTACAACAACAACAAGAGGGAAAAAAGTCAAACTGTGCATATTAATAGCAATTATTTATTGGTTTTATTACTATTTTGTTTTTTTTTTCTATCAACTCTCTGCATATTTTTCACATGAACCACACCATTGGGGGGAATGACGTCAGAAACAGCAAAAACAATAACAACAACAACTGCCCAAAATACCAAAAGTCTCAACTCAATACCCTGTAAGTCGCAATGCAATAGGGTGGAATAGCCTGTTCTGCAACGTACATACATATATACTCTCTCTTCTCTTTATCACTAATTAATGTTTTAATCTAAATTCAATATTATTTAAAAGTTACATGGATAGCGCCAATAAAGCCAGTTCAAAACGGTATTTAGGATATTTTTGAGATTTGTTGAGTTTAGTTAACATGCCAAATCTTTTTTGATACCCTTCCAACACAGAGAAGAAGAAAGCGTTGTCCTATATATACATATATGAATATTCTTGATCAGCATTATTAGTCTAACATATATTTTTATCAAATTTGATCCCATTAGCTCAGATGAGCCACATCTTGGATTAAAGTGTCAATGAGATGGTGCACAAGGGTATAAAAGCGTCGGCACAATCAAATGTTGGCTTTTTGGATATAAATATTCTTTTTTTTTTTTGCAATTGTTGTTGTTATTATTGTAAGAATAATAAACAAGAAACAACTTCTAAAACAACTTTCATTTTGTACTCAAGAGCCAGAGCTTACAGTTAGTAGAAAAAACCAAAACCGAAACGAAACGAAACCTCAAATGATTGAGTTTAATTTCCCATTGAGAAAAGAGAGAAAAAAAAAATACAAAATGCTGTTGGTCTCTCTAAAAAGACATTGAGAGAAGTAAGTTAAAAGGAGAAAGGAAGAACAAAAGAGTGGGTGGTAGGGCCACGTTTGTAATTAAGTTTGAAGTCGCATAATTAAATTAACGTCTTATTGACCGGGTTGTAAGGGGGCGGGCGCTATGAAAGATGTGGGCCGGGATGGATGGGGGAGGGGAGCAGAAGGCGCAGCTCACGCAACCGCCATCAGCACCCACTGCTTCTGCTGCTGGCTGCTGCTGGCTGCTAGCTGCATTGTACTTACTAAGTGAACCTGGTCACTGATCTGGATTAGCACCAACAGCAACAAACAGTAACAACAACAAGCTAAAGCCGTCAACACAATCACCACACAGAGCCTCGTCGTCGGTTGTCGTTGTCGTCGACTCGACGTTGAGGCTAGGAAATGTTGTGGGGACACCGCTGTACCAAAGCGTGACAGGCATGAATTAACAATTTGAATTAATGTCAGTTACTCATGGCATGGGCTCCAGCTCACAGAGAGAGAAAGAGAGAGAGAGAGAGAGAGAGAGAGAGAAAGGGATAGCCACAAAAGAGAGAGAGACAAAGAGATAAAGAAAGAGAGAGAGCAGATAGTTTGGTAAGCGGCTGACTGGCTGACTGGCTGGCTCGCTGGCTAGCTGGCTGACTATTTTTGCGAGTGGGCGCTCTGGTTTGGTTTTTGGCTTAGTTGCATTTACTAATTTCTGACTCTCCGGCCAACTTTGACTGGCATTGATCTTTGCGTTTTTCTGTTTTCTTGCTGGTTTATTTTTGCTTGCGGCCACAAAATGAAAGGAAAAGTAGCGAGTTGCGATTACGTTGAGAGTTGCTTTTGCTGTTAACCAGAGGGAAAGGTAATTGCATTTTGTACAACAGCAGCGGCAGCAAAAGGGAAAGGTCTTGTCTTGATTTGCTTGGCCAAGTGTCAAAAATGTGTCCAGTAAACAGTGTACCCAATGCCCATTTTCAGTTTCAGTTCCAGTTTTCTCTGCTCCCCCTTCCAGACACCAGGCTAGGCCAGGCCAGGCTAGAGCGGAGTAGAGTGGAAAGGTGGCAGCTCAGCGGTACTCTGGCTGAGCTGGCGCCAAATTAACCGGAAATGTCACAATGGGCGACGTGCGGCCGCCCGCTGACCGTTTGGAATAAAAAAATAAATAAAAAAAATTATACAATTTTGTCACGTGACATGCATTAGAAGCACACTATAGCCACGACGTGCCCAAAGAGAGAGAGAGAGAAAGAGACCCAAACCCAAACCCAATACCAAAACCTCAACGAACGAGAAAGAAAGAAAGAAAGAAAAAACGAAAAGGAAAAAAAAACAAACAATTAAAGACCGACAAGTAAGTATAATCAAATTGTTAAGATTTTTGGTTGGGCTAAATGACTATAAAATACCCTGTAATTAGCTAAGCATAGGAAAGAGAGGCAAATGCAGATATATCTAAAGGGAAACCAGCAAAACTGAATATACCCTAAAATGAACAAAGTTGAAGAGAGGGAGATAGAGGGGTCTCATTCATAAAAAGGTAGCCCGCCCTTCCTGTGAGTGTGAACATGTCAAGCCGACTAAATGTCAACTAAACACGCGAAATTCCCTCACAGGACTTTCACTGGACAATGTCGTAAATAATATATGTATGTTTTTTTTTCATTTCTTTTTTTGGGATATTGTATGGATGGCAGGGTAGTAGCGGCAACTTATATGAGTGGTAAGGGGTTTCTTCTCACCCGCCTCCACCTCCTCTCTCTCCCCCCCCCCCCTTTTAGCTCTCTGCCAGTTTGTCAAAGTCAATGTCCCTGCTGCGTTGGCTGCCAAAAGAAGCCGCATAAGCGCGAAATGTAAAACCCGCTTTGAAGTCACTTGGGCCAAAATAAAGCAAAAAAAAAAAACTATAAACCAAACTAAAAAAAAAAACATTTCCTACATAATGTCATTTGACATATGCTATATTGACTTTAAGATACCTCTCCAATGAAAATAAGAAAAAATTCCTATGCAACGAATAAGGATCCTATCCTGGGGATGGTTCTTTAAGAAATGAGTTCTTAAGCACGCTTATCATTAGTCTTATGTAGGTATGTACATATATACCCATTTATCCTGTGTGGGACACTGGGTATTGAGAAGAAGAATAAGAGAGGAAAAAAAATGTACTAAGCTGCAGCCAAACCGATTTGCCTTTTCATACGAAAAACTGCGTTTGGGCCTTTTGAAGTGGCATAGTTTTCCCCCGCTTAACGCACTTTCTTGGGCAGCCAACAAAGAATTGTGCGAAAGAGAGTGAGGAGCCGCATCATACTCATGCCCAGGCACCTTCAAGATGGCGGAAATGCTACAATTTCAAAGGCAAAAGACCGCCGACTGACACTGCACACACAGCAGCAGCAGTGAAAAGAATCATGGAGTGTGTGTTTCTGTGTGTGTGTGTGTGTGTGTGAGGGTGTGTGTGAGGGTGTGAGTGTGTGAGGGGTGTGTATTGCTTGAGATAGACAGAGACATCGTATATGCCATCCATATGTGATGCCATACGTGTAGGTGGATAGCCGAGTGGGTGGGCGGGTGGTTGGGAGGGTAATGTTTTGGGGATGGTGTGCTTCCCTTTTTTTTTTTTTTTTTGCTTTTTTGGGGTTGCTTTTCAGATCGCTGTCTCGCTTTCTCCAAAAGGAACACTTTCACTTTTCTTCACACCAACAAAAAAAAAAAAAAAAGAAGAAAACTTCCTTTTCTTTCGTTTTGCTTGTCACATTGATTTTCCTTTCTTATTCATGTTTTCTTGGGTTGGTTGGCATTTGATTGAAATTTTCAAGGGGTGATGCGATTTTTTTTCGTTCTTTTATTTTGCCTTCGGGGGTGCAGCTTATATCAAAGTGAATTTTGGCCATAATTTGACTTTTAGCAAAGCCGCACAAAAAAAAAATAAATATATAAGTAAAAAATCATGACAATCGCCGATGGGAATACAAGAATATGAGTAAAAAATAAAACTTAAATAAAATGTTTCAACTTTGTTCTCTTCACTATTTGATGGATGGATCTTCAGCATTTAGGTATTTAAGACATTATTAAAGTCTAGACTTTAAAAAAATAATAATAAAAAATAAATAGAATGTGTGTACTCTGTTCGTTGATATTGTGTTGCTATCATAAATCTCTGCCAGAATTCTAAATGAAATTAATTTTATTTAATTATATGCTCTGGCGCTAATGCTACTGTTAGAGCGCCAGCCTGAAACGCGACGTCAAGGTCAGAATATCAATTTTTGTACGTTTGTTTGGCGAAACCGTTAATGCCCATAACTCATAAGTGATGGGGGGGGGGGGGGGGTTGGATAGAGGGGGAAATAACTGAAAGCTAAGTCACAGTATGATTGTTTCTCTCTCACTGTCTGTTTTGTCTTTTTGTCTGTATTTTCTATATCATTTCGTTAGTCGCATCAAAATCAAATTAGTTCCAAGCGTTGATTTTCTTCAACTGTGGCGACGGCGGCGCTTCATGCTCGTTGATTTCCAGCTAATTTTGCTTTTCGAACACAGACACACACATAACGCCACACACAACAAACACACAATACTTGATAATTATAATGCGATGTGGCGCATTTATCGCCACGATCAGCATACATCCGTTCTTCGTTGATATAAAGCTTGTAATTACCTAGCTAATTTACATGAAATTCAAGCGAACATCCTTTCTCAAAAAAATGACCATGTCTGAGAGAGGGAGAATGGCCACATGTGGGCCACCAATTGGTTGAGGGTGGGGTGTTGAGAAGAAGGTACTGGGATCGGGGAATGGGTTGGAGGTACGTTTTTTGTATCCGCCTTTGGCAGCTGAAAAGAAAATTTCTCAAGAAAATTTACCGCAAATAGTTGCGAGCCAAAGTAGGCGCAGAAAAATGCGATTTCTAGTTGGCCTATCAGCCCACTGGCATCATCATCATCATCATCATTGTCGTCATCATTATTATTGACCAAATGCAGTCAGTGGCCAGAGACAGGCTTTGGCTATGGCTATGACTATGGCTACGGCTATGGCTTTGGTCATGGCGTAGTCACGTCAGAGGGCCATCGCAGTTGACCATCATCATCTATGTATGTGTGTATGTTGTGTGTGCTGCGCGGCGCGGCTCGGCGCAGAGATTGTCAATGATAAAAAGTCGTGGCCAACAAGTGGCGCATCGTCCTCATTTGCATTGGCAGGAGAAATTCTTGAAATTTAGCTCCCACTCACATGACACGCCCCACGCTCCCAAAACCTTTGCCTTTTGTTGTGGCATTTCCCCATCACCATCCATCTTCATCCCTCTACCCACCCAGCCATTTCTGCAAATGGTCAAATTATTTCCTTTTCCCGTATTTCCTTGGCAAAGCATTCACGCGCACGAAAGGATTTCTTGTAATTTGGCTGCGACTTGAAAAGAAGCTGAGAGAGAAAGAGCGAGAGCAGCATCAGCAGCAGGAACAGGGCTCTGGTCTCTGTTGGTTGATAGCTAGGTAGGTAGGGAAGGGTTCAGGCTGACTGCTACTGCTACCGCTGCTGATGCTGATGAAAGGGATTTGTGGTTGTGCGGCTGCTTTTTGGCGACTTTGCATTTTTATTTGTAATGCCGTTTGGTTGTTTTTTTTTTTTTCTTTCTTTCTCTCTGTGCGCTTTGCGACTGCTGCTGCTGCTTCTGCTTTTGGCGGGTTGTCGGCTTTTGTTTTATACGAAAACAACAAAACGTCGAAAATAAAAAATAAAAAAAACACCGAAAAAACAGCAAAAAATCATATAAAATAAAAGCATGCACACACACAAGTATAGAAATGAAGAGTGTAGTTGTGTATATGCACCATACACAACACCACACGGCAGATTGAATCCATTCGTCGTCGTTTTCAATGGAAGGAGGTGGAGGAGGAAGAAAAGGAGGAGATGAAACAGGAGGATGAGGATTCCAGGGCAGGGCAGGCTTCTTCTTCTCTGCATTCCCTTTTCGGATTCTGGATTCAGATCCTGGGCCCATTGCATATGTATGCATTATGCACACTCATTACCCATACCATAGTTCCTCTCTCCCTTCTTTCTCTCTCTCTCTCTCTCTCTCTCTCACCTCTACTGTGTGTGTGCGTTTGCCATTATCCTTGTGCGCTGCTACTGCCGCTCGTTCACTTTCATTTCGCATGTGTTTTTTTTTTTAGGTATTTCTGGTTTTTTTTTTTTTGCCTTACCCTTGCCACTTGAGACATTGCTTTGTTCTGTGTTCCATGTGGCATACGATGATGGGGTTATTTGGCGGCGCAAACTGTATATATGTACATATATATCCCAAAAAGCTTTTAGGCGCTTTTTACAGTAAACCTAAAATGCATTTTTAAGGCATTTTTGATTCTACCACACTCACACATACACAAACATTCAGACAATATATGCGCAAATGTTCATAGTTGAGATTAGGAATTGAGCGATTTCTTGTAAGAATTCTGGAATTAAATTAAGGTGTACCTATGTACATATATTGCTGCCTGAAACTCTTAATAACAAAATTATACATAAAATTTCATATTTAGTTATAAAAAATTGTTGACTGCTGGTTATTTTAAACAAGATGTAGCCGTTTAGGTCTCTCTCTCGAGTTTGCGGAAGGATTTAAATTGTCTGCAAAACGTTCTACATGACGCTGTGACAGCTGTTAGCTTAGCCTCTGGTCACATGGATTTCAATTAAAAGGGGCCAGATTTCTTTCGCTAAGCAAAATGTTAAGAATTATATCTCATCGACATGGAAATCAATGTCAATAATTATTGCAAAAATTACTAAATTCGAAAGGTGTCATTTGAATTATTTTCAGTCTTCAGTAGAAATACGAAGAACACACAACATTTCATTACATCAAACGTGTTCAGCCTTTGAATTGAAGTTTTTTTTCCTTTATACCGCATCGTGCTGTAATATTGAATTGTCTATCTCTGTTGTGTTCTCGAGAGACCCTAAAGAAGGAGCAAATGTTGCAGTTGCCGTTAAAATTGTAAGATGAGCTCCTGCTCGCAATTTCCACCTTTTATCCAGTTTAGTCCAACATATACTCTTATTGGCTCTTTTGTTGCCCTGTCTATTCCACAGCTAAATAATCATTAAAAATCCAGGCCGGTCGCCGTCACCTGTCTGTCTATATATTAACAAGAGAGATATATAGAATGGACTCGGACGATGAATTTTCTGACCAGGATCATGGCGACTCGCATCGTTCCATTCACAGTCATAGTCCATCATCGTGCATGTCGTGTGTGGACAGTGAAGAGGATATTTGCACAGAAATTGTATTGCCAGAGAGCCCAAAGCGTACCATGGATAATGATGATTTTGTCTACAAAGTTCTATCAGTCGATCAGATTGTCCAGCATCAAAGGAATATCATTGATGAGGTCAACAATGTGCTCAATCTGTCGCCTCAAATCACCAGAATTATATTGAATCACTACAAATGGGATAAGGAGACATTGTTTGAAAATTATTTCGACAGTAGTCCGCAAGAATTCTTTAAGCGTGCCCATGTAGTGAATCCATTTGCCGCCGCAACAAATAAAACAACAACAACACCAACAGCAGCAGCAAAAACAGCAGCTTCAAATATGAGGCAATCAAAGGAGGTGAATTCAGAGGAGGAGGACGAGGAGGAGCAGGAGGAGGAAGATGAAGATGAAGATGAAGATGACGAGGAAGACGATGAGAATGATAATGATGATGAGAATGAGCAGAATATCTGTGGCATATGCTATTGTCCTTGTCGTGATCTAAAGGGTTTGGCATGCGGACATTGTTTTTGTGCCTGCTGCTGGAAACAATATTTGGCCAATAAGACATGCAGCGAAGGATTGGCACATAGCATAACCTGCCCAGCAGCCGATTGCGACATTTTGGTCGATTATGTATCATTTCTACAGCTGGCCGATGATGCAAAAGTTGTAGAGCGATATCAGCAATTGATAACCAATACATTTGTCGAATGCAATATGCTGATGCGCTGGTGTCCGGCCCCAAGTTGCAGTCACGCCATCAAGGCGAACTATGCCGAGGCCAGGGGAGTGCGTTGCAAGTGCGGTCATCAGTTTTGTTTCGGCTGCGGCGAAAATTTGCACGAACCGGCCAGCTGTAGTTGGTTGAAGAAATGGATGAAGAAATGTCAAGAGGATTCGGAAACATCGAATTGGATTGCCCAGCATACAAAGGAGTGTCCCAAATGCAATGTGACTATCGAAAAGGATGGCGGCTGCAATCATATGGTCTGTAAGAATCCCTCCTGCCGCTACGACTTCTGCTGGGTGTGTCTGGGCTCATGGGAGCCGCACGGCTCATCCTGGTACAGTTGCAATCGATTTAACGAGGATGAGGCCAAACAGGCCAGATTGGCCCAGCAGCAGTATCGCTCATCGATGGCCCGATATTTGCACTATTACAATCGCTATATGAATCACATGCGAAGCATGCGGATGGAGCATAAACTGTATGCCAATGTTAGGGCCAAAATGAATGATATACAGGAGGAAATGAGCTGGATAAATGTGCAGTTTTTGCAGGAGGCTGTCGATGTATTATGCCTATGCCGTGGCACACTTATGTATAGCTATGTATTCGCCTTCTATTTGCGCAACAATAATCAGAAAATCATATTTGAGGATAATCAACGGGACATGGAGATGGCCACCGAAAAGATATCCGAATGCCTTGAACGGGAGATAACCGTTAAAAATCTATATGAGATTAAAAAGAAAGTATTAGATCTATCGCACTATTGTCAGAAACGTCGCACTGTTCTGCTATATCATGTGCGTGAGGGTTATGAGAAAGATTGGTGGGATTTTATCGATGATGTGACCACCACATCAACAACATCTACTTGAATACCATATCTACTACATACACATACATATACTACAGATAAATATGTATATATTATATATAACTCTAGAATTTATCCTCCAGACAAGTACTACATATTTAAATATGGTGCCACTCACCCAACCCCATCCCCACCCCCACACTCACTCACTCTATTTTCTTTCAATCCCACCTTCCTTTCTTTTTCTTCTCTACCTATTGTGGCCATTACAAAAAAAAAAAACAAAAATCCAAAACGATAACCAAAACAACAACAAAACAAGATAAAGTACAAAAAAAAACAAAGACAACAACACATACAAAACAAAAAACCGAAAAAAGAAAAAAAGAAATGAAAATCTAAAACGCATTTCACTGAAGACTTTTAATGACGTTTCACCTGGAGTTTACACACAGCTTTTTGTGATCCTCTCTGGCAGATTGGTTTCCCAGATCTGCCAGAGCAATCAAAATTCTTACAGTTGTAAATGTGGATATGCAATAATAGACAAAAAAAAAAAAGCAAATAAGAAAACTACAAAAAAAAAGCAAATAAGAAAACTACAAAAAAAAAACAGTAAAAGCAAACCAAAAACCTACCAAACAAAATACAAAAAAAAAAAAAAAAAAAAACTTAATATCTTTTTTTTCCTAAATTCATGAATTATGATGATAGGCAGCAGATCAGATAGCTAGCCAATCCATTTCAATAGCAGCTTTCGGTCATTGACTGGCAACACTTAATGACTTTTTTCTTACCAAACCAAAATCGATGTGTGCATAGAAAAAAACAAAAAAAAAAAAAAAATCAATGAACAGACCTATAAAATTGGTTTTTAGTAAAAGTTTGCTCTGCGCACACCTTTTTCTAATTGATCGAAGATCGCTTTCTAGCAAAAAGTTCTCCTCTCGTTTCCGAATCGAATTTGGTCATTTTACTTCCGAGGGAAATGTTCGTTTTAAGCTCAAATTGAAAGATTTTCGTTTCAGATTACAGGGTTGTCGAGTTTCACAATGATTTAGGAATTTATTTGTATTGTGTAGAAAAAGTCACACAGTCCACAAATTTGTAAATGGGTTTTAAATAAATACGTATCTGATCGTCACATCAAAACCAATATAAATACCATTTAAAACGCTAATGCTAAAACGAAATTGAGAACTTTTAAAATCAAACACAATTTTATTTATTTTCGATTACTGTCACTCAATTTTTGGGTTGTCTGCTGTGAATAATTCTCTAAAACCATTCTCAACCATTTAGTCTTGAGTAGCATGCAAAAGTCTTTGCCGGAAGTCAATTTAAAACAACTGCAAAATAAATTCCATTTCAATTTCGACTATTAGAAACAAAATTTGCCTATAACTTCGTTTGGCTTCTAGTTAGCTGTGGCTTTAAACTCTTTTCAACTTAGAGATTAACAGAGTAAAGTATGTTGATATTAGCGTTTTCTTTCAAACTTTTCCAGCAAAAATTTGCTATCAGTCACTTGGCTATAATTATTTGTATTATTGCGCTCTTTTCCCTCTTAATGCCAATTTTTGCTGCTTTTCTTGTGTTTTTCTAATTATAACATAAATCAATCCAATTTCATGTTATAGTTTTTGGCGCAACAAAGCGATTAATGTCGACAATGCTAAAAGATATGGCATGGCAAAAGGAAAAGCATAAATAAGCCATACAGCCATATACACAGCCAGCTCGACAGACAGACAGCCAGCCAGCCAGCCATCTAGCCAGCTAAGCCATGGCCAATAACGTAACGGAACGGAACGGAACGTTTGCGGAGAAGTGCGCATGAGTAGCGAGCGGCAGCAGCGTTGCGGCAATTTCATATGAAAAATATTTCCTTATCGCGATGCGGCAACATCGACAACGTTTGACGTTAGCAGCGACGGTGCCGGCAACGGCGACGGTGACGCCGCCAGGTGCACACGAAAAAGCCTTGGCCACTAGATTTACGGCAAACGGCAGCCAAGTCGTGCCGGGTGCCGGGTGCCTAGGTGCTTAGGTGCTTGCTTGGGTGCCTAACAAACCCGGCTAGTGTGAATTTTCGCACCCGTGATGAAGTTTCCAATTAAATTTTATTGGATTTCAAATTGAGACTGGCTCTTGTCTTGGCCTGAGCTAGCTGGCTGGCTGGATGGCTGGTAAATATTTGCGCACCATTGTGTTGTGGCAAGTGTTGAAAGTGGGCGTTGCAGCATCCCTGCTCCCCCATCACCTTCAATTCAACTTCTTCAATAATTGTCTTTCTCTTTCAAGTTGGAAGAGTGATTTCTTATGGCAGTTCAATTGCGGGGTCAGCAACGTGTCTCTCTCTCTCTCTCTCTCTCTCTCTCTCTCTCTTACTCACTCTCTCAGTCTGTCTATTGATGGTTACTAAGCAAAAATTGACTAATTTATGGACGGGAATGGCAACGCCCTGTGTGTGTGTGTGGCTGCGAGGGGAATGGGGTTGGATTATTGTGGTTTATGAAGAAATTGCATTGCAAAGAATGTTGCAAAATGTTTATGGGAAACAACAAAAAACTAAATAATGAAAAATATTTTCAATTCTATGCAATTTAAGAATAAGTTTTTTGTTGCTTAAAGCTTTTTATTTGTCCACAATATGGAATGAAGTCAACAGTTGGGCAATCGCTTGACTCTGTGCTCTGCTGGTCTGGTCTGATCTCCTCTTGTTTCATTCAACAAGTCAACAAACATAAGCTCATCCTAGAGAACTACTACAACTTCTTCTTTCCTTCGGTCAAGTTGGCTCTCGAGTGCCTTCGTATTAATTTTATTTATTGGCCGCCTACCAACACGCAACCCACCATCCAACAAGCATTTTGCATCCGTATCCTTGTCCGTGCTCTTATTCGCGTCCGTGTCAGGGTCCTGTGCCTTTGCGCCACTGCCTCGACCCTGCCCCATCGGCCCGCAAGTGTCTTGGTTCTAGGTTTTTCTTCAGGGTGAGCTTATTGAATTTTTTATCTACGGTTTGCTTTTGTGCTTATGCCCAGAGTCTTAACGGATTCCCTTTTCTGGGCGTTATATATATAGACTTTTATTATTATTATTATTACTCTGGCATATTTTTGCTTGCGGATACTGGCCGCCGATGGCACTTGATGGCTGGTTGAAATTTACTTTAAGTCTTTGTCGCATACTTTCAATTACGCAAGTCCTGTGGGCCATTGTCCTTGAACTGAACTGAACGGAGCTGAGCTAGAAAGATGACATCTAGTGAATTGTGTATGTGTCTGTGTGCGTGTGTGTTGGGTCGTCTGTGTCTGGGTCTCATAATAATGAAGGTCAGTCAGTCAGGGGGAGAGAGAGAGATAGAAACTAAGTGTGTCAATCCAGGACTGTGGCAGGAAATGCTATTTGTTTTCAATTGCTAAGCCAATTTGTAGGTACTTTCTTTCCTTTTTTTTATGGCCCTCATATCTATTGCACATTAGTTGGGCCATTGAGCATATTTTGCTTATGCCATAAACAATCTGCAGACACAAGCAATGAGCAGCGAGAAATGCTCACTGCAGTTGCAATGACTCCAACTTCAACTTCAACTCCAGCTCCAAATGCAACTCAAACTCCTGGGCTCCTCTCTCACTATCACTTCATCAGCGACGTGAATTTATGAGGCACTTTGCTTAGTCGCCGACGTCGACTCAAGCCAAGCCATGCCAAGCCGAGCTGAGCATCTCGCTGGCCATAATTTGCCGCCGTCTATTGGTGAGTGCACAAATTGCGTTGATATGCTGACAGGCGGCGCACAGCGGGTTCCTCCTTTCCTCTTCCACCTCCTTCTTCTTTCGTCATAACCCTCCGCCAACTTCTTCTGGTCGTGCCTCAATTCCGACGTTTCTAATGCGCAGACTCATTTGCCTATCGTTTGCACACAAAAAGTTGCAAAGTGCATTTTGTTAGGCCGGCTGCCGCTGCTGTTCCTTATTCCTTTCCCGCCTCTTCTTCTTCTGCTAATGTTGTTGTTGTTGTTGCTGCTGCTCACTTACTTACTTCTCTTAACTAAATTGAGGCACGCGCGCAGGCGTCGTTTAAAGCGGCACAAAAAAAAACAATATATATATATATATAAATATATATCAATTGAATTTAATTGAAGGCACTCGGTCGGCCGGCCGGTCGACTGGTCGGCTGTTTGTGAGGAAGAGACCAGGAGCAATATAAAGAGCTTTGACAATAACTAGCTGTCACATTTTTATGATGCGCGTGAAAGAAACTCAATTTGTAAACAAGTGACAATTATGAATTTATGCCAGAACCGAATGCCAAATACACTTTTCACACATTTCAGAAAGAAGGGAAGAGAAAAGCACATCGTCTGCCAAAGAATGCATGAGAATAAAAAGAGACTAAACTCTGTAAACGAAATGGCTAGCTTTAAGCTAAATAAAAAAACAAAGCATATAACGAAACCTATAGATTCGATTCGAGTGCCATTTTTTTTTTTTTTGCATATCCTCATCCAAACTGAACAATACCATGTTGACAATTGAGAAATATGTCGAAGAATAAACTAGAATCAAAAAGTTTGTAATCAAAGATGTAATCAAATCGATAGCTTTAGGAGAACTAAAATCTGTATTCCCTTGAAAAGAAGTTATAACCATTTTTCAGTTAGGGTAAAAATAACAAGCTCATCATACAAATTAAACGCATTCCTCAGTCCAGTAGCAGCAGTCTGTCCTCTTTACTGGCTATGGCCTGGCTGGCTATTTGTGCTTCATTTTTATGACTGCTTATCATCCAGCTGCATCATCATCATTATCAATATCATCATGATCATCATCATCGTCATTCATAACAGAGAGGCAGCATTAATTTTGTTTTCATATTTTTTGTGCTGTTGTTTTTGTTCAAAAGGTCGTGCCAATTTAATTAAGCGACATTTTATTTAATTATTTCATATATATGTATATATTGTATATTGATTGCAAATGTTTAAAGCTTTTAATTGCAAAATGGGTTTCAGAGAATTTTGTGCATTGAACCAGAATGAGAATCCGCATCCGAATCGGAATCAGAATCAGAATCAGAAACTGAATCAGAATCAGAATCATCATCATCAATAATATCAATGCAATGCAGTTGAAATTTGTTTGCACAGACCCACAAAAAACTCAAACCCAACTGACCTGACACGACCAGAGCCAGAGCCAGATTCAGAGCAGAGCAGGTCAGTAGGAAAATCATGGTGTGTAAAGAGGGTAAGGAGAGGGGCAGGGTATAAATTCTGTCCATATACAGGCATTTAATGTATTTATATTGTATTTCATTATGCTTATTTCATTTGTAATGATTGAATTGACGATGGACAGCTCTGAATGGGATTGGACAATTGGACAAATCAACGCAGCAACAGCAGCAACAACAGCAAAAGCAGCAGCAGCAGATTGAAGGAGTGAATTGCTATCGAAACGAATCGAATCGTATTGAATCGAATCAATTATGCGGCATATTTTTGCTGTTATAAATATTTACGTTGAAATTAATTATTTTATATTAAAATGACCGCAAAACATTTCATGCCCGAATGAGGATGGTCTAGGATGGCTGTTGGCTGATGGCCGATGGCCAATGGCTCTGGCACTGGTCGATATTGTTGGCCATCAGCAGATGATGTTGATTTTTGTGGCTAGGTTGAGGTTGGGTCTGCTGTTGTTGTGATTGACACGGTAAATGATATTCGCATTATGCACAGGATATATACATACGCTGTGTGTGTGTAAGCAAACAGGAAACGGAAATGGCAAGCATTGTATGTGTACAATTCTTGTTGAAAGTTCTCCCATTGGGAAAGAGACAGAGACACAGAAGGAGAGAGAGAGAGAGTGTGAGGGACAGATAATATGCATATTGCATATTTGCTGTTTATTGTGCAATGAGAAATTTTACATAAATTTTACTATTTACCAAAATGCCTTTAAAATTTTGACGAGGCGATTAATGCAAACTTTGTTGTTAAAGCCATACAGGCGTACATATGTATGTGTGTTTGTGTTTGCGTGTGTGTGTGATGTTTTAATGCTAAAATTAAATTGTTCAATAACATTTGAACAGCATTTTGCATTGATTTATGTATTGTAAGCCAACAAGCAAGCAACCAAAGCAACCACCACCTCAACATTTTGCTACATTTGCTGTTTCAGCAGGCATAATTTTCGTCCTCTCATAGTAAGGCCCATCCATCCATCCATCCATCCATCCATCCATCGTAGTCGTCATTCTCATTCTCATCCTCAACATTCTCATCATCATCATTCTCGTCATCTTTATTCACCTCCTCCTCGTTGTCGTTCTCGTCCTTCTCCTCGTCCTCGTTCTCATCGTCGTTGTCGTTGTCGTCAGGCCCATTCACATTGTAGCTACACACTCTCAAGCCCCTGCCCAGCAGAAACTCGGCAGAAGAAATGCTCTTTAAGGATCCACTTGTGTGCTTGGGCTTTCAAGTGTCCTTTGCATGTTAGCGAAACCACTCGAAAATATGACGCGTTTGCTGAAGTATGCAAAAATTGCACATGGTAGAGAAACACACGGGCAAACACACACAGAGCTACACCGAGAGAGTGTGAGAGAGAGAGAGAGAGAGAGATAGAGAGAAAAAAAAGAGAGAGACTATCCAAGAGGGGGTTGGGAGCTAAGATCCCAAACATAAAAAAAAGAGGGAACAATGCAAATGTCGCTTAAAGTAAAATAAATTTCCCCCGCCCCCACAAATTTGGTCGTAAATTCTAGCAAATGATCATTGAAGACGTTAGTTAGACCGGTGGCACCTTTTGAACTCACAATGTAATAGAGAACTACGTGTCGTCCCGTCGTATAGCGGCACTTGGGGGCGCCGCACTGCACAATCAATCAATGCATGGCAACGGCAACGACAACGGCAACAGCAACGACGGCGGCAGCATCATACAATAGCCATATAGTTGGCGGCGTTGGCGTTGGCGTTAGCGGCAAACATGAAATATCACACAGCCAAACCCTTTTTATGAGCATAAAGTTTGTGCCTAACGATTTCGATTTCGATTTCCTGCCCAAACGTGAGCGTAACCAAATTTTGCTCTAGGGCTTGGCAGCAGCCAGCAAACAGCAAAACTGAGCAACACAGAAAGCAAATCAATTCAATTGCCAAATTATGCCAAAAAAGAAAAAAAAAAAAAAATCAGCAAACGCAAAACGAGGAAAAAGAGTCAAAAAGAAGGCAGAAAATCCATGGCCAATATTTATGCTGTCCCAATATTTGTGGCCGCAATTGTTTTGCATGACTCGACGCGAATCGAGGCTCTAGCTAAGGCTTGAGGAGGTCGACTAAGAGCGAGAGAGAGAGACAGGGCAACATAGAGGGTGGGGTGGGGGAGAACTGTCGGACATATCGACCGACCGACAACTTGCATTAGCTAATCGATCATCTGGCCATGTTTTTTGTCCGGGACTGCAGCAGTTTGTAGCAAATGTTTGGTCTGGGTTTTGTCATTTTGGCTTCGGTTCGTTTTCGTTTTTCGGTTTTGCCGTCATTTTTAACTGTCGTCTATCTCTGTTTTCGTTGTCTTACTGGCTCTAACCAAACCAAACCAAACCAAACGACGACGACGGCCTGAAACTATTTTTGTGCATTTTGGCGTAATTATGCCGAAAAAGTAACACGAGCAAATGGCAAACGCGACGCGGCGTTTGATTAATTGTCGAATCGTGCACTCCACCGGGGCTATTTGTTATCTCAAGGCGTTGAAATTATAAATTGTTTCTCAGAGAGTGCAACCAACCCCGTGACTGTACCCAGAGTTCAGAGTAAGTGTGAAAGGGTTTCAACAAGAAAAACCAAAAAGGGTTCACACAATCAATGACAAGATTATAATAATACGATAATTATAAACCCAAAAAAAGAGAGAGAGAGAGAGAGCGAAAACGAGAGAGGGGAAGGGAGTTATCAAGTACTTCACATGTGAAGTTTCTGGCAAAGAGTTCTCTGTTGGCACGTGATGACATTGTCAGGCGAAATCATTCAACTGAAAGATGTTTGGAAGAAAAAAACATAAACTTTACCACCCAAAAAAAAAAAAAAAAAAAAAAAACAAAGACAATGCACAATGTCTCTCTTTCTCTCACTCACTGACTCATTCACTCGTTTTCATTTCGGTTTTCAGCTGCAGCTTCTTGTTCTTCTTGTTGGGGTGTCAGCAGGTATGCCAAACACAAGTGCACACTTGAGACAACCCTCGCCAAAAAGAAAATTCATAGGAGCAGGAGCAGAAGCTATAGCTGGAGCTGAAGCTGGAGAAGGACCTAGAGAATTGCAGTTGTTGGCACGTGAAGCATAGATCAACCTTATGGGAGAGAAAATGTTGGGTGTGTGTAAGTGTGTGTGTGCAAGCTCTCTTGCTGAGCTGCAATCACGTTAATTAAAAAGGTGCAAATTGTAAAAGGCAAATGGTGAATGGCGAAGGCTTTCGGGAATGCCACCAGCCAAAAAAAAAGCAGAAAAAACTGAAAAAAGAAAACCCCCCGACACTGACAGCTGTTAATGAACGAGACAGACGAGAAGACGACGGAGCAGGAGCAGCAGGAGACGGAGGCAACCGAGCATCAGCAGGAATGTTGCCAGCCAGTCACGTGCTTGGCAATTAAACGTATCATAATTTCTTATAGCATACCTCTCTCCCATGTGAGAGACTGCCTCCGCCTTATACCATACGAAATGCGTTTGTACATGTACGAGAATATATATATATATAAATATATCGCATCATCTCTGGACCACCATACCACTTGGCATCTTTTTACACCCCTCTTTTCCTTCCCATTTTTTGTTGTTGTATTTTTGCATTTTTACATGCATTTTGTATATTAACGCCCCGGCCCAAATGAGAAGCGACGCGGCGCAGACAAAAAGGATTTTTCCGCACAACCAAAAAGGATGCGACTGCTACACGACATTTGCTTTTGGCCATGGCCGTCTGTGGCGCAAAAAAAAAACGCTAACAACGACTGTCTGGGCCTGGGGAGTACATTAAATGAAATCGCCACGTCCCTACGACTACTCCTTACTCTCTTTCTACCATCTCTCTTCTTCATTTCATCTCCATCTTCATAGCCTACGCGGGGAGTCATAGAAGAATACATACATTTTTGTTGTTCCTTTCTTTTTTCATATCTCCTTTTTTTTTGCAATAAGAAAATATGAAATTTCATTTTGCCAACGATGCCGCCGCCGCCGCCGCCACTGATGTTGCATGCAACAATGGCGTCAAAGCAACGACAAATATGCATGGCTAACAATAACAACAACAACGAGAAGATGCCGAGTGGTTTAATAGTCGCCCATATGGGACAGCTGCGAGCCGCGCAATAGTCATAACTAAAGAAGATGGCCCAAAAGCTAGCTTTAATAGCCCTTAAACTAAACAAAATTTATTTAAACTCATTTCGTTTGTTTAATCATTTTTTAAGGTGTCACAAAAACATATCAAATCAAGCACTTAATGAAAAATTAAAATCAAAATATGTCTTATTTCTCCATGGCATTTTTTTAGACAGATAGATCGACAAAACAAAGCTATTTTGGCCAACATTAAAAGAAGAAATACAAACTGTGACTTGCTTTTATCTAGGAATACGTGAATGTTTCTTCAAGGAGATTCCTTCAATTAGACGTTTCGTTTTAATTCAGAATAAATGGTCTTTTTAAAATTAAATGTATTTATTGAATTTCAATAAATTTCACCATTTAATGATATCAATAAAAAGTTTTCAAATTCGGTAGCAAATTGTTATTTAATTTTTTAGAAAACAAACTACAATATATACCAGATCGAGTCGAGTTTTTCTAATATAAAGATATAAAAGTTATTCCTCGCGTTTAAAGCTAAATAAACTGGATGAGCCACTCTAACAAAAACTAACAAATCCAAAATTAATATTGAAATGAAATAAAACTCATTACATTCGCGTCTGATGCAAGGGTATAGAAAAGTCATCTATTGTAGTTAGTTAGATCTTCCCTCTGGTTTTAGAGTGCATTTTAAATGCAGAGTGCATGAAATGCTATTCATTTTACAGTCAAATGAAAACCAGATGGCATTTTTAAATAGAACAAAAATGTAAAAGATGCATTTTCTTCTAATTGTTTTTTTTTTTTTCATTTTATTATTGTCATTAAAAGTGATTTTAAATGGAGAAATAAACGCAAGATCTCAATTATGACAAATTGCAGAAACTACTTTGAATATAATTTTTTTTTCTTTTTCAAGAATTTGCTGTAATTTTCCATTAGAAACCAGTCTTCCAGTTCGAACCAATCTCCCAATCCCCTAACCAAACCCCCTGCTGTGATTAGTTTTGGCTTGGATATCAAAAACGGTTCAATTAGCTAACAATATTGATTTCGTTGTAAACTTTCGTAAAAAAAAAAATTGAAAAAAAATCCTAAAAAAATCTTTGACAGCTTTCAAAAATCAAGCCGCGACTCGAATTACGATCTATAGGAAAATCAAATAGTTCGGTCGATTTGTAATTAACATTTCATAAATTTGCCAATCATGATAAGAACATTTTTTCCATTAAGAATCAATTAAAATGCAAAGAGGGAAAACATTATACAACAAGATATTATATATATGTACGTATGTATGTACCTATCAGTGTTGAATTGGACTAAACTGAGTTGAGCTGAGTGTATGCTGCTCGACTGTGAGATGAAGTTATCGCGATTGAACCACTTTTCACACAAGATATGAGATAAAGTCTTACTTATAAAGTGTGGCAATAAAAGAAAAATGCATTTTTATTGAAATAACATAATTTACATGAAAACGCCAATAAATTGTCAAGAGATTATGCAGTATGCCTGCCTGCCAGCCTGCGTTGCCTTTGCTCTATTGGACATTTTTCTATCTTGGCACCAACTGCTCGATACGCTGTAGTTAATTAAAAATATTCATCTACTGGGCTATTGACCGCGAAAAAGAATATAAGAAATATAAAATTTAATCATCTGTAATTATTTATAAGTTCTTTCGATAGTTGTTTCAGTAACTTTTAACTTATATTCAGTTCGTTGTTTGATCTACTGAAGAATACAAGTAGAGTATAGATAATTATAGGAGGTATAGATTTATGGATGTGGACTTTCAGAGAGCATCACTGACTCCAATTGCTTTGGCTTGGCTTCTTCCGCCTAAATCCAAGCATCTAATATGGCCTAACCAACAATGGGTAGTGGGGCTAGAAAATACTATATAATATAAATATTATATGGAGAGCGATATAATCGCTAGCTGTGCTCTGTTAATGAATTGAATTGAATTTTGTGCCAGGCAAAGTAACCAGTTCCTCAGTTTCCCCCCCACTTCCCAGTGCCAAGTGTGGCAAGTGTGGTCAGTGGGCAACGGGTAGCCAGCACTTTGCTCTCTGTAGGCTTTGCGCTTTTTGATCTCCTCAAGATTGGCACTTTTGGCGTGGCGTAGCGCCACATACGAAGTGTGTATGTATGTGTGTGTATGATGTAAAAACAGAATAATAATAAAAATTATGCACTTGCTTCGCGTCGTTGCCGACACTGCAACTGCAAGAGCAGAAAGAAAAAAAAAAAATAAACAAATTTGCATAGACGAACGACTTTATTTTCGCCTCGATGTGTGTTCATAATTGTTTAATCGGCATCGTCATCTATGTGGGTTAGAGATATGCGCCAAATGGAATTTCTAATTGAAAAATTTCAATTGAAATGGTTTCGGATGATTGACGATGAATGACGGCAGAGTGGGCTAGCGCCCTCTGGCGTTGATGCCGAGTAAGAGCTTTTTTCCATAAAGGATACTCCATTGTATATAAAGGGTTAAAGTCTTTCATAGCAAAAGGACTTTCTAAAAGCTTTTCGTTTTAGCTTTATTCATTCCTGGCCAGACATTCAGAACTTGCAATGCACTAACAATAAGCAAAATCTTGACATTTGACTAGCCATCTTCATTTATTTTACCGGTTCTAGCTGGTTTTTTTTTTTTGAGACGCTTTTGCTGAGTTATTTTAGTTTCGAAATTGACGTCAGACGCACTTATATACCCATTAATAATATCTTAATATCTTAATATCTTTATTGACGTCAAATTTAATCTTGTATTCATTTAAAATTAACTAAACAATAAGATCGAAAACTGTTTACAATATAAAATCAAATGTCAACTTTTATACCTGTTACCGAAAAACAGTTCATTGCGAGTCGATTTATGGTTTATTTGTTTCTCAATTATATTAATAAATCAAACACTTTCCAAACGCAAAACCTTCTTCTCTCCCTCGTTTCAAGAATCAAATAAAAATGTATACGTATATGTTGTAAAAATTTTTTTTTCGAAAAAACTTTTAGTCTGATGTCAAATAAAGTTAGCATAAGTGCTCTTATAGCCTCTTACCAATCAGCATCATTAATTATCAAACGGAACTTCTTAAAAACTTTTGAAATATCTGAAAGTATATAAAAAAAAAAAATAAATTGGAATTTATTAATATAATTTAGATAAAAGAATGCAGATTTTGGTTAGTTTTTGTTTCGGCTAATATCATTTAAATAACTGAGATATTTTAGACTTCGTTGGGACAGGTGTGTGTGTGTGTGTGTTGCTGCATATCAATGTTGTAGAAAAACTCTCAAATGAATTTTAAGTAAATGGAATGTTTTTTTTGTGTGTGTGCGTTTTTGTTTTCTTTAAGAGAATGAAATCTCTTTCATTGGCCTGGGAAAAATGTTCGGAATTTCACTTAAGTGAAAATTCCAACTGATTTATAACAAAACACACAAACATACACCAAAAAAATTTTAATGTAATATTTTGTTAAATACAAAACTCTAATCCCTTGTCTCAGACATCATCAGCCACATGCTGGTCTTGGTCTTCCTCTAATGCACTAGGCGAGGAGGATCGGAGAAAAGCGGTGGCTAAGGAGAAGAAGGAGGAGGGAGAAGGAAAGAGCCCACTCACCAAAAGAAAGGAAAACAGCAACAACAACAACAGCAGCATGAGGAAAACAAACATTCAAAAAACAACGCCCGCATTCCAATGAAAGCGCCGGCAGCTGCACGAAGCAAACGGCAACGGCAACAAGATGAGGCAAGAAGAAGAGGCATGCAGGCACACAAGTCAAAGAAATTTGCTGTTAATTCACGTATTAACCTTTTGACATTTGGCAGCATCGCCAACAACGATGACGACGCCGCCGACGACGACGACGACGACGACGACTACGACGACGACAAAAAAAAATAAAAAATAAAACAAGTCGCCAGAATTCCAATATGGAGATACAGATGATACCGAAGGGAAAAGAGAGGAGAAGCTGAGGGTGGGCGGAGAGGGCTGGGCACATCTGCCATAGAAAAACTGTGTCAATGTGCCAACAAAATGTTGCTGGGGCGTCGGTTCTTCATGTCAGAGTGTGTGTGTGTGTGTGTGTGTGTTGTTTGTGTGAAGATGTGGCATGTGGGCGGGCGCAAGCTGCGATCATTGCAAATGGAAAGCCAAGAAAAACCGAAGACGACGACGACGGGTGACGGCGACGGTGATGCCGCCTCGTGTCTCTAAAGTACGTGCGCGGCTCAATGACTTTCAATTAAATCAATATTCATCGTTTTGGCTGCGGCTGCCTCGAGGCTAAATGGCAATGGGGCGAGCAAGGCAACCACTCCAACTACGACTCCAAGCTCCAACTCCGCTCCTTGATTAGACGCGACAACAGCAACAACAACAAAAGCAACACCAGCAACAACAGCTAACAGCACAACGAGCAACAGCAGCAGCAGCCTAACAGCAGCATGGGAAAATGTGCAATTTTGGCCAAAAATAAATAAGCCAACCAGCCATCCAGCCAGCCAGGCTTTCGAGACTATGCCAAGACCAAGACCTGACCGAACCCGGGCTCACATTCATTGCGCAAATTTCTGTGTGGATTGCGGACGATTGCCTTCTGACTCTCTGCTGTTCAGTCTGCCTGCCTGCAATCAAAGATACACCAAAACCAAAACTAAAACTAAAAAAAAAAAAAAACAAAATAAACATTTGAACTACTAGCCCGTGCCTTTCACAAAAAACAAAAACAAAAAACAGAAACAAAAACAACAACCTAGAAGGAGGCGGGCGAAAAGCCGCGCGCAAATAATTAATGTTTGGCAATAATCGAAGACACCTTCAGAGGCAATCGTCGGTCGATGGTTAGTTGGTTGGTTGGTTGGTTGGTTGGTTGGTTGGCTGGCTGGCAGGCTGAGGTGGGTTGCTGCTGGTGTCCAACTTGGCACGACAAGTGCACCCGATGGCCATGCAAATGAGACATTTGCGGGAGGCGTACATTTTTTTCCTTTGGGCTTAAAAATCTACTGCGCTCATTTCAACTTCAGTGGGGGGTAAATACAAAATATACATCAGATTCGATATGTTTATGAGGCAAGAAATGCTGAGAAAATTTTTCCGCAAATTATAATTGAGTTTATCATTATGCACACAAAAAAATTCCCACTTCAATATTTTTGTTTTTTTTTTTTCCCCCTCTTAAAAATTACTTAATTGTTACCTATGGCGGAGTTGGTCAAAAGTGAAACTCACTTTGGCTTAGATCTTAAGCCCGAACCTAAATAAATCACGGAAATCTTCTACAAGAAACGGAGAAGCAACCAGATAAATAAGAAAATGTAATACCAAAACAGCAGGTAATATCGAATGAGAGTTTTGAGGCTTTTTGTAACCTAAAACAATTGATTGCGACTAACTATTAAATAAAAGTGCTCGCTAATTCATTTATTACAATCATTAAGCCAAATGAGCATCAACATTTTTCAAATGCAAAGAGAGTATTAATTAATTATCTGATCTGTTATTCATACTTATATACGTATGAGTAAAGAAGTATTAGATATATGGTTAATTCAGTGAGGTTCTTTAATTAAATGTTATCGATAAAAGTTTAACCAAGTTTTAAACCAATATCTTGATCCTGCAAGGATGCAAAAAGCAGTAAACAGATGGAGCCACCAACGAAAAGGTCCTGTGTATTTAACAGATATGATTTTTCTTTGTAAGCATTAAATACTCGTTATTTCTCGACACTTGGCAAATTCGTAGATAAAGCAAAGAATTGACATCAACATGCCCGTGAGCCATATAGCGCCGACCACATAATAGTATTGCAAATCGTTTGACTTCACTTTCATATACCTGGCCCCATCCACAAAACTCAATTGTCCACTGTAAATGCCATCGGCAAAGCTGTCCGTTCGCATTTTAAGCCAAATGCCGCCCTCAAACATGCGTCTCATGTACCAGTTGAAGATTTGCAAATAGGGTAGACCGAAGCGTATGGGCATGTGAAAGGGCTGCTGAAACACAGTTTTCTTTAGTTTATGGAAAAGTGGTGTACGCAGGAATTTTTGCTGATACAAAGCGAAATCAATGCGATCCTCGTAGCCACAATGGAGCCAACTAGTGTTCAAGCGTCGTCGATAGATGTCTACCAATGGCTCGGGTGTGGCAACCATGCGGGATAGCAGGACGGGATGAATATCGGGCACTTGACGAAAATGCTTTAATTCAGTTTCGACAACTGGCAACTTGAGATCAGTTCCAGATAGATCATCAAACGAATCGATTTGCTTCTCATAGAGACCTGCTGCTAGACTGGTTGAGAGTTGAGCCAAATACAGATTGGTTAGCATAAATCCGGCAATGGTCATCAATAAGAAGATGGGAAAATGCCGTGATGCCGTTAATCCCGCTGGTAGAAATAATGCCAGACAAAGAATCTGAAGAAAAGCCAAACTGAAATTCTGACCATAATGCCTACAAGTTGTTAGATATAAAGCTCCACTGCAATAGATTATCATTGTTAACCAAAGTAACCAAGTGCTCCATGTGTAGGGTTTAATCAGGTACATAAATCTTGGCATGAGGTCACCCGACGGGGCCATCACATACAAATTCTCATGCAACAAGACAACACTGTTGGTAAAATTCGATGTTGGAAGCAAAAGAAATGGTACAAAGTCAACAGATCGATTGCCCAATGAATCATATGTCTCCTTTAGGCTAGTTAGAAGCTTCACCCGTAATGTGCCATTATAATGCCTTATGAAAGCTAACAGCATATGAAGCATATAGCCAGCATAGACATCATTACCCTTATGATCCATATAGGTGAAGGAGCGTGGTGCTCCCAATACTGCAAGCCCACTGTTGATTCTATAGCCATGAAAATTCCACAATAGTTCACGCGTCCGTCTATAATATTGTTGAACATTTTGGAGAGGAAGTACATCAACTTCTGGATATGGCTTATAACTATACAGCTGATCGATTTCAGGTACTAAAACCAATATATGCACCATACCCTCACGCCAGCAATAGGTAAATAATTGCTATAATTCCAACCAAGTTGCCTCCGGATATATGATGAGTACATGCAATTGTTGCTTCTTCCATAACCATTTAGTGAGATAGTTTAAAGTCATTTCCAATTGACTCACATCCAAATTGATAATGGTTAAAGTGCGTTCCGTAAAATTACCATCGAGTACGTAATGTTTTCCTACTTTGTCATCGTATTGGGTTAGCCATAGTTTTGGCAATAAATTCGGTTGTTGTTCTTGTTGTAGCCGCAACTCAGAGAAGCCGAAGTCTATGAAAATGTTGAGTTCCATGCCATAAATATGATTAAGCTCTTGTATACATTGCCTTTGATAATTCAAGCCACCCGAAAGCGTTAGATTATGCAGCAAGTTGTAATATAATGTTTCCATTTTCAGTTTCTAAATAACACAAAAATCAAAACGAAAACATTCTTCGAGCTTATATTTATATATCGAACAAAAAAACGATAGCAAATCACCCACCCAATTAGGTTGTCAAAAAGAGAGAAAATAAAACTACAAGTCATTTTTTTTTTCGTTTAGCCAACCCAACAAAATTATAACATTTATTTTTCTTCCACTGTGTACATCAATTTTGGTGCGTAGTAACATTGATTCTTCCTGCATTTACATGTTCCAGCCAAAAGACTATAATTGAAAATATTAAGCCCAAAGCCCACAAGGCAAACGCATAGAAATGAAACGACAAATTCGAAGGCCTTGAGAACATTTCTTCACTCCGCATTAAAGTATACCAACCAGCTTCGATTAATTGACGCCAACTATCGCTTTTCATTTTGTCCAATATGCCAGATTCATGTATGCGTCTCAGATATCGATTGAGTATATCCAAATATGGCATACCATCGGCCACCATCCAGGTCAATTGAGAGCTATCGATACTTGTCGTTCGAATCACTTTGAATCGGGGAATTTTCAGCATATGCTGCTGATAGATAACCCCATCAAGGCGATCTTCAAACATCGTATATATATATGAGGTATTTAGACGATTACGTTCCACCCGCACACCATCCAAAGGCAATGTTACAATGTTATTCAGAACCCTTGCGGGTAATTGGGTATACCTTTTCGCTACATCCACATAGAATTCATCTTGTAGCATGGGATAGGGGGCACTTTCTAGATCAGCCAAACTATTATATTGCCGTTCAAAGACTCCCGATGTTAGCATACTCGAAAGTTGAGCCAAATAGACATTGGTCAAAATGAATCCACCGATACACAGTATTAAATATATGATAAAATTTTGCCACTTGGCGATGCGTGCAGAACTATTTGATATAAACAGCATATGACATAAACTATTTAGAAAGGACATGCCCATATCTTGATCAGAACTCAGGTAAAGCATTATCATGGCATAGCCAATTACAATGATGAGGGCCAACCAAAGGGTCCAGGAGAAGGGTTTGGCAAAGTATAAATAATTTTGAATTGGTCGTGCATGTGGCGCAAAGGCATACATTTGTAATATTTGAATTGTTACCGTATTCGATGTATTCCAATATAGTTCCTTGGGATAGCAAATAAAATCAATTTGTTTATTTACCAACATATTGTATATATTCTCATAGACTTCATAATTGTTTGATGGTGGATACGGTTTATAAGTTATGGTGCCATTATAATGTTTAGCAAACTCTTGCATGGCATTAAACATGTAACCCGCTTTTGTGACTTGACCCTGACGATTGATGTATTCAAAATATCGGGGTTCTGCTGTCACATTTACGGTAATTATCTCATGACCCAGTAAATTTCTCAACTTGAATTCTCTTCTCACCAGATAATCGTTGATTCCATTTAGCTTAATCACTCTTAGCTTAGAATATGGTAGATAACTATAGATCGATGATTTGCCATTAAGTAGTAACGCATTGATGAAACCCTGTCGAAAGCAAAAGCCAAAGAGTTCAAGTTGAAAGATTTCCGAGACTTGCTTCTGCTTGGCAATGAATACAATATGCACTTGATGTAGTTTCTGAAGTAAATGTTGAAGAAATGTAGCAACAGATTCGGTCAATTTCATATCTCTCATATATATTATAATTATAGCTTTCTCCGTAAATCGTCCATAAGATAAAAATGTGCAGTTTGATTTGTTTCAAGTCTAAATTGTATTTTTGGTACATCCAAATTTCTCATACGGTTCTTTTTAAAATTAATAAATACATTAAGCTCTATGCCAAGAGCAGAATTTAGTTCGGAAATCTCTTGACAACGTTCACAGGATAAAACTAAAAATGGTTGAAGTAAAAGTAATAACCACTTTAACGACTGCATTTTGTTTAACTGACTTCATTGCATGACAGTGAATTACTTTTTATATAGAAAGAGACTACCTCAAGCATGAAGTTAAGCATTCCTTTAACCCTTTTTATGTTAATTGCTGCGATTCCTAAGTGCTACCCTTTCAATGACAAACACAATGAGACTGAATAACCAACCAAATAATAATAGAAAATACGCAAAACAATAGAATTCCATATCGAAAACGTGTAGTTCAAAGCTAGTGGATGTACGAAAACTAATTTCTCCACTTATTATACCCAGAGCATAGGCATCTGCTTTCAATTTTTCCAATATTCCCGCCTCGTAAATGCGTCGCAAATAATAATTGATTAGCTCCACATAGGGTAAACCATGTCGGGCAACCAAAAAGAAAGGACATTGATAAAGAACTTCGTCAATGATTTTAATGAGCGGTACTCGTAGATATTTCTGTTGATATAATTCAAAATCGATGCGATCCTTTATGGCCGAGTGTATGAAACTTGTATTTAAACTCTTTCGCAGAGAAATCACATCCGTTATGGGTGTCGTTTGTACGAGATCAAAGATGTGTGAGTTGATGCTTTTGCTTCGCGTCATATTTCTTATTAAATCCGTATCAAAGGGGTCCAGAAGATACCTTAGATTCGCTTGAGGCAGATCATCCAATTTATTGATTTGTCTATCATATAGACCTGCTGTTAGCATGCTCGATAACTGGGCCTGATACAAATTGGTAAGCATAAATCCAACACAGCAAAGCAAAAGAAAAGTTCCAACAAGTCGCCAACCATGATTAGGATGATTAATATAACTAAGCGGCAAATAGAGAAATAATTGCAATATTTCTAAAAAAATCGCAGCTAAATTCTGACCATCACGACGTAACCAAGCCAGAAGAATCGTGCTATAGGCCAGGGCAGCGATAAGTAAGAGCCAGACTTCCAATTGGAAGGGTCGCAGAAAGTAGACAGTCTTTGGCAATGGTCGAGCAAAGGGCACCATTATGTGCACATTCAAATTGTAGAGAATAACACTGCGATAATAGTATAACCAATCGAGTGGCATTATAAGTCTGGCCATTGTATCAATGAGTCCTTTTTGAAATAACTCAATGCCAATTTGAATGGACGGAATGTATTCCTCAAATTTCCTGACTTCAGTGCCATTGTAGTATTCTATAAACTGATGGACTAACTCATAGATATAGCCACCGTAGACCAATTCACCATTGCGATTCGTGTAACTGAAGCAACGCGGTGAATATGGCTCCACGGTAATGTGTACTTCCTGTCCTTGTAGATTTTTCAATCGTGTCAATTTGTGGTAATCCCCAAGATGATACACTCGGTGGATTCTTATTTTCGGATATGGTTCATAGGTGTATAAACTACAAGTGTGTAAATCCATTATCAATACATGAAGATATCCATTATCTAAAGATTGTTTAAAGAGGTAATCAATTGCTCCGGCAGCTGATGATGATAGCAGATATAATATCGGCAAATGCTGCAGACCCCAAAGTAAATTTTTTTGCCACAAAAGTGTTTCATTTGCTGATAATAAAGTGTCTTCGTCTATACACACAATGATTAAGCTGCGATCACTGAAAGTGCCCAAGAGTTTAAACTGCTTCGATTTTTTTTCCATCCACATAACAGGCATCCCGTGAAATGTTAAATTATTTCGTTCACAATCCAGAAATATATTAAATTTTAGTTTAAGATCTTCATTCAATTGTTGAATAATGTCGCTGGCCGTCCAAGCAGCAGGTGCTTGCGGTGTCCATAAACTAAAGACCAGCAGCAACCACGCCAACCAAATCATTTGCAACTCAAAATCCTGCCAAAGGGACACTAGTCGGATTTTATTATGGACTGACCCCTTTATATACATATATTCGTTCAGATCCTTATCAGGTCTTAACCTAACAATTACATTTGGCCGCATAATCAGTCAATGTTTAAGTTAAAGTCCAAGAACAAATCGTGCGCGGGTGACCCGCCACCGTCACCGTCACCGCCTCCGCTTATCGCCCATCTACCAAATTGCCCCTTGACCACGACCGCGTAATTGTTTATGGCTTGACTTGATCTAACGTGACCGAACTATTGCTAAATGTCATAGATATTGTTAATAAAATTACATGCTTAAATGGCAAATACATTCGTCGTACATTGTTGAATGTGAATGAAAAGCTAACGTGTAGCATAGGGTGATCGCGCCAAACTGGGCGGTGATGTAAGAAATTATGTCAGCTGGATGGTATGTGAGTGATTGAAAAGCAAAGATTAATCGACATAAATACTTTTACTATGCAATCATGTTTCCCATGACATGTTCCATGTGACAAAAAAAAAAAACAAACAAACTAATTGCTAATTAAATGCTTGGTAAACCTCTGACCACAAGCAATATATCCTCTTGTCAACTCTAGTCCTTGACAAAAAAAACTGAACTAGGATAAAGAGGGAATGGCTTAGGCTTGCTAGGCCTTACCTTATCCTGTTGTACTGAGTATATATTTTCATTTGACATTCTAATCTAAAAAACTAATTTTAAGACCAATTTCATCTTTACATTGGCGAAGTTATGAACTTAGCCTCACGCGGCTTTACTTACTGAATTTTTGGATGAATTTAAGGAGCCATATCGCAGTTTCTTTGGCAGAGAGTACTTAAAGTTAATCTACCAACTAATTTTTGTTGTCTGCTCTAATTGAATACAATATCTTAGATTTATGACGACTATTTTGAATAGTAAAAAGAATTGATGTACATGCATCTCCTTGGTTGAATGTAAAATGTAGAGCAGATGCTTTCCTTGTCGTTATAAATAAAATCGATTAAGTTTTGTTGTTACAGTGATTGAGAGTATACATGTGCCTGATAGGATGGAGGATGGAGAGTTGAGGGCATGCAAATTTATAACTTTGATTCTGCCGTTTTTCGTAACTTGTTTGCCCACATGCAAAAAACACAAAACTAAATTGCCAAAGACATTGAAATTGAAATCGCTCATAAATTTTATGTCTAATTGTAAAGAATGGCTACAGCAGACCTTGGGAGTTCAAATCAAAATGTTCCATGTGTCCACTATTATGCGAATGGATTTTTTTTTTCGTGTTTGTTGTCGTTGTTGTTGTTGTTGTTGCCGTTGCTGCTGGGTTGGTTTTGTTGCTTCGGTGATTGCTACTGCAGCAAAAATTTGCAGAAAATGTCTGCTAAAATTATGAAGCTACACAAATCTAACAAAATGACCCACAATAGCAGCAACAGCAACAGCAGCTCCAGCAGCAGCAACTGAAATCGCAAAAATAAATAAATATAAATTGCAAACGCAAACATAAAGAGCTATTGACTGTTGACTTTTATGAACAATTAGGCGGCAGCCACTTAAAATGGCGAATATATTGAGAGATGCAGGTACGAGACGAGGAAGAGAGAGCGCAACAAAATCAACATATAAGGCAAAGATATACATACATACATTTATACATGTACGATACGATACAATAGATTGGAATTGGTTAATCGTAATGGTAATGGCTTCTCTATGGGCCTGGCCCAATAATAATTTACAATTGATTAGATCGACAGCACGCAACAGCAACAGCAACAGCAGCACCAACAAACTGGGAGGTGGGTATGAATGGGCGTGTCCGTCCCCTTATAAAAAGGGGCAGTGTTGGGAGGGTTAGGGGTAGCAGAGCATTTGGAACTTGCAAAAGCCATTTGGACTTTAATTAATGCATTCAAAGCATTTATGTAAATGGCGGGAAATAATTTATCACCCATTCAAGACAAAACAGAAAACTCAGCAAACTGCAGCAGCAGCAGTAATCAAGTGTTTCATCCAAGCATTGCACATTACAGTAAACACTAGCTACAAGTGCTGTCTAGCATTAGCATTGCTCTCTATATGTTAAATGGAATATCCTTAAAAAATATCGCCATCAAAATCATAGTAAAATATTTAACAAGTTAAATATTTTCAAAAAAATAACTTGCATAAAGAGTTTTAGATTTTGGTCACTTGGCTTGTGCATCGGATCTTCCTGCCAGTTTTGACTGTAAGAAAAACTAAAATGTATTTGATTTTGCTCTCTGCCTTTTCTCGCGCCGTTCATTATCGTTACGCCCACGCATTGGGCATTAGTGGTGGGCGTGGTCATTCTAAACATTTTTCTCAATGTGTTTTTTGTTTGTAGCTGTCGATGTTTTTTTTTCTATTTCTTTTTTTTTTTTTTTTTTTTTTGTTGCAGCGGCATCGTTTGATTTTCTTAGCTTTTGTTGTTGAATTTTATATAATTAGTACTTAATTTATAATTTTTGTGGCGCACACTAAAATTGCAATGAAATTGCTGAGCAGTTTTTTGTTTATTTGTTTGTTGTTGATCTTGTTGTTGTTGCTGCTGCTAGAGGAATCGGCGCAAGGTCAGCGATTTGAGAAAAGGCGGTTGTGGTGGGTTGGCCTGAGGCGTGTTGCCGTGTGGGTGGCTAGATGGCTGGCATCTGGCATTTGCCAGATAACTTCAATTTAACTGACTGCATTTAATGGGAGGGAATTTTCATGACAATCTGTGGTGATTGATTGAGAAAACAACAAATAATTGCATTCATTTATTTTTCCTTCTATGCATTTGGACAGAAAAAAAAAACGCAATAAAACAAAATGTGTGGAAGTAAGACAAAAAGCACAAATGTTGCAATTAGTCAAAAAGATATTAAGCGAAATGGATATTCATGGCATTGTCTTAACTAATTGCTATATCAACATAGGAGAAGAAGGAAGAAGAGGAGAAGGATATTCTCAGGAACGCCTACATCTTTCGTAAAAGACTCCGTCCTCCTTAGTATCTTCTTTATGTATTTTAAACTTCCATTATTTCATTCATTCATTCATTCAAAAATTGTCCATTTGGAATGAAAATATTTAAAATATGGTAAGTATCGAATGAGGGGATAATATTAATGAATTCTATAATTTGACTTTCCTAATATTTTACGCATTATATTTTTGCTATTCCCAACAAGTTTAGGCGTTCCTGCTGATTAGAGAAGTAAGCTTTACATCTTGTTAATATTTTACCTTTAAAGGTTTTAAGTGCCAATTTTACTTACATTTCTTAAGATCAACGTGAACAAGGTTAAAAACTTTTCAATCTTAGAATGAGATGTCTGTATAAGTGTGTGTGAGTATGAATTCTTGTGAAAATGCTTTAGACCTGGCTACTTTAGTTAGCCATACCATCTTCTGCCACTTTCCTAACAATTTCCGCAAATTAAACAACAATTTCTATCTTCCTCAATATCAGAAGATGCTCTTAACTCACGCTGACTGCCTTCTTCGTCATTAAATACTGCAATTATGCCCAAGGATACTCTCTATGGCTGCTGGGCTATGCTAGCTGAACTCATAGCCTCTGCCCAATGGTTCGGATCTTTGGCTAGGAATTCTATAGCCATTTATGGCGGCGCAACAGAAAGAGACAACGATACAATTAAATAACAGTCGAGAGTTAATGCGACTAACTAGAAATAAATAAACAAGGCGCCCAAGTTCACTTCAGTTCAGCTCCATTTTCAATCTCATTCTCATTGTGGTCGTCAATCAAGTCGACGATGACGATGACGACGAAGACGACGACCACGACGACGACTACTGTGCGTAGTATGCGCTGAGGGGGAGGGTATGTTTTGGGGCTAAGGTTAGGGGTTTTGGGCAAGAGGGGAGGGCTATAATGATAGGCCGGACTAACGCCAGCCTAGTGCGCGCTTACTCAATTACCTTTGACTAAATTATGGCCAATTGTTGCATTGAACATGTGTTGCATAATTACGGGCTGTGGCAGCCACGTACATAGACTGTGTAGTTGGTAGCTAGCTGCAAGCTGAAATTTGATTACTGCTTATAGATTAGCTGCTCTTGCTTGATGGTGGAGAGTTAGAGTTGAAATTGGAGTTGCAAGTGAGCAGAGTTGAGGAGCTATTTTGCTGCTGTTGCTGCTGCTGCTTGCGGGCCCCTTCTGCTAAATGTGTGGCAAGCTTGGCCACGTTGACAGGTTAATGTGTAAGAAAGAGGAAGAGACTTGATACTACTGCAACATCAACAACAACAACAACAACAAAAATTGCTATATTCCTTGTTTGACGGGAGCTAGGAGGGGGTGGAGGTTAGGCGAACTGGAATGCTTGCGGTTAAGGGCGTTAACGCTTGACTAGCCAAATCAATTTTTGGTCGGGCTGCCCACACGTGTCAGCAACATTGTTGTTAGTTCGATTCCTAGTTTTGTTGCTATTGGTGTTTGTGTTGTTGCTGTTGTTTTTGTTGTTGTTACTGGCAATTAGCGTCGCAACATTTACGAGTGCCAGACAAATTACCGGGCAACATGTTGCAATTAAAATAACGGCACGCCAACTTTCGCCGCAAATCGTTTGCAGCGGCAAAAATGTTTCGCGCGTGCGCTAAGCAACACACACAGCACACAACTAAATTGTTGTTGTGGTTGCTGCTGCTGCTGTTGTTGTTGTTGTTTTGCTGTTTCTGTTGTGAGTTTATGGCGCAAAACACTTAGCCAGAGCCAAACCTTTCGCACACGCACACAAAATTCAATTTGTTTGCATTTTAATTGTCGTTTGTCGCCAAAGAGCGAAAAAGAAAAATTGCCAACAACTCGTTGCCAGTTGTCGCAGCAAATGCAGCAACAACAACAACAACAGAAGAACAACAGAGAGCAAGAGCACAACAGCAACACAAATTTTTATGGCCTTTTTCCTACGCATTTTCAATGCTGTTGTTAACAGCTTTGTCCGAGGGTGTGTTAAATATTTTTTATAGCTTACTTTAGCGCCCAACAATCGTTTTGGTTGTTTGTTGTTGCTTGTTGGTGGTGTTTAGCTGTTTTCCTGCCTCTTTTTAGTTTTTTTTTTTTTTTTTTTCTTTCATACCTATATGGCTTAAAGCCTGCATTGACTATTTTTATGGTTATTAACAACGTCACATGCCGATTTTTATTTTCATTTTTGACTTATGTGCTGTTGCTGTTGGTGTTGCTGTTTGCTATTGCTCATGTTGCTCATGTGGCTGTTGCTGTGGACTATTGACTGTGGGTGTCTTTCAACATGCATTGGCCATAATTACGTGCTAAAAGTCAAGACAACTCTAAAGCGCTTCAAGATAAAAAGGAAACTAAGTGGAAGCTAGATTTAAAGCAAAATCAAACTGCTTATGAAATGTGATTAACAGTTCTCACCTCAGAGGCACAAATCATACCAGCAAATTTCAGTCTAGCTACACTTTGAAAACAATAAAAAACAAAAAACGAAAACCCAAAATGGTTTTAACTTCTTTTCATTCAATTTTATATATAAAAAAATATTCAAATGAATCTTCAGGTTATAATATTGTTATAAATCAAAATTAACACAAAAGGGTGTATCAATTGATTTACCTTCTGCCCACCTCAAGCAATATCTTTTTAAATAACCAACTCTAGGAGACCGAGACAATAGTTTTAACGGTTCAGAGTTCTTTTTATGCTGATATTGTTAAATCGATCTCTGATACTTAAGTTACTATTATCAAATTGGCTTTATTTTGAAATATATAGATCACAGATCTTAACTCTATCTCTGTATGAGTTTTTTTCCAAACAATGTCACTTTCGGATTTACAAAACTTATATTAAGAGAGTTTTCTAATATGTAGTTGCCTATCCATTTCCTCATAAGAGACAGACATAAGAGTTTGTTTAACTAAAGCAATGCTAGCTATTAGCTTACTCACCCAAAAGGAAATTTACTATTAAGACAGAACAGGCAAAGATTTACTTCTTCTTTTTGCCAAGAATCTTGAATCTTTTTTGGAATTTTAAACATATTTTCTCGCTGTGTAGCTACCACTTCAGGGCAACAAGATATAAAAAATGAAAAGTAAAATCAATAAGCAGGCAACACTTGCATCTCAAACAGCCAAGGCACACTCTCTCACACACACACACACACACACACACACACACGCAACACACACATTGAGAGCTGTCAAAGTCTGCCAATTGTCGACAATCAATCAACTATTGTTGTTAAGTGCCTGTTTATATGGTTTGATTTTTATTGCAAACGCATTGGCTATACTTCCTCGCCCTCTTCTCTCCCTCTTTTCGTACCCTATACACGTATCTTGGTGAGAAAAATGTGTAGACTCGAAGACCCTTTTAGACCATTTGCAGTGCGTTTCAAGGCGACGGTCAGCAACATTTTGTATGTTGCCGCTTGCATGTTTTCAAGCGACATTTGCATTATGTGTTACCACTCCCCTTTCCCCTCTGTCTTGCACCCGCTCAAACGATTGGCCATGGAGGCAATAACAAGTGCAATCAGTTGATGTACTTGCATTTGATTTGCCATCTTGTTTAGATGTTGCTGTTGCTGTTGTTGTTGGTGCTGCTATTGCTGCTGCTGCTGCTGCTGCTGATGTCTGGTTATGCAAACAGGCTAAAATGTCAGGCACTTTGGCAACATATTGGATTTTGGTGAGACTGTTGCAAATGCCAACATTTGACAGTAAACAACAACACCAACAACAGCCTGTTGCACTTGCCTGTTATTTGCTGGCAACATGTTGCTGCCTTGCTAGCTAAGCTAGCCGGCTAGCTTGATTGGCCTGGCAAAGCGACAAATTAGGCTCACAATCGTTTGACTTTTACCCATGTTTATGGGACATTAACTCTTCCAGCTGCCACATAAGTTCATTTCGGCCACCACTCAGCCAACGCCTATTGCCAACTCTACTACACTGACTGATTAAGCAATTCTTTTTCGGTTTCGCTTTTATTGTATATATCTTTTTTTTTCCAACATTTTTGATAGCCAATTAAGTTGAATGTGCATGCGTTGGCATCTTATTGCCCAGATATGGCCAAAGACTTGCCTACAAAGGTCAGCAATTTTTGATTAACCCGACTCACGCTAATAATCTTAAACCCATGGGCGGCTGATGAAACCATTATCAACTACTGACCATTCCACTCACTGGTCCAGACCGAGCGAAAAAGAGACAGAGAGAACCGAATATGCCATACTCTAGTAAATAGAAATCAGCTGCTCAGTCACTGTCTGTAATATCAATATCAACAATTTGCCTAATCTCTGACATTAGCTGAAAGAGTCTGATGCGAAAATTGCAGTACTCCTATTCTATCAATTCAACTCCTTCTCTCTCTATCTCTCTCTCGCGCTCCCTCCACCCCCTCCCTCTAGTGAATTATTATATTTGGCACTAGTCTTTTTTTTTTGTTTAGGTGATTTTTTTTTTCGAACATTATAATTTATGATTGCCCCGAAAAGTCAATTGATATGGCCAAGGCGATAACAGAAATTTAAGTGTTTTTCTATGCCCAACATTTTCCGTATTTCTTTTTGTAGCTATTGGCTTTTGGCTATGATATGCAGTCAGCTTAGATTGATGCATTGAGATGGAGTTGTCGAATAACTTGGCATTTGCCTTGATGCGGGTTCAAATGGCCAAGAGATCAAGTCGACTGACGCGCCCCCTTCTCTGCCATATCTTTCCTTTTACTTCCCCCATTCATGTTCCTATCCTGCTTGTGATAAAGTTGTAGACGTTTTAGCAAATTGATTTAACGGATCTTTTTGTTAGTGTTTTTCTTTTAAAAAATTTTTTTTTTTTTTGTGTTTTGACTAAGAGAAGGAAATAACTCAAGTGTCGCCATGGGGCATACTTAGACTTTAAACAGATCGTTGGTCTCAGATTGGCTGGAGAAGGAGGAGAAGATGAAGAGAAGGCGTATCCATGCCCAAACGGTTGTCTTTGGGCTTAGGGTTGGGATGGGTCCGGTGTGGTTCAACACTTTTTTGATGGGGCGATAAGTAAGTGGTAGATGATTGTTATTTTTTAACGTTTTCCTTTTTTTTTAGTTTTGAGTGACGAATTGTGTGGGCGTTGGTAACGGATTGACAAGATATGCAGTTTCCAATTGGATCGGTTTGATTTTTAAACCGTAAACCATATCCAAATTGAATTGAATTAGTTATACTTCAAATTGAAATGCTTAAATGTTTTGCATTAAAATGAGAGTAAAGAGTCAGGTTAAAGAATTTATTGCATAGAGTGGATTCACCCTTACTTGCCTTTTCTTTTTGATTGCAAAACGAGATAGTTATTGCCCAGAAACTGTAATATATCCCTAATGAGCCAAAGTGATGCTTTTTAGGACAAAAGCAGGGCAATGAAATTAAATACTTCTACTCAAAAATTATACAAACATTTTAAACGGTTTGTATTAAAATTTTAATATAAAAATATCAATTATTTGGCTTCAAAATAATGCAAAAACTATGTAGAATCGTTTTCCATAATCCACTTGAAATGAAAAATACAAAATTTAGTAAATTACAAACATTTCAAAGACAATCTTATCGATTTTGAATTGGGAAATATTCTTTAAAATCCTTTAAGTTATAGCTCCAAATGTTAAAGTAGATTAAATCGAACTTCCTTATATGCAATGGCCAATCTAGTCAATTTCCCTTTTATGCCATAACCATCCTTACCTTGGCAGCCGTTGCCCACAAAGACCACCTAAAGCAAGTTTTAAACAAAAGCAGCAATCGAAATATCTTTTGGCCATATTTGTTGCAACCTCACTTCATTTGTGCCACAATGTACACCTACAAATGTCACTCAAAGCTGGCAGGAAAAAAAAACATGTTAATTTAATGTATAAAACGAAACTCTTTAAGTATCTCCCCGCTCCCGCCCAACATCAGCTCCTCTACTCAACGCAATGAAAAAAAAAAAAAAACAAACAGCAGCAATAATGGTAACCAAAAAAGGCTTAAATTCGATCATACTGAAAAAAAAATAAGAAAAAAATCAAACGGAGATCACAAGTCACGATAATGATAAATCGCAGCTAAAACATTTAGCCAAGTTACCAGGTAAAGCAACTGCCACAAAAGGTCGAGGGTGGGTACAACAGCAACAGCAACTGCAACAACAACAGCAACATTAACAACATCAAGTAGTGCAGTAGCAGTGAATTTATTTACTCATTGTACAATAAAGAAATAAAAAGCAACAACAACCACAAAAAATTGAAACAAACAAAAAACAAAACGCCAAAAAAAAACACATAAAAACTAAAGGAGCTATAATAACCTTTAGAGTGCCGAATTCAATATACCCTTTTACTTATAGGAGAACTAAATGTACATTACTTTATTCTAAAATGGGACTTATATGTTGGAAAATATGCAAAATCTATATACATAATATGTAAATAAACGATTGAAAATTTCCTACAAATTCAAGTAGAAAGCTTAAAAATCCTATGAAATTAACTTTTTAGACTGATCATTATAAAGTGACTCAATTGATTAATTTAACTCTCTTTGATTCAAGCTGATCGAGAAGAAATATACCCCACTTTACAAGGGAATACAATAAAAAAAAAAAAAATTTTAAAAACTCAACGTGTCACAGTTCGTGAAATAACAATAGTTCACAATCGGCCCCGGCGGCTGGATGATCATAGCCAAAGCCAAAGCCAATCCAAGCAAAAGAAAAAATTGTATCCAAAACTCCTAGCTGAGAGTGAGATCAATATCTCAATGAGTTGACGATTGAGTCGAGGCTGCCGAAAAAATGAAAACGAAAAACAAAAAAATATAAATAGTTACAACAAAAATGCCGTATGTAATTATCAAAAGATGTGGGTAGCTTGAATCTATACCCTGTGACCAAGTATTGAGTACATTGAGGGAAATATATTGACATAATATTCAGCAATACTTTAGTTTGAAAACGGCTCAGAAAACGGCTGCCGAAGGACTTATAATTTGGCGTAACTTTATATACCCTTGGGTTAGAGGGTATACGAGACTGAGAGTTTTTAAGTCTTGGGGGCCAGCTTGTCATTCGATTGGCTTCTGTGTGATTTTTGGGCGAAGGGGGGAGGGAATTAGTGAATTGAGGGAGCCAAGAAGTGGAAAATGTAGTTTATTTTTATTGCTTATGACAACAGCAACAGCAGCAACTGTTGCTAGTGGCAGCAATTTTGTTTCGCAGCTTTGCTGGATTTTTTTTTTTGTTGTTTTGTTTTTGGTTTATAAAAATATTTGTTTTCTATGTTTATGCATAAATTATGGAATATTTATTCGAATGCATTTTGTGTGGTTGCTGCAAAAGGTCAAAGTAGTTTTTTTTTCTTGCTGATTTTGATTTTTTAGTTTATCCATTTCCATTCAGTTGAAATTTGGAGCGATGTTGTGTTGCTGTTACTAGTTGCTGCTGCTGCTGCTGTTACTGTGCTTGTCACGAAGTCAGACGACGACCCAAATTGAAATTGAAATTGTTGCTTAGTTATGGTAAATGTTGATGTTCGTTATGGGCATGAGCAGAGATTGATGAAGATCTTTTGATGTTTTTTTTTTGTTGCTGCTGGCTGCTTGCTGCCTGTTGCCTGTTGCTAATGCTGCTGCTTAAGTTTGACATTTGTATAACGACTGATATTTTCTGAATTAAGTTGATAGTCATGAAGTGTCAATTTATGCAATATTCGATAATTGGAAAGGCAGCAGCAACTGCGAATAAAGTGATATCAAAAAAGTGTTGTGGTATTCTTTCTATATACGTTTCTCCACACAACATAGTCAAATATTTTATTTTGCTATCGTTTCTCTCTTTCTCCCTTTAGAAAGATCCTTTTTGCCTTTAAGTATATATATGTATGTATATACATACATATATATAATTGCCGATAATCTGATAGTTTAATGCTTTGTAATAAACGCTTATGTCGTCGTCGTTATTGTTGTTGTTGTTGTTGTTGGCATAAATAAACTCGTCTTCGTAGTCGCAGTTAAATGAATGATGTTTATCTGCTGCACAACACAACTCAGCAGAAAAATCTTCTATAGACTGCTTGCTGGCAGCAGCAGCTTTTTTTTTTCTTTTCTTTTTTGCCCCGCTCGGCCAATAAACTTTAACTACGACAAAAGACGCATTTTGCTGCTACTTAAGGCCAATAAATCTAAGCAGCTGCTGCACTTTTCAACTCATCGGCGGAGCAGCGGCAAAAAAGAAAAAAAAAAAAAAAAAAGGAAAAAAAATAAGACGACCAAAACCAAGTCTCAGGCTGAGTCTGAGTCCGAGCCTCAGCACTGAGCACTGAGAATCCACATACCAGCCGCAGTCTCATGTCCATGTCCATGTCTATGCGATTGTCATCAGCAACGGCTTTATCATTGTTGTTGTTGTTGGCTTGGCTTTGGCATGTAATAAGTTTCAAGATGATGCTGCAATTACCGCCAAACACAGCAACAACACTTTGATAAAATAGCCTTGAGTGTTGCTGTTGCTATTGCTGTTGCTGTTGCAGTTCGCTGCCTGTTGACTGCGTGTGGGGCAACTCATTAGTGGCATTTGACCTGCCTTGCACTCTTACTCTTGCCTGATTGAATTTGCAATAACAAACAGCAACACCAGCAACACCAACAACAACCGCAACTGTGCCAAACAACAATTTCCGCCTGTCAAAAAATAAAAAAATAAAAAACACAAAAAAAACTCTTTTCAACACTTAAAGTTGCCAAAGCAAACGGCGACATGTTGCCAACAGGCATGCAACACACTTATTGCTAGGCAGAGAGAGCGAGAGAAAGAGATTGGCATTTTGTAATCAACGACTATGCAAATGCCGCAGCATAAATTAACCATCAAAACGAAGAAAGAAAACAAAAAAAAGCAACTACTAACAACAGTAACAAAACATTTTGACAACGATCGCCACTTGGATCGTCGATTTGACACCATCTCGATCAGCATTCATCCCAAGTCAAACGTGTGAATTTGTTTAATCTTTGGTGTTTGTTTCTTTTTGTGTGTGTGTGCATGTGTGTTTTTCTCTGGCTTCGGTTTGCTGCATTTATCTGTCGCATGTTATCGCCGGTGAATTTTTAGTTCGCACCACATTCTCGTGATTAGCGTTAACAGATTTTTCCTGGCAAATGTTTGTCGCCTTTGCCAAACGCTACGCGCTGTCGTTGATAAATTGTGGCGATAAGTGTTGCAACTTGGACGAATGATTGAAAAATTTGTAGAGCATGTGAATGTGAATGATACACACAGATGGCTAAGAGAGCACTAAGCAATAGCAAGAAAATCATTTAAGCACTTTGATTTTCGAACTGATTTCTATAATATAAAATTCAAACCAAAAAACCTTTTTAAATGAAAATGCCCATAAATTTTGTTTGTAAAAAAGATCTTTTTCTCTGAAAGGATTCAAAGAGATTAAAAAAACTTAAAAAGTTCAAAAGTTCTCATGGATATTTTAAGATTCTGAAGAAATTTAAAATTTTACAACAAAATTATAGAGAGATTTTCCAGAGATTAAGAAATCTTTTAGAGATGGGAATAAGTACAACATTGGGGATGTTGGATCTTATTAACTATCAGTATCATAATAAAAATAGATTTGCTTAAAATAGTTTAATGAAAACTATGAAATCTTTTCTTTTCTTGATCTTATTGAAGTTGCAGAATTTTAATTTTATTGTCATTAGAATTCCCAACTGGTTTAATATTTTTTGATTGATAGATTTCCATTTGCCATTTCTGTTGCTCTTCTCTCCGTTTCTGACACTAAATAATTGAAACATTCCATTGGCATTCCGGTACAAGTAACAACCGCCCAATAAACACTACACAGTGGTAACCTCAGTGAACTCTTTTCCATAGAAAATCGCATGCATGTTTATGGTCGTCGTATCTTCCACGCCATGCCACCACCAGCAGCAGCAGCAACAACCTGACTCTCTTACTCTCTACTATATGTATGTGCAAGCATTCCGCAACTGAAAAACAATTTTCATCTGCACAGCCATAACTCAGCACTCAAAGTGGAGGGGTCGGGGAAGGGGGCTGGACGACCCACACACTGAACTCTCTGGGACAACAAGAGCCACTTTGGTGGCTGGCAAAAGGCGTCGTCAGGGTCAGGCTACAGGCATTTGCAAGGGGTCAAACGGCTGCTGTGGCAATTTGTCAATTTCATAATTTAAGCAGCATAAGAGAAGAAGAAGAGTATATATATGAAACCCGGCCCCCTTGCTCTCTTCTCCACACTCTCTATGGGCCCGCACACGTGAGGGTATAAAAAAAAACGGAAGAATGTGGAAAAAAAAAAGTAGCCAAAGTCATCGCATGGAAAGTTTTGCCTAGTCTCTTTCTCTGTCTCTGGGGGTCTTTGGTCATAATGTTGCTTCTGCTTGTGTTCGTTTGGAGCTTTACAGTTTTATTACTACAGTTAGCAACATGTTGTTGAGTCGTCGTCGTCGTCGTCGTTGTCGTCATCGTCATCGTCGTCGCCACGTTGCATTAGAATAGGGCAACAAATCATCTCCATTAACCCAAAACAAAACTGCGCACACAATCACTGAACGTGCATCTGCAGCACGCCCGCTGATGCTGCAGCCGGAAGAGAGAAGGAGACGAGACCCCAGGTACAACTTTAACTTCAACTCCAACTACAACTCCAACTCTGGCCCTGATGGTGGTCCGCAAACAACACATAAAACACATAGCAAAAGGTGGTAAAATTGGTGTCACTTGTCACGTAGAACGTTAATTGTGAAACGGAAATGCTGGCTATGTGTTTGTTGTTGTTGCTGTTGCTGGCGCGCCTGTTGTCAACATGTTGCTGATGTTGTTGTTGCTATTGTTGTTGCTCTTGTTGTATAATTTGCCTCTTCTCAGCTTTAACAACTAGCTAGCTAGCTATCTAGTTGGCTGCAGCTTCTGCTGCCGATGATGCTGCTGCTCCTCCTCCATCTTGTTGCGAAAATTGAAAAATGAAATCAAGATACACGGAATATATGTATGTCACGAATGTAATTCTCAACTCCCATTTTACCCATTTATCCATTTTCCTTTCAATTTGTGCCCAAAATGTTAAAAAAAAAAAAGGAAATTCCATTAAGACACCATTTGCCATTTGCATTTTTTTTGGGATAATTGAATTGTTGTGGCCAAGCTAAAGCAACATTTATGTGGCACCACCATTCTCGTCCCCTCCTCCTTCCATGCCAAACAAAACCTAAAATGACAATTCAACCATAGGAAAAAGCGTAATAAAAATGCAAGTGTCTCTTGAAGCCTGATGGGCAGCAGCAGCAACGGAATTCGGAGCACACATACAGAAAAGTTATCCAACAAGCAATAGAGAAGAAAAAAAAAATCAAAGAGAAACCTGGAGACAGTCATATGGGGCCGCTTTAAGCCGCATGGCAAATAAAGTGGGTAGCCAGGAAAATAAAATGATCAACTAAGCCATACCCAGTAAGTTCATTACGAAAGAATATTTTAAAGACATTTGTAATATTCAAAGTTTTTTAAAACAAATAACAGTTTAGTTCAACTTCATTATTGAGCTTTGTTGAATTCTTATATAAAATCCACTATTGTTATTTATATTAGTTTTTTATATTTGGTTTAAGGTTTTAATGTGAGTTAGCAACGACTGCGCTCTTATGGAAAATGGCCCCAAAGGTCCTTAGATTCTCATTAGAGAGCATCCTCACCAGTTGAAAAATGTTTGAACTCTAGCAAATCTTTGGTTTTCAATTTTTGTTATTAAGAGCTCAATTTTTTTGAACTATCATTGATGAAACTTGGTATAAATATTTATAAATATTCTTTAAATATATTTTACTCTGAAAAGTATGCAACAAATTGCTTTGCTGCCAAGCAAAATGTTTTATTCTTGTTTACCGTTACGTACTTAGGCATAAACCTAGTATAACTTAGCCGGCAAACGCTGCAATAAGTAACATGTACAATATACATACATACATAGGAAAAAAAAACCAATCAGAAAGCCAACAATAACAACAAGAAGAAAAAAAAAAAAATTCGTAACTGCAGTTGGCGTTGCACAGTTGCGCGATTATTTAGTCGCGTGGGCGCAGGCGCAACATGACGGCTAACAGAGACAGATGCATATGCAGATGCAGATGCTGGCAGGAGACAGGGAGACAGCGAGACCGAGGCGGACAGACAGTTAGACCGACAGACAGACAGCCAGAGAAACCAACTGGCGGACTGGTGGACAGATTTCTCGATCTCCCCATCCCCACACAGTTTAAACGTTGGCCGTCCTACGGTTGGCTTCCAACTTGGATACGTGCGGGCTTTGTGATTGGATTTATGTTAATTTCTGACGAGATTTGTGCAATGCTTCAGCTGCTGCTGCTGCCTCTGTTTTTGTTGTTGTTGTTGTTGTTGTTGTTGTTGTTATTGTTGCTGTTGTTGTTGTTATTGTTGCTGCTGTCAGTTGAGTCGGCTGCAAGTTTTGCAAGTTGCCTTTAAACTGTTTTGTGTGCGTAATTAAATAGTGACATTTTTTGATTGTAAAGTGTTTTTTTTTTTTTTTTTTTTTTGTTTTGCTTTCTTGTATGTGAAGGAAGTTATAAACGGTAAAATCAGCCAGGGAAAATATGGATAACTATAGATGATATCAATAAACTTAAATCAATATTTTTATTTTAATAGACTTATTAACGGAAAACCATGTTAAATTCATTTACGCTCATTCTAAAGTGAGAAGTTACTATGAAATTTTAAATTTTTTATCCTATTTCACTTAGATATACTAACGTTAATTGAATTAAGCAATATGTCCATATACAAAAATTCTTATAGTAAGCTGAATAGCATAGATTTTAGTTGGCCTTAAAGTCATTCTCTTACTTCACTTTATAATTAGTATAATTTAGTGAGCTTAATCTCTGATCTCTAAGATCAAAACAATAATTGAAGCTTGGTATTGTCACCCTAAGCCAACACGAATCTACTATCGGTAAGATAATAGAATTAACTAGACCCTTGTAAAATCATAAATAAAATCGATATGTTGATCGATAAACACATGCACAACATAACACAAATATTTCAAGCCTTCTTATCTGCATTCCAAACAAACTGTTGGCGTTTGGCATAAATCACCAAAATACAAAATTCTTCTAAACCAATTGCCTCAAACTATATTATTACCCACATGTCGCGCACACACAAACACACACAAACACACACACACACGCACACACATATATATGTATATACTCAGCCCACCAGCTATCCCACTTCTCTTGCTTCCTACCTTAATGTATCTTGCCTCCTTTTCCTCAGTTTCTCCTTCTGCTGCTCTCTCTATATATCTATCTCTACTTATATTTATTTATAAAAATAGCCTCCAAGCTGACAACGGCAATTAACAAGCCTGAGAATTTGGTACGGCATTGGCATTTGGTTTCGGGTCCCCAGTGGGCTGCTAGTTGTCAGCTGCCTCAGCTCAACTCTATGAAATGGAACTGCTGCCTGCTGCTGCTCCAATTTGCCAAAATCTCAGAAATTCCTTACGGCCAGTGCAACATAATTGAACCGGATTTCTCTCTCTCTCTCTCTCTCTATATACATATATATATATATATATATATATATATATAGCTCTCGCTCTTTCTCTATCTATCTTTGTGTCCATTGTCGCTATATGAACCGAATTAATTATCGTCTCAGCTGCGATTTAAGTGGCTGCCGAAAAGCGAAACAAAATGAAGAAAAAGTCAAAGTCTCAAAGTTTTTAGAGTTTATTTTTGTTGTTGTTTTTTTGGAGTCTTGTGTCTTGCACCTGGCGACGGTCGCGACAGGTCAGCGGCAAAAAAACAAAAAACAAAACCCAGCAAAATCCATGCGGCATATTGCACAAAAATCTTGCAGTCACTTGTGAAAAATTAACTACAAGTGCTCTTTGTTGTTGTTATACTTGCTGTTGTTTTTGTTGCAACAGCTGCAAGTGTTTGGCTCTGTGGCACTTGCAATGGACTTGCTGCAGTTGTGTTTCAAGAAAATTATATGAAAATTTATGATACATTATTTGCCTGCACTTGGTTTTGTCAACTCTAGCTCGAGGAGGCTAGAGATCGAGCTCTCTCAAAACAACAATAGGTTAAGAGACTAGGACTAGCCTAACGATCAGAGTAAGCTCTGGCTATGGAGGAGCATGAAGCAGTGGGAGGAGGGTTTGAATGGCTGTTTTTTTCTATTTTTTTTTTTTTTTTGTTTTCTTTCTGGTTTATGTTTTTAGACTAACTACTAATTGGCTTTTGACCGAGTTGGGGCTAACAGCTAACAGGCAGCTGTTTGTTCAGCAAACAAAAGATTTCACTTGACATTTTGACAATCTGCAATATTTTTTAATCAACCTTAGATGAAGGTTAACGTATGATCATATAATTATGTCACCTATATAAAATCAAAGCTGTCATTTACATTTTGTTTTTATAGATCCGCCAATGAAGCATTGGTAAAGACTTAAAGATTAAAGTGAAGTATATTATTTACCAAAAGTCGTCCTGGCTTTGCAATCTTTTACAAGGACTCAAAAGTCTTCTAAAACTTAAATGTAAGTACTCTGCTTAAAACCAAAATTGAATAGGCTTAATTTTTTGTTGGAAAACTCTTAAAATTGTTAATTGGTATTAAACCAATTTGTCGCTTAGCTTATTTTTGCACATTTCAATATTCAATATTCCATGATTTGGTTTTTGAAAACGATAGTTTAATTTGTTACAACCCCAAAAAAATTATTTGTTTAGAATATTAAAATTCGTAGCGAAGATGTGAATTTACAAATGTTTTTTAAGCGATGGTACGATATGACAAAGGGTCATTTTTCTTATGGTTTAAGTAGTAAGAAGTAGTTTGATTAATATCCGATTACTTATCGATAGCATCACATGCAATCAATTTTTGGTTCCAAAGGGTTATTTCTTTCGATTGTGTGTAACCCAAGTACTTTAATCCATCTACCATTTCCCCCCTCCTTCCCCCATTGCCATCTGTGGGCCATTATTTAACACATCTTGACCCCAATCACCTACGATGCCATGCGTAGTACTTACTCCCACCACCAGCATCACTACCAGAGCCCACCCTCTGCCGTCTCGCTTACATGGCCAATTCACACCAAAAGCTAATAAACCACAAACAAAGACAACAAGAAACAAACAAAACAGCTGCCAAGCCTTACCTCACCTCAGAGCACACCACCTCACCTCACCCATATCCGCCATCCCGCAATCCGCTTGCCACTTTGCATAACAAACGACTTTATTAATTTTCAAATTACCGAAAGTCAAGAGGCCGGCTGAGCATTTTGGTTGCATTTTGTAGCCTTTATGTAGCACTTGGAAATGAATTTGAGGCATGGATTGGATATTTTTTCCCCCCTTTATTTTTTTTGTTAGTAGGTGGGCGTTGTGAGAAAATTTGTTGTTGTAATATTTGTTCACTCGTTTTTTTTTTTTTTTGGCCAAATGCCAAGCGGCTGGGACTAAAGTGTGGGCAGCTGCAACAGCCGCAGGGCATAGACATAGAAGAGACAACAACAACAACAAACAGCAACAAAAAGTTGGTGGAAAAAATCTCTTATGCTAATATTTGTTAAAAGCAAAATGTCGCTTCGTGCCAACTTGGCCAATAAATCAACAAATTATAAATGCCGAAAGATTGATGAGCATTAAACGGGCTTTGAGCTTATTAGAAACTTAGCTTGACAGACTGGCAAGGCAAAGCTAAAGGTGGCGAGGCAAGGTAAGGGGGATGCGTCACAAACACTGAAATAGAGAGGGAGGGAGACAAAGATAGATACAATGTAAGTAAATAAAATGTTAATTTCTCAATTAACATTAACATAAGCAATCGTTTTGTGCAATGCCATAAATCATACAATTAAAAACTAATCAAGCAATGACACAAGGCATCAAATTGCAACAGCAACAGCAACAACAACTGCAACAATTGGCACGTTGCAACAGCAATACCAACAACATTTGGCCAAGTTTTTCCCGTTGTTGTTGACGTTGTCGGGCCCACTTCAAAGACAAATTTATGTATTGTCAGAAAATGGGGGGAAAAAAAAACAACAAAAAATTGAAGGGAACAACAAAAAGAAAAAGAACAAAAAAAAAATGCCATACAAACTGCATAATTCAAAAATTATGAGACCCATTAGAGAGAACACAGCCAAAAGAACCAAGCCTCAGGCATTTCCCTTTTGGCCAAAAGCGGTGAGAGATGAGGGGCAGTTGGTGCCGGTGCTGGTGGCGGTGGAGCCACAAAAAGCCACACGCCGCAGCCGTAAAAACTTCAACTTCCACACGTACACACACACACACACACAAATGGCTAGAAAATTATTTTAAGTTATTTGTTGATTGTTTTCAAAATTGTTGCCATGTAATGCGATGCCTGAAGTCGGTCTCCACTCCACTTGCCCCTACTCCTTCTATTCCACCGCAATTCACCGCATCCTCCTCCGCCTCCGAAGACTGTGTGAGGCTGCGTCAGACAGTTTGGCTTTGGTTTTCTCTCTTTCTCTGTCTCTCTCGCTCTTTCTCTGCCTCTACTGTCATGTCTGATTGTCCGTCTGATTGTCACTCCGTCTGTGTGTGTGGCATTTTGCAGAGGCCGCCATCCAGTTGTTGCTGTTGTTACTGGCACACAGGTGTTTACTATCTGCCTCTACCTTTGTGTGTGTGTGTGTGGGCTGTTGCCGGGTAGGATTAAGACAGCTCGAGTTCTTGGCTAATGCCCTAAATATGTCTTGAGTTATGTGAGATTTTTTATGTCATTCTGCTTATCAAAACGAAGTAGAAATTTTAATTTTTTTTTTTTTTTACAAAGAAACGGCCCACATACATTAGAAGAGGGGCAAAAGCAAGTGACAATCAAAGAACAAAATCCACAGGGTGAGGAAGAAACGGAGTCAGAGCGGTCACATCAAATTATGCATAAGAACCCGCATCTAAATCTAAGTATGAAGACCCGGAAACTTCATGCAAAGCTTATATGTATAATGAAAACTTAGCAAAAGTCTTGGGCGTAAGAAGCTCTTGAAGGAGTCCGTGATTGAGTTTTCACTGTATGTATATAGAAACTTAGAGTTAAGGCTGAGAGCTATGTCATTAGGTAATTATACCATGTAAAAGTAAACAAGACAAGTAAATTGCATGAATGAAAAATTAAACTAGATTCTTGTGTTCAAAAATATGGCAAAAAAACGTTTAGATCAAACAGCTATATATATATTTTTGATGGCCACTTTAAAATTGTTGTCTTAGTTATTTGTTTTTTTTTTTCGAAATTTGTTCTTATTTTCTGCCTTTAAATTGCTTAAGCTAAAAGGAACCTTCACAAGCCACCAAAAATAAGGGTTGGGGCTTGTACGTAATTTCTATCGAATTATTGGTCTTATGCATATATTTAAAATATTGCCCAGCCATTATACTAAAATCTCGACACATATATTCATTGCAAATACAAATTAGATTCAATTTTGCTGTTTTTTTGTTTGCATTTTGCATAAATTTCGCATCGTGCCAATCATTTCTCAAATTGCACTTATTCACTTTACATTTACATTTCTCATGTCGAATTGATCTTTTGGCGTGTTATTTGTTTTTTGCTTTTGTATTGGCATATTGCGACGCCCCCGCTCTAGTCCCCTCGCTACCTCAAGCCGTCCCCTTTACCGCTTCCTTTGTCTTCCACTGTTGTTGATCTGTGGGTGGCAACTAGGTAAAATGAAAAGCCGCCAGCTGAAAATTGCTAACTAATTAATGCCAAATGGCCGATGGCAAACGAAAACAAAAAAGAAAAAAAAAATAGACATCACAGAAATTGTGGGCGCAACGACAACTTCTATATATGTATTATTATTATTAACTGTTATTATTATTATTATGATTGTTGTTTCTGTTTTGGTAGCCAGCAGTCGGTGATATTTGCATGTGACATAAAAGTGATTGGAGTAATTGATAATTGTGCAGAAACACGAAACGGTCGCTCAGACCAATTACAGACATTGCCGGCTTCTTGCCCATTGCATTTACAATTGGTGCGAACCGAAAATAAAAAAAAAAAAACAAAAAAAAACTTGAGGGCGACAACAAGTTCGTTGCCTAAGTCTTTTGATTTTTTTTTTTGTCTCCCCATTAACCAAAAAAAAAAAAATAGAAAAAAGTTTCAATTACAAATGCAAATTGAATTAGGCTTCGAGTATGAAATAAATCATCAACATTTTTCATCAATATTAATAGACAAGAATATATGTTTGTGTGTGAATATGTGTGTGTGTATGTGTATGTGTGTGTGTGTGCAACTGAAGAAAATATATATCCAAATGCATTTAAAAAATGTTTGTACAATTGCAAATCCAAAGTTGTTGCTGTGGCCAATCTCTTGCCATAAATCAAGCCATAGAAAATGACCGCAGGCGCCTTGTAAGCGAGTTCCCAGTCACCGGACTCTGTCTTCGTCTTCGTCTCCCTCTCTGTCTCTGTCTCTCTCTATCACTGGCTTGGCACAGTCCACTGACTGTGACTGACTGACAGGCGTTGTATGAACCAAGATCTTGACCAACAAACAGAGACAGACCCACGCCAATTTTTTTTTCTTTTGGTTTTTTTTTTCTACTAGGCAAAGAACTAAAACGGCAAAAGAAACACAAAAAAAAAATCAAACAACAAATTTAAATCTAGCTAATTTCAAAGCCGAAACTCATTTAAATGGAGCTTGGCTTGGCTTGGAACTTCAAATAGAGCAACAAATTTAAACCGCAAAGTTAATTTTATTTTCCACCTACTGGCAAAATCAATTTGCTTCGTGTGGCACGTGCGCCAAATAGAATGAAAATTAGTTGGGGGCCGATCAGAAGTAGAAGAAGGGGGAGGACAAGGAGAAGAAAGAGGTGCGGGGTTAGCTAGGGTAGGTGGAGGTTTGTCGTAATGGGGCGCGGCGAGGGGAGATGGAAGTGATGTTGTCTCCACTGGTCATGCCGTGTGCGTCACTCTACTCCAGAAGACAAGAGATCTCGGGCCAAAACGTCACTCATTGTGGCCACGATTGGGCCACAACAGTAGCCAAGAGCCAAAACGAACAAAACTACACAAAAAAAAAATAACAGCAACAACTAAGTATTGAGCCTTTTAAAAATACATTTTGCAATTACAACAACAACGGCAACAATTACAATTACGATTTTTCGTTACAAATTGCCTCGAGGGTTTTTTTTTTTTTTTGGTTCCGCTGTTTTTCGGGTGGAGAGCGGTGGCAGGAGGAGGGAAAGGGGAGTTAGGCCGCCATGGAAGGAGAAATTCTTCCAATTGAATAATGAACAAGGCTACACGCCTGCACTCCAAATCGAGTTTCATTCCAACTTGCGACACATAACAAATGCGTATTTAATGTGTCGAGAGGGGTAAACGAAGGAGGGGGCAGGCGGTGATGGTGGTGGCGGAGGAGGCTAACTTGGCCAGCATGGCACATTCACTCGATTTCCATTTAACGCCTCAAGTATTTCGCTTAGTTTATGGGTGGTCAGCGTTGAGGTTGAAAGCCCTCGGGGGGTATCTTGCATTTTAATTTGTTTTTAATAAACGGCAGCAGCCACATACAGATAGATATATAGATAGATCGGGCAAACGAGCGAGAGGGAGGGAGATAGAGACACAAAACCATTTGATATATGCAACTAGATTATAGAGTTAGAGCTCGAACTGGATCTCCATCTCTCTCTAAGTAAGACCAAGACTTAGTAACTCGGCGTCAGCTCGGCGGGTTTGCTCATGTAATTTGGAATTCAACACCCCGAAAGAGCTTGGTGATTAAATGTGGACTGTGGCTAACTGAAAATGGTGGGTTGTCAATTGCACTTTATAGATGCCATAGATGGGCAAAATGGCAACAACATTTAAAATTGTAATGCAAAAAAAAAAAAACAAGAAAAAAAATTGAAAAAACATCATAGTAGAAGTATTGCAAAAGTGTTAGGCATTTTGTGTATACCTAACTCTCTAAGCAACAGAAATAAATTACGTTGTCAATATTAATTACCATTCCTTAAAAAAAAAAAAATAAGTTTTTTTTATTTTCTTGTTCTCCTTTCTAAAGTTAAATCATTATTCTTTGTGTCACAGCACACTTATAAGTAATACATAGATTGCAGAAGTACTATAGAAATACAAAATCAATAAAAAAAAGTTTACTTTAATAAAAATATCGATCTTTAAATAACATCGCCAAACATAGCCTTATCCTAAGCTATTGCACTTCTCTTAATATTTTCATGAGAACAATAAAAATCAATAATATATGAGAATTATCTCAAAGTCTTAAAAGAAAAGAACTTGAATTGGAAATTGTTTCCATCCGAAATTGTTATTACGAAATTTTAATATCATTTTTATTGAATGCTAAAAATTCAATTCAGCTCTTGAATATATAATTTGTACTTTATTACAATGTATGTAAATCTGTTAGTTAATTAGTACAACAAGTTCCGTTCATCGTTCTAATGCTATCGAGCTGCTTTATATATAAAAATAATTGAACCACAATTAAGGTTTTTATTATCATAATTATACCCTTGCAGAGGGTACAATAAAATTGGTCGGCATCCGTTTGTACATCGTCAAAAACCTATAAAACTGTATGCAATACCAAATACCATGGGAAAAATATATATGTGAAATCAGAATTTGCATTTGTCAATTCAATTGGCCCAATTTTAACCACCATACTAAGATCTTGACTATGAAACAGAGGGACGCAGCTTGAAGTAAATTTTTGAGGGTCATATATTTGTATGCCGTCATCCAATTGAAAAGAGAGCGAATGGTAATAAGATTTAATGGTCAATAACTGCAAAGGTCTTAGCTTAGCTTCTTTAATATGAAATTCAAATAGTATTCGTATAGAAATCGAATAAGATTATCGTACTCCTTTAGCTCTTTGAGTGATATTCCAAATCGTCACCAATTGGTTTTTTAACTTTCGAAAATTGTGTAAAATAAAAATATTTTTTTTTTAATGAGACTAATTATCTTTAAATAAGGAGAAGGAGGGCCAATGAAACTGACAAAATAAATTAATTTATATGTATGTAATTGTTGCTGCTTTTGTTTATTGTTGTTGCTGTTGTTTTTATTGGAATTTAATGTGTACATTTTCACGAAAGCCTATGCCAATTATATAATTTAAGCTGCGAAATAGCAGCAACGGCAACGGCAACAACAGCAAGCAGCGAACAGCAAACAGCAACAAACGTTAGACAACGTTAAAGTTTGGATTGAGAAAACATGTTAAGTGCAGTCGCATTATGTTGCAAAATGTCACTTTTAATTGGGCAACCTTGAAACATCAATGCGAAAAACGAGCGAAAGACTAGCAAACGGCAATGGCAAACGGCAACAACAACAGCAACAATATGGCAACATGTTGCTGAAGGCCAAACACTATGCCAAGCAGCAGCAACAATGACAAACGCTTAACGAGAGTTGTGGAGCGGCATCAAAAGGCCAGGCTAAGTATGAATAGAGGAAAGGGAAAGATACTGACTGACTGGCTGACTGACTGACTGACTGACTGGCTGACTGACTGGCTGACTAACTGGCCCGTTATATGTTACAATTAGCAAAAATTGCACATTTATGCTCACATGCGAGCCGACCACCACTCGACCACCCGCCCGCCAGGCCACGACTCCCTTCCCTCAAGGCCCTCTTGAGTCTCTACTACACTCTCCTTGGTCACCAAATGGAATAAACTGACAATATAAATCAATCATAGGCATGGCCCATGTGTGTATGTGTGTGTGTTTGTATGTGTGTTCGAGTTCTTATTGGAAAGTCAATACCTACATATGTATGTGTGTTACATGTAACCTTGAAAGCTTGAAGCTTTTTGATTGCAACTTTTACGATTTATCGATGGGAGAAGGAGAATTGTTGCACACAAATTGCACAACTCAATAAACATAAAATATGGCACATCATTTATAATTTCCGTTGCACTTGCATAATTTCAATTAATGTTCATTTCCCGTTCAAATCAACAATCAACAACAGCAACAACAACACCAAATGCAACATATACAACTGCAACTGCAACAGGAAATCTCCTACAAAAGCCAAACTTCAATTGCAAAACTTTTCGATGCGCTTGTGGGCCTACAAAATAATCGTACGACTCTTAACCAAGTCTCTCTCTCTAGCTATTAATAATGTGAATGTGTTTATATGTCTGACCGTCGTTTTGACCATCTCTCGAACGGATTCACCATCTGGATTATGACCAGATATCTTTGTGGCTGCGTAGTAACTAACTTTCTAACACTTATAACTGTTATAACTGTTATCTTCACTTCTTCAATTCTCTTTTCTGTTTAAATATTTTGTATCTGAGTTTTTGTATTTTCATTGAAAAGTTTTCCCAAATCAAAAATTTTCTACCTTTTTTCTATTAGCATGATACAACATTTTGTCGTCTTGATCAACAATATATATATATCATATATAGTCGGAGATGTTTTTATCTATGCGTTCCTTACTTCAAACCTACTTAGCACAATGAAGACTTTGTAAAGTACAAAGAAATGCAAATATTCGCAATGGCGGCCGATAGTTGTAAATTCTAATTCGCTTGTTGAAAGACAGATGACAGTTAACAATCGAGTTTATTACATATTACATTAAGAAGCCAATCAAAGATGATTCTAGCAAGAGAAGTCGCCACAAAAACGTCTTTTATTATAAATGTTACCAAATGAATTTTATATTTTGAGTTACATAACTTGCTTAATAGATTTTTCATGTTTCACATATTTTGCCTTTCTAAAGTTGAAACTGAAAGGCTTAAACACTTAAAGTAATTTTTATTTTTGTGGATAGAAATCTTGTCTATGTAGCAGAGACACTCAAATGCGACTTCTACTAAGGGTATGCAAGCATCGGCATATTGGTTAACTAACTCTACGATTTGAGAGTTTTGATAGTATGCTTCGCTCTGTTGGTGTTTCAGTTACTTTAAAAGTTTTCGAATATTTTCTTTAATTATGCACACCTAAAACAAAAGCAAAACCAAAACAAAAAGGGTGAAAAAAATATAACCCAATGGATAAACTCATGAAAAATGCATTTTATGCGCAACATATGGGAAGAAACTAAAGTTTTGTATCGTCTGCCCATCAGCCCGGTCTTTAACGGTTACTTTCGGCCCCGCCGAGCAACATTCACCGCAAAAGAGAAAAAATTCCACAAGCATCAACAGCAAAAACTATTTAGTGTGATTTTCGATATGTATTTTAATTATGGCAGCAGCAGCAGCTGTCCTCCAGTTGAGTCCAGATTGTGACTTGGTCTGGCGGAGGTTGTTTAGCTGGAGTTTCTCTCTTGTCATAAAAAATGCGCGAAATGCAACAATTTCAAAATGCTAAATATGCGCGTATGCTTGGAATGATTGGAGCGGTAAGTTGGTTGAAGAGAAGGAAGGACCACAAGAAGAAACAGTGCAGAGTCTCGAGAACTTTGCCGACAGAGATTACTCGAAAAAGCCGCTTGGTAACACGTTTAAGGCGGCGGTAGGTTGCCGTTGCTGTTGCCTGCCGTTGCCATTGCCTGCCTTTTGCCTGCCTGCCTGCGTGCCCATTGCAACATGTTGTCATTGTTGCCGCTGCTGCTGCTGCTGCTGCGGTGACTGTTGCTGCGTTGCGTAAGATGTTATAAAATTGCATTAGAAAAATCACTTGGCTGAAAACAGCAGCAGCAGCGGCAACAATTAAAGCCATTCGCATGTTTCGCTCTAAGTCGCCTGGGAACCACAAAAGCGCACTTTGCCGCTTTTAAAGTCAAACCAAAACGACGGCAACGGCAAAGTCGTTTAGTTTATTTTTTTTCCTTTTAGTTTTGCTTTTGCTTTTTGGGCTTTTGACGTTCTAAAAGTTACGCGGCGCAGGTTTTGAATTGCATACAAACACATAAACATACATATAAAGAGTGAGAGACAAAGAGGCAACCAGAGGAGGAGACACTGCAAGAAGTCCTCTGAACTTACTCTATGCAAAAATAAACGAAAAGAATATACAAATTGTTGTGACCAACTCTTAGCCCATTCAAATGAGAGAATAGAAGTTTTTAGTTGCTTGATTGACATATACATAGATGGTTAAGGGCCTTTTTTTTTTGTTTGAGCACGAGTTCAAGTTTAACGCTTTGCACCGGCATAAGGCAAACAACATGGGACACAGTTTTTATTTATTTATTTATTTTTTTTTTTCATTTTTTGCTTGCTACTCTTGATTTTGTCACAGTGCATTTGTTATGGAGAAAATAGAAAAAGAAACTATGTACGCATGCGACCCCAAGTTACTGTCACAGACCTCTGGGCCCTCTGCTCTGCTTCTGCTCTGCCCCTGACCCCTTGTTGTATGGTGCATCTTGCTCCCCATAATGTGTACAATTTATTAGCATTACAAATCTTTGGAGCGATGTTAATCGTATGCAAATCGCAGCACAAGATCCTAGTTGCAGCTAGGCATGGTCGAAAGTCAGAGCTACTAGCGGGAATAGCCCCAAACCCTTTGCCGCACACCGACTGGCAGAAAGCGTTGAAAATTGTTGGTATTTTTCACCAATTAAAAACGGATTCTCTGCCCATTCTCCATGCCCACATGCCCCTGCCCCTACCCAACCTAGTGTGCCCTCCATGCCTTCTATGATCATAATAATCATGATCATTATTGCCGCCTGGGCACTCCCCACAGGCTAAAAATGAAATGTAATTTGACTTTTTGCACTTGCCGCATTGCTTAGATCTTCATCTCCGTAGATCGTTTTAGTTGGCCCCAAAAATGAGTATGTGTGTGTGTGCTTGTGGTTGTGTGTGTGTTTATTTATCATATTTAAAATGCAATAAAATGCGTTTCATGTCGCCAAGAGGACAGGCCGAGCAATGGCATAAATTATGTTTATGCATTTTGCAAAGCATTCAGCAAAACCCTAAAAGCTAAGGTGTCAAAATAATTCATTATAATTGCCCACAGATCATTTTTGTCAACGACTTTTTTTCGCCATTCGTCGTCGACGTCGCTGTCGCTGTCGTCGTTGTCGTCGTTTGCCGTCGCGTGCGATTTCCTAGCGTTTGCGCTTGCTTTATTTTTTTTTATATTATTATTATTTTTGTTGTATTTTGTGTTTTTTTTTTTTTTTGGTATTCACGTTCGTCGAGTGAATAATTGCAGGCATGCCATGTTGTTTATACTAAATTTAATTAATGATGACTTTTATTTATGAATGCGTGGCATTTTGGTCACATAAATATGGGACTGGGCTGGGCTGGTCCGGAGCGGCAACAGCAACAACTCCTACAAGACTACGGCAATGTAGATGAGTGAGTGCGATCCCAAAAACCAGAAAGGGCTAGGTGAATATCTACAATTTATGATAATATTATAAAAGTTGGATAGTTGGGACCCTTCCTTATATAATAAATGAGTTTAAACAGCGTTCATCTAAACATTTTTGTGTGATTCTCAAAAGTTTAAGTAAGTAAGAAATCTGTTCGGTTTATGATAAATTTACCCGATCTTGATCAAATTGATAAGAATGAAACCTTTAATTTGAAATTTGAATTTATTTTTAACAATGTTTAGTAATAATATTTAAAAAAAAAACAAAAAGTTGTTTTGTCCCGAATTATTTTCAAGGCCTATCGTTTCTTTCTATATAAAAGTCATGGAACCTATGGAAAAAATATGTATTTTACCTATGGTAGGAGATGATGCCTATATAAAAAGGTCTGGTTGTCGTGATGATAAAAAATATTTATAAATTATATGATCGAAGATACTTTCTTTTAAGCATTGACTATTTCTGAACAAAATTAATATACATTTCTTTCCAAAAATATAAATTGAAATCCTGAAATTTTATGGTAAAAAAACTATTTTAGAAATTTGAAACAATATGAGTTTGAGTTTTACCATAAGTTACATAGACAGATATATATTCTTATGTATTCTCCTATTGTTCATTAATTTCAAGGCATGTCTAGACTTAAAAGTCTAGACACTGTAATGTTAAAATGATGTGCATGCAGTTAGAGCTCGCCCCCTAAAACTCTCATAGTTCTTCACGATGTTTAATGTAGAAGTTATAGCAATCATTGATTACATTCGATTGAATTGGCATATCTTTTATTGGGTGCTTGAAAAGCTAAAAGCAATAATATCGTTGACACTAAAAGTAAAAAAAAAGAAACACAAAATTTGAGTATTAAAATTTTAAGAGTCGAGATTCTTTTCCCACAAATTCCACACAAGAGAAAAAAAAAAAGAAAAAAAAGCACACACAACTGAAAAGAGCAAAAAAAAAACACAGTTTCATACCCACCTTAATTTATTATTTATGAAAAATTTTTGTTGGTAAGCTATTTACTCATATAATTGTTTACGACTTTCAGCAATTTTAATTAGTTTTGTGCGTTGGTTTTGGTTCGCCGCTTTTTGGTCCCTGGCCCGTGGCCCCTTGGCCCCCAGGAGTGTAGTCTGTTTGTCTGTCTGTTGGTCGACCGACTTCCATTTACTACACAGCGGCAAATCGTTTTGCCCCAATATGGCAATGGAAGCTACAGGCTACATACAAGTAAAGTAAAGTTTTAACCGCAAAAAAATTATTATTGCGCTTAACAAATTTTTAGTTTATTTTGTTGTAGGCCATAAAAATGTTAACATCATTATAAAAGTTAACACCTGCAGCAGCAGCAGCTACAGCAGCAACAGCAGCAACAGCAACAGCAGCGACAACATTTTTCGCATCTCGCATTTATCGCTAATCGAATTGAGCTTGGCCAGCCACAACTTTAGTCATAGTCATAGTCCATAGGCATAGGCATAGCCATTGGCATGGGGCAACTAGCATCTATAAAATTTTGTCTCCGTTGTAGTTGTCGTTGTCGTTGCCGCTTCCAAGCTCTCAAGCTCACTTTGCATTCAGGCGGCAGTTTCTCACGCTCCTTATTGGATTTGGAACGCAAGTGCACGCGAGCAGAGAGCAGCGGGAGTTGCAGTTTTTCCCCTCTCCTCCCCATACCCAACCCCTAGCTGGCTCCCTCTCGCTCCGAAATCACCGTCTCCGATGTGGATGTCGTTTTGCGTGCGCAACCGCAGGGCGAATGTTTTGACTTTGCCACCGACGCCGACGCCGATGCTAATGCCATTGCCTGTTGCACGTTGCACGTTGCCCGTTGCCGCCCGTCCACTCACTAGCAATTCAAAGTGAGCGGCGGCGTCGGCCACAAAAATGTTGTAGTTATTGTTGCAACAACATTGCCACAGCTGCCCCTTCTTCAATTTGATTTATGTTCTTCAATTCGACTGGCGCCGCATCGCATCTTTATGCAATTTCTTTTACTTTTTCGCAATCCAAAAATTATCAAATAACTTTCTCATCTGTTAGATAAATCAAACTTAATGACTGCTCCACAATGGGAGGAAGCGAGATGGGGCTTATTATCTAAAAATATTTTAAGAATTAATAAAGTTCGGTTTGGAACTAATGTCTCATTTCGTCCTTCCCTAGAAATTTATAAATAAGATGAGATGAGAAATAAACAGTCTTTGTTAAGTCACTTGCTTAAAGTGTTACCTTTAGCTTGCCTGAATCACAGGAAAATACATTTTCTTAACACGATTTAAAAGAGAAAACGTCTGATTCATATTTAGGAATTTAACTAAGAGTTCCGTTTTTCAGTCCCAAAAAGGTCAAAAGAACCATAAACAAATCGATGTCTTGGAAATTTTATTTTCGTCAACAAAAGGTTCTTGCATACTCCTTTTGGTATGGATATTTGGAGTACTACATCTTGATCTCGGACTCGTTTGCTTCGTGACAATAATTTGTACCCTTTATATAGATCTGAATGTGGCCCTAGAAATCTCACTTACTCCATTTCTATGTATGAAATGTAATTAATGTTCAGAATTTTATAGAGAATCATGGTTATTTGTTTCTATACAAATTCTATTTAACAGTTTTTATTATTATAGCTTCAAACCAGTGTCATATATTATATACATGTATCTGCACATTCAAATCAGTTTTATAAAATTTAAAATGTCTTCTTTTTTTTATATATATATATTTATTTATTTAGTATTATATTTTATATGTTTTTTTTATTGTTTTTGTTTAACAAAAGTGCAATTCATTTTGCAAATTATTGTTTTAGCATTCACATTTCAATTTCAATTCCAGGAATATATATATATATTTTTGTTCTTTGTATCAAATATCAAGTAACTTGTTTTAGTTCGATTTATAAATATTATAATGGTAAGAAAAAAAAAGAGACCCCTCCATTTCTAGACGTATGTGTGTGTGTGAGTGTATGTAGCTATAGTTAATACAGCCTTTGGGAAAATTTCCGTTTCTATATTTAGAATTTTAGAACTATGCCTGAGAGTTATAGTTATTATAATGTGTGAGAGATGATAATGGGATAATAAAATTTTCGAATTCGCCTAAAGCTCGGGATGGGCATTGACCATATAGTTATTCACATAGGAGGCAATAAACTGATATTGCATATTAAATATACGCTGCCAGCGACATTGAGCCCCGACAAGGGCATTGCTACCACCTGCTGCTTCTTCCCCATTGTCTTCATCATCATCATCTTCGGTATTATCTTTGTCATCTTTATCGCAAATGCTGGCAGGTTGAGAGTCTTCGCCGTCCTCTTCATCCTCAGTGCTAAAGCTGACTGTGCTTTCGGCAGTCAATTCCTGAGCAAAATAATTCTCATCTGTATCATAGCTATCCTCGTCATCATCGCCATCCTCCTCATAGCTGTCGTCGACGTCGTCCACAAACTGATAATTCTCTGAGGAGTCTGTATCATATTTCGAGGTATCTATACCCGATGAAGGACTCTCATTCCTTTCATCGAAACCACTCGATGAATTTGGCTCCACTTCGCTACCGTCCCCTTCATCCCCGTCATCACTATCGCTTGAGTCCTCAATCACATGTATCTCAAATGAAGAGCTTGATCTTTCAGAGAAATTATCATTTGGTGGTGGTGCTGGTACTGCCGCTGCTCCTGCTCCAGCTGCAACATCTTCAACATTCGCTGCAAAATTGACTGATCCTGGTATATTCAACTGATGGGCAACATGGACACTTAATTTACCCAGCGATGGTGGCAGCGGCGGCGGTTGTGAAGGCGCCTTGTCCACCAGATTTGGTTTACTCTTGTTTAAGGATTCCATAAATGTAGGCATCGATGGCTCTTTCATCTGTGGTATATTATCTAATTTACGTGGTTTCACTTTGCTGTAGTACAATTGATGCACTGCATCAATTAGTTGATCCAACCATTTACTCGATCTAATAACACCCCAATTACGTTTTTTAATGTATTTATGTAAAGACTGCTTGATCTCTTGCCAGTTTTGAAATTTCTTTAGCAATTCTATCTGAGTGCGATCAGCGAGAAGCGGACGACTATCGATAGGGAAAGTCTGCCAGAAATAATATTGAAATCAAAGTTTAATTAGTTGAAATATTTTCAAATCCAACTTGAACTTACTTTTTTAGTCATTTCCCAATCCAGCAGTCCCAGTTCTAGTAAGTGAAACATTATCGGATCATCTGCACATAAATAGCTATTCTTTGGCATCTTTTTGATTTTTGGTTTTTTCTCCTGCCGTCGCCAGGGATAGAGAATCTGTCGTTTTTTGGCAGTCAATTGATAACGTTGAATTTGCCTTTGCTGAACTTGAAAACGTGACCAGATGGGTCGCCAAGGATAGAAAATGTGTCGTTTTTTGGCACTCAATTGGTGACGTTTTATTTGCCTTTGCTGAACTTGAAAATGTGACCAGATGAGACGTTCATCCTTTGATTCATAAAAGCTTATAAATGATGCATCACTGGAATAGCCACATTCTAGACTATCCGATATTATGCTACTGGCATCGTCCACAGTATTTGATATACCCAATGGTTGTAATGTCGTCGAGCTTGGTTCGTTGTTATTGGGCACAACCAGGCAATAGGTTTTTGTATTTATTGAATTTGGTGCCGCCGGTGGCGGTGCTTGCAAATCCATTGATGATAGACTTTTCTCTTTACGATGATTATCTGTAGATGATATGGGTTCCGATGGCGAGGGAGTCTGCAGATCGGGCAGAGAAACTCTCACATAATCAGCCTCAGGACTATGATCTCCCTTTTTGGGTGATTGAAAGACTATATTAACAGAACTTGAAGCATTCATCGACAATTCCTGGAGCTGTTCCAATGATTTCTTTTTCACTTCAGCATCATTGGTTTTATCACCGTTCTCCTTTACATAATATGGTAGCTTATATGTATCAAAATCCCAAAAGGGAATGCTTTTCTGTTTTGATTCCTCTTGGGGAAAGTGTAGAACAGACATTCCCGTACCAATTTGGCCAAGCATCTCTTTGAATCTCTCACTCTGCGATGTGGAGATAAGCGTAATGGCTATTCCTTTGGAACCAAAACGTCCGGCGCGTCCAATGCGATGCAAATAAGTTACATGATCCCTGGGTATATCCAAATTGATAACCAAATTGACATACGCGGAGTCAACGCCACGTGCCATCAGATCGGTGGCCACCATGGTTCTAATAGTGAAACGGCGATATGCATCAAAGGCCTCGAGACGCTTGTTTTGACTAAGTGCTCCAGAGATTAAGTCACACCGAATGTCACTGGCATTTAAATAGTTTCGAAACGAGTCCGCTCGCATTAGGGAATTGGAAAACAAAATGGCTTGTTCATAGGGCAAGTGGGCAATTATTTTCCGCAAGGCCTCCACCTTACGGCGCATATCCTCAATGCCATTGACCTGGTCGGGCAACTCGTAGACAAATTGACGTATGCCAAGGAGCACAGTCGCTCGTTCACTATTCGATATCAATATGGGTTTGAGCATAAGTTTGGCCAAGTGCTCATCCAGTTTATTTTCATAGGTGGCACTGCAGGCAATGATTTGCCGCTGCTTGGGCAGGTAACCAATCAAACGGCCTATTGTCCTTTTTAACTCTTTTGTCATGTACAACTGATCCGCTTCATCCAGCACGAGCATCTTGATCTCCGACATATTAAACACCTTGCTCTCGTACAGATGAACCAAACGTCCCAGCGTGCCTATTACAATACGACTTTGGAGCATCCGCTGGCGATCCTTGGTGTGATCAGTGCCTCCAATGAAGGCATATGCCAAGGTCATATCTAGGGAATGGAATGTGCTCTCCACTTGGATGGCCAACTCTCGGGTTGGCACAATTATCAAAACTTGTGGACGTTTTACCAATTTGTTTACCATTTGAATGGCTGCCACCACATAGATTAGTGTCTTGCCGGTGCCACTTTTGGACTGAACCAACAAATCTGCAGAAAATTGAAGCAATTAACAATGTGAGATTCTATGTCGCTTTCTCTCTATCTCTCTCTCTTTTCCTTTTCTCTTACCCATTCCTGTTAGGGCCATGGGAATGGCAGCTGCTTGAATTTTAGTCGGTGTCACAAAATTATTTCGTTGCAACCCATGTAGAACTTCGCGTTTCAAATGATTAATAGCCGAGAAAGATTTTGCTTGACCGGCAGCAACATCGCTGGTCCGATAATCGCCATTCTCCAAATTGTGCGCAATTGCGCCTTCCATTATGTCCATCAATTAATTTAAATATATATTTTCAGCAATGTAATAAAAAATAACAATGCAAAGCGCGTCCTCTCCAGAACCGGACGAATACAAAATAGGAATTTAATAAGACCAGTTCCCAGTTATAAAAATAAAGTATGAAACGTGCACCACAGAGATGAGCACGTACCCGTGACTTGACCTAATAGTTACTATAATTCACATAACAGAAGCGGATAACTGATTGATAGTTGTTTTTAAATATATGTATGTATATAAGTTCGAAAAGTCAGAAAGAAATTTCTAAAGTATATTGTTAAGCTAGAAATATATTTTCAGGAAACAAGACTTAAGCGCCCAAGTCTTAAATTATAAATATTTAATATAATCTCCCTAACCAAAGGAAAATTAAAACATCTATCAGTGAGCCGAAGTCCTCAGCAGCTATATCCACCACTTTAGATTTTATTTTTATTTACTATAGTCGCTTTTGTTTCCCTGTGACCAATCACCGAATTGATCATCACGACCCAACGCTGATAGTGTGACCGCACAAAATACCAAATACTCCGAAAAAATACTACAGATAACAAAAATACTTGGCGCGACTTATCGATATGTTCAAACTACATTTTCAAAAGCATTTGAATGAAAGTGCCAAACTTGAGAGAAAACTGATTTAGTTAATGATTAAAATAAATAATTATACTGACAATGGCAACATGGTGTGATAATGACTTAGTGAAGTGAATACTGAAAATTTTATAAAAACTTTAAATGTTATAGTTGTAAAAGCAGCCACAAGCATGCAGACAAGGATTTGATTTTAATGACTCTCTTGTGAAGTATAACTAACCCTTCAAAACGGTTTAAAATATTTACATAAGCTTGCGAGAGACTGTTTATATAATTATTTTGTCAGTATTTGATTTCAGTTTGCTTAAAAATTTCTGATGAACAACAGTACAAAAAAAATTATTCGAAAAAAATCAGAGATTTTTCCCATTTTATTTTGAACCAAAATTATCATGTTAAATCTTAAGTTAATAGACCTTTCCCTATTATTGTTATCCGTTGTGCATATGTGCGCCTTGGTGCAACCCTCCATCGACGTCGATTCCCGATTGCGTTACAAATATCCCAATGTGGAGCGAACTTTTCAGATTCGTTTGGATTATATATACTCCGCCTCAATGCTGTGCGAGTCATGCATCATTGCGATGATCGTCTTGATGGTCAAGGAGCGACGTCGCCATTATTTCACTATGAGCAAGCAGCGGTTGGAGCAGGAGTTGCTGGAACAACAGCTCCATGACTCGAATAATAATACCCTGTCTCCCGCGGATGCGGTCAAAAAGGATTATCTGCGGCGGCAGGAATGGAAGAGCCGTAGACCAAATTTACTCAATATTCCTTGGGAAACATTGGCATGGTCGCTGTTGGTTGCTTTATATCAAGCTATCGGCTACACAAGGCTTAATGCCATCATGTATCATTTCGGGGGCACGATGTGGGATACATTGGATCAACATATGCGTATCCAGGGAAAGTTCTTATATCATACATTTATTCGGATGCCTTATGGGATGCTGGCAAATATTCCTCTCAATGATCAATTCAATGGAATTATCTATGAGCCGCATTTGCTGGACTAAGGGAAACTCACAATTACTACATAAATTTCTCAATCTTTCTCTCTTTCTCTCTCGCTTTCTGTTTCTTTTTTATATACTTCTTCGTTTTCGAGCAATAAAACTATATTTCCAGTGAAAGAATAAACCAAAAATCAAACTTTTTCTATGAACTTTTGCGTTCCATTTTGCCTAGGTCTTCGTCTTTATTATGTGTATAAGTATGTGTGTGTGTGTCTGTGTCTGCGTGCAAGAGCTGGACAAACTTTGTGGTCCACGTGGGAAATATGCACAATTTTCTATTTTTTTACTCTGGCCCAAAAGTCATATTCGTTTTAGTCAGCGGTTTGCATCGCATCTGAAAGGGCTAACAACTACAATTTATCCTCTTAATCGCATTTGGTCTTTTTTGTTTATTCTAAATAATATTTAACTATAAAATAAAATAAACAAATTTAATGAAGATTGGTTGTCCAGAAATTTATATACCCTAGCAGTCAAATAAATTACCCTCACAAAATTTATTCATCTAGCCGTCAGGAAGATTTCTAAGCCTTTTAGGAAAAACCTTAGTCAAGAGCTGTCAGATCTGGCCGATTCGAAACATATGTTCATTTAATTTATTAAAAAGTTCTTCACGTTCTTAGATTTAAATTAAAAAAATGAGAACTTTTAAATTGTTATCATATTAGATAATATTGAAACTGAAGAGATTTTACTTTTTTCAAAGTTAAGAAGGGTAAACAAATTTCGCGCTGATCCAAGTAAGCCTTTTTCATCTGTGTTTTACATGGAAAAACTTTCTCGAATAATATTAACACAGTTGGCTTATACTCTTCATTCGTACACATTCTCTCAATTTGTTGAAATTTATTTTCATTTTCACATTTTTCGTATCGCAACGAGAAGCTGGTCAAGTAATTTCATCACTTTCGAAGGAGAATCCCCACATACAACACAATCAAAATTTAAGAAAAAGAATATTAAAAATAAAACGAAAAACTAACAAAAATTTCTATTGTTACATCAAAAAAAAGTGAAAAGAAAATTTTCTTGATTGCAAAAAAATCCTTCAGAAAGTGAATAATAACCTCTAAGTTATGCGAAGAAGTCCACTGACCGATCCGATCTGGTAATACACACGGAACACTCACAAGCCGTCGTATAGAGAGAAAGAGGGAGAAGGTGTGCGAAGCAATTTGGCATCGATCCTTAAGAATTTCTACAAGCTGGTAAGTAAGAACTTTGGTCCTTGTCAAAATCTTACGCTTTTTTTTGACAATGTTTGACAAAATTTGAATTTGTCAAAAAAAAATAGTCCATCTAGTATTCATTGACTTTTGCAAAGTCGAGAAGTTTTCACAACCTATTGTAGTCATTCAGTCAGCTTCAGTCGTTCAATTTTATACATGAAAAAAATAATTCAATTTGGTTTCTCTCCCAATTCTCCCAATTTTTTCTTCAGATTTTCTGTTTCGTTTCAGTTAGTTAGTTCTATCATATTTTTTTTTCGTCCTTTAAAAAAGTTTTTGTAAACGAGTATCTTTCAAAATTGTTACAAACTAAAGAAACTAAGCTCGCGATTTCGAAATTATTTCGGTTCATCCATAATACGCAAGATGTCTCTACGTGGTCAAATGCTGCTGATGCGTGGCTATGGGCTTACCCTGGGTCGTGCCCTGCTGAGCAAAATACGATACGGCCCGGTGCGTTATGCCAGCGGCTGCGCTGATGCCCAGAAAGGAGGCAAGGGCCTGATCCTGGGGCTGTACGAGAAGGAGAGCGGCAAAGGTCCACGCTTGACGCCAGCCGGCGAGAAGTTCGATGATCGTGTCCAGGGCAAATTGACGGAATTGATTGGCGAGACAAAGATAACGGGTCGCCTGGGTCGTGGTAAGGTATTCAATAACGTTGACCCCGAATTCCGTTCGATATGCATTGTGGGCGTTGGTCTGGAGGGCATTGCCTTCAACGAACTGGAGATGCTGGACGAGGGCATGGAGAATGTACGCGTTGCAGCCGGCATTGGTGCCCGTTCGCTGCAAGCCCTCAATTGCATTGAAGTCCATGTGGACAATATGGATTATCCGGAACAGGCAGCAGAGGGTGCCGCCCTTGCTGTATGGCGCTACGAAGAGAATTTGGCAAAGAAATATCGCCATGTGATGCCCAAGTTGGAACTGTATGGCTCGCCCGATATGGATTCATGGACGCGTGGATTGTTCAAGGCGGAGGCACAGAACTTGGCTCGACGCCTGTGTGATGCACCGGCCAATTGTATGACTCCCACGATCTTCGCCCAGGCCGCCGTTGATGCCCTATGTCCATGTGGAATCACAGTGGAGGTACGCACCATGGAGTGGATAGAGCAACAGCACCTTAATTCTTTCTTGATGATTGCCAAGGGCAGTTGTGAGCCGCCCGTGTTGCTGGAGGTGGCATATTGCGGCACAGCTCCCGAGGATAAACCTATTTTGCTGGTTGGCCAGGGTCTGACGTTCAATTCGGGCGGCATCAACTTGCGTCCTTGCGAGGGAATGGATGAATTCCGAGGAGATTTAACGGGAGCTGCTTCCATATTGGCTGCCATGCGAGCAGCTGCAGCTCTTTCGCTGCCCATCAACATTACGGCTATATTGCCGCTGTGTGAGAATCTACCATCTGGCATGTCCTGCAAGCCGGGGGATGTGGTCACCCTTCTGAACGCAAAGTCGATGGCTGTGAGAAATATTAGCCGCACTGGTGTCGTGGTCATAGCCGATCCTATGCTGTATGGCCAACTTACCTACAAGCCGCGACTGGTCGTAGATGTTGGCTCAATGTGCAAGGGAGTGAAGAAAGCTGTCGGTGGCGGTGCCACGGGAATATGGTCCAATTCCCATTACATCTGGAAGCAATTCCAACGTGCCGGCTCTTTGACAGGCGATCGCCTATGGCGTTTCCCCCTGTGGCGCTACTACAAGGATCGTGTGGCCGATCATCTGAGCTACGATTTGGCCAATGATGGTGATGGACATGCTTCCTCTTGCCTGGCGGCTGCGGTTCTCCATGAGCTGGTCCCGTGCAGTGATTGGGCTCATCTGGATACCTATGGCACGGGTCTGTTGAGCACCTATGGACTCATACCCTATTTGGCAGCTGGAAGAATGACAGGAAGACCTACTCGCACCCTGGTACAGTTCCTGTATCAAATGGCATGCCCTGAGCAGCCAAAATAATTTGAAGTTTACAAAACAGTCTTAGCCCCAGTTCAGTTTGAGACACGTTGATCTACAGTTTTACTTGTTTCCTGACGCAAGTTCTGCGAGTTTCCTTCAAATCTTTTAATCATGTGTGTTTAGGGACGCAAACATATTATACACACGTGTCTCACTGGGGTTAGGCAGCAGTAGTAAGAGCAGAATAACTTTTTTTTTTTTCTTTTCTCCTTTGGCCATTTCGATGCACAAATTTCAAGTTTTAAGATAATTGTGACTAGGCAAGTATCAACAATTGTATCCCAATTTTTTTTTGTTCTTCGGATGTGAAGAAATAAAATTTAATGTTTGAATGAAAGAAATTTATTTAAATTTGTATTTCAATTTAGATTACATGAAATATCTTCCAGTATAGAAAAGGGCAAAAAGCGAAGAAGAAAAAAGCAAGTAAATAGAAATTTAGCTTCAGCGTTATTTTTTTTTTTGTTAGAACAATGTGACTTGGTTGTGCAGAGAAGCAAGCTTCGATTAGTCGGCTCCATTTGGGGTTTCATTAAAAAGTATATATTAAAGAAATGGGCAAACTAGATCTATTTTCATATGATTTTTAAGGATTGCTTATCCCTTTGTTTTTAGTAGCCTTATCAGTTCTAGTCTGCTTTATTGCCCTTTTGTCTTGAATTTCTTGAAAATTGAAGCATCGTTTGTCATTTTGCAAAGCAATCGACTGGAATTCAAAGCAAATATTAGCCTCAGCTTTTCTTCTGGCCTCCAGTTTAGTGACAGTTCGAAGTGGACTCGACGGACCTCCCTGCATGAGATTATGCAGAGGGTTGTCGGAGCGGAGGGGGTTAGGATGTTAGTAGTGGGGAGGGAAGAATATAAGCAGACATTGGGTAATAAGCCGCAGGCTGCTTCATCAATAATTTCCAACAGTCAAAGCAAAGCCACGCCCCCGTCCGCCCACAAAGCTGACCCCTCATACCCACCAACGATGTGACTTTTGGCATATCAATGAAGAAGGAAAGAGACAGGCAGAGAGAGAGAGAGAGAGAGACGTTTGAAAAGGCTAGGAAGACTAGGAATAAGAGAAGGAGTAGGAGGAGCCGGAAGGATGGCAGCCTCAATGTGTCGTCTTCTGAGTGTATGTATGTGTGTATGTGTCAAAGTTTTTAGCACGTTATTTGATGCTCAGCTAAAGTTCGCAAACAAACTCATGGTCATGGTACGTGCCGATGCAGCGCCTTTGGCTTTTATTTTCTTCTTTTTTTTCTTTTTTTCTTGGTTCTAATAGTTTCAAATTGAAACATTATGCAGTTTATTTAGCAGGTAATTCAATGGGAAAGCATTCTATGCGTATGATATTTCACATCATTTATAATATTTTGAATGCATTTAAGATTGATGATGAGACCAGAGTATAAAAAAAAAAATCTAAATTATGTGAGGTGAGGTAATTGTGTTTTGCATTAATTGAATGGAAAGACGAAATTTAATAAGAATCACAAAAAGCGAAAAAACCTTAAAACGTTTTAAGAGATTTTTAGCTATTTACTCAAATTTAATTAATAATGTCGCCATCATACTTCAAAATCCTGCAGAGTGTTACCCGCTTCTCCATTGCTCTACTCCAAGCCAAGTTGCCACGAGAATTTCATCCACTTTTGCTGCTCATGATGGCGGAACTCATTTCGTTGCCTGTCAAGTTTTTAATGATTAAGTGTTGCGTTTTAATCTTTTATATACATACATATAAACGTACCTGGGCCAAAAATATATATGCGAAAACTGCTGACAGGCATTGTATTACCCCTCCTACCGCCCTATCTTCACTGTATTGTGATGGAGTGGAAAGAAGATTTTATGATTCTCAGTATTTTTTTTTTTGGAATGCGACTGTTGCAACTTTTCAGCTATTAAAAAGGCCACTTGGCAAGGCGTTTAGTTTTGGGTTTCGCCATCTTCTTTATGGCCAAATACAATTAGGCCAAAAAGAGCGTGTATGTGTGTGCCCTAGAGCAAACGATTGAGTTGCGCATCGAGTTGCCATTTGTCTATCTATCTGTCCACCCTGTCGCTTTCCTGATATGATCTCTCTTACATTCTCCATTCCATTCCATTCCTTTCCGTTTGCCCTTTCGTTTATTTCTTGCTCCTCCTCGCCCCTATTGTTATTTATGACGAGCATTGGCAGGAAACGGATATGGATATGCGTGCACTGACATCGACGTGTCATACCGATGGCCTCTCTCTCTCTCTCTCAATCTCTGTCGACCTTCTACCCACACTCAGAGTCTGTCCTCTGTGAAATGAAATGACATTTCACCATTTCGCCTTTTCGAAATGGCATTGCCTGGCCAAGTTTGAACGGTAGACAAATCGTTTTGACCACCACCAGGCAACGATGATTCCATACCCAAAATGTACCTGCTTTTTGAGTGTATTGTGATAGCTGTTGGCCTTTGGCTGCTGTTGTTGCTGATGCTATTGTAATAGATGGCTCTTTGTGCCACCCTTCGCCCACGCAATGACAGGAAAACAGAAAGCATTGCAATGCAACAACAATCAAATAGGCAAATTGCAAGGCAACTTGCTTCGTTTGCATTTAACCAAAATGACTAGGGAAGAACGAAAATAAAATATTTTATTCAAGGCCATAAAAAGCAGCAAAAAAATAACAAGAAAAAACGAAAGAGGGAGAGAGCAAGCGGCATTGACTTTTTTGTTTTGAAAAGTGGTTTCAGTTAAGTAATGTAAACAAACATGTGACATATTTTGCCAGCCATTTGACCACTTTAACTCAAAAGCTTCTCAAGAAGGTCCTTTACCGAATGACTCCTTATAAAAATGTTGTGAAGAAATGGGATAAGAGACATGAAATAGCCTTAAAATATGGGTAGAATAATAGAAACATCGAGTAGAGTCGCTAAAATAAGAAGTGATAATTGGGATCAGTTTATTCGTTTAGCCAATCCAGCTGTTATGGCCTTTTACTATGGGACATATTGTCGATTTATGGAGATAGAGAGGAGTTTTCGACTTAACCTACGAATTTTGGACACTTCAAAAGTTGAAAACATTACTAATACAAATGGAGACGGGAGGAAAAATTAAAACTGTGTCGTTTTTCTATAATTAAATCGTTTCACATTTGTTCCAGTTTACACAGAGTCTTGAAAAGCCAAAGGTGTCTTATAAGACACCAAAGGAAAAGACAATTTCACCTTTAATTTTATCGACCATGAAACGACAACAAAAACTTGATCTCAATAATCAAAATTTAAGCAAAACAAATTCGTTTATTTTAAAATTTGGCCATGTTGTATTTCAGAAAAGAAAAACATTTGAAGAACAAATTGTTGTACATTTTGAAGCTGCGTTTTATTAATAAATCATGGCATAGAAATAATTACTTATGCTTTTATTTTAACGAATGGCTGCAATGTGATTGCACTTGCACAAAAACTTAAACAGAATTCAACAGAACAACTTAATTTGAGGCCAGGCAGCAACAACAACGACACACAAAACATAATTTAAAAACTTGTTGTTGTGGATAGTACATAGTTTGTATGTTGTTATTATTGTTGCTGCATCATGCGTAATGCCCATAAATGTTGTGGTCAGCATCAACATTGGCGCTATGTGTGTAGAGACCACCAACCTCACCCCCAGACCCCAGCCCCCATCCCGCAGTGACGCGGCACCCACGCCCAAGTTTTCCATACATTCCTCTCACAGTTTAGTTTCCGGCTTCGTATCTATATCCAGAAAATCTGCTTTTCCATTCCTTTCCTTTTTATTCGAGCACACACACACACCAAAAACATAACCACAAAATGGTCAAGCAACTGAGTTGCTTTTAATTAATGCCGCGGCACATTCAGGCCGCATGAATTTTGCGCTTTCCAAAAAAAAAAAAATTTCATAGAAATGGCGGGGCATGCTTAAATGCCTAAAAGGGCTGTAAACTATTTACGTTTTGCAATTGCGTGAAAAATGGAAGTGAACAGTGCAAAGTAGAGTCAAGAGTTGAATTAAATTCTTTGCTAAGCAGGAAAAAACATAATTTTAAAGAGAGAAAGAGAGATAGCGAGAGAAGAAAGGAGCGAGAGACAAAAGAGTAGAGCGGGGGAGGGTTAAAATTCCAATTGTGGCTTAAGAGTTATAGCAAACAATTTGCAGTAAATACTTGGGGCATATGCTTTTGCTTCTGCAAATCCTTAAATCTGATTGAGAATTCTTCTGTTATTTTTTTTACTTGTTTTGCATTTGAAATTGAGTTGGCTTTAGAGAAAGTAAAATGTGGAATTTTCGGTCAACAATTTAATTAAAATGTGAACAACGGAGGGAGAGAGTGAGAGAGACAATGAACTGTTTGAGTGGGGTAAGGGAGAGGTAAGAAGTATGAATGGAGGGTTTTTGGGTAGCTGGGTCAAACAAAGGTGTCTTCTTGTATCTGCGGCCTGTTTGACATGTCATGCATACACATATATGCACACACATGCAGGCAGAGACACACACAGTTGATGTATATTACAATTTCTATAGCATACTTTTCCGCGCTTCGCTGACACATAGTTGTCAGAGCAAATCCACTTAAAATGACTGCCATATGTCAGATGTCAGCTTGTCACCTGTTCGAACGCCCGCAGCGATTCTTCTCATACACACACACACACACCGAAAAATACTCAAAAAAACGAACAAAACACTCATCAAAATGTCTCTTCTAGTCGCAATTGTCGCCTCTTTTTGATCTCGCTCTCTCTCTATATGTGTGTGTGTGTGTCTTGTGCACAATTGAAAAATTTATAAAAAACGGAACTTGTGTTTTCCGGTCGGAAAAAACTTGGCTGCTGTTGCTGCAAAATACGCACACACACACACACAGATACAGCCAAGTAAAGGGCGAAAAACCCCGGAAACGAAGCAAACTTGATTCAATTCAAGTCGGACGCAAAAAAAAGAAATATAAAAGAGAAAAACAGAATGGCGGCGGCCGAAAGCCAAGACAACAACAAGCTGGCCAACAACAAAAACAACAATGGATATATAATGAAAGAGCAATGCAAAGCTTGTTAAATTTTCTGGCAAGGCCAAGCCAAGTCAACAGCAAGGCCAAGAGGGGGCGTGACCAAGGTAACCATAACAATGTGACCAAGAACGAGATGAACAAAATTATTATATTAAACTAGATTTTTGCTCTCTCTCTCCTTGCAAATTGGAGAAAGTGCACGGCAGTAAATAGCGAACAAAAAAAAATTTAGTTAGCCCTTTTAATTAGGCTGATTGTTAGATTCGCTTTCAGGCGATTTGACCAGTTGATAGAGAATTCTTAAAACAGTAAAAAAAATTGAATACACACACACATTCATTTTATTTCGCCCTGCTTTGCCCCGTTATGCCATTTGCATTTGAAATTAGGCATTAGATATGATTGGCATATAACGCATACGCAGCGTAAACCCATTGCATGCCGTTTTTCACACACACACACTCACACACAAACATACGCAGATAGACAGATAGACAGCCATATAGGCAATGCAATTTGCAATTATGTGGCATGGATTATGTAATTTGACGGAACATTTTGATTTAATTTCAAAATTTTTGCTGCTGCAGCACAGCCCAGCGCAGCAGAGAGAAAACTAAAGAGAAAAATGTCATTTAATTTACCGACTTGATTTATATGGTATGACACTCGCAAAGAGTTTGAGTTCCCATTGCCGCCCACACAAATGGAAATTCGTATTTTTTGTTGCTTTTGACTATTTACCATGGTCAAAAAGTTCAAGTTTTTTTTTTAATTACCCACAATTTAGATGTAAGATTAAATTCATTAACAGGACTAAAATACAGTTTTGATTTTGGAATTAAAGTCTTCATTTTACCGCTTTACGCTTGTGTCTGCATATATTTGAGTCTTTTGTTTTGTTAATTTTCAAAAAATTGCATAGAAAATTAAAAAATTGGTAACAGAGATACCAACATAATTTTTCATTTCTATCAAAAATAAAAGTAAAAAATTAACTTTTTGCCCCATAGTAGTATTGGCAAATTGATTATGAAATTGATTAGTAGTTGCACTGCAACACACTGAAACGGAAATTGAAAAAAGTTTTTCTACAATAGAATTTAATTATGCGCGTGCAATTTATTATCGCCATTTAAATTATTTGACCAAATAATAATATAACGGTACGTACGTGTGCGTTACATGCATTTATCGTACATTGTGGCACCTTTTTTCATATAAGCTTGGCGATTTAGCCACACAAGATAAGAACCCGGCTCAAAAGCAGCTCGCAATGACAAGTTGATCCCACTTACTGAAAGAAAAGCAAAATGCGGCTAAACACACGCATATCTATTCGTATGGGGGGAGGGCTATCAAAACACAAAGTCTTTTGGCAATCCAATTGAATTATGCTGCCAGGCATTGTGAGTCCGAAAAGCTGTCAGCAAATTGAGCCAGGTAAAGAATACGTACAGGAACAAGCTATTCAAAACGTTCTCCAGCCGTTCAAAAGCCACAAACAAGCAAAGGAAAAAGAAAAAGGCAAACGAAAAAGGGAAACAGGACTAAGCCCTGGTCAGCTGATATGCTTATAGTCAGTCGTATATCCAGACCTCCACACTTAGCTCAAAGAGATTCCAAGCTAATTTTTTGAAATTTATTTCCACACTTTCGACCATAGAAATTAGAGGAAATCTTTGTCCTTTATTAGGATAATGTTATTTGATTAATTTCGAAATGATACAACCCACGGAGTATTTTCTTACATAGGGAGGTTCTACTGTAGGTTACTCTAATATCCTAACTTTTTCTTTAATGAAAAGAAATTAATTTTGAAAAACACGAAAAAAACGAATAAAAATACAGAATTTATAAGCAATATTTTTTTTGTTTTGACTCTAAGCTAAATTTTATCAATCTACTGCCATAGGAAGATTATCATTATGAAATCAACAATGCTTCTTGTTGATCAATTTTTGATATATTCCTCATTAAGCCAAGGGTATGAAATCGAATGAGTTTTCCCTCCACACCGCAATTATCATTAAAAATTCAATATGCCTTGCTGAAAGTTTATCAATAAATCTGTCTAATTAGTCGAGCCTGCGTCGACCTTTTCACCACCCGAACGCGCTCTCTTCAAGCCCCCGCCACATCGCATTGTTTAATAGATTTCCGCTATGAAATTGCCTTCGCCCCATATTTAGTTGTTTTTTTGCAACAGATTTAACTTTTGTATACATTTAAGAGCAATTTACATTTCTCTCTCTCTTTGTGTCTCTCTTTCTGTAAACTGTTATACGCATCGTTGTTTTTGGTGGTAATTTTCGGGTTTATTTATGTAAAATTTGGTGTTGGCTTGCCTAAAGTGACTTTGCTTTAATGCTTGCTTTAATGCTAACGTATATATACTTTGTTTGACGTTGAGAAATGCCACAAAAAAAAAATTAAAATTGATTTTATATTTAGAATGAGCCGTTTTTTGGGAGTTTTTTGTAGTGTACCCTGTAATTTGTTGAGCAGATTTTTGTTTAAAAAAATGGATACAATATTCATCAAGATAAAATTAAATTATAAGTTAAACTTTCTTAAGAGGAGGAGAAAGATGTTTTAAGTTCGGTTATTCCAACTGATTTGTGTGCAGCAGAAAAGTGTTGAAAACATTAAAAAATTCGGTTTTATTAATGTTGAGTCCCTCGTCTTTGCGTAAATTTTTTACCTCCGTTTTTGAAAATTGCAAAAACAGCAAACACCTTAAAAAATAGTTGTTTTATTTTGGCACACAATTTTTTGAGTTAAAATAAAGTTAAAAATTAATTAATTCCTTGAATTAATTTTACCGTATTTTTAGGTCATGGAAATCTCGTAAGTCGATTACTTTTGGCTAGGCATGGAGATGGAAAACGAATGTAAACAAAAAATTTCGTTTAATTTTTTATGCTCAAACTTTGTAAGAGGAAGTAGAGAGAAAAAATCACAACTTGCATATTCTTCAAGCTTTTTAAATATTTATACAACAAATATTTAGTAAAACAAATTGCTTATCTTTAGATATTTCGGGGGGAGGACAACAGTAACGACAACGACAACTTAAAGGCTCTTGGCTTAATTTTGTTGTCTCTATATCTTTCAAAGAGATGTATATAGCCAGGCCCATCAACTTTAATGGCAGTCCCACAAGATAAGCAAAAAATCTGCAGTGCATACATTTGCCAAAAAAGAAGTAAAATAAAAAAAAAGATAAAAAAGAAGAAAAACAGAAGAAAGAAATAATCTAGGTATATAGATATATATTTCTATATATATGTACGTATAAGATATATAAAAAATGAAATTGAAGAAAGAAAGGAAACTTTGCCAGTGAAAGACGCCGTTATGCTGCCGCAAACATACACACACTCACACACACACGAGTCATGAAGCAAAAATTTCTATTTAATAACGGCAAAGAGAAATTACACTGCAGCATTTTGCAGGGGCCAAACATGTGAGTGTGTCTTCTAGTATCCCTTTGTGTGCATGTGAGTGTGCGTGTGTGTGTGTGTGTGTGTGTGTGTGTGTATTGTATTACGACTGCATTAATTTATGTACGAAATACCATGGCACAGCACGTACTACTCGTTCGCCCATAGAACGCTTCTCTCTCTGAAAGAAGCAGCAGCAACCAAAGTTGCGGCCAAAAGTCAGACAGGCATAAAGAAGATGCAAAAACCCAGAAGAGGCAGGAAGTAGAACCAGCCAGGAGGAGCCAGAGCGAGCCTGAATAGCGGAGACAGCGCGGCCTGTGCTGCAATTCTGGGAATACTGATTGCAGGCTCATTATGACACACTTTGCCACCCTCTTCCCACGTCCAATCCTTCCTTCATCTCATATCCAGATCCACCTTTACCCTGGCTCTCACTCTTGTTCTCTGCGTGCTTAATTTTTCGCTTCCAATCCCAATGGATCAAAATTTTTAGCCATGACTTAAAGTCGTTCGTGTCCGGTTTCGAGTCCGATGGTTAAATTTCTCACAGTTCTATGTCAACTTGTCTTTGTTTGACCAGGAGGGAAAACGTTTTTGGTTCCAAGAACTGTGTTAATATGTGGTAAGTGTCCTGTCCGAGTCCTAAACAAACCATTTGTATTTTATACCCTACTCCCATATACCCAGAAGGGTGCATTACAGTCAGCAAAATGTATGTAACAGGCCCCCTGTAATTTGTTCGATTGCGAACTCCATGGAGAGATTTGAGCTAATCTAATAACTTTTTTTTTTATCTGCCTTGGCTGTTCTTAAAAGTAAGCTGAAAGGGACAAAATGAAATAGCGAAAGAAAAGTTGACTAATTTAATATTGAGCAAATGATTCAATTAAAGGTCAAGAAAGCGTGTGAAAGGGTATATAAGCTTCAGCACTGCCAAATTTAACTTTTTTTATTCTTTTTCTAACATTCTCTTTTTTTTTGTGTGTGCGTTTTTTTTTTTTGTCTATTTTGTGTACACACTGTTGCTTATTTCCTTTTATTTCCTGTTCTGGTAATTTACATCTAAATGGAATGAGGGGCGTTGAAGCGGTTTGCTCTTTAAACACACGTTTCTGCCTGAAATGAGGGAAGGGAAGTGGAAAGCAAAAAGATGACTAGATTATGCCTAAAGTGTCCTTTTGTTCTCTGTAGTTAAGATATTCTCAATTTAAATTATAGTTACTTCATCTTTGGTCCCGAAAATGTATGCTAATTATGTCTACTCCAGTTGACCGAATTATTGTTAATTATTTGGATCACAAGCCACACACACGCATACATACACCCACCTAGACTCTTTCTCTCTCTCTCTCTCTTTCTCTATGTGTGTGCCGGCATGTGAATTTGGTTTGATTTGGTTTTCACTGATTCTGCACTGATGCTTTCTGTCTCTACTTCTGCTTTTGGCCTCTGAATCTGCCTCCGTTTGTTGCCTGCGTATGACATTTCTGTGCGTTGTTAGTCATCAGCATGAGTGTTGGTAAGACGAGTATGCGTGTGAGAGATTGTGAGTGGGAGTGTGTTAGAGGGCGAGTGTGAGTGGTTGTAAGTGGCATTTGCATTTCAATGACTCGACTTACCTCTACACAACAAGTTATGCAACTCAATTTGTATGTGTTGTTGCATTGTTTTGCTGTATTTTGTTGCCATGTTCGTTGTAGGCCTTGAATGCAAGAGACATGCATTCATCCCTGCCCCCATACATCTCTCACTCATGTGAATGTTAATTTGAGTGCAAAACACTAAAAGTCATGAATATGAAAAATTTATACAGTTTTATATAGAGGGCAAAAAAGTGTAGAATTGAAATTAAATATGCAAATGAAAAAAAAGCAGGTACTGGCAAAAAATTTGAATGATGACCGTTATGTGAAATTATATTTAAAAGGAAGCGTATTGTCATCATATAAATTGCCCAAAAATAAATAGTTTATTGCCTACGCCTCTATTAGGGCGCAATAACGTTGAAAAATTATTTCTTCGTAATAGGTTCATTGTTAATTGTTATAGAATGCCTACCAGAAAGCCGCAAGTGCAAACTTGACAGACTGCCCACACTCTGCTTGTTTTTTTTTTTACTCTTTCTATGTTCTCTGTACTATGGTTGTCCCATTGATCGGTTGTGACGAAGAGAAGAAAAAAAAGGGGAGAGAGAACGCATATCAAAAGATCAAGAAGCCACAGGGCTAAGATCCATCTCTTAATTTCAACTCTAAATGGCAAGGCTAAAAAAGGAAATTAACTCTCTTGGAATCCTATTTTTGAAGGGGAAACGATATAATCAAATTTTAGTCCTTAGCTACAAAAATTAGAGGCGGTCATCTGCCACATTATTGAAGTTGTATCTTGGGGATCCAGACGTTATCCATCATATCACATCTTAACTTTTTTTGAGCAAAGATTCTGTTATCTGTCTCCCCAAATTTGTCTTTGTTGTTGATTATTTTAATGTTTTCTAATTTACTTACATTTGGTTAAATGAAAAAAAAAGAGGAGAAAATTAAAAAGCAAATGTAATTTCCCTACAGATTAAATTTCCATTATAATAATGGCACAATGTGGCATTCGTTTTGAACTTTTTTGAACCTTTCCCTAGCTAGAGCCCCAAATCTATCTATAGACAAAGTTGTGACCTTTAATTTATGCTAATTTACTTGACTTTTATGCAAAAAGGCAGCCACAAAAACGCAATGACAATGACAATGACTTCCTGTAACTGTGAGCTGCTTTCACAAGCCGAACACGTGCCACACACACAAACGAACACACACACACATAAACACACAGGGGAGAGAGATGGACTAGGACATCTGTTGGCATTTAACTGGCAAAATTAAAGCCACTTGCTAATAATTTAGCCAATTGAACATAAGTGACCATCTAATTGCTTAAGGGCGTTATGGACAAGGGGCAATTGCCTTTTGCTGCATTAAGTTGCATGTACAAAGGGACATATGGAGAGAGAGAGAGAGAGAAGGTAAGATTGGTCAAATTATGCAAAATGAAAATAATTTAGTTAAAACGAAATATAATTTATTTAAAGCACTAAAACCAGAATGTAAAATGTACATAAAAATAATAAAAAAGTAGTCAAAAAAGATAAATCGAGTAAGGAAAAGCGAGTGGAAAAGAGTCCCGAGACTCTGTGTGTGCTTTTGGGCCTCATTATTATGCTCAACACTTAGTTGGCAATATATTTTTGCCGCACGACTCACGCAACGTCGACGTTGACGTCGCCATCACCGTCGCCACGCCCACGACCTTCATACACGTCACACGACCAGAGCCAAATGCAAACAAACCATTCCAAAACCCAAAAGTAGACTAAGCGTTTTGTCTACTTTACTTTGCTTTTCTATGCTATCGCTGTCTCTTTCCATATTCTGTTCTGTTCTGTTCGCTTCTATTCTGGTCTATGTTCTGTAGTAGTTCTACGTCTGTCTCTTTGCCTTCTCTATTCCTGCTTCTCGGCCCATGTTGTTCATTTTTTGCTGTCAGGCAGTCACTTAAGCATTCAGGCAGCAGCCAGCATCAAGCAGCACCCGCAGCACAGCAACCAGCTACATCACCTTCTTCATGTAGTCACTCAGTCAGTCAGACGCCCGTCAGGCATGCTCTGAATTTTTTAACGCGCCATGGTCACAGTGTTGGTCCATATTTTGTTTTGGGCAAAATTTCCAGCCAAACAAAAAAAATCTAACTCTCGATAAACGTAATTTTTCTGACATATACAGGGCATCATCTACAGATAGATATAGGCTGTGGTCAGGGACTGCAGGTGCATTAATACGGTTGAGCGGGTGTAATTGGTGTCCACCATGAAGTTTCCACCTGGATTGGTTGAGTGTCTACCTAGAGCAGTTTTTGCATCAAGTGTGTGAGTTCTGCAAAGTGTTAGGGCTCAGTTATGTTTCGTAAATGGACAATTTCACGTATTGTAGGATGTTTTGTAGCTATTTTAAAGTCTTTTCTCGCCATTTCGTATTGTATTGAAAATTATTATTAGAGCTGAATTTTTCAATATGACAATCTCAGACCTTATTGCAAGTATACTTCGTTCGAATCAACAACAGAAAATTAATGAATGGCCGTTTTTGGTGATTTTTCACCCTCTCTACCGTTCCTTTAACATATTTCTTTTTATTCCCTATTACGGTGATAATTTTTAACTAAAAGTTCCTTTTTTCTCAAGAACATTTTACTAGAGACCCAACCTAGCGTTTTTTAGCGGTTTATCCGGCTGTTTTTTGTTGTTGTTGAAGCGAGCAGCACTGTCAAAGCGGAAGATAGGTACCAAGGTTCACAACCTTGAGACATTACGACGACGAGGACGATGCTGATGCTGGTGCTCCCTTAGCCCCAACTGTTTGTACTGTTTCCCCGTCGCCCACCACTTATCCCCTCGTCAACGCATCGATCTTTCTTGTTCTTCTTTTCGGTCTCTCGTTTTCTCTTTACATACCGGCTTGTTTGTTCATCCATCATGTTGCATATTTATTTGCACTGATTTTATTTTAATTTCATTAAAATTATGTGACAAAACTTAATTGGATTTCATTGTTAACGCCGAAAGAGAAAACAGAAAGAACCAGAGGTTGGACGGATTTGACGGATGTGGAGGGGAGAAAGATAAAATCTGTTCGAATTATGCCATGACAAATAATGTAAAAAGGTAAATATTGAACATAAACTGAGAGAAAGAGATAGATGGAAAAAAAAGATAGAGAGAGAAGGTATGTGAGTTCAGTTTCAATTGGTTTGTTTATTCATTTGTGTAGGAGAGGACGACACTTCATTAAGTGATTTACGTATTTCAATAAACTCGACCTTAACAATTAATGGAATAATCGAATGAAAAATAGAGCAAAAATTGATTTTCTACTAATCAAAGGCCCAACTAACACAAGTAAAGTAATTAAATGTTTTTGTTTAAAGAATCAAAGGCAGTTAAAATGTCTATTATTATGCCAGATTTTAAAGTAACACCAAATTTAAGGTTATTTAAAAGTCTTTAAACAGTTCCCCTTCAAGCGAAATTATAGGTAAAAATTTGTGATGCCAATTTCGTTGATCCAAATTACAGATTATTCGCATTGAGTCTGGTCCCAATCATATGAACTACCAGAGAAGAAAGTTTATACGGAAAATTTTGAAGAGTTTTTTTCTTGTGATTTCTTTAAATTGCCCTTTCTGGATGCCTTGAATCTATGTTTTTGTTATTAAGATTAGGTAACCAAATGAAGTAACCGAATGGGAACCAATTTACTTCTTTATTCATTGTACTTGCACTTGCATTTTTTCTATTTAAAGTTCATGGAACTCTTTAATAATTGATTAATTAATTGATTTGTCTTGTTTTAGCGCCAGCAGCAACTTGTTTTTGCCAGGACTCTGTTTTGAAGCACACACAGACACACACACACACACATTGGTGTTCTGATATGGTCCGGCCGCATTATGGCCAATTGGCAACAGCATTCGAATTCATAAATAAACCATTCAAATTAACGCGGCCAGCGTAAGGCTATATAAAAGAAAAAAAAGGAAACTGAACAGTCAGCTTAAAACATCTTCTGGACCCAGCAGAATGCCCCAGAATGTATAACAGTTTAATCAACCCAAAGCTCCGCCACCGTTCAAAATGCTGGCAGCTGCAAAATACAAAAAAATGAAAACCAAAAAATATATATATAAATTCCTTTATATGTATAAAATGGCGTTTAAGCATCCACATCCATCCTTACATCTCCTCACTTTTCCTCTCCCTTTCTTTCTTTGTGTGTGCGTGGACTTTTGGAGGTTCTGCTTCTGCTTTCTACTTTGGTGTTTTTGCCCCCGAGGGCCATTCGAGAGGGAGCTGAAGCAAACTCCTCAACGTTGGTACGCAAAATTTATTGTTTGCGGAAGTTGTCTTTAATGGCTACGCCCAGCAGCCACGCCTCAGAGCACACACCATCCCCAATTTCCTCCTTCCCCATTTCTCCTCCCACTTCCCCTTCCTTTCATGCTGGCATCTAAGTTGGTTGTTAGTTGACCTTCAGCTGCAAATAATTTCAACTCATTGAGTTTAATGTCCTGCGCCTTAGGGAGGGGACATGGGCGTGGGCATTTGTAGAATGATATTTTTTCCTCTATTTCTTCCCCCTCCCCCACCTTCCATACACACACACATTTTCTCCTTTATCAGGGCACGTGTTTTGGCCTATAATCACATGATTTATAGCCGACAATGGTCAAAAAAAGACGAAAAAAAGGAAGGCAAAAGCGGAAATTTTTCTTTTTATAGTCATAAATATATTTTCTCTCTATATATGTTATTTTTTTCCTTGTTGATGTTGTTGTTGTTTTTGACACTTTTTGTCGTTAAACTTGCAAATTGTATTTTGATATGAGAGGCCGCTGCCACATGTTTCTGCCCGTCCCACATCCTTTCTACCCTGACCACCCCTTTTGGCTAATGCTTTTATAAAGTGTTAACATGGCGTATGCGTAATATTTAATGGCATCTGTGAGAGAGATCGACTCTGCTTTTGGGGCTGCTGCCCTCTGCTTAAAGTTATAAGTTTCATTTGATTTGATTTATGTTTATGAAAAAACAGAAGAAAAAAGCAGAAATAGATTGAAAGAAGAAGTGCCACGCCTTGTTTTTATGGCTCCTCGTTAAATGCGGTCGTAAAATTTTTGAAGCCTCATTCTCAAGCATTTCGCTTGAAGAGTCAACAAAAAAAAAATGAATATCCAACACAAGCAGCAGCAAGTGAAAAGCTCGTAAATTTAATTGCAGTGATTATTGCTGGGATAATGGTTAGAGAGAGCGACGATGTAGTTAAAGTGTTCGTATATAAATCGTGCAAATGCTAGGCAAATGCAAATGAAATTTCCCCTTTCTCTTGCCTTCTTTCCCTTCTTATCGCCGCAAATGCTTCAAGCATTTTTGACTAATTCCCACAAATTGTTTGTTTCAACACTAAAAAACTGCCCAGAGAAAAGTTAAATTGCTTTCCTCCTTAAGTGATCTAATTCGGCATTATGTTAATTTACCATTTTATTAGTCACAAAACTGGTATGAATCGATTTGCCATATACTTGTACAGTAGCCCCATTAAATAAACGGACACGAATTTTTTAAAATTTAGGCATAAATGGTGCTAAAAGGAATAATGTGAGCCAATTTGGACAAGGTTAACCAGAAGCCATTGATGAGCATACGCAAAAAGTTTTAAATTTGACAATCGAACTTGGAAGCGTCAGGAAAATCGTAAGCATGGAGGAAAAATATAATTGTATTAATTATAGGAAAATGAAAAAAAAAATTCCTAGAAGCTTTAACCTTAGCAATATTTTTTAATTTTGCAATAATTTTGTTATATTTTTTTTACAGTTTGATAAAGAAACCCTTTTTGCTCCCAGGGAGATTTTGAGTCGTTTCATTGTTGTCAATGTAGTGGATGGATAGGTTATGACAAGATGTGGCACTAAGAATTTGAAAAATGTCTTCGATTAAATGATGTTCAGCTTCCAAATTCATGACTTCTGCCAAAAAAAAAAAAAACAGAAGAATCTACTTGACCACCTGTTCCGGAGTAATATGTTTAACAATATGCATTGTTAATGGCCTTAAATTGAAATGTAGTCTTCATGCTAGGGCCTCGAGGAAAATTAATTAACTAGCGAACCTTAACTTACCACAAGCAACCTGCAATTGGGAACAGTCGATGGCATGTTGTCGCTGCAATTGCACTTACTGATTGCTCTACAATCGACACTCTCACTCCCTTTGGTGCGGTGTCAGGTGACACCGAGGCCTAAACAATCGAGGACTTCTAACCTGGCCGAATGTTACAGCCAAATGCAGACTATAAAGACTGCCAATATGACAAAAATTGTTAAATGTTTGTCGCAATCGATAAATCTGACATCTACCATGAAGGATACACTGCAGAAAATGGATATAATAGAGGGACATTTGGATCAGCTGCATAAAAAAATTAAGAAGGAGGAGTTACAGAATCGAGCACTTTACGAGAATATCGACGAAGTTCTTGACATTGAGGACTCTGTGGCCAACTATAAATGTCAGGAGAAACGTCGTGTGATTCAGGCCATTCGTCGTAAATTGGAAATGTTAAGCTTAATGCAGGGAATGGAAAGTAATCTATTCGCATGGCCATGGAGAGCAGCACGGTCAAGATCAGCATTATCAGCCAGATCATTTAGTCGTGCGGAGCTTTTAAAAAGGGGGAAATTTCCATATGAAGACCCAATAGTTACGAATCCATATGCAGGTGAAACGGATAAGTTGCGTTGCTTTATTTTGCAGTCCATCAAGTGGCATAAAAATGGCTAATGAATCGAAGAGGATTGACGGTAGCGAAATCAGTTAAGCGTTAACACCATTTGTTGGCTTTCAATTGATTGTACCAATTAAAATGACACACACACAACACAGGATCAAAGCGGTAAGGGGACCGGTGAGTAGGGGGAAGGAGTGGTAAGGGGTTTGAAGTACGGAATGGTAAAGAGGAATTTCAAGTTGATGGTTCTGCATTTAAATTGTAAATAAATATGTGAGCACCTCACTCGGACAATGGAACGCAATCAACTCCATCATCCACAGAAAGGTGTGTGCGTGTGTGTATGTTAGTTTGTGTGTGTAAACTGCTGGACAGGCACAAAAAGCTGCGGTCTGCCATGACAGCTCTCTAACCCCCACTCTGGACCTCTCTCTCTTTCTCTTACCAGTGTCTGTGTCTCTGTCCCCAACCGATGGTTGGCCTGGTTTTAACTCAGAAATCTGAGTGCACACCCCAAAAGCTGCTGTTGCTGCTACTGCGGCTGCTGCTGCAATGCAAATGTGGATCACGTGCGGCAAGAAGGCAACCAGGCGCTTTAAATAATTGCTTAGAACTTGTGCACTGACACACACACTTACATACAAACACACTAATAACAATAATAATACCACATACCAGATATGCGAGGTTCACCCGAAAAGTATATACTTTTTATCCTTTATCATTTTCCTTTCTTAACTGTCTTACTCCCCATTTCTTTTGCTTCTTTTAAATACTTAAGAATGTACTCTATATCCCTTGTTGTCTCTTTCTGGCACAACAGTTATTGGATGAAAGAAAACTATCTTCATCTCTCTCTCTCTCTCTCTCTTTCTCTCTCTCTTTCTCTCTTTCTCCCTCTCTCCCTTTCTCTCTCTCTCTCTCTTTCTCTCTCTCTTTCTCTCTCTCTTTCTCTCTCTCTCTCTCTTTCTCTCTCTCTCTTTCTCTCTCTCTCTCTCTCTTTCTCTCTCTCTCTCTCTCTTTCTCCCTCTCTCTCACTCTCTTACACATAAAGCGCTTTGAAAAGATATATGAATAGCTTTTAGGCTGAGCAAATTTCGTAAACTTCTGGAACGTCCCTCGTAGCAGATCTGTGAACCGTCCAGTGATAATAATAGCTAAAAACCAAGCGGAGTTGTATGGAGTTGTATGCCTAGCCTTAGACTACAACTCTTACCCCTATCGGCGCCACCACCCCATTTCTTTCAGTCTCTTTCTTTTTGTATTGTCTCTGGTCTGGCAAACTGTAAAATGCGTTTTTTTCCCCTTATATGTATTTGTGCGTAGTTTATTTTAATGTGCCATATAAAATAATTTAATGGCCCGGCATGCAACAAGCAGCAGCATGTCCAACAGAGAGGGTAACAGGGTGAGGAGAGGAAGTTGGGGTAGATAGTGGAGTCTGGTAATGAGCAAAACGGTTGGGCAGTAAAGCGAGCAACTGTAAACGATAATGGGTGCCACATTATGAAAAGGCAGATAGTGAAGAGCAAACATTAATTAGACGAGTGGGTAGTAGGGGGTGGGGCGGGCGGTTAACAAAAAATGAGAAAATTTTATATAAATAAAGAGTGCGATTATGTAGGAGAGATGAATGATAAATTGTGATTCAACATGGTTGAAACTATTTTCCAATTATAAGGTACACATTACTGAGTTAACCTGTTGATTGACTTCTTTCTATGTATGTACAATAATAAAATTAATATTTATGTATGTATATGTATATTTGGGACACGTTGAATAGTTTCAGTTTGATCATACTCAAGTTCTTGCATTGCCTAAATAAGCTTAAACCTACATATGTAAATATATTTTGATGTGTATTTGTGTTCATACATACGTATGTGTGTAAATATAAGAAGTACAGAGAATGAAAGACTTGACTTACCTTACCAATCAAAATGAAACAATATCTCTCTCCATCTCTTTCTGTCGCACGCAAGCTATGCTGAGATAAACGCTTTTATATATTGCTATCGCTTTTACTCATCCACTCCATCTCAATTTGCGCTGCAATCACAAAATGTAAAAAAACAAAAACTTGAGCTCTGGAATATTATACATATACACAAACCGAGATTATGCCATTTAAATACTCTTCCAATTGAAGTCTAATTAACTACCAAATATTAGGTACACTATTTTTTTTTTAATTTTCTTCATTTTTTATGTTTAATATAAACAGACTTTAAAATAAAACATGCTGATCTAAACGGTGTGCACATTTTAATGTACCCTTCTCCAGATCATTTTTTTTCTTTTATTGCAAGGCAAATATCAAACCAAGGGCGTAGCCAGGAGGGGCCAGATCTTACTCAAGAAAACAATTTCACAATACAACCAAACTTAAGTTTCTGGTTGGGAATACTAGAGGGGGAAGGCTGCCCGATTGGCCCCAACCCCTTGCTACGCCCATGTATCTAACAAAAAAATTACTTACAGCGTTTGCTTTTCGTGTGTTCTTCTTTTCTTCCTATTGCTATCTCTTTTTTATACACAGAGCTGCGTTTGAACTTCAGAATTCATAGCGGCTGCGCTCCCGCTACTTTTGCGTATTCTTTTTACACACTTTACCGACACACACTTGCATGTTATTGCGCCATTTTCTTCTTTTTTATCAAAAAAACAAAATATATACGATTTTAGTTTATTAATTAAGTCAAAAACTACTAAACCGATTTTTATGGAATTTTATTTTTATTTTTAATGATATAAATTTAACCACGATCGTTTTAAGCAGTAAAACATACGCCCGAACATCAAAACCGCCGAAATTTAAATGACAAAAAAATGAGAGAGCACGAGAGAGAGAGAGGAGATCTTGAGTTATGCGCTCTCTTGTCCTGAAGAAGAACAGTGAACACAGTGAAATGTCTTGGTGTGTAATCTCATATGGTTTTCTCAGCAAATGGTTTGCGCATCACGAGATTTTACTGTAGTAGGGGGTGAGTAGAATAACACGTAGACCAAATAACGGTAAATTCTTGCAAGACGAAACTATGATGCGCCTGCAGGCATACAAATACAACAAAAGCACATACATACATATATACAAAAAAAAAAACTTTGCGGTAAACTGGATTGCACAGACATTTTTTTCTTTGGCAACAAAAAAAATCGATTTCAATTTATGAATTAACACAAGAAATACTAAACCGATTTTTATTCGACTGCCACCGAAAGACAGGAAATTTGATTTGCTTTATAATGATATAAATTACAATCCGTTTTTAGCGATTTAACCACGATCGATTTAAGCAGCAAAAAATACGCCCGAACACTAAAACCGCCGAAATTAAAATGACAAAAAAAATGAGAAAACACGAGAGAGAGAGAAAGATCTTGAGCTATGCGCTCTCCTGTCCTGAAGAAGAACAGTAAACACAGTGAAATGTCTTCTTATGTAATCTCTTATGGTTTTCTTAGCAAATGGTTTGCGCAACACGAGATTTTACTGTGGTAGGGGGTGAGTAGAATAACACGTAGACCAAAGAACGGTAAATTCTTGCAAGACAAAACTAATATGCGCCTGCAGGCATACAAATACAAAAAAAGCACATACATACATACACACACATACATACATACATACATATGTATGTATATATAAAAAAAACTTTGCGGTAAACTCGATTGGGCAGACATATTTTTCTTTGGCAAAAAAAAAACTCGATTTCAATTTATTAATTAACACAAAAAATACTAAACCGATTTTAATGCGCCGAATGACAGGAAATTTGATTCGCTTTGTTACGATATAAATTACATTCCGTTTCCCGGTGTTTTAACCACGATCAATTTTAACAGCAAAAAATACGTCCGAACACCAAAACCGCCGAAATTAAAATGACAAAAGAAAAATAAGAGAGCGCGAGAGAAAGATCGTAAGCAATGTGCTCTCTTGTCCTGAATAAGAGCAGCGAGTACAGTAAAATGTCTTGGTGTGTAATCTCTTATGAATTTACTAGCAAATGGTTTGTGCATTGCGAGATTTTACTGTGGTAGGGGGTGAGTAGAATATCACGTAGACCAAATAACGGTAAATTCTTGCAAGCCGAAACTAACATGCGCCTGCAGGCATGCAAATACAACAAAAGCACATACATACATACATACATATGTATGTATGTACATATGTATGTATGTATATACAAAAAAAAACTTTGCGGTGAACTCGATTGGGCGGACATTTTTTTCGTTGGCAAAAAAGAACAAATCTCGATTTAAATTAATTAATTAACACAATAAATACCAAACCGATTTTGATGCGACTGCCACCGAATGACAGGAAATTTGATTCGCTTTATAATGATATAAATTACAATCCGTTTTTCAGTGTTTTAACCACGATCGATTTAAGCAGCAAAAACCGCCGAAATTAAAATGACAAAAACAAAAAAATGAGAGAGATCCTAAGCAATGTGCTCTCTTGTCCTAAATAAGAACAGCGAGTACAGTGAAATGTCTTGGTGTGTAATCTCTTATGGATTTACTAGCAAATGGTTTGCGCAATGCGAGATTTTCCTGTAATAGGGGGTGAGTAGAATATCACGTAGACCAAATAACAGTAAATTCTTGCAGCACGAAACTAATATGCGCCGGCAGGCATGCAAATACAACAAAAGCATATGCAAAACAAAAATATTAACGGTCAACTCTTCCTTGGCAAAAAAGAAAAAAAACGCGATTTCAATTTGTTAATTAACACAAGAAATACTTAACCGATTTTATTGCGAATACCACCGAATGACAAGAAATTTGATTCTCTTTATAATGATATGTATATGTACATATGTACATATTTACATAAATTACATTCCTTTTCACGGTGTTTTAACCACGAACGATTCAAGCAGCAAAAAACTCATCCGAAAAGCTTTTTTTTTTATAAAATGAAAGGTAGTCTTTTGATTTTGCTTACTTATGTATGTATGTTGATATGTGTTTCACTCACGTGTTTTTCAGTCTATGTCCATTTCCATTTCGTGTGATCCCATTCAAATGTACAATGTATGTACATATGTACATATGTATGTATGTACATACATATGTAGTTTTTGTTGTCGCCTACAAAAGCGTATAGATTTCGTTGAGATTTTTGGAGAAAAACAAATGTTAGAATTGGATTAGATTAAAACAAATTTATAAAGAAATAATTTAATGGTTTCTATTACAGTTTTCCAGTTTAATTTAATTCCACAATGATTCGCATTTTGTTCTGAGTCATTGTTTAACATTAGTTTAAGGTAAAATCTACATTTATTCTAAGAAAATTTATGACTTTTACTTAATTAATTTGAATTTTACAGGTCTATTCAAACTTGTTGAAAGTCTACCCATTCCTCAAAACAAAAGACAAAATTGGAGTAGAACAACAGATTTATTTAGCTCACTGGAAATAGGTGAGCTGTCTCAATCCAATGATTACTTTATTATTTAGTTTTCTCTTATTTAATTCCAACAATGTTCTTTCCCAAGATTTTGCGGGAAACAACAGAAACTACATACATATGTGATCGCACAATGAAGAAGTGAACATAAATAGTTAAAAGGAAATCATCAGTAGAATGAAAAACAGGTCAGTGAGATACCGTATACATATATTATCATAAGCTTTAAGTTCCAAAACAACAAATTTCAAAGCCATTGCTAGAAGACTCCATAACAGAATCTCCATATATATTGTGCCTACATATGTATCTTATCCAAATATTACTTTTGTGAATTTGCTTAAGTCATTTGTATTCTTTTTTCCAACTAATAGGAATGGCAGCCCTTTCGAAAATAGTTTTGCAATAAAATTTGCTGATTCTTTAGTAAGTAGATGCTGCAACACAATCTTATTGAAAATACGCAACACCCTCTCACGATGTTGTAAATATCTTTGAAAAAAATAAATTAATTTCAAGTTTCTCCATTCTCATTTGAGTGGGAGTGGTTATTTTGTTGCTCGTTTTCTTTGTTTTACCATCTACTATTTCTGCTCTGTGTGCTCCTTGGCTGGTCATTTATTCTCTGCAAAAATAGTTGCTCTTTAGCTTCTGTTTGGGCCAGCTTCGATTCTGTTCTGTCACTCAAGTGACGACACTGAACGATAAACCAATGCAGCCACCCACCCGTTTACCCACCCACTCACCCATTCACCCACTCATTCAAGCAGGCATTCAGCCAACCAGGCAGAGGTGTGGTACCTCACAGTTGACCCATTCTCTGTCATTCTTCTTGAATGTCAATAAAAATTCAATTACATTTCGTACGAAACTTGTCTACTGGAAATGCCTTTTCTTTATGGTTGCTTAAAATTGGCTATTGGCTGCTGCTGCTGCTCCTGCTCCTGCTGCTGTGAAGGATTTCAACTTTGTTGTCTACTTTTAGGCTAAGTGAAATTTGTTTACCGTTCTTTTGATATTTTTTTGTTGAATACCATTCCGTTTGCTGAATTCAATTGAATTTGATTACATCTTTAAGGCTAAATAAATTTAAAAAGGCCAACCAAAAATCTGAACAAAGAACGAGAGTGGGAGAGAGAAATCTAAGCTCAAGTCACTTAAATTTAATGGCATATTTATGTAAGCAAACGCCCACACACAAAACACACACACACACACACAAATAATCATAATCATAATTTCCCTGTCATACTTAAGTTTCTCTCTCTCTCTCTGTGGTGATGGTGAGGGGGGTTGACATAGGATTAAGCATAAAGTACGCCTCATTGGCAAGATCTAATAAAAACTAAATTGTTGTTATGTGTAATATGAAGAACACAAAATTTACATATGCTTCAATCTAGTTTAATTCTCATAGTTGACCATTTTTTTTTTTGTTGTCTTCTTTTCTTTCCACCTAGTTTAATATCAAGTTTATGGTTTACGGCATTAACAACATCAAGGTCGTCGTCGTATTGTCATTGTCAGGCTTTTATTTCAACTTTTAGGCAGGTAATCAAAATAGCTTCAAAGAAAGAGAGAGAGAGAGAGAGGGAGCGAAAGAGAGAGATAGAAAGAGGGCGCACAATCCTTGCCGGAAACCACCCAACACCCACCACCCAATACTCACCATTCATCCACCCAACTATTTAGAGAGTGTTATATCGCAAACTGTTATACGTACGTTTTGGGAAGCTATACTCCTGTGCTGCATACTTACAGGCGCTCGCAGGCTCACAGGCTCAGTCTCCCTTTGCCAGTGTTCTTAACTAGACGCAGAAAATTATTTGTTCAACATCACGTCACGCCTTTTCACTTGTTTTTTGGAATAAAAAACGCGTAAAAATTTTTTGGTCCAGACAAAAAAAAAATTAAATACAAAATAAAAGAAACAGCAACCACAACAACACCAATAAGAAAATAACAAAAAAAATATAATAAAATATACGGTGACCAAGTGAGTTTTGGCCAAGTAAAGATAAAAGAAGAGAAAGAGAGACCAAATCAATAGGCAGCAATAAATACATAGGCTTAACAATTTTGTTTGGCCCTTCATTAGCAGGCGTTCCCTTTGCTTAGAAGTCGCGAACGCGTGTGTTCGTGTGTTTTTTTGCGTATAAATATATATTTTTATATATATACATATATATATATATATATATAAAGGATATATTCTTTTGGTGTGTTTGTATATGTGTGTGTGTGTGCGAGCAAGTTTCTCTCTGTGTGTGCGTACGTGCGTGCGGGGGGGTTAAGATTAATGAGGCAAAAGTGTTTTATCGTGTCGTATGTTAAATATTTAATACAATATTAAATAAATGTAAATGCATAAGCTTTGTGCCATTTAGCATCATCTTATCGACATCCGAGACAAAAATAGAGATACATAGACATAGAGTAAACCAATTACAGAGAGAGAGAGAGAGAGAGAGAGAGAGAGACAGAGAGTGAAAGGAATCGATTACGAAAAATAGTCTTTCGAATTGCAACGCCAGGCATCCCAAGTAAGTATAAATCTAGATCTATCACCTCGATATGGCAATTGCATTCCACTTTAATTACTTGCAAGAGTTACTCAAAAACTAAATTTATCCACGAACTGAATGACCAAGCCAATTACACTATCCTGGCAAAGAGTTTCTGCTGTGGAAACAAACATTAACTTTGATTTACGAAAGCTAACTAACTTGATCACAGATGTGCAGCTAGTATCTATGTATATGACAGAATCAAAATATTTTATGAAAGGGTAACATATTAAAAGTTGTTATGGCACTTGGTAAATATTTTGAAGAGTATTTCGACAAGTATATTAAATTTTTGGAATAAAATTGTTTCAAAATTTGTATTTTTTAAATTTTCTTAAACTTAAACAATATATTCCCTTTTCTTTGATTTTTGTGAAGTCGATAACTAAGAGTTTTTGATCCCTTTAGATACATAGTCTTGATCAGCTAACTCGATTGCCCGTCACTTTCCCACTTTCAGTGCAAGAGATATTATAATGAAACTTTTTATTAAGACATTATTTTGACAAGAAATTATTGATCCGATCACACTATAATAACATTTAGCTGCCATAGTAAAACAAACTTTTGTGTTTCTTAAGTTTTTCGAAACTGAATACCATTTTCAAAGAAGAAAAAATTCGTTTGAAAAGAACATAAAATTGTCATAAAACTTCTGTTAGATAACTAGGAAGAAGGACAGTTACCCCGATTGGACGTCGTACTAACGTTCTTATAAAGGACTGTGTTAGAGCCGAAGATCATTATTTTTAAAGGTAATACAAATGGATTGGTTTCCTTGTGAACACAATATTCACAGTCTCAAACGCATTGGTCTCCACAAAAAAAGGTTAAAATTAAACGCCTCTAGTTGATTTTCATGCCAACGAGAAAGTTTACCCAGTGCTTTCTTCGAGTGTAGGTCCTTAGTTTGAAAATTATACAAACTTACGGCGGATACTTACCACATTGCCTTTGTAATGAAATTGCGTGAAGTTTGAAGATTTTTCACTAGCTTTGAATGGGCGGTTCATACATACATACATACATCCATATATACATATATATGTATATATAATAAGTTTAAGAACTTTACAGAGTTTTCTTTTGTGGCCTGTCGTCATACACGTAACAACGAGCTGAATTTACCTTTTGTTGAAATTCACATAATGGGAAAATGTTTGTGTACATACACATACATGCATACCTTCATATACATATACATAGATGCATACATACATATGTACATGTATATGCCTATATGTATATAAAATATATTTATTGGCCTTTAAAAAACCAGATAAACAGAAAATGGCATTTTGATTGCATACCTGTGAGGAGACATTTTGGAATGCTCGTGAAATTAAATTCAAGGTACTTCGATATGTTTCTGTCTGTGTGTGTGTGTGTGTTGAATACTCAAAATTGTTTGGCTTTCATTTTATGGAATTTATGTCAATTTTCAAAATGAAAGGGTTGTGTATTACATATTATATAATTGGACCACAATGCGTTTGGCTTATCAACAGCAAACCCCAATTGCCCACTTTTGGGGCCAAATATGAAGAAAAAACAAAGAACAAAAAAAAAACGAAATGAAACCCACACATTTTATAGATGCCTTCAATTAAATCGACTCCCCAGGCAATTTTAATTTAAAATTACCACATTAAGAGACCTTCAGTGGTAACAACAGCATCAGGATCACCAGAGCACTACTCACTTCAACCACCAAACTCCATTTAAAGTGGAGCCACCCCTCGGACACTCACTCACTCACTCGTCTCTTGTCCTGCCGTGCTGTGTCGTGCCGTGCCGTGCTGTGCTCCGCTTGTGCCTTAGTGCCGTGTGGCGTGCTCTTCCATCTACTCGGCATGCGTTCCCGTGCTCAGACTACGAAATTAATTGTAGCCAAACGTTTTGCTACTTGCCGCAACTTACTTTTATGCTAGTTCATTTGCCATGCCCCCGCATCCCCCTCCCCTACCCAACCATTCCCATCTTACACTGTTAGTCAGTCAGGGCTGGAAAAAGGGTTTTCAAAAAACATTAAAACATTTCAGCTATAAATTGACTCTTGCTTGAATGTTAAAGAGAATTCAATTTCAGAGTTAGAAATAATCAAATAAATTACTATTAAATTATAATTGACTGCTTCAGCTTGGAAGCGAGTTTCTTTATCCAACATTTAACTGACTTTTTTGAATCTTCTATACTTTCTCCCCTTGAATTCGCTCCTGTCTATAGCTTTAGGTACATTCACATAGCATTAGGGCAACAGCAGCGGTAGCAATAGCCGTAGCAGTGGCAGCATCCAAACTAAGTAAATAATGCGTAAAACAAGTCAAGCGTTTTACGAACGAAACGAAATGAAACCCTCCTCAAAACGTTCACTTTACCCACTCGCTTTTTCTTCCTCCCTCTCTCTCTCTCTCTCTCTCTCCATTTCTGCTCTTTCTTCTCCCTTTTTGAGTCTCCATCTCAACTTAACTCGGTCTATCGTTGGTATAGAGAAACAGTCAATTGTAAAATTGTAGCAACCAACAAAGCATGGAGCCTGATGATAATGATGATGATGGCACGAGCACGAATTCTGGGCGAGCGCGTGTGCCGGTGTGTGATTCATTATGCTGACTAACTACAGGGTACTGGTTAGGGGATAAAAAGAAAATTGCTAGAGAGCAGAAGACCAGAGGCGGTGGGCAAAGTGGGCGGTGGACGGTGGACAATGAGCGGGAGCGGCTGCGGAGGATGGCTCTTCGTCAAACTGCACAGGCACATAGAAACAAAAAAAAACAAAAAAAAAAAAAATGTTTGTGCACATGTGGCTAAAGTTTCTTTACGCTTTCCGCCCCCCATTCTCGCTATCTACTTTCTCCACACACACACACACACGACTCTCTTTAGCCATGTTTGTTGTTATTCTTGTTAACGCAAAAATTGTCTCTCACTTTGAGACTTCCGTCATCAACACACACACACACACATAAGTACACACACACAAACACGCAAGCAGACAGGAGTCAGAATACTCTGTACTTGAGGTGTAAGTGGTAAGTGAAGGCACTTCAAAACATAACTAGACAAAGGAAGACAAAATTTTTTGTAGCATATTTATTTTACCATCTGCATAACCACTTAACAAACAACTATTTTAACAACAACAAAAACAACTAAGCGTTTTTAATCAAGAACAAACATTTCATTCATTCTGCAAAAGAAACAAATTTTTCTAATACCCTTTAGCGAGTTCATTTTACCAGAACTTGTCCATCGAGCGTTAATTAGGCTACCAAAGTGAAAAACTCTTTGGCTTAGAGACATTCAATCGATTGTCCGGCCAATAGAGGTATTTGCTTAGAAAGTTTTCTTTGTTCTTGAATCGAAATGAAAGATGTTTAGCTTTCAATTTAGAAGAGATGATTTTAACTTTAATTTATGTTCTCAAAAATTGAAACTTGCTGAAAATGTTGCCCATTGAATAGCATTTTGGACGCATATTGTAGGATAGATATTTGCAATATGTAATAACATATTAAACCCTTTTCCATGGATCTATATCCTTATTTAACAATTTGCTTATTTATCATAAAAAAATTTGTCTTGATCTTTTTTTTTTATTCTTAGAGTCAACTCTGAAGTCTTAAGTACATAAAATTCGTTTATCTGGCAATGCCTAATAAAAGGTTTCAGAAATAAATGCAAATATCTTTAAGATTTCTCTACATATTCCATTACTTTTGCTCATTTTATAGGCGTCTATATACCCTATATCCCTTACAGAAAGCAAGGTATGTGAAGAATAAAAATGGAGACCATACCAACTGTCAATTTCCCCGAAAAAAAAAATAAGACAAATCTTTTGTGTATTGAAAAAAAAAGAAAACACAATGAAAATGTTTAATTTTAAATAATTGAAATGTCAAAGTTTTTTTTTTGGAAAACAAAAAGAAACGACAAAATCGTAAACGAGTCCAAAACGAAACAATAATTAAACAATGTCAAAATCCAATGGAAAAGAATGAAAGAAGGCCAAAAGAACGTGCACGTGGGCTTTTTGTAATTTTTAGGCCGAAAATGACGCAAAAATTAAAGGTTAAAAATGCAGGCGCATTAGCCAGAAAACATAACAAAAAAGAAAAAAGGGGGGACAACAACCAACAAACAAAATGTCATGACGAAGTTTTATTTATACCCTTTAAATAATGTGTAATCTATAATCTTTTACCTCTTGTTGAATTTGAAAAATGTTCATTGAATTTCGAAGGCATTTTCGAACATTGACCTTACAAATTGAAATCAACTACAACTGGGTTAACTTGTTCTTAAGTTAACTCTTAATTTGTTGAAGGTTCATTAAACAAAAACTTAGAGAAATGAGTTGTTGGTCTTCTCCATCGAATACAAATCGAATTCCAGAAAATCGGCTTACAGGCTTTGCCACTAATACCAAAAAAAAACTTTTATTTTAATTTATTTAGCTTATAGTTGGCCAAAGCAGTTTTGCGTGATATCGTGACCAATCAGTCAGAAGCTAAGCTAGAGGATAAACAGCAAATAGAGAGCCTAGAGAGAATACCAAACTGCATGTACTCTTAGGAAAAAGGGCAAGAAAATGACTGAATGAAAAAATGCCAAAAACATTTCAACAAATCGCATAGAAAATAAAAGTTTAGTCTCTGTTCTTTTTTTGTTTTCGTTTTGCTTTTTTGACAAAGAGCTTTTGAAAAATTTTACGCCATAAATCAGTGGGCGTACACACACACCCGCACATTCAAAAAAAAAAAAAACACATACACACGCACACACAAGTATATCTTTCTCGTTCTCTCAATCCCTCTCTCTCTCTCTCTCTCATCCTCTCTGTTTGGGATAGCGAACAAAAACTTGCTCAATAATTTGGCATAAACAGCAATTACTTGAAAATTGGAAGTGAACTAGAACCAACTGGTTAGTTTAGCTAAAGTTTATTGTCAACTATTTTTCAACAGCTCCATTTGCAGTTTATTTAAATGGAAAAAAACGTATCTGCAATTGGCATCTATGCATGTATGTAGGTTTCTCTATGTGTGTTTGTTTATTTTGGTGAACTATTTTGCAGAAAATAAATAAAATTCGTTAAGGATAAATGCAAATTCAATGGATTAAGGTCGTTTTGTTTATTTAGCTACCTATTTTACATATCTTTCGATACATATTTCAGTAGTATTTAAAATACATAGCAGATATAACAGTACAAGTAGCTGTCAAAGCCTCTCACTAGCCTTAGTAAGCTGATGTTTCTGAAAATGACTCTGCAACTAATTACCTTGGTATAATTTCTGGTGTCTCGATTAATCTGGACCTTAATATTGAACGGAAATTTCATGAACAGTACGTTAAAGTGGCCCATACGCCACCAGGACGGTGTCTGTTTCGCGCGAGTCCAAGCCAAGAAAGTTACCCAAATAAGTATGCTATGTTTGATAACATTCTTTTTCAAAGGTTCTCCAATGCCCGGTAATTGTCCATATAGGAAACAGTACCTTAATTAGTTAATTACTTACCTTAATCTCAATTGAAAAGTTAAAGTTAACTTCTTAACTAACTTATTATGTTATTATATTCTGTGTCTTTGTTTTACCCTGCAAATATGACTAAATTTTTAGTTCTTGTAGCCGTCATGGACTTAATTTCCTGCACTTCTCTTTTGAAAAATATTTTCTTATGAGAACTTTTTTTTAATTCTTCCTGAGTGAGCTATAAAATATTGTGGAAGGTAAAATTAGTTAAAAAAGTCCTTACTTTTTTGTAGATAAGCCGTTTCTATGGTGGCCCGATCTAGCTGAATCCGACAAATGTTCTCACACACACATACATCGGACTAATTTCACTAAAAATGTAGTAAATAAAGCGAGAAAAGTTTTCTTAAAGTTTTAAGCCAACTTCTTTCTTTGAAATTTTCTTTTTATTTTCAATTTCAATTTGTTGATTAGCTCATCGTAGCTATAAGACAATGGCAATGGACAAAAATTATGATTGATTGAACCAACAAATGACAAACGTCTTTTAAGATGAAGAATTAAATATTTCAAATTTCATTTTTGGAAAACATTTCAAACGCTAACTTTTACGTAAGTCATACATCTTAATGCCATTGACTTTATTTTTAATATGCCTAATGGCATTCTGTGGCTTAAATCAGATGGATGTGCTTCCTTACCCTCATATGATTTATTTTTACATAAATTTGATTAAATGCTGCTACTCCTTTCTTTCTTTTTTTTTTATTTTGCTTTTCTTTTGCTGTATTAGCATAAAGAATAAAAAACAACAACAACAAAATGAACTTAAGCAAGAAAAAGAACAAAAAAAAAATTGAAAGCAGTTTTCAGGCAAAATCCGCTTAGCGGAGGACCTCAACACGGCAAGAAGAAAACAAACGAAAAGAAAAAAAAATGTAAGAAAGTAAGAAAAAGAAAACGATTTACTGTTGCTGTTGTGCCAACTTTTGCATAAGAAAAATGTGTATTTTGTGCCTCTGTGTGTGTGTGTGTGTGTGTGTGTGGGTGTGTGTGTGGGTGTGTGTGTGTGGCATGCAACTTTTGGTGCAGACAAACAATTTATCAGCCACATTTCAACGCAACATACAATTCAATCACACGTATCATCCATCATGTTAAGCATCATTCCAAGTAAGGCAAAAAAAAAAGCTCATTTCAAAGCGGCAAGAGAAATGAGAAATTGGGGCACAGCCACCTGATTGGGCATCCCGAAATGTGAGTGCATTCAAATTGTATTGCCATCAATTGCAAATTATTAGTTGGATGAGAAGAGGACAAAATTTCAAAAATTGTCCATCGAAAATGCTGATGGGCAACAAGAGGAGAGAAAAAAATAGCAAAATGTATAAAAAATGTTGATCATATTGATTTTGTAATATGGGTTAACAAACTCATTAAGTGTGTGCCATCATTACACACTCGCACACACACACATAAACATACGCAGGCAGTGAAGGCACACACATTAAGTATACGCCAAGTAGGCTTACTTCCGCGTATCAATGCCATCAATGACGTGGTTGATGCTTCGCTGGCATCCACACAGCCATCCATTGCTGCTCCATTTAGCAAAAAGCATTTAAGCCAAACAAAGGCAGAGAATGGCCCGCACACACACACACACACATACACACACACACACATACAGAGACAACAAGCTGTCGCTGCTGCTGTTGTCGGTGAGGAAAAGGCAACGATGAAAAAATGTGCGGTAATGGTGAAGGTCAGGCTGTTGTTACGTTTTTGGCCTAAAGTATGGGCCATGATGCTGCTACTGCTACTGCTACTGATGGCGGCGGTGTTGTTGTTGTTGTTGGTGATGGTAGTGGTTGGGGGGGAATGGGTAAAAAGGGCTGGTAATGCTGCATCCGCCCTTTAAGAAGAAAAAAAAACAACAACAACCAACTCTAAGTAGTCGCCCTTCTTTGCTCTTTCACCAAAATGTGTGCTTGCTTCTCTTAATTTTGGGTCATGCGCTTTAAGCACGAGTATAACACAATATTTTTTCTTTCCTCAATGTTGGCCGTATAACACATTAAAGAATTGCAGACTTTTGGGCGCTGCTGTTACTGCTGCTGATGCTGCTGGCTGCTGGTTGCTGTGATTGCTCTTCACATTGGTTTAGTTTTCAAAAATAAACAAACAAACACAAATTTTAACAAATTATTTTTCAAAAAAGTTACAATTAAAATAACAAAAATTGCGTTTTAATTAATTGCCTAAAAAGTTTTGTAAACTTTTTCATTATACATAACTTTTTTGTTGAAAAAATTCAAAATTAGTTTATATTCTTCTTCAAATAAGTTTTTTGTATTAAACAATAATTTCTAGACTAGGCACAGTAAGAGCTAAAGATTGTAAAAAATTTGCAACCTTATTATTAACAGTTTTAAAAAAAATTCATTTTGTTTCGAAGTTAATTTCAGAACTTTTATCTGAATATTTTATATGTAAGCCAAAATTTTAAAAAATTTTGCTTTGCAACAGAAGCATTGCAAAATTCGCAATGCAAGAGAACTAAAAATCTACATTTATGGCAAAAGATTTGACCAACTGTGCACTGTCTTGTGCACTGTGTGTGAGCGTTGTTTGCTGTGCGTTTGTGTTTATATATGTTCTTTTCATAACTTTTGTGGCCACGAACAGCCAAAAAGAGAGATAGAGAGAACAAAAAAATAATAATAAAACATTTGTTACACTTTTTTTTTCGTTTTCATTTTGGGTTCTTCTTTTTTTTTAACATTTGATTTAGTTATTTGTGCGCCAAGTTGCCCCTGGCGCCAAAAAAAAGAAAAAAACCGACAAAAAAAAAATTATGCTACATGAAACCAGCATGTATGAGTTATGTTAGTTTACTTCAACACAGAAGAAACACATGGGGATTAGATAGCTAGCTGCCTCATATCATGTTTTTTTTTCCCTCATTTCATACCTTAAATTTAGTAAAGGAATATTTACAACTCTTTATATTCTGCTGAAACGTAAGTTTCATCATATTTGTTATCGTAAAATGCACGAAAATTTCTTTAGGATGAATAATGATAATTGCTAAGAAAATGAAGTTGATAATGCAATTGGGTAGAGACGAATGCTAAAGGAATAAAATAAGGCAAAATGTGCTCCTTAGGTATGCAATATACACTGGTAAAACTTAAGCTGTTCTCTAGTTTTACATCATTTTTAATGAACTTTCTAATCAAAAGTCTTTTAAAAGCTGAATTTTTTCCATTGCATACTTAAGAGAGCAAATGCGTCGCCCTCTTAGATACGTCACTGTGCATGGGTTCATATGTATGTATGTGTAATAAAAGTTATGGCAACGCAATTTTTGAACCAAAAACTAATACTTAAATAATTTGCAGTAAAGCAAACATTTATTTATTTTTGGTATTTTCTATTTGTGTCAAAAATAAAATCCAACCAATTATGGTTATCTCGATATTTCTCAATGGTACTTCAATTGAAGTTGTTGAATCGCTTCAAGTGTTACCCCTCCACTCCTGCCCCCCACTTGCATTTTGCAATTTAACTCACTTATTGCCCCTGCAAAACGAATTGCTCAAGTCCACAAAAAAAAAAAAAAGAAAAAAGAAAAAAAGAGAAAAATAAAAAGAGAAGAAAAAGGAGGAGGAGAAATGATTGCCAAGTTTTATGGGCACTCGCTTGGGCATACTTCAGTAGCAACTAAATCCGGTCTTAGATTCTTCATAAAGCTTTAATAACTGACTTTGTGCCATCATTTTGCTCTCGGTCGTCGTTTGTCGTTTTTGTCGTTTTAATGTCATTTTCATAATATGCTCAGACACCTTAGCCTTTTTTTTTATGATCTCCTTTTTTGACAAAAAGGAGAAGTATGAAAACTTTTATGACGCATTTAACGCAGTTGAAAGCTGAGCCGGCAAAGTCTTCGCCGTTTCCGTTTTCTGTTTACTGGGGTCTTTTTTTTTCATCAGCTTTTGTCTCCCTGCTTTTGGCTGTAACTGACAGCGCAAATGCGTATTTAATTCCACTTGTGTTGCTGCTGCTGCTGCTTCTGCCACGCCCACTCAATTTTTGCTTCAGCTATTGTTGTTGATGCGTTAACATTAATAAATGTCACATTTTCTGCTCTGCTCTGCTCTCAGAAGACAGCGACAGCGATAGAGATAGAGATAGCAATAGCGAGTCATCTCTACAACTTCAACTTCAACTTCATCTTTGGCTTTAGATTCATCCCCCAAAAAAAGTTTTTACATATTGCATACTTTTGAGCGTTCATTAAGCTATATGGCGCGTGTCTGGCTAACTTAAGATAGACAGACACACACAGATACAAAGACAGAGACAGAGATAGAGACCGAGACCGAGACTGACTGAGCAAACTGCTGCCAAAGTGACAAGCTTCCAACTCTGATTGCCAGCGGGCTTTAAATTAATTAGTCAGGTTTCTTTTTTTTTCTTTTCTATATCTATCTTTCTCTGTCTGTCTTTGTGTCTGTCTGTTTTGGCTCGTTTTGTGATAAGTTGTGCTGACAAGCAGATTTTCGACATGGCCAATTTTTCTTCTTCCGTCTGAGCTCAGACTATGCTTTTTGGCCAAAAAGTTTTCATGCGTGCCTTGGCTTTTACTTGTATTTCCTTTGTATGTCTGTGGCATAATCGGCTTATATAGTACGAGTGTATAACGCCCCACCAGCTTAGGAGGTCCACTGCAAAATTGATAAAGTACATTCGATGGATATATATACACACACACATACACACACACACAACGCACGCACACAGAGAATCACTTATACTAGCTTAAAGATTTCAATTCTGATTTTAATGTTGTTTTGCTTATATTATTTCTATCAATAACCTAAATGATGAATTTCAATTAGGTCAATTAAAAAAAATATAAGGTGTGTTTTGATTGCGCAATTTACTAGACCCACACTATACACACATATATACATTCACACATCCACATTCACTTAGCCAAGCACGTCTAAATATTTTACAAAATTTGCTGCTAAAGTTTTCAATTTGTTTTGGCTTCAGTCAAGAGGGTCTTATTAAATGGCTAAAAATGGGGGAGAACCCAAAAAGGGCAATCGCCGAAATGCAGAAGGGGCAGCACAGTAAAATTTATTTATATATAAATAAATAGCTCTATTACTTATTTATTTATTTAATAAGCTTTTGCACCAGAATTTCAAAGTAACTTTGAGAGAAGCGATTTGACAATTTCTAAATGAATTTATCATCATTTTTTAAAAACAAATAACTAAAAAAATGATGTTGAAATAAAGATTTAAGAAGGAGACGATTCAATATTTTGGTTACTTACATTTTTCTCTAACTTTTTGAGCGGTGACCGTCTTAGAGCTGCTTAACTTTTGAGCTCAAATGAACTAACAACTTTTGCTTTATAACTAGCTCCATGAAGAAACTGCTTGCACTACTTAAGTAAAACCACCTTTTTTGGGGGGGGAGGGCTTCCTATAAAAGTTTAGAAAAACCTTCAGAACAGATGCCAATGCCACAAAAACCTTCAACAACTTGAATTTAAAGGACAATACAAATTCATTGAGATGAAACTGAGATCACAAAAAAGAAATATTATTTAAAGTTGAATGAATCATGACATTTGAATGGAATTCTCACTCTATCACAGATATGAATGCAAAATGTATGTAAAAGAAAGCATGTGAAATGAAGTACAATGCGGGTCAAAGAAAAACTGATAGAATTGCAGCCATTTCATTTGCTTAAAAAGGCAAAAATTTAATCAAAAAAGCTACAAAGAAAAAAAAACAAAGAGGGGAAAATGGAGAAAAAGAGATATAAGAGACTATGTCTGTGTGTGTAAGTGTGTGTCTGTGTGTCCGATTCCATGTCCGATTGCCAGTGCGAATGCGAGCCAAACGGCTGTCGCCACTTCCACTTGACTGAATTGCTGAGAAGCTAGCTACCTATCGAACCATCTAGCCATTCCATCGGTTTATGAAACACAAAAAGTTCAAATTAAAAACACTCAAGTTGGTGTTATCCATTGCACACTAGAGAATAGTGGATGGATGTTTGGAATAGTTGGATGGCTGGATGGATGGATGGAATGGCTGATCCATCAGGAAATCAATATTATGCAGACCCATTGAAATTGTACCAAGACAGAGCTCAAATACTTCAAACTGTTGCATGCCACTTGACAAATTTTTGCTCGTTTTTCTTGGTTTTGTTTTTGTGCCAGTTGAACGAACGTACATACACACATACATAGTAGAAGTTTTTTTGTGTGTGTTGTATTCATCTAGCCTGGCAGATAAAAACCAAACACACTTCTGCACATGTCCAAACAAAGTTTTTTGTTAGCATTTCACAAGGCTAATCGTCAAATTCGCACAGCAAAACTTTCAACATCGAAGAAAACAGGTGAAGGCTATTCCGAAAACATATGTACAGATATATGTATATATATGTTTATGGCACATACATATATACAAGTCGACAACTCGATCTCTCTCGATTCCCTTCTACATGTCGCTCTCATTAAAAAGTAAAATAAACAAGCAAAAAAAGTTTTTGCTAAAAATCAAATGTGAATATAAAACCAAACAGTGAACAGCAACTAGAAAAAGAGACGACAAAGCATACCAAAAGAGAGAAAATGAAACAGGGTAGTAGGCAAATATTGTATACTCTGTAAACTAATTCCTATAGTGCATTATTTTCAAAAAACAAATATAATTGATATTTTATTTGAATTGATTGGCAAATTTAGTCGTTTCTAGCTCTGATTAATTAAATATAATATTTTTTTAGGAACCGAAAATGGTTTACAGAAAATCTTTGAAAACTAATTACTATTTTTGATTATTAAAATTCATAAATCAAAAATGCGTTTTATTTTTTACTTTAGATAGTAAAAATAGAAAAAAAAGGTTTTTTTCATATTTTTCAGAGTGAAATTGTAACTTAACTATTATTACAATTTTTTAAAGTAATCTTTTAAATTCTTTTTTTATTTTTTGTTGCAATAAAAAAAGAAAATTTTACTTTAATATCTCCAAAAAAAGAAAGGAATAGAAAGAGAGATCAAAATTTGAATAAAAAGAGTCAATGTGATTTAGCAAAGTTTTTTTAACTTTGTTTTTTTTTTTGTTTTTGATTTGAAATCTAAAATCAAGATGAAATAAGATAAGATCAAGTCTTAAAAAGCCTAAGTCTAAGTTGTGTCATAAAAGAAATGTTCTTATTTCGGTAAGGGTACAGAAAACTAAAAACTAAAAACCACTTGAGCAAGTAGCAAAAGTTTTCCATTTATAACGAGCTCAGCATTGAGGTGTGAGGTGTGGGGAATGGTGTGTGTGTATGTGCGGGGGATGTAAGGACAGAAGGGAGGATGGAATGTTGTCTGTACAAATGAAAACTGCGACTCATTCATATATATATGTGATTCTGTGTGTGTGTGTGTGTGTGTGTATGTATTTATCATTCTCTCTGTCTCATTTTGAATGTATGTTGGCAAAACTTTAAATGCGCGGTAATGAAATTGTTGGCAGCAAATGCTGTCAACACACCAACACACATACAGCGATACACACATACTCACACACACTAGCACGCACACGCCGAGAGCCATCATCAACACCAGTTTATGGCATAGTTCCGGCAATGGCAACGCCAATGGCGGCATCCTGCAGATTTCTAAAGCCAAAAAGTTGTCCGAATGGCAACTCAAGTGTTTCACTTGGGGGATCCGGAAGAAAGTGTGTTAAGTTCTTTCGTCTCAGTTGGTTGTTGTTGCTGTTCTTGTTCTAGTTGTTGTTGAGGGTCATATCTATAAGGGGACAGAGAGTGGGCGGCGCTAGCTGCTAACTTTAGCCGCAAAAACCATTATGAGACGCTCATTTCATTTCTTTCCTTTAATTTTTGTTTTGGTTTTTTTGGTTTTTTGGTCTTGGTTTTCTTGGTTATTTGTTTCTTGTTTCGACATAATCATGCGAATCGCTTATCATTAAGCTGCCTTCAATAGCTATTTAAATACGTTTTCTACTTGAAATTTTTGGCATAGGCAGCCAAGTTTTTTTTTTCTTTTTGGCCTACAAATATAAATTTGAAACTTTGTTTTGAAAATAACTGTTTTGCTTTTAAGCAGCTAACACATATAATTATTATTATTTTCAACATTTTTCCACTTGATTAGAGCCCAATTATTGTGAAATCTCACATGAAACTTGTGATATGTTGAAAATTCAATTTTTAAGCCTATGAATCAAAGGAAAAATAAGCTAGAGTTTAAAAATTCCATTTACTTTGCTTTAAAAGAAAAAGTTTATAATATATATAAATTTTCTAATTGGTTTCTAATACCACATTTGGCTAAGAAACTTTCAAACTTTTAGTCAATTTTGCATTTTCAATAATATGTAAATTGATGGAAGTATTATTCACTTAAATTTTGTCGATATTTTGATTTATTTCTTGCATGAGTTCAAGATAAATTCACTGTGAGGATTTTGTTTTTCATTTTTCGTTTGCCCCAAAAAGTATGCTATGTGATGCGTGTGAGTGGGCGTGTGTGTGTGTGTGTGTTTGTGTATTGAAGTAGTTAATTTGATAAAAGAAATTCAATTCGATTAGTGAACCGATTTTGATTACTTTCATTGAAAAGAAGTGCTTTCAATAATTTCTAAGAATACCTTTAGAAACCTTGGTGTTTAATTGAAATTTACTTATCTTTGTTAATGAAAGGCCATACACACACACACACACACACACACACACACACACACACACACACACACATAGACACATAATGCTGAATTCTCTGTTTATGAAACTAACTTGGCCGTAACTAAAAGTGCAAAGGCGAAAAGTTCAATTCATGTGCTTAACTTTTGATAGAGACAAGTCGACCGAGAGAATGTAAGCTAAACAAGCAACTTGGGACAACAACAACAACATCATCAACTAACTAATAGTTTTCACTAGAAATTAGTTAAAATGTTATTTAAATAAGTGAAAAGTTTTCGAACCAAGGTTTTTGTGCTTCATCAACTTTCCTCAGCCATTACAACTAATTGTAAATGGCATCGTGATAATGATAATAATGACGATAATGATGATACTCGTAAAGTTAACGATAATACTGCTAATCAACTTCAATTTCAATGCGGTTCACTTAATCAGAATGATAATTATCGGACGGCATTTGCATAAATTAATGCGTTAAAATTAATTGTGTGCCAAGTTTGCGTTTAATTAGCGCCCAGTCTGGCAATTTAGCCTTAAATTATGCATCAGGCGAAAGAGAAAAAAACAGCAGCAGCAGCACCAGTAGCAGCTGTTCCCTGTTGGAATTTCATCAAATATTTTTTGGCAAATCTGCCTAGTATATATGTATATACTCGAATAAAAATAGTATCTAGCAATGTGCTAATTTGATATAATGCATGTACATAAATTTGAATCATGCTCATTAACACTTTTATAAGTCGCAATCAATTGGAATAATGTTGCCATACTTTAGCTTTATTAAACGAGTCAGTCAGAGTTTAAGTCAATCATTTTAGTTAATCATTTATTGCTTTCGTGGTTAAATAAGTGGATGAATGAAAAGCTTTGCAACCCCACCCAGCACTTTTTTAATTAACAAATCATAAGAGAGTCATCAGATGATTGAAAATAGATATACATATATGCGCTCGTTTTCTCATCATATATAACTCTTCTGTCGATAGAAAATGGTACCCTAGTCGCCGATGACTCCTTTTTTTTTAAAAATTTCGACTCTTTTTCAAGTCATATTTTAAACATTTTTAAATCATCAAAGAGCCTTAAAATAGACTCATCAGGAAGATTTATATTAAAACCGTCTTCCAAATGCTTGCTGGGCAAAATGGGTGTAGAAAGAGAACAACAATAGAAATGGCGTCAGACTGGCGCCAGCAAAGAGATGTATGTACAAGAATGTTTATGACAATTGGTTTCTCACCTTGTATTTCCTAGTCTTTCTAGCGATTTCATTATCATCTCCCATCTATATGGACATAATGCAGTCACTAGCTTCTCAACGTGACTTTACCTCTTCTCAAAGCATTCTAATCGAAAAAGTGGAGAATTGCCCTCCCCCACGACTTTGATCTTCTATGCATTAAAAGAAGTATTACTTTATATTCTTTAGTTAGAAACAAGTGAGAATTAAGTCGTTCTTTCTAAACGTGCTAGAAGAGGGGAGGATTTCCATATAAAGCTAAGATGATGCGAGAACTTTTGATCAAACTTGATTTAAGACCTAGTCCTTCTTATAGATATGCTAGAATATACTATATACCATTTTAAGGCATAACTCCTTGTTTTCTGAGAGGTTCATGTGAATACTTAGTCATAATTGGAAAATATTTTACGCGATATTTTTTATAAAGTTCTTCTGACAATCCATTACTTATATTTCCCTTTTTTTAAAAAGCAAACTTTCTATTTGTGGGACAAATTCGTGGATATTTTGATGCAGTTTTGCAAAAATCAAACATAATGGCCGCCTATGTAATTGATATAATATAAGAAAGTATAATTGCTTTCCCGTCATATGAGATATTTTATTCAAAAATCAAATGAAAACTTTTTTTTATGTAGGGACTTTCATCAGCTGTTGGCTAGGTGAAAATACAGAATACACAAATCATGTAAAGTTGATGAAGGTATTGAACTTTCATCCCAACACTATAAATTAATCCAGGTCTAAACTGAGGTCCACGGGTTCTACCTATTCAGCTCCAAAAGTGAAAAAAGAAAAAAGAAAATGAGACAGGAGAGTGATGGACGTCATTTTGGGAGTTGGGTTCAATTCATAAACTTATTTTTGCTCTTCTACTGATATTGTTATTTTTTTTAATACTTGAGAACTGATATTTTACCACAAAAACTATTAAATTTAGAACATTTTCTTCGACTTTCTCTCTTTTTTTTTAAACTTTTTGGCTAATTTGTTTGCGACTATCGATAGAAGGTTATGATTCTGGGCGAGCTGTTTGATTTCCCACCTCCAATTCGATAAAATTTGCAGATTTTCTTTGCATAGATTCAAGGGAAATTAAATTTTTTGTAATCAAAGGAGGTTGTGACTTTCGTTTGACGTTTCATGAAGCTATAGACCTCAGTTCGGGCTCTCATATAGTCAGTCTATTCTTGTACGTGCTCGTGTAGTGTTCTCTAATAAAATAAAAAAAACACAAATTCTTTTGGAAAAAAATCCGTGATAATCAAAATTCTCATTGTTAAATTGTTCTCATCTATCGAAAAAATAGAAAGTGTACCATATTATTTTTTGATTTTTGTGGTTACCACCGTATCAGTAATCCTTAAAAAGGACCTGTGTGAGAATACCTAACAAAATTTGCCTAGTGTTAAAAGAAAAGAAAAGCATTTTGATTTTGATTCTAAAAAATCGTCCTGGTTTTTTTACGCAAAATGAACAAAATTCGCAATAATCTTTTAATTGGCGTTTTCGTCCGACGCATGCCGATCTTGGGCTGCATTCGGCATTCTTGCGGAGGCGAAGCTCGCGGTGGAAAGGGTCTGGTGATTGGCGTCTATCAGAAGGAAGGCGACAAAGAACCGAAGCTAACCCCCAGCGGTGAGAAGGTTAACGACCGTCTGGGCGGCAAACTGACCGATCTGATTGGCGAGACGAAAATCGTTGGACGTCTGGGACGTGGTAAGGTGTTCAATAACATTGATGTCGACTTCCGTAGCGTTGCCCTGGTCGGACTCGGCCTCGAGGGCATTGGCTTCAATGAGCTAGAGATGCTAGACGAGGGCATGGAGAATGTGCGCGTAGCCGCTGGCATTGGTGCCCGCTCTCTGCAAGAGATGGGCTGCTCCGAGATCTTCGTCGATGGCATGGACTATGCCGAACAGGCTGCCGAGGGGGCCACACTCGCTGTTTGGCGTTACACCGATATGATATCGAAAAAGGATCGTCCGATTATGCCGAAACTGGAGCTATTCGATTCACCCGACATGGACAGCTGGACACGTGGTGTATTCAAAGCAGAGGCCCAGAATTTGGCTAGACGTCTGAGTGATGCGCCAGCCAATTGCATGACTCCAACACTCTTCGCCCAGGCCACTGTGGACGCTCTGTGTCCATGCGGCATTACCGTGGAGATACGCACCATGGACTGGATTGAGCAGCAACGTCTGCACTCATTCTTGATGATTGCCAAGGGCAGCTGTGAGCCCCCTGTGCTAATGGAGATTAGCTATTGTGGCACCTCGCCCGAGGACAAGCCCATTCTGTTTCTGGCCAAGGGCATTACATTCAATTCGGGCGGCATCAATTTGCGTCCATGCAAGGACATGGATGAGTATCGTGGCTCCATGTCTGGTGCCGCCTCCGCCGTGGCCATGATGCGCTGCTGTGCCGCCCTATCGCTGCCCATCAATGTGGTCTGCGTTATACCATTGTGCGAGAACATGCCCTCGGGAATGGCCTGCAAGCCGGGCGATGTCTGCACATTGCTCAATGCCCGTTCGATGGCTGTACGTGATCTGGATAAGGCTGGTGTTGTGGTTATGGCCGATCCCCTGCTATATGGCCAAGAGGCGTACAAGCCTCGCCTCGTCGTCGATGTGGCCACCCTGGGTGATGGTGTGAAGAAGGCATTTGGCGGCGGCGCCACTGGAATTTTCTCCAATTCCCATTACATTTGGAAGCAATTCCAAGCAGCCGGTTCCCTAACCGGTGATCGTGTCTGGAGATTGCCATTGTGGAATTACTATAAGAAGCAAGTCACCGATGAACTGGGCTATGACATTAGCAATGATGGACGTGGCATTGCCAGCTCCTGCCTGGCAGCTGCCGTCCTCCATGAGCTGGTTCCATGTGTGGATTGGGTGCATCTGGATACCCGTGGCACTGGGATGCTGACCAAATTTGGACTTATACCCTATCTAACGGCCAAACGCATGACTGGACGACCCACACGAACGTTGGTGCAGTTCGTCTACCAGATGGCCTGTCCCGCTGAACAGAAGTAATTCCAGATATTAATCGATGCGAACGACATCATCATCCCCCCCCCATGCCCCTCAAAATGTTGTTCTGTTCCTTGTTGATGATGATGATGATTGATGTTTGTTCCCAAATTCCAGAGTGATATATAATCTATATAATCTAAATTGCGCAAACATGATGAAATGGTCTCTGTTGGTGCGCGTGTGTATATAAGTATTTTACAGTAAGGTACGCAATTCCTATTTCGAATGATAAACCATTTGAACAACACTAAAAAAAACACAAACAAACACAAACGAGTTATTCACATATTGTCAAATATCTTGCATCCCAAAAGTGTCGAGGAATGCCCATATTAAACCTTTGTAATGTTTGGATACCAAAACTGAGTTTTTTTTAATCATTTGTATCTTTCGTTTCGCGAAGTCCATTAAGAACCTGGAAGGTCTTTTGTTCTAGGGAGCCACAAGACCGACCTTTAGTAGGTAATCCTGTTAGGAACTTAGCTATCACTTTTCTCAATATTAAGAGAAAGGACTTTCAGATGCAGCCACACAGTTTGCATTAAGAAACGAGAACCAAGCACCACATTTCTAAGAAATCGTATCCAAAAGAAGGATGGGAGCTAAAAAGGCGCAAAGGGTATATGCCACATGACGCCAGTGTGCCTAACATTCGACTCTTAAGCAACGTTGTTACATCCGTGTCTGCTAAAGTGATATTTCGGTATATAGCTTATATGATTCTTCTGCTCATTATTGACTGTTTCTATCTGTTGTCTAGATCGACGCTCAAAAAACAAAACGTTCTCCTAATTTCCCAAAGTTGCGTCCTAAAACTTGTTTAAACTATAAATTTTTTAATAGAAACGCAATTCAATGGGAATGGCATGACGCAGTTAGCTTAATTGGGGCTAAAGAATTTCAAGGAAATCTTTCTTTTCTTAGAAATTTCCTGGTGCATTAATGCTGAAAACGCTAACTTTTCTTTTTCCTTTATTGGGTTTTCTTGGAAACACTTGCCAGCCTGCGGAATCATTTGAAAGTTATTATACTATTACTTTTCTGTTCGTTTTGACCGTTTTTAACATTCAGCTGTATAAAAGAAATTCAACAAATTTTAGCTCAGTTAGTCTAAAGACAGCTCAACTGACCACAGGTTCTCTTCTACAACAGCCATATGTGTGTGTGTGTGTGTGTTTGTGTGTGTTTGTGTGTGTGTAGGGGTGTAATAATGTGTGGACTACTTGGGATCGCTTGAGTTTAGCTTTTTAACCAATTAGGCAAACAAATTTGGTAATTTTCACACACGTTTTGAACATTTGACACGTTTTAGCCATTTTCTAGTGCCCTAAAGCTAGAGACGCAGCCGTTTCCAAGGCTAGCACAGAGAGAGGGAGAGTGGTAGGGGAATGTGGTGAGGGGGAGAGGGCGGTAAAAAGGATATTTGCATTTCAACCTATCGCCAACGCCGCGCCATAAATGTGGGTCTCCTTGTTCGTGTGAATGTGTGAATGTGTGTGTGTGTGTGTGTGTGTGTGTGTGTTTGTGTCTTTGTTGATGAAAATGCTGGAGGATATTACTTTGAATTATCATAAATAACAGAGAGCAAGGCATTGGCAAACGACGAAGCGGCAAAATGTGGAGAGGATGTGTCTGTGTGTGTTTTATATATCCTTATCCTTGCGCCTGCGGTAGGGCAAAAGTATCAGGTGGCATTCGTGCCAAAAAGAAGATGGGCCGAATTTAACTCTGGTTATGACGTGTATGCGAGTGTGTGTGGAAGGATGTGTGGATTCAATAATGTAGGTTGTGGATATGTTTATCAGGTAATCGTAATTCTCCACCCAACCTCTCCGCCCTCCAACCATGAGACTGCGACTGAGACTGAAACAGAGGCTGAGGCTGAGGCTGAGACTGAGGCGAAGGTTTACAAGTTGTCGAAAAGTTAATGGCATTCAAAATGAAATTGCTTTAAACTTTCTGGTAAATGGATTGAGCTATAGGTCTATAAAACAGAGATGGGCTGTTGGGTAAGTGTGGGACTTACAAATGGATTGCCAATTAAATGTTTCATCAAGGGGTTAAGGGTGAAAATCCACCACAAGCCGCCCATCTTTAAAACTTAAACAACAAGAAAATGGAAAAAGAGTGTTTCAATTTAAATACTTTTCCTGTCTACTCTGGCAATCATAAATCTTATACTCCATATACAAGCACACAGACATTGGGCAGAACGTTTCCTTCACTTCCGTCCGTACAAGTATTAACCATTTTCATCATTATCCAGTGGCCAGTGCCACTTACATTACGTGCCTGTCTCTAGATCCAGGGCGTCCCCTCCACATATATATATACACATCTGGCCTGACATTTATGAAAAATTCACAGTTTCCCCTCTACCACCTTCCATCTGGGGTTCCCCCTCTTGCGATCGACGCAACGATAACAACTATATATATATATATACATATATATGTATATACATGTATGTAGAGTGTGTGTACCTTAAAGCAACAACTTTTCCCTGGACCTGGCACGTACTCGCCGCATATAGAGCAACGAGTCTGAGTCTGAGTCTGAGCCTGGTCCGGTTCGGTCCAGGACATTTCAATTTATTTAATTTTCAATATGCGAAATGTGAGCAGCTATAGGCGGCAATGGGGAGGAAGAAGTGAGGAGCGTACAGTAGTTGGTGTAAAACCATAAAATGTATTGGATAGTACACATACTTTAATGCAATCAATAAACGTGAACTGAATTCAACTTTACAGTGAGTGCTGTGTAAGTGCTCTGAAAACAACGAAAATTAACATAATTGCTTTGACTTTTGTCAAAAAGATAGAGCGTAAGAGAGATGGAAGGACAGAGCGAAAGGGAGAGAAGAGGAGACACAAAAAGTTGAGAAATTAAAGGAGGGGGAAATCGGTGCATTCGCGGGTGGGTAGAAGGCCAACAAATTAGTTTGTTTGCAAAACAAAGATAAATTCAATTACAGTTTTGCCTGAGCCACCACAAAAGCCGCAAGCACAATGCGTTTAGGATCCCTTCCTTTTCTCAAATATGTATGTATGTATTTGTGCACATAAGTGCGAGGTGTTATTCAAAAGTTAATCCATTGAAATGAAATTAAAACAAATGACAAAAGAAAACTAAATCTAGCAACACAAAATCATTGTATTTCAAATCCCTTGGCTTAAAAAAAACGAAGTCTAGAATTGAACATTGTTGCACAGCAAAACGTATATCTAGAATCGAGCAGTGTTGTAAATCGTTGGAAAATTGTTTAATATACCTCATAAAATGATTTTATTCGTAATTAAATTTAACAAAATATAAAAAAAAAATAAATAGATTGCTATAGAAGATTGATATAGAAGATGGGTAGTGTTGGGAAAGCATTAACCATTCATCACACGGCAGTGTTGTAAAATGTATTAGTCGCAAGTTTAACCAATTTGTTTAACATTTACATTCAGTGAAAATGAAATGAAAAATTACTTTAATAAATTTGTGATTTATCGATATCTATATCGCATTTGCAATTCGAATTAGAGGTGAAAAATAATCAATAGTCAAAAGAGTCGAAAGTCCCAATAGCATTTAAAACATAGCCTGCTTTGATGACAGACAAAAATAACACTTAAATCCAAAATGGCCATTAAACTTAATTCTAAAAAAAGCGTTTCTAATGTACATCAAGAAAATTTTGTTAATCGATTTCCAATTGTCATTTAAAAGTATTATCGCCTGTTTTGACTATTGTTAGTTTTCCACCTCTAACGGGTTAACAACTTACTATAGCATATCTCATGGGGCACATCTCGTTTATATGTATAGGCAGTAACTATGCTTAGTGTACCAACAACATTCGCATTTTACAGATGTCAGTCAGTCAGTCAGTGAGAGCGAAAAAGGCTCATGGCAAGCCGAGGCCAATGTGTATATATCACATGGTTCAGTTAGGCTAAGGGTTTCGGTACATTTAAGTGTGCGTGTGTGTGTGTGTGTGTGTGTGTGTGTGTGTGTGTGTGTGTGTGTGTGTGTGTGTGTGTGTGTGTGTGTGTGTCTGTGCGTGTGTGTTTGTGGGCGCGCTTGTTGTAGTTGGCCCACATGTAACTTTTTCAATTTGATTTGCTTTTGCCTTGACTTTCCTTTTTAATTTCTCGTTTCTCTCTCGTTTTAATTACGCTGCGGCAGAACAGAAAACTTTCCAACTGCAAAAACAAACTTTTGCCTACATTTGCATTTAAACCAGTTTTCTTTTTTTTTGCATTTTGTACTTTCAGATCTGTTAATTCATTTAATTTGATTAATTGTAAAAGCTTTGCAATTGCATAATCCTAGCTAATTAAGGTACTTATATATATGTATATACATACATACATTTACGTATTTTATGTATTATGTATTTAGAATATGTAATAGTTACATTAATACATTGCATTTGAAGCAGTTGTGAGCCCAAAAATAGTAAAAAAAATTTAATTGGTCTCCTCTGCGATTCTCAATATTTAACTAAGTGCTAGCTAACTCTTGAAAATAACTAAACAGCAAGCAAAATCAACTGACTGACTAACTAACTGGCTAACTGACTGACCAGAGTTCAGCTCAGTTTCAGGGCCATATGCAAATGAATGTTTGTTGGCCATCAGTCAAAGTGATGCTGGCCAAAAACTTAGTTTACTGCCAATAAATCAAATTCTCAATCACATCAACTTGCAGAACATTGAACCAATTTCTTGATCGTCCTCTCTCTCACTCTCTCAAGCCCTGTATACCTCCCGGCCAGTCCATTAATCAATCACAGAAATTGTGGGCGTCGAATGTGATGGAGAAGGGTTTTTGCCAGAAGGGGGACGAGAATTTTGAGATGGTAAACGGGAAAGAAGCTTTTGCATATGACACAGTTTAATGCTTTGGGTTAATATTTGACTTAATTAAAGCGCATTTAATTAAGCTCAACGAGTGTCGAACTAAATCCAAGTACTCACACATACACAACATGTGTGTGTGTGTGTGTGTGTGTGTGTGTGTGTGGGAGTGGGAGTGCGTGGGTGGATTTGTGGCTGACTGGTTGGCTGCTCGTTCAGAATGTGAATCTGAAAGCAATTTCTGTTGCTGCTGCTGTCAACATCTTTTGCCAAACACTGCCAACATATTGCCAAAGGCAATAATCGCAATTTAATATTCATGGCCCCTCTCACAGTCAATGTATTTTAAAAATGTCGTCAGAATTTTGCAACTCTTACGAGATTCAAGCAAGCAAAGAGACTCCCGAATGCCACAAGGATCTATGTGAGTGGCCTTTTTTTGTTCATTCTTCTTCATTCTTGTACTTTTTCTTCTATTAGATTTAGTAAGCAGCCACCGACAAGTCATCATCGAAATGATTTGAAGAGCTTACAAAATGAATATCCTCTGGCAAAAAAAAACTTTTTTTGTTAAGTGCATAGCAAAGCACTCCACTTGTAAAGTGCATTAAAAAATGTTGAAATATAACGAACATTTTTTACAAATAGTTTTTTGTCTGTACTTATTAAATTTTCTTTATTGCATATTTTTTTTTAGTTTTGTGTCTAACTGAAACACTTTACAGATTCAATTGTTTAAATTGCATTTCAATGGGTTTTTCAATGAAATAAACAATATGTAATTAATCTCTAAAAAAAAAGCTAATCTTCACTTGACTTTCTACATTGTTTACTCTTTTTATTTGTTTTTTAATTATTGTTTATTAAATTAATTAGAACAAAGGAATGCAATTTATTATATTTTTGCGGCACTTACTAATGGCATTATATGATTAAGTACTATGTAATTTATATACATAATTTGGCTGACATACAATAACCAGGGCCGAATTGTGTAAAGTAAGGTAATTGAGGAACAATTTGGACGACGCAATGAAATACGACACGATGATCTCACTGCTCTTTGAGAATTTATTTTGCTCAATAGAGAGAACTTATTCAGAAGAAGATATTCGTCGTAAGAAGTGGTCAATTGTAAGTGCCTTTGATTGATGTCTGATGATCTTCAAGCTCAATGATCTTATTTGCATTGACTTGTGATTTCTTTTGACAAACAGTTTCATTTGTTGGTTGGCGTAAAATAACATTCCTAACTCGTTTAGTTGAGGAATATAAATCAATAAAGTTAAATTTAATTTGGAACTTTAGGTTTTATTTTTAAAATTTCTTACTAAACAAAATCTAAGCTAAAATCTTTAGGGCTCTGGAAAAATTCTTCATTAGAATGTAAAATATTTCAGAGCCCTGAAAGAGAGTTTAGTTAAACCAAAGTCTCTAACACAAATAAATTACCACAACCTCATTTAATTTGTCTTACTTAAATCGTGTTCAAATAGTTTTTTTTTTCCAAAAATGATTGCTGACTTTCTTGTCGCCTGTCGTCAAATGTGCATATACGTTTGTGTGTGTGTGTGTGTACGTGTGTGTGGGTTGATGTTTTCCCCATTGGCAAGTGTTTGTTCGTTGTCATACTTTCAATAAGCAACGAGGCGAGTTTCTGCTTCTGCCCCCTCATCATGCTCACTTTTGGTAGCAGGAGCAGCAGCAGCAGCCACATTGCTGACACCCTTTGCTCATCTGTTATTTATCATATTCTCTTCCCTTGCTATTCTTGGTGGTGGTTCCACTTCCACTTCTTTATGGTCTTTCCTTCTTCTTCTTGCTTCTTCTATGTTCGTACTTAAGTATTTTTTTTTCATTTTTTTTTTTTGTTTTTTTTTTTGATGGCAGAGTACAAGAATCGCCTATTTTTCTTCTTTTTCCAAGCACTTCCGCTTTGTGGCTGGCTTTCTCTAGTTCTTGGACTCCTTCTGCTTCTTCTTCTTCTACTTCTTCGTATTCTTTTGGTATGTCGATGACTAGTGGTAGCAGCAGGAGCAGCACTTCCCCTTCTTGGCCTCCCTTTGGCTGATTTGCTTTCTGCGATAAGTCGAAGCAGCCGTTCAGCCGACACAGTTTTCCCCCAGAGTTCTATTTGTGTGTGTTAGGACGAACAAGTTTTTCTCTTTTTTTTTTTTTTTTTTTTTTTGTTTCCTCACTTCCTGCCAATTTTCCTCTTGGCCCCCTTGTTTGGCTGCTTTTACAATGGGGGGAGGGTTGGGTTTTTATTTTTTGCTTGGCCACAGGCGAAATTTATGACTGCTACTTGGGTAAACGTCTGTGAATTAGAAACCACAGTTGTTGTTGTAGTAGTTTTAGGTGTTGTTGTAGCTTCTGCGGTAGCCATAGGGCGGCATTATCAACGCATCAGCTGTTTATGCTGATTGGCGTATTAATAACTGGGGCCTATTCGCCTGTTTGCCTGTTCGCTCTTTTGAGTCTGCTTAACTGATTTCATCGCCATATGCCTGAGGAATTGATATAAGCAAGTAAAATGAGGTGGAGGGGGGGCAGGGGAAAGCTTGGGAAGAATAAGCATTGTTGGGGTGTGGTCGAAGCTTATCAATTGTGGATTTTTCGGACTACTAGTTGTATTTATCACTGAACTGGAATGAAATTTGAAGAAGGCACAAAAATATGATATTCTTTTTTGTTATGGCAATTTTGCTCTCCACCTCTCTCTTTCTCTGTCTCGGCCTCTTTCTGTTGGCTGGAAGCTGTGGTCCATTGTTTATTTTCATTGTTTGCATACTTTAAGGCGCTCAAGCTGGGCCGAAATTTCTTCGTTTTTGCTTCACTGCAAATGATTAATGATATGAAATTCTCATTGTGTTCGTTTGGCTGCTGTTGCTGCTGCTGTTGTCAGTTTATCCTGTCTCCTAGATAAGTATATATATATATATATATATAGAAAGAGAGAGAGAGAGAGACAGAAAGAGTGAGGGAGAGCTATGAGCCAAAAGCCTAAAGCCATAAACAATTAGGCTTATTGACATAATTGCGCTGAAAAATATGAACTAGCCGATGGTTGGTGGTGATGAAGGGTGGGAGGTAGAGGGGCTGGCTAACTAATCTTAGCTGCTAGGGCTAGATAACTTGGCCATCATTTGATTTATGCTTTTCCTTGGCAACACATAATTTCAAGCGTAAAATCAACATTTGCTTTGCCCATAAAGAATTGCATAATTAATGATGAAAATTAAATGTAAATATTCTTTGGTCTCTGTCTCTTTTTCTCTCTTGCTCACTGGTGCTTTCTCTCTTTCTCTCTCTCTCTCTCTCTGGAATGGTGCCCATCAAAATGTTTTCACAGAAAATGTCGTCCCAAAGTTCTTCGCTCTACACTTCTTCTATGTCTGCAAATCTCTTTGCATAATTGAAAGCTCGACGCTCGGAAGTTAAATTTTATGGCAAGTTGGCAAAAATGTCGCATTGACTTCCGCCGGATGCAAAAGAATCAACCGCTAACAACCAACTACATAGATAGAAAAAGAGACAGAGACAGAGGAAGACAGTGAGAGAGAGAGAGAGAGAAAAAGAGAGAGAAAGACTGTGAGAGACTTGGGTCATTATAGCTTAGCGGCATAAAGTGTTTTGCATTGGAATAATAAAAAGATTTAGTTATATATACAGTTTAAGATCTCCCTCTGTCTATATATACATACATATCAGAGAGTTTGTATATAGTTTTCTTAGTGCATACAAACTTCGTTTTCAATTGCGTTCATTTCGTTTCCTCCCTCTCTTTTGCCTTTTTTCATTTTGAGGTGTTTGGTGACGCACGCAAAAACTTTTGTTCAGTTCAGTTTTTCTTTTTTTTTTTCAGCTTCTTGCCCTCCATTACATTTTCTTTTGCCTCCCCCATTCTTCTTCGGGTTGTTGGGGAAATTAGCCGCGTCTGTGTAAACAGCAGCAGCAACACCAACTACAACAGCGGCAGCAACAAAAGAAGGCAAGAAGAGAAAAGAAAAAGTAGAAGGGAAGGAAAAGGAGAAAAAAACGCGCATACCCCAAGGGCAATTTTTCGTAGGTTTCTGTTGCTGTGTGCCATTTATGACACTTCAAAGTTATCCGAGCATTGCTGCCGCTGCTGCTGCTGTTGCTGCTGTTGCTGTTGCTTTCCCTATTGTCCTTGCCCGTTGTCGTTAGCTTGATGTGCGCCTCATTATATTGCAAGATAAAAATAGACACCCTATATCTAATGGCTGCTGTCGCTGATGTTGCCGCTGATGTCGCTGCCGCTGTTGCTTGTCCCTTTTGTTTAGATTATCCAATTAAAATTTTGCGTTATTTTTTTTTTCTTTCTATTTTTTGAGGGTATTTTTCCTCCTCTTCCTCCTGTGTGTGTGTGGGGGGAAAAAATCTCCATTTTGTCATTCAGGCCAGAAAAACAACAAAATTTTTTCTCTCCTTGAAGTATGCTACAAAAAATTTGAATTTCACTTGCGAGTGTGAAAGTGGGTGTGTGTGTTTGTGTGTGTGTGTAAGATGCAAATATTTAGCTCAAAATATATTAGAATACCAAAAAGTTTTTGGCCACAGTACAAGTTGATTATAATCAAAAGTAATTCAATTCACATCTCAATTGAAATCTAGAGTGTAAGCTCTCTTGGGCGGACAGCCGGACTATTGTAACCGCAGAGAAGTTATCCATTTCCATAGGTGTGTCCTGTCATTGAGTGAGTGTCAGTTAAGTAGACTTCTTAGCATTTTAGTTCTAAATTTAGCTTAAACCACAATGAAAATAAAATAAAAATTTACAAATGAATAATAAACTTTAATGTGACTGTAAATAAAGAAAACATTTAAGTCATAAATTGTTTTTTTTTATTTATTTTAGTCTTCCAGCTCTGCAAATATAAAATTTTACGTTCGAAAAATTTCAAAGATATTTGAGCTGTTTTTTACAGTTAAAATTTAGTTTGCTGCTTTCATCATATATATATTCTGATTCTTGATTTTGATGTTTTGTTTTTAAGAGCATGCTAAATCTCTTTAGACCTAATCATTGGCTTTAAAATTGTCCGACGGAATATTCTTTTAATGCAATAACCAAATTTAAACTTAATTTTTCGACATTATTTTGCTTACTTAAGAAGCCGAATAGCCCACAAATTTCCATTGATTGACTTCAAACCAAAATTTATTTGTTAAATTGTCGAGCTTAGGGATAAACAGTGTCGTAAATTCTCGAACATTTTTGGAGCTCATGCTCAATTTTTTTTGTATTTTCTTTGCGACTGTATAAATGTTTTGATCGATCTTAATGCTTAATTTAGAAAAGAAGTCAGTCACCTCAGCAATTGCCGTGTCTGAATAATATAATTTGTATCTTTTTGTTGGCAATTACATTTGCATACCAATTTTGGTCAATTTCACAGTTTTTGGTTTTGTCTTAGGAAATTTGCATAATTCCATTTACAATGCAAAATTCATTAGAAACCATTACAATTGAAGTCGAAATGGAAACTGGAAAATGAGAATAATGTTGCAACATATCAGAGAAAATATCAACATAAATGTGGCAATGAAATTTAGTTAGTTTGAAAGACAAGTTAATGAAAAGCAATTACACTGAATTATAGAAAACATTTTCAAGATTACTTCAACTGCATATCTATGTACATATCTCTCTCTGTATTTGCATCTGCATCTGTGTTTCTCTTAAATTCTCCATTTCTATAATTGTGGATTGCAATGCATCTGTTGAACTCAATTAAAATGGCATTTGTTGAGAATTCTTTTCGACCATAATTACTTTGATGCGGTTGTTTTTAGCCTTTTTTGCTTTGCTCAGTTTGTGCTTCATTCATTGATCGATGTAGCACGTGTTCTAGAATGAATTTCTAGTTTTCTATCTTTCATGAGTGTGTGTGTGTGTTTTTTTTTTTGGGGTTTCGGTGACTTGCAATTTAACAGCACCACCAGCAACAACAACAACAACAACGTCAATGAAAAAACCAGCATCAGGCAGGCAAAATGCAAATGCAAATGCTAAAATTCAAACTCAACATCGAATTGTATATCGCACATATGTATATGTTTGTGTGTGTGTGTGTGTTTGTGTGTGTGTGTGTGTGTGTGTGTGTGTGTGTGTGTTTGTGTGTGTGCCATGCTGGCAAATTGTCGTCACTTATGTCCTTTTCGTTACTACGTAAATGTATTTGCATATATTTTTTTTTACCCTCCCTCCGACCATCAGCCGCCTTCTAAACACACACACACATACACCCGTACCCAGTTTGTCCTTGTTTATGCATAATAAAAGCCTTGAATGGTGGAAATGCCTGTCCACCCCCCCCCCCCCCCCCCCCCCCCCTTCAACCACTAACCGTCTAGCAACAACAGGACCAACAAAAAAATGTTGTGCAAAACGCAGCTTAGAGAATTTTAAGAAGATTTTTTACACAAAAATGTGACATGTGTTGGTCGTCGGCTTTCATTTTTGTGCGCTCGTTGTTGTTGTTGTTGTTGTTTAGGATCTACCTTTTCATGGCATGTTTTGTGACCGATTTTTTTTTTGTTGCTTTCTCGTTTCTATTTTTGTGGCATATAAACCAAAAAATGGATAAAAAAAAAAGAACAAAAAAGAAAAGCAGCAGAAAAGAGAATAACCTGGTAAAGGTTGATTGTAAAATATTTATAATATTAGCCTGTTGTTCAACAAGCAAAATAAGTGTTAATCAAAGTTGTTAAACTAACCCAAAACCCGGATGTTTGTGTGTGTGAAAAACCATAATAAACAAATGTCATGAATTTTTCATAGGCTTTTCATATTTGAAATGTCAAAAATTGCCCAAAATATTTGTATGCTATTTGTAATTGATAAACACGCGGCTGGTTCCCTAGAGGGGACGCTACCTACCCAATTGCCATTTAGAAAAAAACAACACCCATTTCCAAAATAAAGTTTTTAAATTTTTCGGTTTGGGCACTTATTTCTAGTGAGCCTGCGCATGAAGATGGAAAATGAAGGGCTATTAATGTTAAGATGCAATACAGTTAACTTTAATTTTTCACATGGGAAATTTAGGTTTTTGACGTGATCAAAAATCAATGCAAAAACAACTTAAAGAGGGCTTAAAGTTTTTTCTTTTTTTTTTGCACTCTAAAATTTGATTGATAGAGAAGAGAAAAAATGAGAACAAATTTACAGAAATTTAATTCTTGCAGAGTTTTCTTATCAAAAAAGTGAAATAAACTTCCGAAGACCCTTTAAGAACTAGCATTCTCTCTTATAAGTTGACCTCGCTAAGGACTCTAGGATGGAAATGATTTCCTATTACTTCAATGTCTAAACTAGTTGGAAATCACATTAGAAATAGCTTAAAATTCTAGAAATCAGCTTAATTGCATTAATAATAATATACTTTCCGAACAATTTTCATTTTCGAAACGAATAAAATAAAATCCTAGATGGGATAAACATTTGACTGAACTAAAAGTCTCTTTTGATATTGATTGATTTGAGTTCATTGCAAGTGCTATACCTTCTTTGCCTTGCTCTTTAGTTGATAGCATAAATCAGCATACTAAAATGGTGTGAAAGTCAAAGACTAATTGCTTGCCCTGCAGAGTAATACATGAAAAAAAAAAGAACAAACGAGAAACGCGTTAATTGTTTCAATGTCAGAGTCCGTGGCTGTGTCTGTGGCGTTCTACCCTAGTTTACGACACTGCAACACTGACAGCGAGTGTCGGAGTGAAATTAATTGAAGGTCAAGCAATCGACATAAAAAACGATTTATGCTCAGCGCGATAAACCTCGCAACCTCAGAAGCCCCCAACCGACTCCGCTGGCACCCACAAGCCGCCGGCAGCAGCAGCAGCTAGCAGCCAGCAAGGTTTAACTACTGCAACAACTCAAAAAACGAAAAGAGATGGCTAAAGGGGCAGAGAGGGAGAGCAAGAGGAAAGTATTTGGGGGAAAAAATGTGAAACAATTGTGGGGCAAACCGCAAGGATTCTTTATGTTTCAATTCTGCGCAGCAATTCGTGAATGTAAACAAAACAAAATGTAAAGAGACGAGGTCCTTGCGTTGAGGTAAAAACTAAGAGAGAAACCAAAGAGAAAGCAAAGCAATGAAGACTAAAGAGAAAAACTGTTATACACTCTTTTGGCTTTGGGCCAGTTAAAGTTACACTTTGCGTTGCTTTGCTTTGATTTGGTTTGGTTTGCTTTGCTTTGGTCTTCAGTACGCCCGCAATCGTTGACGGTGTGAGTAAGTGCCAGCGGCAACAAACACACACACGCACACACATTAGATACCCACACCCACACACTCACACCCACACACACACAGAGAGAAGAGACACACACACTCGTTGAGGATAATGAAACCGCTTCTCGGCTTACCAACGCGTTTAATTTGATGCGCAAACAAATGTTTAATGACCAAAGTTTATGCAGTTGGAAAATTGTTGAACGTTCGCAAAAGATAACAAAAGAAGAAGTTCATCCAAAAACCGCCAACATAGAGACAGAGAGAAAGAGATAGAGATGGAAAACGTAATTGACAGAGTGGCAAATATTTGTGGCTAAATTAGAAAAATTCTCAAACAAAACCGAAAAAAAAACAAAACAAAAAAACTCAGGTGCAAGAAATGGTGGCAAAGCATTAAAACAGAAAGACAAAAAAAAAAAAATACAAATAAAAGTTCTGCAGTGATGAAAATAAGTGAGCGAAATTGTCTGGCAAGCACGTAAATGGCTTTATTTTTTTTTTTTTTTTTCTTATTTCAAAATGAGATTTCGAATATTCGGGCAAATGTTGGGCAAATGCTCAGACATTGCATATAGCCAATCAGAGGCCAAATTCCCTCGGGTAAATCCCCTAATCAAGGCCAAAACAACAAGAACAATAACAACAACAAAAACCCTAACCCCAAAGACTAAAGAACAAAACACACACACACACAGAGAAAACAATGAAATCTAAAGGCAAATGGGAAAAATACACAAAATACAAATCCTGAAACAGTTGTGTCACAATAAAAAGTTACATTTCCGTTTGGTTTGGGTTTTTTTTTTCTGGTGCCAAATGTCAGAAATGAATATTTTCTTTTCTTTTAGCTTATCGTATCGTTGCGTTTTCCACGTTAAATGATTGAACCTTTTTCATTAATCTAACCTTTTTTTCATTTCCATTTTCAAAATTAATTCCATCTGGCAACAAAAACTCAACTTAAGATTTGGATTAGTTCAACATAAATGGCTAATATTAAACAGGTTCGATATTTTGTCTACAAATTGTCTTCATTTGGTTTCTAAGGAATAAGTATAGCAGTTTAATTCTTGGCTAATTCAATAAGCTTTGGATTGCCTTGATTATATGTAGTAGCAACCACATCATCGAAGATCACTGGACCTTATTTCCTTTAAGTGGAGTTGTTGGAAATAGCGCCATTCAAACAACCTGTTCATTTTTGTTTGTCCCAATAAATGAATGACCTCGAGATTGCTTATTTCAAAAGTTTGAAACAATAAAAGGTCGCAAAAAGTAAAATTAGTATTTTTTTTTTTTTAAACTAAATTAAGCTCCTTTAGTAGTTACTGCTTTACTAGCATAATCTGGTTAGCTTAGGCTCAGTCTATTCTGTAATCTAGGAACTGCAAAAGCTTTGATATAGCTGAAAAGCTGGAGACGGCTTACTGTTAATGTGTTTCTTGCGTAGATCGAGTGACTATGATTGTTGTTTTTTAACCTTAACTAAGTGGGAAGGGGATAGCGAAGTTAAACTAGATAAAACCCAAGTTTCTGCCATTTAAAATGATTTCTTACGTTAGAAACAAAGACAAAATTACCTTTTGATTAAATTTGCCTCTTAACTTTTGACCATCCAGTCGTCAAGTGAGTGATCTAAGAAAGAAATTTACCGCCATAACTCGGCAAAAGTAAGTTAAATAGAGAACGTGAAGGAACTTTTGCAAATGTCCTGTTGCTAAAAAGTAGCCCTCTCTGCAAATATTGTGCAAACGAGCCCACTAATTATGTATAAATAGTTTAAATTTGTAAAAAAATAAGCCTGGCATTTTAAGCTGATGTTTTCGAGAGTCTTTTACGGTCAATTTTTTTTTTTAATTCATCCTAAAAGATTTGCCACTGCGTCCGCTTTAGCTTAAGCACTTGATATTTGCGTTAACTAACTAAAGAAGTATCCAAAACAAATGAACACGATCTCACTTGGATCAGATCCTTTCAAGTGTGATAGCTAGCCAGATAACTCTTTAACACTCAGATAGATGGCAATCTTTTATCTTGCTAGTGAAATCTAACCAAAAGCAACAAATGTCTGCCTGAACTTGGGAGAAGAGAAAGGTTTACGAAAACCTTTTGACTGAGATAGAGATTCAGATGAAAATTCTGTCCATAATGACAAAGTTACATCTGTTTCTTATAACAAAGATTTTTGATTATATTGCAGGAATTTGCATAACTAATTAAACCAGTTGACGTCTAAGGTCAACAAGTTGCAAGTCAAGTCAATGTCCTAGAAATCAATAAATGAATAAGGATTAAATTGAGCTACCGACTGATTGGCAAGAGATGGATAGCCATAATCCTTATAGAATCCACTTTAAAGTTTATTGTAGCCCAGTCGAAGTAGGTTATCTATGGCTCATTTTAATCAGATGAATGTCAATATAATTTTTTTTGCCTTTAATTCATTTTATTTGATATCTGATGAAATGTTGAGCAAAACTTTTAAAGCGGCAATAACAATAAACAACAACAACAGCAATGCCAACAACAATGTGGGCAAAGTAAAGCAACAATTTTCTACAGCAGCAGCAACAGCAACAACAATAAGAACAAGAAGAAGAAGAATGTCATAAAAGTGAAGAAAAATGCTAGCGGGAAATTGCCAACTGAGTTGCTCAGTGGGAACTCAAAGGACGAAAAAGCGAGCTAGTTGTCAATTGCACTGCGGGTTCTTCTTTCTATATGTATGTGTGTGTGTGTGTGTGTGTGTTTGTGTGTGTGTGCGTATGTGTATCCTGTGTTTAAACAGCAAAAAGCAAACAAAATGTCAGACAATTTTCGCTGCGTAAATTTACGAGCGCTGCAGTTGCCATGTATTAACAGAACTAGGGAAAACCAAAACATGAACTTGGCGCCATTGTTGCCAAAAAATTGAAAATGCTATCGTCTCTATGTGTGTGTGTGTGTGTGTGTGTGTGTCTGTCTGGCTGTGTGCTGTTTTGTGGGGCTGCTTAACTTAAAGTCACGTTGCATGCAATGAGAAATTCTGAGAAATATTTTACGCGTGACAGAGCAACGTTTTTTACTGCCATTGCCTTGGGCCACTGTTGCCTTCATTTCAGCTTCTTCTTGCTACTTGCTGCTGCTGCTGCTGCTGCTGCTACTGCTTCTGCTGCTCGTGTATAAATTCTGAAGAGTTTTTAGCAGAACAAACAGTTCAAAAAAGAAAAGAGAAAAAAAAAAAAAACAAGAACAAACAAATAAACAAACAAACAAGAAGCGCGCAAAAGTTTTTTGCGCAAAAAATAAACAGACAGAAAACGACAACAACAACAACAAAAAGAAAATATTGTATAAAAGACCTCCAGACGCACTAGGCAAAAAGCAGTTAAAGTTCATAAAGGACAAAACAAAAATTTTGATATATGTATAAGGTGTATGTATGTATATACTTACATATATATATATATATAAAGTAAAAGTTTCTACCTACAAATGGAACTGCCAATGTCCTAGCAAGTTTTCAATATAATTTCGCAAACAGTTTCGCAAACAAAACAGTCAAAACAAATTATATGACAATAACCATAATGGCATCAAGTGCAGCAGCTTAGCTAGAAATTTGAGAAAAGTTAAAACAATGAATTGAAATTTATATACAGTGAGAAAGTTTGACTCCATTAGGAACTTCTATATAATGGAGTGCTCTATATAATAAGTTCATTTCAAACTTTCAATTCTGAAATGAAGTTTTGATTTAAAAGTAAATCCAAATTATTTTTGACCTACTTGATTAATTTTCTAAGTAATTGATTTAAAGACTATGAACAAGAAATATATACAAGATTAAGAGAATAATCATGTTAAAAAACTACCTGAAAAGGTACTTAAAAAGCTAAGCCTTAGTCCTCAAAGAAGACAAAATGACGATGATTTTAGATTGTTTGTTTTATTTTATCTTTTCTTCGTATTTTAGTGAAATTCTTTGCCCACCTAAGTAGGCAACAAAAATTTGTTACTCGAGGGGGTATTATAAAAAGTGTCCTTTTTTAAGGCGTGAGTGATCGTGGGCTTGTTGACTTAAACCTAACTCTTCAAAAACCCCAAAGAAAATATACGTAAAAAAATAAAGCGTAAATTCTGATCACCGGAAATTACATGACCAGGAAATGATTTATACAATAATTGCACCGAACTGTATGGTATATGGCATCGTCCTGTTGAAATAAATGCCTTTCACATCCACATCTTGTAATTTTGGCACAAGAAAAAATGGATTATCATATCGAATAATGAGCACATTTAACCAAATGAAACACCCTTTATAAAACAAGTCGTGGAAAATGTTACGTTTAACTTAGAAGAAGGTTACGAACTTTGGGCCATGTTTTCATCATGTTTTTAAATCATTGTAAATTAAAGTTTTAGGATACAAAAATGAGAATAATAACGAAACAAAAACGTTATTATGACCATTAGCTAAAAATATATCAATTAGTTGATAAACTTAACGCTAAAAAATGTGCCTGAAAATGATTGTGAAGCTGATTTCATCATACTATTACAGATCTTTCTTAAAACTCAAACTATTAACAACTGCATCTGAACCAGCTATAATAAAAATATACTCAGACAGAGCATCAAATAAAGAACATAAACATCAAAGTAACGAATAGATGAACCGCGTTTTAGCCGCTGCTTAAAATCAACTCAACAAGTGGCAGCAGAAACATAATCTCTGCCCCTTTGCTATCATGTGGGCTGAACCTATATGCTTTCCCATTATAATAAAATATATTCAATAGATGAAAGAACATTTCAAATGTCAAAAACTATGCTTTTCATTGGTTTCCTATCCTCCTTTTTCTGTATATTAACGACTAAGCGCTTTCATTGCTTGCTACTGTTTTTCAATATCTTCAAAAATTTGTAGGATTTTCTTCGTACCATGTTGGTTGCCGCTGCTCGTCCTGGATCACATATACTTATGCAAATTTATTTTGATTCGTACGTTTAACTAGTTAAACTTAATACCCTACAATAAACTACGAGAAGTGCTTTCTCTAGGCCATAAAAAAAAACGAACAGTCAGTCAGTGTGTGAGTGAGTGAGTGAGGCAACTTCAATTTGTTTAACCTATGCAAATCAAATTCACTTTCTCGCTCACAAAAAGCCATGTAAACCTCTTGTAAAACTTTGTTTTTTGCCCAGTTCACATTTATTTGCAACACGAGCGTAACAGAAAGGGAAAGGCAAGCCAAATGCCTTGGACCGTATATAAAATAAATGCACAACATAACTTTGTCTTTCTCCCAATAGCCATTAGAAGTGCATTTCCATTTACACACTCACAGTTTCAGTGCGAGAGAGAGAGAGAGAGGGAGGGGGCAGCGGCTGTGTGTGTGTGTGTGGAGAGAGGGATTTCGTTTGGTCTGAGCTAGCAAAATGGCCATAATGGCTATTGAAAGCAGCCGGCGTGGCAACTTTTGCTGTTATTGCCATTTCCCCCTCGTTTTGCGTCTTGCTTTCTGAATCCGTTTCCAAATGCCTGTGTCGACTCTTTGCTCTTCCTTCTCCTTCTCATTCTGCTCCAGCTACAGCTACAGCTACAGCTCCTGCTCCAGCTCTGGCTTCTGCTTTAGCTTCTTCTTTGCCTTGGCACTGCACATCCGGTTAACCGAATGCCGTCGCGCTGTCTCCACTTCTCTCTTCTGCATTTATGTATGTATGTATGACAAGATATATGTATACAGCTAACTGTATTTTACATTTGCTAACAACGTTGCCACCTCTGTTCGCCTTTCTCTAAAAACCGTCGCTAGATGAGTGTATCAGTGTGTGAGAGTATGTGTGTGTGTATATATATAAAATGGTAAACGGAAATTGTGCATATTTCACTTAACTTCAACGCTGAAATGGCAAATGGCATTCAAAGGTGGTTCCATCAGTTGATAGAAGTCAAACCAAATTGGCCAACAACGAAATCGTTTATACACTTTCAATCAACAGAGCCTAAACTACAGTGAAACGTATCTACGCTGGCTTGAAATAAGGAACAATCGCTTCCTCAATGTTGAGTTCAAAATTTGTAGTTTATTTAATTATTTTTCATTTTACTAAGTTGTCTACAAAATTTTGTCATTTCTAAGCTACTAGTCCTTTCGAAAGTCTTTTAAAAATTTAAGAATCAAATTGTTAAACTGTTTATTACATATTTTACGGAGAAATAGCAAAAATTTTCTCGTTACTGACAAATTTTATAAATTATAGACAATTCTTCGAAATCGCAAAGTTTATGGACTTTCTATTGAGAAAAATTTCACTCATTTCGCCTCTGTAGATCCTCACTCTAAGTCAAATCCAACGATTAACAGACAAATAAATCTTTCTGGGAGCATTTCAAGATTTCCCTTTCCTCTTTTGATGGGGAAAAAAAGACCTTGCCCTTGATTCCTACCTTAAACTGCTAATCTACTAATAGACTATGCTCTTATGACTTTTTTGGAGCTGCAGAGGGGCTATGTGATCGTTTCATGTGTCGACAAAACATTGAATTATTAGCCCCAAAAGAGGTCTTAATGCTTTAATACTTTCCATTTCTAAGGTGATGATCAATCAATCAAACAATACCTCATTTAATGGGAACCCTCATATACTTTATTTTGTAGCTCAAAAGCAAATAGAATTCTCAAAGATTAATTGGCCTCCCCATTGATAATTCCCCGTTTGCAGTTTCAACTTCCTAACTTCTATTTCCTACAACTAAGCGGCCCGAAAAAATAGGAGGTTCTTTTATTCAAACATACAAAGAAAAAAAGATTTGGCAAAGACCAAGATGGTTAAATTTTCTCCATAGAACTACCAACATAAAGCACAAAAAGACTTGTTTGAAAAATAACATAAAGTGGGCCAAGTTAATGGCCACCACTGTGACTACATTATGCCCCGTTAAATGCAAGGCATACATTACGAAAACAAAAAGGATTATAATTAAACACACAAGCTAATTTTAAATTTATTTTATTTAAATAAATTTAACTATAATAAACAAAACGTAAATCTAAATGGGTTTTAGCCCAAGAGATTTCTAGTGAATTTATTTGATATCCAAAAATTGTGTTAATGGGCGAGGCAAGGCTAAAAACTCAAACTGTAATACAATAATTGGGGCTTAATTGAAGTGACAGTGCATGAGAAGCAGTTAGATTTTGTTGGATAAATCCAAATTATATTGATTTTGCCATATTAAGTGGGATTCTTAAGCCTCTGTGGTAAAGCAAGGAATGTTGTCCTGCTGATGGCAGCCTTGAGATAGCACTCGATAATCATAATTATTAGGCTCACAGCATGACCTCCATACAGTTAAGAGGCATTTTCTTAGATTCAAGCGAAACAAAATCTTTCAAACTTGCTCAAATTTTTTAAACAATGAATATACTCGACTAAATTGAGTGTATTGAAAAGATTGCAAGACTGACTGCAAATATTTGTAAAATCAAATGGCATCCTGGGTTTCGTATATAAGAGCTAACTCTTCCCCTATGTGTGTGTGTGTGCGTTTGTGTGTGTGTGTCATGGGCTTATAAAACGTTAAGTGTAAATAAATTATTATCAAACGGGTAACCGGGAAGCGGGGCCGAGGGCGAGGGCGAGGGCCATGGCATGTGCTTCCGTTAACCTTTACCCACAGGTACAGTGAAGCTCAGACCTAAGGGAGTTAAAGGCGCAAAAAAAAAAAAAAAAATTGTGGGAGTTGGGCTGGAGAGACAAAAAGGAGAAAAAAAATGTGCCATGTTTGCCAACAACATGCAGCGAGTAACGAGACAATTACCGTTGGGAATGTGCAACCACTGGCAATCCTGCCCCCAAACCAAACGATCTACCCTTGCTGTCCCCCAGCCCCGTGCCTCAGCACCACTCCACATGCCCGCCACGTCATCCAATTGCACGCTTGCTGATGCTGCTGGCCAAACATGCAACTTTGAACAGCTTCATACGAATACGATGAATGTGTGCCAACACACAAAACACACACACACACACACACACACACACACACACACACATATACACACGAAGTGAGGCAAGTTGCAAAAACTATAGCATACATTTCAGCCTGCAAAGTTTCTGCGTGTGTGTGCATGTGTATGTGCGTGGGCGTGGTTTTTTTTTAAGGGGCGGCATGTCTGCGTAGACAACGTGTTAAGCTTCAGTGGTTTGCCATTGCAAATGGGACACATTAGCAATGTAGAGCCCCCACTATCCCTCCCACGCCCCACTCCGCCCACCCTCCGGCCTTCTCGGCCACCGATTCTAAGTGCGAATGAGGCAAAAGAGATGAGTGAAAGGAGAGTAAAGAGTCGACTCCCCTCCTTTTAGCCCCTAGGTCCCTCTGTCCATCCCTTTGGTGTGTGCCAAATGTGTCAGCAACAGAAGCAGCAGCAGCAGCAGCAGCAGCTAAGAAGTATCTTTCTTCCCCTCAGCCATCATCCCCTTTCACCTTTTGCCTTTACTTACGTATGAATTGCTTCATTTTTGCCCAGGATTTCCCCTCGTATATGACTGCAAATTAGTTGCAATTTTTCTTATAGCTGTTTCTTTCTTTTTGTTTGTATTCCTTCGTGTTGTTTTTGTTCGTCTATGTGTGTGTATGTGTGTGTTTGGGTGTAAGTGAGTGTGTGTGTCAAGGAATGTGGCAAATGAATTTTTATGTTTCGTGTAATTTATGTAAAATGAGCTTGGGGAAAATAGAAAAAAAAATTCCATAAGGAAAGAAAGTAAGCTCTCTATTTCTCGCTCTCTTTCTCTTTCTCTCTCTCTCTCTCTCTCTCTATTGAAGTGGATATGTCAGGTTACATAAATAAACTCTTTTGTAATCGTTATGTATACCTACTCTCTCTCTTACTTACCACAATGCAAGGGGGCAAAGTAATAGGAAAAAGAACTTTTTAGCAATTCAAATTCATGTATAGTATCTGTATCTCTACATCACACACACACCTACATTTATGCACACACACACATAATCGAAAACCTGTCACACGTGTGCCAACTGAAAAATCTACAAAATGTCAAACAATCAATCGAAATTCACTCACATGCCAATTGCTAGCAAGTTGGCCAAATTCCTATACCTATCCCTAACCTATGCACAAATGTATATAAGGGTGATTCAATAACTCAAAAATGGTATTCGAAAAGCGTTTTTGTAGTCGATTCTCTTTTGCAATAAATATATCTACAAGTGGCAAAATTTTTTAAGGACTTTATGCACTTTGATTTCAACTTGAAATTTAATTTTTTAAAAGTACATATTGGTTTTGATAGAGCTCAAATAGAAAGAAATATATAATTAAAATGACTAACATTATGGTATGTACTTTTAGAAAATTATGGTATATACTGTTAGAATATTATAAAAAATTTTAAAACAACATATAATTGTTAATTCATTAAATGAATCCCAAGCGTTTGGATAAGAGCACAAACTAACTAAATATGCGTTAGTTAGGATACAAAAAAATATCTTAGTAAAGGCAGAGACAAAGCCAGGTTTGGGCAGGGAGCTGTCCCCCTCTAATCTTTTCAATTTAAAAATCAAATTGCATTATTTCTTGCAAAATTTTGTATTCTACCTTCTCTTAAGTGGCATCTATCCCCACCCAATTGGGATCCTAATTACGCCCTTGAGCAGAGACAACTGAGAACTCAAATTCGCTATATCAAATATGCAAAAAGGTTTACATAGAGCATAATATAAATAGATAAGGGTAAAAGAATACAATTTTTAGAAGGTAGATTAGTATAAAGATGGTTCAAAGAATCTTATCTATAGCTTATGGTATTGAGTTTCAATACAATATTCTTGCTTATGAGTATCACTACGTGAATTAGAGAATGAATTCTGCTTCAGGCAGGATGAAGAAAACTTAAGAAATAGATAGATAAAATGGTCTTTCTCTATTTTATTTTGTTTGCCATCTTTTTGAGCTTTCCCCTTATAAACTTTCACTGCAGTATTTGCATTTTAGTATTCATCTCTTGGCCCCTTTTGGTCAAGAATTTGACCAAAAACATCTTAAACTGCATCTAGACGAATGCAGAAAGACTTGGCACTCAGTCGACCTACTGATATTCCTATTTGCCTAATCATGGCTTAGACGGTTTTTAAAAGCGTCTGAACAATTTCACACCAAACTGTGTCCTAGACAATGGGGGCTGGCTTTTTCTTTTTGGCATTCTATTTCGTTTGAATTACCCTAGCGTAAAAGGCGAAGAGAGAGAGAAAGGTAGCTAAAACGGGCCAAACGCAGCAGCTGCCATAGAAATTCTGTACGGTAAAACGTATAAATGTCGATTCTAGCCACAGAGACCAGACCAAACATCGACGACGACGACGACGACGACACATTTAGAGTCCTTCACTTGTGCAACTTAAATAATACAATTTCTCCACATCCTTTTAACTCTATCTCACTCTCATATTCTTTCTCTGTCTCTCTCGTTTTAGTTAGAACAAGCAAGGAGACATGAAGCCAAATCAAAATCCTTTAATAAACTACTAAAAATCAAAATACGACAACAACATCAACAACAACGACGACGTGGGAAAAAAAGGATCCACTCCCAAAAAGGGGGATTTCTGCGTCGCGTCGTTTATTCTAGCCATTTTTGTATGGGCGACACGTTTCACTCTCGAGTAACAACAACAACAGCAAAAAATCTCGTCTCTGAATTCAATTAGTCGTAGGAAGAGAGAGAGAGAGAGTGCCCATAAAAAAAAAACAGGGCGAATGCCTCCCAAAAGAGCTTCCAAAATATCAAGAGTCCTGTGTATATGATATATTTATATAGAGTGCTGATTGTGTGATAAAATACAGCAACAACAATTTGCCAAAACCTACAACAACAACAAAAACGCAAAGCAAAGCAAAAGTTTATAGTTGACATCCTGCAAAAAAAAAAAAAAAGAAAAAAGAAAATAAAAGCTAAAGCGTAATCCGTACCCGTACCCGGAAATCATTAACATCATCTATTGAAAATGTCTGCAGTTGAATTAAATGGAAATGTTCCAGCCATGGAATTTCATCAAAGACAGGTTAGTGCAAAAAGTTTTTACAAACAAAAGGAAAATACTCAAAATCTGACATTATTCTCAGAAACTTAAATTGGTTTTAAGTCATAAGCTATGCTCATAAAGGAAACTAAACTTACTGATAATTGAAAGAATTTTGAGAAAAAAAAGTAATAGGAAAGATTTATGACTACTTTGAGAAGCGAGGAAATTTTTAATATTGTTAAAGATATATCGAAAAAGCTAACCATGGTTATGCCTACTTGATAAAGTAGTTCGATCCTGACATTTGGGGAAAATTTTGCTTAAAAACTTAAGGAAACAAAAAAATTTGCAGCTACATACATATATGATATAGTAGTACGATCCTGACCGTTTAAGAACTTAACCTGCCTATGGAAATAAAAAGCTACCGAATCCACTGAATCTCAGGTCAATATCTTTTAACATGAGAGAGGTGGACGGACATGAGTTTATCAACTTGGCTATTCTTGCTGATCAAGAATATATAGATTTATTTTATAAAGTCGAAAAAGTCGCCGTCTATGACAAATTTTATAATTCTTTCTGCAAGATTATAAAAATTCCTCTTGACCAATTTTTATTAATTTCAATTTAATTTTTGACAGTTCCCCGAATTAAACACGTTTTAATACTAAATAAGAGTTTATATCTGTGAAAACAGTATTGATATATATGTAAATTTATTCTTTACAAAAATCTTAACAATCTACGATCTTCTTTTTGGGCGTACAACCCTCTTTTCTACGGACAAACAAGAAAGTTTTAAGAGAGAAAGTTTTGTGGTGTTTAACGTTCCAATTAAGTGATCGACTTCTGTATATTCCATCCATTTCTATGAATGATTATCTTACTGGACCTTTCTTATGCGGACAATGTGGATAGCATCTCTGTCCATTCAACAGAATTTTTAGTGGAATTCACAGTTCCAATTGGGTGATTTACCAAATAAGGATTCTCATCCGTAGAAACTATTTGAAATATAAATTAATTTTTAACAAAACTCGTAAATGAATACAGAACGATCTACGATCTTCTTGGTGGGCGTATAAGCTTCTCTTCTGTGGATAATTTAGACAGGATCGCTGTCCATTTAAGAGGGTTTTTTAGTGTCATTTGCTGGAATTCAAAGTTCCCATTAACTTCTGTATATTCCATCCATTTCTTTATACATATTTCTCAAAGCTTACAAATGAAAACAGGGTCTAAACGTTCTGGTTTTAGATACTGAGTAAGAAATTTTAACTACATCAACTAAAAATATGGCCCGAGATATTATTCTATATACAATGTATATGATTTCAAAGTTGATTAAAAAGTTAATGCTATTACAACTTTTTAGACTTTTCCAAAACCGTGTTGCGACTGATTTAAGCCCCTAAGATTTACATATATCTGTGCAAATCCGTCACACCAATTAATTACATATATAAAAAATAAAATATACTTTTCATGGTAGTTTACGGAAAATTCATTTGTTAAATTGAGAAAAGCCTTACGAAGAATTATATAAATATATATGAAAACTCTCGATACTTTCATTAACAAATCATTTGCAATTGAATTAACAGCAAAGAAGTCAATTTTTACCTCATATACTTACATATATATATTTATGTAGATGTACATTTGTATGTATGTACATATGTATGCCTATATAATATGCATATATGTATGTATATGGTGAAACAAAAAAGTGTTGTGGGCATACATACGCAGCTGCAAGTTGCTGCAGCGTTTTTTTTATTTTAAATAAACTAGGCGAATTTTGTATACACTTAAAGGTTTTTCCTTTGACCAGCTACTTTGATGAAAATTTTACCCAGAAATTATCAAAATTCTCCATAATTGTTTGTTAGGTATTTATAATATGCTGATAATTATTGATTAATCATTTTAATTAGTTGAGAGAATAAAATGAGATTTCGTCGGATATGCTTTTTGCCAAAAATGATCATTAAAAATGAAGAAGCAACAGGCCAAAGATCTGCATAGCCACAAAGTAAAGAGCAAGTGGGACAAACATAAAGGCTTATTTATCTGAAGCTCGAGCAGGGAATTTTATCTCTTTTTACTGCAAAGCTGCGCCGCTGGATTAGTTGCTCCTCCCATTTTTTTGGTTTTCCTTTGGTTTGCGCAATTTTGCGGGATCCGCACAATAAATCTTGAGACGTCGAAGTGAACGGTTGCGTTTTTTCACAGTGATTTCTGCAGTGCGTTCCGTATGAAATTGTTTAAGTTTTTTAAGTGAATCTTTGTGAATTTTCAAATTGTTTAAATTTGCTCAACAAAGATCTGTGTGCCTTTTTTTTCGTGTGATTTTTTTTTTAAGTGATTAATTGAACAAAAGGCATCGCAAAATGGATAGCGATTGGCCCTTTGATGTAATCAGTACTACGCCTTCCATAACGGGAAATTGGGGCATTTTCTATCGCTGCTGTGAATTGAACAAGGAGCTAAACGACGAATGGGGCCATATTAATGAGGATATTTGGGTGCGTTTTTTATATTCTTTTTCATTTGAATGGTTTGAAAAATTGTAACGGAATTTTATTTTTACCGTTGGACCGTTGGAACCTGTTGCATTGCAAAGTACTTTAAAGCTTTGTAACTTTTGGCGCCAAGCTTGTCCTGTTGCACATTGCAAGGACTTTTTGTTGGATGGCGCTAGCGAGCATTTCAAAGTTTTCAAGCTTTCTCAAAAAGCACAAACTCGAATATTTCCCTTCTAAACTTCTTAGCAACAAGGTGGCGCCACCTTGTTAGCTCTAGCAGAACTTAAAAAAGTCCTTTCTCCATAAACGGCAGGTGTCTCTTTGTTTTGAAAAACAAATTGATTTAATATAAATAATTGTAACATACTTTCAAAGGTCACTAAAAATATACAAATCATTTGCAACAGAGCTCTGTTAATTTCGCATTTAGTTAACAGAGCTCTGTTAATCTGTTAATTGAAAATATTAAAATAGATTCTAATTTGAATCCATCGATTTAAATCAATATGCAAGGGTTACTTAAAGCTTTAAACTCTCTGAAATAGAATGCAATTTCATAAAATTTACTAAACACACTAAAAGATTATGATAATTTGTTATTACTGACTATTCTGATTCGTACGTCTTACATCTGTTATCAGTAATCCTTTGATTCTTCATTACGTATTGCACCATTTTTGACTCTTTATTTTGTTCAGCGGCGTCTGCCTTAGGTCCTTTGCGGTCTTTCGTGAATTTTTTGAGTTTGTCGAAGGTCTTTTGCGATCTGCTTTTGGTCTATTGGGTCTTTTACGGTCCAACTTAGGTCTTTGAGATCTGCCTTAGGTCTTTGACGGTCTTGCTTGGGTTCTTTTGGGTCTGTCGAAAGCCTTTTGTGATCTGGTATTGGTCTATTGGGTCTGAGGAAGGTCCTTTTCATTATGCCTTAAGTCTTTTGGGACTGCCTTTGGTTTTTTGAGTCTGTTGACAGTCTTTTGCTTTCTGCCTTGCTTTTTTCAATTATTGTAACTTTCTTAAGTTTCATTAGCTTGTTGTTTTTTTTTTTTAGAAAAAACTTTACCAAACTAAGTTTTAGGAATTGACTTTTCACGGAATCTAGAACATAAACTTTAGTTTACAAAGCGTAAGAGCGGCCTCTCAAGGCTGACTAAAACGTTTATTCAACTTTAAATTTAGTTAAAAAAAAAAGAAAAAGCCAATAAGTGGGGCTTAAATGACTCAAACAGTCGCCACTCTTCTCCCCTCTCTCACTCTCTCTCTCTCTCTTATGTTTCATGGAACAGCTCAGTTTAAAGTATTTTAGCTAGCTTAGCTAAACAATTTCGCAGTTATTATTAAGTACCTAATCTCTAAAAAGTTTCAGCGTATCTCCATTCCGAAATTCCATTCCTTAATTGGCTTTAGTCAAAAATTAACCATTCATTTGGATTTGATTAAACAACACACAATTTGTATGTGTATTAGTTTGGCAAATTGAAATCAAACATTTTCACTGCATTATTTTGGGGCCCAACGTTGATTAAAGTGTTTTTCGTGGCATTGCTCCATTCCCGCAAATCCCGCACACGAAATTTTGCACGCTTTCCATCCCAGAAGCACTTTTCATTCACGTAAATAGCAGTGCAAAAACTGATCACTGCTAATTTGGTTAGGGCTAAAATGCAGCGTAAATCCACTCAGACACTCCATGCTCTACCGTTTTGTGGACTAGGCCAACTTTTATTGACTTCCGCCGCAATTCGCAGGAAACGATGGCTGCTGCTGCTGCTCCTGCTGCTGCTGCTGCTGCTGCCATGGCAAAGTGCAAACTTCTGTCGACGTCAACAGCCGGACTTAGGATGAAGCGCGACCACCCAACTTCAGTGGCTTATTTGGACCATGGAAAGGGGATGAAATGAGGAAACTAATAACCAGGATATTGAGTTTAAAAGAAATTTGAAGCAGAAATTGCAAACGAAATGAAGTTTCAACGTGGCTGAGAATTCGATTCATAGGACAGCTTAACAAGACTTCAGATCGATGGCCATTCTGCTTCTTCGAGGGCTGCCAACTTAGTCTTTAGCCTTTAGTTTTTAACTCTTTCTGCTTGTTGAAATATTATCATCTTTAGGATAAATTTGTCGTCTGACTGAAAATTGTTAGAAAAGCAATTTCTCAAGTTTTTTTCTACTTTTTAAAATTGATTTCTCTATTTTCCAAGCCTAAAAACCATTGCAAAAGTTATTTTAACTCGATCTCTCAACCCCTCCCTAAGAGCAGAGTAAATCCTATTCCATACTACTAAAGCAACCCCCTTTGACATGCCACGCCACTGGTAAAGCACCAAAATGCTTCTGCCATTTACGCAATCAAACCAGAGACATACGGTGGGTGGGCGAGTGGTTGAATGGGTGTTGGATAGAAGAAGAAGATATGCTACGAAGCCTTCATAGACAGCGGCTGGCCAAAAACAAACACAAAGTTGGCCACCATCAGAATCAACAGCAGATGCTCCCTCTCTCTCTCTCTGTCTCCTCTTCCTTCTCCTATTCGGTGTAGGTGAACTGAACTAACAACCACAGACCAGCAACAACAACAACAACAACAGCAAAGTGAATTTCGTGTGCAATTAATGGGAAACTGGAATGGATGGCAGGAATAGGAGGCCCAACTTTTGAGCTAATGCCGCGAAGCTTTCTAGCCCAGAAAACCAAAAAAAAAAAAAACGAATTTCTACTATAATTGGATAAGCAGTACGCCAGCAAGCCCAGTTAGCAGTAACAACAACAACAACAACAACACATACCTCACTCTCACCCTCACTTCCCCGCAACAACAACAAAAATGTTAAAGTTCTAAAAATGCAATAAACAACAAAAATAGCCCCCAAAAAGAAGCTTTTTGTGCTGTCCAAAATTCAATTAACGTGCAACGTTTCACACTTTTTATACCCTTTTTGAAAACAAAATGAAACTAAATTGGTTATATTAGTGATGTGCGAATTTGGAGTATATATAAATAGCTAAAACCGAGAAGTCACTTAGAGTTCTCGTGAAGAAGAGAAAAAATATTATAGACAACTTTTATGGCTTTGATCAAGTTTTTTTTTTTAAAGATTTTAGTCGGTTCTTCTGAAGGTTTCTTGACATATAGGAACAAACATAAATCTGTTCAACTTATAGTTTCTCAAGTTGATTTACATTATTTTCTTTTTAAATTGAAATCATTTTCTTTAATGCAGGGTATTGAAAAAGTCGACTTATCTTATGAATTTTTCGGTTTTTACGTGTTGTTTTTGTGGTTGTAGGGGCTCTCATGTGGTTGTGGGCGTGGCGTCATTGCATTGATTACGCGTTTCGAGGATAAACTTTGCGGGCAGTTAAAACTTTTTGGGCTTGGCGCCTTAAAGTATGCAACGTTCATTTCAATTAGGCAGGCAAACGAAAACAAAAAATTTCAAATTTCATCCGATTGCCTGCCAATTTTTTTTTTGCTTTTTTGCACTTAAAATTGAAATATTCAGTTTGTTAGTTGAGAGGAAATTGTTTTTTTTTTTTTTTTTGCAAAGTAAACAACGAAATTGTAAGTTATTTTTAGAGTCAGAAACATAATATGAAATTTTTATTGACCCATTTGATTGCTTAGGTAATAATATTGATATGGACTTTGGGTCCTTTTGTGGTCAGTGGCATAAAAAAATGTCTCGAAAAAGTTTTGAATAATTTCAGTCTTAAATGAAGTTAAGCTTCTTCCTTCTTATTACTTAGATGCTGTCAGTTCAAATTGAAAATTTAATGAAAAATGATGGATTTAAAAAAAAAAAAATTAAAATTTCTCTCAATAAGTTCTGCTTTTTTCCTCTAGCCAAAGCAGCACAAGAGAAAAAAGTAAACTTTTTTTTTTTTTTTGAAATCCATACGAAGACAGCGAGAGAGGGGTGAGGGTGATGGCAAGGGGGGCGTTTTGAGAAGAGAAATATCTAAGCTTGTTTGGTTTTGGCCAGTGGCCAAAATGTCAATTCCAATTCGCATTTCGCACGCGGCACATCACATTTGTGCCGTATATTTTTCTTTTTTATGTATATATGTATGTATGTATGTATGTATAGTGAGTGGAAAAACTGGACCATCAAATCAAACCAGCAACTGCATTTGTTTTATATAATACACAGACTCTACGGAAATTATCATAGCACAAATAGAGAACGAGAGAAAATCACAAAAAAAAAAAAATCCAACACAGAAAACAACAAAAATTTGAAATAAATTTTGCCTTGCAGCAAAAGGCAATCAAGATCTTCACACACACTTGGTCACACACACACACACACACATACACGCACACACACATGGAGAGTGAGATGTGTTCAGACGACCGATACACAGCCGCCATTTTGCTCAAATAGAAGCAGACATGCATGGCGGCATTTCCGGTTGCTTGGCACCATTAGTGCAGCCTCTGCCACGCCTCCCGTTTTGCGGAAACTCTCCTCCCATCTGTTCTGTTTCGTCTCGTTTGCCTTTTTACTTTACTTTTAGCTATTTTGGCTTTTTGTCGAGATAAGCAGTTTTTCCTCCATTTTTCGTCTATTTTCCTTTTTTGTTGCTGGCTCTGTACAAGTTTTTCGCCGTCTAGAAGGAAAAACTTGTTTTTAAAAAGCGCATTTGACATGTGTTTGCTGCAGGTCCCTCCTCTCCCCGCCGCCTTCAAACAGCCCACCTACTCCTAGTTTGGATTTCTTCTACTATTTTGGCCAGAAGATTCTTCTTCTGTGGCAAGAACTTGCCAACTTTTTCGGCGTCTTTACGCTTTTGTATTTTTATTCTCTTTCGCTCTCCTTCTCTCTCTCTCTCTCCTTCTCTCTTTCTGTGTGTGTGTGTGTGTGTGTGTGTCTAAAGTATATTCATTATTTTGTTTTCATTTTGCTGTGTGGCTAAGAGAAGTTTGCAATTGAATTTTATTGTATCTCTTTGGAATGTAGTCAAAAATAATAAGTTTTAACAGCAACACCAACAACAAGCCAAAAATAGCCTGAAACCACTGTGAATAGATTTTTATGGACTTTGCCAAGAAATCATTTTGAGGTTTACCCTTCGCCCACCCACCCCTGTGCCCCTCTTCCCTGTGTTGTTGGCATTTATAAAGTGCGCAATTTGTTGGTGCAGGACTCGCAATATTTTTCTTCTCCTATTTTCTATTGACTTTGGCATTGGTAATTAGTTTGATTGAGTTGAATGGCAAAGACATATCTTGGCACACTAGCCGAGTGTAGTCCTTTTTGGCTGGCACTTACTTAAGCCAAAGAGCGAATTGGCAACAACAAAAAAAAAAAAAAAAAAAACGTGACATATTTCCTTGGAAACAGCAACACACACACATTGAAAAGTCGAGAGTTTCGCCATGGCCATCATTTCCATTGGCATTAGCGTAATAAGTTCAAGTTAATCCCTTGGAGCACACAAAACTTTCTGACTTGCTAATATTTAATTCATTCAATCAGATATTCTCTTCACATAGTTTCAGTCATTAAATATATAGAGCAAATGGATAAATCGATCTACAAAATGTTTATAGAGAAATACTACCAATTTCGTTTTTGCCTCTTAAGCATCGACCCAATGAAATGACTATTAGTAAATCGATCTAAAAATCTCGATCTTGCTTTTGTCCTTTCATTTGTGTTAACTTGTCCCCACTTAAAGAACTTCTTCCTCTTTATTTCGACTTTGTTTTTTTTTCATTAAATTGGAAGAAAAAATTTTACAACGAAAACAAAATTGTCATCAATATATTCTGTAGGATTTGTTTATTCACTTTATTCCATTTCGAATTGTTTGTCAGTGCTTCAGTCAGTGCTTTGTCAGTGCTTCACTCTAAGCGAAAATCAAGTTGATTTGTTTATTAAAACGATTTAAAAAACAAAACTTAGATATCAACTATTTATACCTTAAAACAAACTTAACTGAACAACAAACAAAATTCTTAAAGTGATTGTGGAAAATTGTAATTTTTTTTTGTTTTTTCAATTTTCTTATAAATATTTTGTTGATTTTAAACTCTTTGACTAAGTGTGTATGCACATATGCATGTGACCCGCATGCTTGAGAGCCACATTTACCGCACTTCATCTGCTACATAGACACTTACATATGTACATCTCCCACTATCTCTCTCTCTCTCTCATTCTCCCCCTATTCCCGCCTAACTCTTGCTTTGTATGTGGACATTTTTGCTAGCTCTCGCATCTTATTTTTTGGGGGGTAATACAAATCAAGAAATATTACGCAAAACCAAAAAAGGAGACCGCAGCTAAATACACAAAAGGCAAAGCACAAGCCAACCCAAAAACGAAACGAAACCAAACCAAACTAAACTAAACCAAACCAAACCCAACCAAACCAAATGAAACCAAATGAAATGAGTGAAAAGAAGTTTTTAGTGAATGAAGAAGGAGGCTGAGGCGGAGGATGTCTCTCTAAAGCTATGATAAACCGGCAAATGCTTTTAACTTGGCTAAAATGTTGCATACTTTTTGGCGTTCACACGCACACTCACACACACACAGAGACAGAGAGAGAGAGAGAGACAACACACACACACACATACACATGAGCTCTTTGCTAATGGCCTGACGCCGTAGTCATCCTCATTCTAGTCGTCGGCGACGCGTCATTGTCCCTGGACGACTTACTCCCCCCCACTTCGGCTGTCCCCGGCCTGTCTGGTAGGAGCGTGGGAGTTAGAGTTAGGTGCGGGTGTAGACTGAGCCGTCGCTGGCAAATTATAATTGAGTGCATGGCAAGCGCATTGAACTGTGTCCCAAGCCCAAAAAATATTTTCACCCACCCACCTGCATGTATTTTGTGGTAACTGTAACCATGTTGAGCGGGGGTAGAAGCTGTAGAAGGCGTCTTCTACCTGTCTGAAATTGGAATGGATTTGGAATGAGATGGGCGATGCTAGATGGGAGATGGAAGATGGTCGGGTTGGGTTCGGTTGGGTTGGGCGTTTTGGGAGAATGGAGTTGGGTCTTTGTGGCTTCTCTGTTTCTGTTTGCTGCTTGCCACTTGAGACGCCGCACATTTTCACATATATATATTTATACTTCTTACTCCTCTCATTCTCTGCCACCCTCACATTTCCCATCCCCCTCTCTCGCTCTCTTGCTCTGAGGGTCTTTCGCTTTGGGCCATAAATTTTGCGCCACGTTTTGCCATTTTAATGAATGGATTTTTTAATGCAATGTTTTTTGGCTCGTTATGGAGGGAGGGGCGAGAAGGGGAGTTAGGACAGGAGACGAGCAGGCAGCCTAGGAGAGCTCCTTTCACCAACTCTCTTTAAATTTATTGACTAATTTAGTCGAGCACCTCCACCACACTCTTCCTCGCTCTCCCCCTCTCTCCTTTTCTCTCTCTCTCTCTCTAATAAATAGATACTTTTCTCTTTGCTACGCTAATGGTCTGTATTTTGATTTAATCTTTGCGTTGCTTTTTAATTTGCCTCGAAAATTTAATTAATGTAAATTTTATAGAACACACACGCATCATTAGGTCGCTCCGCCCCGCCCCACACCAAACCCAACACCCACCTGGGGCTAAAAGAGAGAGAGAGAGAGAAAGAGAGGGAGAGACAAAGTAAAGGAGACTCATAAACTTGCGATTAAACGCAATGGGACATGAGGGAAATATTTTTGGATGGTGGCAAGGAAAGTGAAGCGATTTTGCTACAAATGAATGAACACATGTTTTTGCACCCGAAAAAGTATGCTATGGTTTTTTTTTTGTGCGTGTGGGAGATATTATCTATGTACGTAAGTAGCACTTTCTCTACCCGCCCACACCCACACACCAACCCACACCCTCTGCCCATCTCTCTGCCATTTAGCCATCACTCTTTCTTTATGCGTGTATATCCTTTTTAGCCATCCCTTTTTGCAACTTGGGCTACCTTTTGTCATCGTTTGCCTTCTGCTGCTGCTGCTGGTCGTCGTTGTCGTCGTCGTTCTGTCTGCGCGATAACAAGCATCATAAATCCTTTTTTCTTGTAAATGGCACACGGACAGCTAGGTGGAAAAAAAAAGAGAAGAAGAACTGAACCTCAAACCCTAGCCAAGCCAAGCCAAGCGAAGGCAAGTTCTCCACGCATTTCTTCTGCTGTAGAGCCATTTTGTAGGCGGCGTCGCAGGAAAAACAGCGTCTGTGTTTCGCTTTTGGCCATCGTTTGTTATTGTTTGCGGTTAGTTGGCCACCACATTCCCATTCCACAATCACACACATCCATATATATATAGATATATATATCCAGTCACTGCCAACCAGCAGCATAACCCCAGAGAGTTGAGTTGAAGTTTTCTGCAAGTTTTTTTGTTTTTTTTTTTTTCGCGCAAGACAAGATTTACCTAAGCAGATTGTATTTCCTTCTCTCTCTCTCTCTCTCTCTCTCTCTCTCTCTCTCTCTCTCTGTCATTCGTTCTATACTTAAATATTTGAAATATGAAAATCATTTCTCATTTTCATTTTATTTTAATGGTTCTTTTATTATTTTTTTTTTCACTCTATTTTATATCAAATAGGATTTCTTCTTTAGCTTATTTGATTTTCGTATATAGTATTTTCGCCCAACTTATCAGCTGCTGCAAGCTGCTTAGCCTTAGCTTGGATACCACAGAAGAAGATATCTTCATATTTTCCCATTCCCAATACCCATTTCCCGCTCTCTTTCTCTTTCTCTCTCTATTTTTGGTTCTCCTTCTCTGTTTCGCTTTCTGATGTTGTTGGTGGCGACAATTTGCTGGCCAAAAGGGATTAAAAAGTTGCAAGCGTTGGGATTTGCATTTATGCTGGAACTGAGAAGAGAAGAACCCACCATCACACCAACACACCAAAACAAGCCATAACGCAGCAGGAAAGAGTCGTACTGAACAGAGAGAACATACAGATTGCACTCGGCTCTCGGCAATGGGCGGCGTAGTGTGTGTGTGTGACAAGGGAGGGGGCGAGAGAGGGGTGGCCATTTCCAAACACACAAATTCTCTGGCTTCTTTATTTTATCTCAATCAATTACACTAGCTTTTCGACTCTTTGGACCATAAATACGAAACATTTTCACACAAATTTTCATTATAGTCTACCAAAAAAAACCTTTTACTGCATCAGACAGATTGAATTTTTCGAATTACTTGCTGTATAAAGTAATGGTAATCGAAAGAAGAAAAAAAACTATGAAAATGAAGAGACTTAAGTAGAAAGATTTCTACAGAGAAGAGTTTAAGTGTCTCAAATTTTAATCACAAAATGCCATGATTATTTGTCCTTAGCCATCTTAATTTGAAAGTCAGTTGAACACTTAAAAACGTTATGAAAGTTTGTTAATTTGGAATTTATTTTATTTCACTTGCATCTAACTACGACCATGTGCGCATGGGTCTATCTATCTGCCTGTTCCAGGCCGGAAACAGTCACTCTACAGTGCAAAAATTGCCACTTTACCGCCTGCAGCTTCAACTGCACCATGACCTGCTCATGTTGTCCTCCCGCTTCCCCTCCCTCTTCTATCACGACTTATTGTGGGGGGGTTATTTGCATTTCAAATCTGCATCACCCACACATTCACACTCACACACACACACACACACACACACATGGTGACTCTTTGGCTGTTTAATAAGCCCTGCACACGCTGATGCTAGGTGCCATGCCATACCATGCCATGTGCCGTTCGAGGCACCAAAAAAGGAGTAGAACGTTTTTGAGTTGGTCCTGCTGCTGCTCCAGCTTCATCTGCATCTCCATTTCCATCTCCAGTTCCAGCTCTGGCCTCAGCTTCAGTGGGCTAATGCAATCTTGACAAGCCAAGCGTTGTCGTGGACAGCCGAAAATGAGGCTTGTCACTTTTGATTCGGTTTTACTAGCCCCTGGCCATGGTGAATTTTTGATTTGTCTCTTGTTTGTTGAGCTTCATGACATGACGCTTTGGTGGCACCATCACAAAGCCAAAAGAGAAGGCCAACAGAAATGTGAGATATTGTTCCATGAGGCGACTTTTTGATGGCATTAAAAACGACGGAATGTGAAATTGCCTGCGAGATGAGGTGGCCTGGCAATAAACGGCACAAAACTACTCACGATTCATCCATTCGTCCTCGACCTTTGTGAGCTTACCGATTCTTTGGCGATAGTCACCGATTTTCCATTTAGATTTGATGATTTTGTTTTCAATGGATTAACCTGCCTAGGGGCGAGTCGACTGAGCAAGCAGATACTCAAAATTTGGGATACGTACATACATATTTAGGCGTATTGTCTTATAGAAGGGATTTTTTGCAAAAAATTCAAATAAAGTCCATTTAATAATAGTTTCTTGATGTTGTTAAATTTGTTTAAAGATTTTTTAACTGTTTGATAATTTGTTTTGTATATGTTCAATATTTATTTAAAATTGAAATGAAAACTCTTTGTTTTAACTCCAACTTGAAAATGATTTGAAAGAGATTCATACAGCTTTAGCGTAAATTGAAAAATTTATTTTTATGTTGATTAATAATTGAACAAAAGAGTTAATGTAAACACATTTATAAAAACATTATAAAACATTTAAAATAACAAAATTGTTTACCAAGTAGATTTCTATTTTGAAAAGTAACCGTTTTTACATAACAGTGGACTGTTACTAACATCGCATTTTACTCATTTTGAGACATCTGTTTGACGCCATGAACACTGTAAACAGTATCGAACTGAGAAGTCTGTTACATAACATAAGCGCGCATGTGAAAATTTCAAATTCAAAGACTAGCCAAAAACCAATGTTAGTTTTACAGACTCGCATATGAGCTAACAGACTCACCAATGAATCTGCTCGCCGCCGATTAACAGGATGCTGTTATTAACATAACTCCAAGTTAACATACCGATAAGTTTTGTACGACGTTAAGAATCGATATCAGTCTGTTTCGATATCAGTTTATTATTATTGTAGTTGTATTTTTGAGCTCTTCGCAACAAGTCGTCGGTGTGCGGATCGTAAATATAATTATAGTATTGGATTCGGCACGCTTGAAAGTGAAAACGCACACACACACACACAGACACAAATACGCGCGCACGCAGACAACGCCGAAATCCGGTGCAACAATAATAATAATAATGATAATAATAATATGAAAACAACAAACAAATCGCATCCAATAGTGAACTTAAGCAAGAATAGAATAAAAATATAATAAAATCAAAAAAAAAAAAGAAGAAATAAGAATAATAAATAAATTAAAGTGCATTGCCTAAAAAATAAGATGAATTGAAATCAGAGAGAGATAGTGTGGACGATAGAGAGGATGAGAGATGGATTTGAGAGCGGCCAAAGAAGAGATACAAAATGAAATGAAAAGTTATAAATAAATATATATGCCATGACGCCAACAACAACAACAACAGTAACAGCAGCAACAACTACACAAAAAGAGGGACGTGATTTCTCTTGTGCCTGGCCATTCTGCCCTGCCTCTGCCTCAGCCTCAGCCTCCGCCTCTGTCGTGTCGCAGTCCACCCCTTCTTGTATCTTCTTGTACTGTGAATCCATCCCAAAAAATAAATGAAAAAAATAAAACAGAATTTCATTCACTCAACGCACATGTTTTTCATCGTTGCCGTCGCCGTTACTGCTGCTGCTGCTGTTGTTTCTCTCTCATTTATTTTGTGCCTGCTGTTTTAGCCTGTTATCCTTTTTGTGCCGTTCATTCGTATTTTGAGCTCTCGCTCTTTTCTGATTCGATTTTTCCCATCTCGCACACACACACACATTAAATCTCTCTCTCTCAACAGCAGCATCCCTCTCACCCACACAATTACATGCGAGAGAGCGAAAGAGAGAGATAAATTACACTCAGCTGTAGTTGCCGCCGTTGTAGCAGCAGCCGCCGCCGCCTCCTCGGCCGCCTTTGTCTCTTATTTTCCATTTTCCATTTTTAATGTTAAGGAAATTCGCAACAAAAAGGAGAGAACGAAAAAATAGAAGAAGAATCAGACAAAATGTGTGTGCCAGATGATGTACATTTTGGCATTTCGTATCTTTCAGATACTCTTTAACAAGCAAACAAACCGAGGCCTTTGTCTCACTCTCTCCCTGTCTCTCTCTCAACCGATTCATTGAAAGTTTTGTTTTCTACCTACCTACCTACTTCCCTGCCTCCCTCGCGTAAATTTATCGCGTTCCTTCTAAATAGCGCGTGGTTTTTTTTTTCTCCTCATCCTCATCCTTTGCTGCTTTCATCTCTTGTATGTTTTGTGTCGCGCGTTTGCGCTGTTTTTTGCAGCCTCCCTCCTCCCGTATCATTACTCGACTTGATTCTTCTGTTTCTATTTTGCGCATTTCGCTTTTGGCCGCAGATTCTTTGTTTCTGTTTCTGTTGCTGTTTTCACTATAAATATATCAAATCCTGCGAAAAGCCACCCCTATCAAGCAACAGCAACAACAAATTGTTTAAAACATTTCTCGCTCTCTCTCTCCCTCGCGCTGTCTCTCTCTGTCTGTCCGTCCCTTCCTCCCTTTGTCTCTCTGACGCGCGTTGTGTGTGAAAATGCGAAAAAAATATTGTTTATTTATTATAATTTTTGTTGCCGTTCCTTTTTTTTTGTATTTTTTTTCGTAGCATTAGCAAACAGTTTTTGCTAACAGTGTAAAAAAATCTTCAACACAAGAAAAAATAAGCATCAAATAAATTAAAACAATTTTTGTGCCAAAAAAAAGAGAAGCAAAACAAAATATATCTAAAATAGTTTAAATCAAATTAAAATAATAAACAACAGCAAAAGTTACAAACAACAACAAAAAAAAGAAGAAGGAAAAGATTTGTGTGAGAAAAAAACAAATCAAAACTCCAAACCGAAACTGAAAAAAAAAAAGGACAGCCTAGACACGTAATTCGCGACGCCAGTGTAAACATAAAAAGCCGTCAAACTGTGGGGCTCCGGGGCATTTTTTCTTCCTCCGCAAGGAATGTATTATCCGGTAAGAAACGTTCACCGACCAAAGGACACTTCACACCAAAAACAAAACAAAGAATTGCTACCGCAGCTCAATTTCTTGTTGACTTTTCCTTTCTTTCCTAAATTTGAAATTCGACACTGTTCAACAACATTAAAACAAAATTAATGTAACCTATTTCATATATTTTATTTGATTTGTGTGATTAACTCAAAAAGATTTTAAGCCCTAATAGAAATTATTTAAATGTTGTCAAAGAATTAAATCTTAATTGTAAATATTTTAGAACAAAAAAGTTTACTATTTTTGAAATCGTTTTTATGATTTAAGTGTTTTTCTAACATTTAAGTGGATAGAAACGTTGCCTACATAACGCATTTCTAAGCTTAATTAACTTTTTTTTGCTTTTCTATAGGATTTAAGACACTCCCAAATAGCTTAACTTTGCTCTTAGCTCTTTAATTGGTGATATTTGTATCCAACTTGTGATGAATTCTCGTTACAGCCCCTCAGTTGCTTAGATCACAAGTTTTGTAATTTTTGAGCCATTCCTAAACCAGAGATTAAAAAAAGTTCAATTCCCTGTCGTGCTTGTGCGTCTCTTAGTTGACAAACTCTGATATTTTTTAAGGTTTATTTAAAACATTGATTTATAATCCCATCTCCCGTTGTGTTGTCAACTTTAATGACTTAAGTCGGTCTTATCTGTCAAATTTTGCTTCCCCACCTGCTTTACCTGCTTTGACGAGAGAAAGAGATAGATTTTCAGTTCACGGTTTGTTAGGACACCCGTATCATATGTTAAGCGGCATGCACCCACACCCAGATCAGGTCGCTTCAAAAAGGTTTGTCCATCTACGATAAACTACTTGAATCATTTTTGCCTGTCAAAATGAATCTCTATGCCAATTTGAATGATGGCAGGATAAATTCGAGTTTAATCGAATCTTAAATTTTTGAAGTTTCTCGTTAAAATTAAAAAGTGAAAGATGGAATTCCGTCAAAGAAATTTGTTGCATAGTGACGCGAGCTAAACACGCGCTCCATCCACATCACTCTCCCTTTCGCTGTCTCTGTCTCTGTGTCTGTGGTGTTTGTTTGTTTGTTTGTTGGCTTGTTCGTTTTGTTGTTGCTAATGTTTACCTATTTACATAGACAACAACAAATAATGTCAAAATGTTGTATCCACACACACACACACACGTGTATACGTTTGTGTGTGTGTGTGTGCCCCAAACACCACTCAGACATATTTGCTGTTGACTTTTGCTGCTTCTTTTTCTCCCATGTTTGGTTTTTTTTGTTTTTTTTGACAATGCGCGTAAATTGTTTACTCGGTCTACAGCAAATTATAACCCAATGGCAAAAAACCGCTGTGAGCGCTCCTCTAAGTCTTTTGACTGAATCTCTGGTAATTTGATAGCCAAAATGCGGGTTGAGTTTTTATTTGTGGTTGATTTTGATTTTCTGATTCTTTTATCGCCGGGGTTCTTTGCTCAGTCTGTCTGTTCTGTCTGTGAAATGTTTCTTTTTGGTTTTGGTTCTCATCAAAAGTTATATAATTATAATGAGCAAATTTATTGCCTTATCATCTGATACCGACAAAAAAAAAAAAGACACACACAACTGATGGATTTCCCACGTATTTTAAACAAGTTGAAAATAAATCATTTTCATTATTATTGTTTTTTGTATTTATTTATTTTTACACATATATGTATGTATGTATGTATATGTGTATATGTATAATATATGCATAATTATCATGTAAAATTGTATCTAATTTCGTTCTCCCTCTCTCTGTGTCTTTTCAGGTATGTTTTTTCGCTGACTGATTCCACATGCAAATCAATTCGGTTAACTTTATTATTTTAAATAACCAATTTTTGATTGATAAGATAGTTAAACCAGACAGACAGCTGTGACGATAGTGGCAAAGAGGGGGAGGTAGGTTGGATAGGGGAGAACTGTAAAGTTCTTATCTTTATCTATCGTCATCATCATCGTCGTCGTCGATGTCATCCAATTGACATTTTATTTATGTTATATTTGAAATGCTTCTTTTCCGGTGCAGCTGTTAAAAGTTTCCATTAAAAACTTATCAATAAAATTTGTAGATAAATCAATTCCTCTTCGAAAAGGCAAAGCAAGCAGTGAAAGGAGCAGCAGAAGGAGGGGATGGAGAAATTTTCCATTTGCCATATATAAAAATAGTAGAACTTTCGATCAGCATCAACTTTTTACGGACCTCACATGTGAAATTTTGCTATTTGCTATTTTGAAATGAAAAATAACACTGGAAAATTCATGATTTAGATGCAAAGACTTTTCAAATTTAAAAAAACTAAAACGAAAACTACTCAAAGTTCTTTCGAACCTCGTCATAATAAAGAGTCGTCTTCATTACATAAACCAAGTTCGAAGACTATATTCCTTATCTGTTCAAAATCTGATAGTAGTAAATTTCGTTGACATTTTTCCATATTTGTCCATCTTGATGGAATTCCTACCCCAGTATTAATTTTAATCTCTTGATGAATGTCGCCGAGACGGCAGAATCGCCCATTCGCTTCGCCCTATTGATGTTGTCGTCAATATTCTGTGAGACTCTGTTTCAGTTTCAGCCGGCAAAAATGCCCGCAGCAATTTCCAAATGTCATTCTAATTAATTGCAATTAAAAACATTTTTTTTTCCTCGACGCGTTGCAGTAATAACTAAATTTTTATATATATATACACATAAAAAAAAAAATAGAGTAGAAAATATGGAAAACAAAAAGTGGGAACGAAAAAAAGGCAAAAATTGCGTCGCATTAAATGAAATCTTCCTGTTTGGTTGGCCAGCCGTTCGAGGGCGAGACAGACATAGGGAGAGAAGAGAGACTGAGAGAGAGAGCGAGAGGGCTTCAATTGAAAAATTGCACATAAATTGCATAAACTACAACTGGCATAAATTGTTGGTAGTGATGAGTGGAGGCCAACAAAAAGAGAGAGACAGAGCGCGTGTGGAGGTGGGGACAAAGGCAGAGGCAAAGATAGAGGTAGAGGCACTCTGGTAGTAGGTTCCATTGTGCGTGCGCACTTAACCGCAAAGTTGGCAAATGTTTTCTTTTATATATACATACATATGTACATATACATATTATACCCTATAGCCATATGTTGAAAAGTATAAAGATCATATAAAAATTATATAAAGCCCAGTGAAGGATCGAGTCAGTGAAACATAAATTGATAGTGAAGAAGTGACCGGCTATGGGCCTGGTAGCCAGGTAGTCAAACAGGGGCCATAAGTTTATTTCTTTGCCATCTAGAGCCACTAAAAGTTGATAATTTTATAAATTTTTGCCAGTGAAGGTTTCTAAAAGAAACAACATCTATTTTTTTATTCAATATTTTTTAAGAATTCCCAAACATATTTTCCTATTTAAAAGATTTTTTCTAGTTTTTCCACAAATCTTGTGTTTTTTTTTATTCTTTTGAAACAAAATGTTTTTATAAAACGCATCACAAAAGTTTCAAAATTAAAATATTTGCCTAACGATACTAGCTTTTAAACCGCATATTAGGTTTGCCATTTGGTTAAGTCTATCCGTCTTTAACGAGGTCGAAACGCACTCTGACCCACAACCGGGCACTCTTCATTAATTTATTTTTATAGACTTTTTGCCCCTATATACTTTAATTATAGGGTATAGGAAAAGTGCTCACAAATGCCTCTACATGTTGGTTTCTTTTTCCAAATAATAATATCTATCTTTATATTTGAGTTTTTAGGGTCAACATTAATTATGTTTATATTTCATTTTAATGCGGTAAAATTTTTGGATATTTGCTTGAAGTTTGAATTTAGTTACGAGGCTGCCCGGTTAAAAAGCAAATATCATTGGATAGTACTTACTTACTTTCACTCAATTAGCTTTTAAATCAATTTCATTTTCATTTTTGAATCCCCTTCCGAACACACACACACACACGCAGAGAAAAAACAAATGATAAAAACAGATGCTTTTAAGACTCTTACTTTTTTTTTCTTCTTTTATTTACATTTTTCATTACCTAAAGTGGTCATCAATTTTGGTTGGTTCGATGATAAAAATAAAAGTAAAACCGAGAAGATATTCTGTCATGATGCAAAACAATTTTTCAATATTCAATATTTTTTTCATATGATTGATTAAGTCGTCTACTGCGGGGGCGAGGGAGAGAGAGAGGGAAAATGGTGGAGGAAATGGGGATAAGACGATATGTCTATATCATCCTGCGTATTTACTTCACTCATTTATCGAGAGTCTCTTGATTTGGCTGGTCGACAAGCAGCGACACAATTTATTTCAATTAAAGTTGATTTACACAAAATTGCCTTCCCCGCTTCCCTCTTGCTTCTTTCCTTCTTAGCAACCAGCTTGATTGATGAAATTCACACAAAAAATTAGAGCAGTAGCCAAATGAATAAAAAATAAAAAATACAATCCCTTGCGAATTGTAAAAAAAAATAAAATAAAAAAATAAATACAAATAAAGATTTGGCAAACTGATATTGATAAATGATGGAAATAAACCCCACAAAAAATAAAAAAAAATGTTGCCTACATACTTAAATACACAAAAAATATAAAAACCCAAAATACTTAAAGCTGATAAGATTTTATATATTTTGCCCCTTTTTCTGTTTCTCCTTTTTTATTTTGCATTGGATTCCAATTGCTGCCCTCCTCGGCCCACCCTGGTAATCCGCTTACTTCATTAGCTTTTACGCATGGGCGTAGCAAAAAAAAAAAACGCAATATTTTAAACTGAATGGCATCGAATTGAAGTGGTCCACGTTTCAGTTTTAAGTTAGCTTAATCAATAGCTTAGTCTATATGTTCTTTGCCAACATTTGAAACATATTTATTATCAATAGAAAAAATTTTAAAAATTTTATTTAACCATAATTTTACATTGTTTAAAAGATATTTTCCCTTTTTCACCTCTTTGCTTTGGATATACCAAGAGATATTCTACACTTGTGCCAAGGTTTTTCACCATTTGTTCGAAGCTCTTGAACTTAAACTTGACTTTGTTGTCTGTCGTACCTTTCTGGTGCGCCTAACTTGCAGGTAACATTCCTCTTTTTACCGTTTTACCTTGTGACAGAAACTTATGTTGGTCCTGCAATCGTAAGAAATCTGTAAGGAAAACATTCATATATTTTTAAGAATTGAGAACTTTTCTTCATTCTTTTAGACAATATCCGGCAACACTTTTCACTGCACCAAGTCAAAATCAAAGAAAATGTTTTTGGGTTATTGGCTCTGAAACTTGATTTATTCTAAATCGCAATACGCATGAGATCAATCCTGTTTGACCCACAATTAGTTGATTAATTTTCACCTTTTGTTTAATGATGTAAACACGTTTGTTGCGAGGTCTTCTACCTCGGGTTTCCTTCTTTTGTGCATTGAAGGTGAAGGTCATTGAAGGACTTGCACTTAGCATGAAGAAGGAACTTTCCAACAATCTCTTTCTGTTCATTGGTTGTGGCTCCCCTTGAATTATACTAGGATCCTGGTTACGCCCATGATATTGTTATGCATTTTTGCAAAAATTAAATTCACATTAATTTTAGTTGGCGATGAAAGGTTTTAATCGTTCGTTTGGTTGGTTGGTTGGTCAGTTGGTCGCTTACCCGGTTTTTTTTTTTGGTGTGTGTGCAAATCAAATTAACCAAGGCAAAGTAAAGATATTTATGGCTAACTGACAAGTTCACAGCTTGCCAGAAACCAAAAACAAAAAAGATAAACAAAATATAAATACGTATACACAAAAACCCAACCTACGGCAATGTGAACGACCGCTGGCCGATTGAAATTGACTGACTTTTTGTTGTTGTGGTTGTTGTTGTTATTGTTGTTGTTATTGTTGTTGGTGTTGGTGTTGGTATTGCCGTAAATCGTTTAAGCCAAGTTTCATGCAAATGATTCGGTTCAACGCTAATCGCAGGTGTCAGTCACACGAGTCGAAATGCCGTCGCGTTTGCTGGCAATTAGCAAGAGCTTCGCACGCCCAAACAGTGACTCACTCAGCTAAAGGTAAGAGAGTCACTTCAGTCAGTCAGTCAGTCAGACAGTGAGAAACGTCAGTGACAGATTTGTAGTGAAAAAAAAGAAAAAACAAAACTGTAACAGGTTTGATTGTTCTCTCCTCCCCCACGGCGGCCTATCCCCGTTTCTTTTTCTATTGTAAGCAGTGCATTGCAAGTAACGGTTACTGTAGCATTAGCTCAATGTGCCCCTTGTCCGCCCCCTCTCTTCAAGTGATCTAAGTGTGGAAAGGGTATATTGAGCAAACTGATCTTTTAAAAAGGCTTAGGCCCAGAGTTATCGAAGAAAAACTCCCTCAGAGTACAATTTCGCCATCGATCGGCTCTCATCTGTGTGAATAGTCGAGCATTGGCAACAGTCAAAGACTTGAGCTGAAAACAATATCAAAATGTAATGTAAACTAAAAAGTTCGATTTTGGAGGATCTTTTCGGCAAAGTCCATTAGAAACATTTTGCCCTTAGTTTTTGTAGGTTTAATGGTTGCAGCTCTAGAGGCAACTCGTGCCTTTGGATTTGTGTTATTCGAATCGTTGTGTGTGAATGCTTCAGGGATTAGAGGGTGTCAGAAAGTCGCTAACTGAAAACTGAATGAGCCGCCGGCAATATTGCAACGCCCACTCAACACACACACTTGTCGACAAATTTTGATATTTGTGTTTTATTTTTTTGTATTGTTGTGTTTTTTTTTTTATATTATACGGCCGGCATTTGTCTTTTTTTATATTCTTCCGTTTCTTTTTTTTTTGTTTTATTTTTTTATTTAAACTGATTTGAATTTCTTTTTAGCTGCCGCTTGTGCTTGTGGCGGTTCTCTAGCACATTGTCAACATTTGTTGTTGTCGCCGTTGTTGTTGTTGTTGGACTACTAAAATTTACATTTTATTAGCTTGTCATAAACGAGATTTCATTGTTTATACTATATAGTATAGAAATATATAGATATACATATATATATACATATGTATATATGTAACAGTATATATATGAACATATGTATGTAGAATACTATATTCTTTTGTATACGTTGTTGTTCCGTTTTTGTGTTATTGTGTAACCGCAATGTCAATTCAAATACATTTCTAAGATTTAGCGAGCTGCTGCATTCATTGAGATTGCTTAATTGATGTTGTCACATTTATTAAGGAATTTACATAATATTATTTAACTTTATATACAAGTATTTGCGACATGCTTTGCTTATGTGTGCGTTTGGCATGTGCCTAAAAAAGTTCAATAAAAATACTTAAGAAAAAAAGAAAAACATGGTTCATAGATTATAATCTGTTTCGTCACCATCACCTGATCCCCAAAGGGAGGGGACCACTCAAGAGTTGGAAGCTTAGCGTGCTTGAGTGCCTCGTTCTCCGGATATTGCAACATCTGATTACTGGATTGCAACAAGTCCACCAACTTGCGATCTTTGTCAATTATGCAGTGAAGTGGTTATGAGCGTTATGAGCTGCAACTTCGTATTTAAGCTTCTTTTTGATGTAAATTTGTCAAAATCAGCCCGAACAAAGCACAAATGACATATGAAAATTTTCAAAGAACAAAGAGCAAAGAAAACTTTTTTTTAGGGTCATCTTAAGATTTAATGATCAATGATTTTGAAAGAGTATTTAAACTTCTTCATATTCATATTCCTTTTGGTAATAAATTTCTTTACCAATCGTTTCAAAATAGTGCAAAAATCATCATTAGCCATCACCAACTCGTTATCTTATGCTCCCTTTTGTGTGATTCTTCTTATATCTTGATGGTAACTTTATTATCTAAATCGCTTAATAAATGTATTTTTATAAATATAAAACACATATATATCGTTTTATATGCCCCCCTCTATCCTCACTTTTGTTTGTTTTTTTTCTTTCTGCATTTTAATGAGACGATTTCGTTTTCAGTTGATTCTATTTCTGGCCATGATCATTTTTGCTGCAAACTCATTGTTACAGCTTAGTCATGGCGTATAACCGGAAGTATACACAAATATAAGTATGAATGTCGTATACTTGTTAGATAGATTCCAATGTTTATTTATGGATTGATTCATTAATTCAACAATACTGCAAAAATATATTTAGGTATTAATGTTAATTGAAAACTATGCGTAATATATGCAAATTCAATTAATCAACATTTAATTACATTCTACCGGACTCATCCCAACCTCTGCCCCAAGTCCCCTTTTCTCTCTTTCCACCTCGAGTTGCTTGCCCCAAAAATGTGCTGCATATTTACACGTTTTTTTACCATAAATTCTCTCGGAAAAAATACATTTTTTAGCATTGCGGGGAATGTAAATGTTTTTATACCCTCTAGAAAATTTATATTTTTTATATTTATATTAACTTTAAATGACTTTTAAAACGTTAAGTTAACAAAATTTAAGCAAACCTAACAATATTCAATTCAAATTCTATTTAGATTTTGGACTTATTTATATTAATATTATTTTCTGTTTCGTTAAATTGAGCTAGAGGAAAGAGAAAATACTTTTAATTTAGTTTGTGTTGAGTTTAAAATGGTTTATTAGGTTTTGTGATCACCAAAATTTGTAGAAATCCTTGTGTCCTATTTTTTAAAGAGGAATTTCCCTAGAAACAGCTTCACCATCTTCTGGCTCCTTTGCTTCCTCTGTATTTTCAAAAGCGGAATACATTTTGCATCCCTCTATCCATATTTAAATAAATTCTTGATGTAAGATTTTTTGGCTGGTATCAAACATATAAATCTTTAGATAGTCTTCAAATTTGGAAGAGTAAGCTAGATGAATTCGATGTCAAATCGTGATGCATGCGCAAATTCAAAAGGAAATATCCTACAGGGTATCTCAAAGGCTGTGACGTGACCTCCTGACAACTTATGTTTTCTTTTGTTGTTGTTGTTGTTGTTATGTTAAATGGCGCCTCTAGGTTTGTGTGCTGCGTTTTGTGTCGATGATTTTAATTTATTGCCTAGTTAAAATGTGCAAATTTGCTGCCGTTTGGTGTTGCTTGTCTTTTTATATGCTGGGGGAAAATTGTGTATCTATTATATTTATTGTTGCCAATTAGCATAACGATAGATAGATATACATGCGGACAGGCAGACAGACAGACAGACTGTCTACAGTAATAGCAACAACAACAAAAGAAGCGGGCAACAGCAATCAGAATCAACAAACAAGGTGAGCAGGCAGGCAGTCAGGCAGGCAACCAACAGGCAAGCAACTTACTTGCATTGCATTGAAAAGATAAATTGAAGAAGATGCACTTGGCTGCCGGTTGCCATTGCCTTTTGTTTTGCCATTGTTTTGTGCCAATGGGTTGACCATAATGGCAACAACAACAAAAAACTCTGACATCATCATCATCAGCAGCAACGTAGATGTACACAAAACCTGATCAACTTTGACCTTTACAACTGTCGCTAATCATCTGACCTTCAATAGTCGTCAATCGTCTCCCTTTATAGATGTCTATACCCAGTAACAATTTAAATTCAAAAATAAAAGGTATATTCAATTTAGTTGACTGCAGTAGAAACAAAGGTCTCTCTTTTTCTCACTCTCTCTTTCTCTCACTACCCTTAGCTTGTCAAAATCGAAAACAACAAAGAATATCATCGATAAATAGTTGAGCACTTCTGTTACTTGTCAAAATAACTTTGTTTCTGTTATTATCGAACTATCGAATTATATAACTCATAGCCTACTAGAAATTCACAAATGGTTTCGGTTTCGCCAATATAAGACGGTTGTTTGCTCACAATTTTCATTCGTCTTGCAGCTGCTCAGCTGTACGGTCGACTAAATTCTCTTCCTATTTTTTAATCTTTTTTTTTAACTACCTTCTAATATGGTACAATCAATTTAAATATTTCCTAATTATATTTTTTCAATATTTGATTAATTTAATCATTGATTTGGACCAACAATCATCGGTGCAAATCGGGCAAATTAACTTTTCATTATTTTTTCAAAAATATCTGTTTATACCTACACAATTTGATGGCATATTTCCGTTTGTCGGTCATAAAAATAAACCAAACTGGCTTAAAAGTTTAATGAATAGCCTCATTTTGTTGGTTTAAAAATTTCGGGTTGAAATTACTTTAACTTAATTTTAAAGATTTGAATTAGACCAAAGTTTGTTAATTGCCCTTTCTATCTCTTCTTTTAAATATTAATTTTTCCTTACGTTATCACAGTTTTGCTGGTCTCATTGGCAGCTGCCGAAGGCTGGATCTTTGTTTTCATTAATTCTGATTTCAACCAATTTGTGTTTTTTTTTTTTGCCATCATTTAGGCTGCTTGCTGGTAAATTGTTTAGGTAGAAGATTTCCTTAGAAGATTCTGTTTGAACTTTCTTTAGGTGCCAGCTAATGAGGCTAAGGTGTCAGGGATGAATTAGTCTACATGGATCTCGGTTTTCCCTATTTTAGATTTTCAACCATTTATTTCTGCATTTTTTTTAATGAGCTTCCCTGCAAATATCCTTCAAAAACCAGTTCTAAAACGACAGTCAGTGACTGCTTAAATCCAGATTTAACCTAATTTTCTGGTTCCATAAAATTCCCAAATGGTTTTAGCTATAATTCGTTTAGACAAAGCTTTCCTAATATCATGAGTTTAAAAGAAATGTGTGCGATGTAATTTCAGGAGTAAGTCTTAGGGTATTTAAAATGTCGGTGCCCGCATTTTGCTTGTTGCCAAATTGTTTTATTATGGAATAATATTTAGAAACAAGTTGATTCAGAGGTGCAATTGATAGCCTCATAAAATATATTTTAAAAATGCAATAATCTTAATGTGAAAAGAATTGAAAATAAAAATTTTTATTGCTGAGTTTTCAAGGTGACTCAGTTGCCCCCTTCGATTCCTCCCTTCGTTCCTGCCAGTAGTGTAGTCGGATTTCAATTTTGGTTATTATT